>WXUD01000017.1:0-600000 GCA_010015515.1 Trichoderma sp. TW21990_1 | reverse complement strand
AGAAGAAGCGATCGTTGACTTTCGAATGTGGAGCAATCTCTTCACAATTAAAGCCGAAGTGGCCATATTGTTCAAGTCATCTTTTAGCGATAGTAAGCATCGATTCTTCTTACCTTTACTAATTCGTTACTAATAGTGGATGCAGGGTCTGATACAACCGCCATCTCTCTGACACACGCCATGTATTTCTTATTGAAGACTCCAACAGCACTGTCTCGACTACGTGAGGAATTGCGGGCTGCATTAGACGGCAGCCGAGATGTCGCCAAATATGTAAACGTGAAGAATCTATGGAAGATCATCCCACCATTTGTCTATCTCTGCCTCGATTTCTCGTAGACTCTGTTTACGTTCATCTAGGCCGATGCTATCAGGCGGCGCAAAACGGAGCTCAATGACCTTTGCAAGTAGCCAAAGGACTTTGTTGCCAGTAGCATCTTCTTCCGAATTTGGGCCAGTTATAGCGTCTGGCCACTCACTAGTTGTAATCAATGTAGGGCAGTAATTGAGGAGAGCCATTGCAACATCATGTCGTGCATAAATCCAGAAACTCGCTCTGTCAAGATCCGTAGTAATAGAAGACAAACAATGAGATCGAAGAAGGGAGCTTACACCCTCGAGATGCTTTCTATAGTCTGGACCTGGAATTGATAGCAGCACATAACTGTAGAGGAGGAGGGTTGCGACAAAAACCTCATCGTACCTTGTGTCAAGCTGATTCAAGTCATGAATGAGTAATCTCAAACTTTGCCCATAAAAACGACCGGCAACCGGCTCCCAAACCGAATGTTCGCCAACGAGACTCATCTGTTTCGCAGACAAGGCACAGATGGAATACATGAGAAGCGCAGACGATGCTGCACGCCGAGTGACTTGCCGCCGATAGTTGGACGAGTGATCAAGGACGTCCATCCAAGCACCGATACCGGATTAGTACTTAAGAACAAGATCCATAACCTCCTCTGTCATGGTTGGCCATCGTGATTCGACCGACGGCAGAGTTGCCTCTGGATCAGGTAATTGCGCATATTGTATTTGGCGAAATACGTCATTAGTAGATTCTGGTGTTGAAGGCAAAATGGGTAATGAGGTTTCTGAGTCGTCGTTACTATGTTGCTGTCTTGGCCCTCTTGGTCTCGTTGACCGCCTACCGTGGACGATGAAATCGGGAGGATTGCATTCTAAATTTCTGCTGCGGCAACGGCGGCACGCTGACCTGGTCTCATCACATTTGGCACGCCGATTACGGCAATTGGTACTTATTGGTGAGTTAACAGCATATTAACCCCGTATTGCTGGAGGAGCCTACCATCCTTTGCAAGTTAGTTAATCTCGTGTAATACAATATGGTTTAATACGCACCCGTTCTACACCGTTTTAGGGCCATGAGTTCCACACGGAAGATTCAGTACTTCCAATGATACTATGAAATGTTCATTTTGCGATTGATGAATTTTTTTCGACGAAGTTCATGTTTTGATAACGGTAGATGGAGAGCAAAGATTGGTTCCGCACTGGTGAGTTCAGTCCGGGGAATGCGGGGATGCTGCTAACCCACACTATTACTATTATCCCCTACAGCAGAACCCAATTATTAAAAGCTCATTAACTAAGAGGACTATAGCTACGTGAACTTGCATGTGCCTGGGTTATACTAATGCCTTAGCTGCTTCTCTGAAGATGTGGAATCGTATGTAAGGGAGATCTCCCTACGCTTAATATGCCGCTTCGGGTTTCTGACTGAATCAACAACCGCTAAACATTCTACAATCAGCCTAGCTGACTCTGCTAAGCCGTTACTAAAGCCACTACTATTTGCTCAGTGCAGCTGCTGAACTGCATCCCTCACTGTGAGATGCTAGTAGCATCCGTACATACCTGATGAGAAGTTGGGTCGAATTATGACTTACAAGATACATCCAGTATAGATATATATGAATTGGATTAGATACTAAAGTTGGTATGATGAGCTTTAACAAGCCTGGCCAAAAAGACATTTATATAGAATGCTTGCAAATTACAAGTGCGATAGCAAACTAGCAACATAGCAAATGTGGCGAACTCGCTATCAAGTACAAAAGCCGACAATTTCTTTGAATGTCTCTTCCTTTTTCTCCATCCATGGGAAATGGCCGCACTGCTCATAAATAACCAGCTTCGATCCTGCGATCCCTTTGTGAGTTGCTATTCCTTGTGTTGGCGTGCACACCGGATCCTCTCGACAAAATACCATTAATGTTTTTGCGGTGACTTTGCCAAGTTCTGGCTCTTGATAATTAATTTTTCGATATGTTCCATTTAACAGCTGATAATTCCACAAAGGGATAGTTTGGAGGTTGTTCAATTCCGTGGACTGAGTAGAAATATCGGGATCGTAAAAGTACACCGGAAGGAAAGTTCGCATGACTTGGGCGAATCCTTCATCGGAAAGATCTTCCCAAGAAGTAGTCCAAGCCTTAAGTGCGGCGTGCATTTTTGGGTTCCGCGACTTTTCATCAATTGCTTTTTTCATCGATTTACCATCATTAAACCCGTCCAGATGATGGGTCAAGAGAATCAGCCGGTCCACCTTGTCGGGATACCTGATGGCATACCAAAGAGCAATTGTACCTCCCCCAGAGTGCCCCAATAAGTGCGGAATCTGCTCCAGCCCCAGCTCCTTGCGAAGATATTCTATGTCATCTGCGAGATGCCAACAGGACATTTCAGATGGATCAGGGCGTGTAGACTTTCCATTTGCCCTGAATTCAAGGTAGACAAGAGTGAATGACTGCTCCAGTGGTGTGAGTGTCTCTTGAAGATATTTTGAAGATAGTCCCCAGCCAGGTGGCGAAACAACCATGATGGGTCCGTTGCCACGCCGAAAATACTGTAGCACAGACCCGACCTCAGTCTTGAATGAGATATCTTCCATGGTTGACGAAGAGAATCGGTGGACCGTTGTTAAGTTGGATGGTATATGAATCATTGGCTAAAAGTATGTAAGAATCGTCTTACCTATGCGAGACCATTGCAATTCCTCACAGTTAATCTGCAGCCGTAATGAGGGCCATAGCTGGTATTTCTAGAAATCCATGCGATCCATGTCCGTAGCAAGACTGAGCGGCACTTTGCTGCCAGTGAACCCAATCTCAACACTTTCATCGGTGGGAAGAAGGATCTGCAGAATCGGCCTAGCACTTTAAGCCTAGCTCAGTCGTTGTGCACTTGCATATGAGGTCCCAACATAAGACGGCCGACATGGGTTGTTCAATCAGTATTTTGTTGAGGGGCAATGGCGTTGGATTGGTGCGTCCTACATGTACGCAATTATTACCGAAGTTGGGGGTTGGGGTATCGGCCCCACAACCGGAGCGAAGGCCGAGATGATTCATACTGTACAACATCTTTTGTTCGGCATTTAGACAACCGAGGATAAGCATGTTGGATTGAGACCTTCATATGCTCAAAGTTTGAACATCAGTATGTAATTCGGTATTAGCACCATCCGAGGCAATATGGTAGCGTTATTCGTCATACACTCCTCATAAAGTCTTCATTATCATTACTCAGTTATCTAGACTATCAAATTTGCGCACAAGGAGTATCTCCTTTGGAAAGTGCCTCGTTATTAGATGTAAAATGCAACAAGCATGACCACAGCAACTGCCTTGATGTTTCTCATCACACCCGCAAAAAGTGCGGGCGCCGCGTTCTGAGGGACGGTAGGGATGGAATTTGATGGCAGGCCTGCCGATGCAGTGGTGGTTGAATCAGAGCCACCAGGCGAGCCGCCAGAACCAGGTGTGGAAGTCTCTTGGGAGCCAGAGGAGCCTGTCTCTCTAGGAGTGGGAGATGAGGTTTCGGAGAGAGGGACCGTATTACCGTTGACAACGATTGAAGATCCCGAAGTAGGCAATGACAGGGTGGTGCCGCCCACAGTAATTGCAGGTCCTCCAGGGCTCAAGGTTGTAGAGCCAAAGACGATCTGGGACTGAGAGTTCTCGGTAAAGGGAGGAACCCCGTTTGAAGCTGAGGAGGAGTCTCCAGCACCTCCATTTGAGCCCCCGGAGCTACTGCCTCCAGAGTTACCACCATCGCCGCCAGAGTTGTTACCATCGCCACCAGAGCCGTTGCCGTTACCTCCGGAACCGTTACCATTACCTCCAGAGTTACCTCCAGAGTTACCTCCATTACCTCCATTACCGCCAGAGTTATTACCGCCGCCAGAGTTGTTGTCGTTGGATCCGTTGGGAGGTCCTCCGCTGTTGCCACCATTACCACCTCCGTTGTTACCACCACCGTTACCACCTCCGTTATTACCATCTCCGTTACCACCTCCGTTGTTACCACCACCGTTACCACCTCCGTTGTTACCACCTCCGTTGCTGCCTCCGTTGTTACCACCTCCGTTGCTGCCTCCATCACCGCCACCTGGAGTACCAGAAGGGTTGGAAGGAGGAGCGCTGCTGCCACCATTGCCCGCTCCATTCGAGGAGCTTGCTGGAGGGGGGTTGCTTCCACCTCCAGGCGAGCTTGAAGAAGCAGGAGGAGGAGGCGGAGGCGGAGGCGGAGGAGAGCTGCTGGCAGGGGGAGGAGGAGGAGGAGAGCTGCTGGCAGGGGGAGGAGGAGGAGGAGAGCTGCTGGCAGGAGGAGGAGGAGGAGGAGAGCTGCTGGTAGGAGGAGGAGGGGGAGGTGGTGGTGGAGGTGCTTCGCTGGTAGGACCCGAAGGGGGGGGGTTGCCAGCATCAGATGATGAAGGGGGAGGAGGCGGAGGAGGAGGAGGAGGAGCGGATGTCGTCTTCGGGGGAGGAGGCGGCGGCGTTGAGGTTGGCAGAGCAGCACTCGTGCTACGGGGGCTGGGAGTCGTGGTCGCCGGTGGAGGCGGAGCAGTTGTTGGGACCAAGACAGAGACGGAGCTGAGAGCCGAAGGAGGGTCGTAGAATCCTTGGAATCCATCAGTGATGCAAGACTTCCAGGCCGGGTCTAAGCTTCGGATCCGATCGGGAATTACAATCGTGGGGTGGCAAGGATCAGCTATGGGGTGAAGGCAAGTCAGCAATGTTCAACAATTTCTTGAAGGTAAGAGTCATCAAACGTACGGGAACCGTTCATGGCATTGGAAGGATTGCCAGGGATATAAGTGTAACCAGCTATCGTCGAGCAGTTCCTTTCCAGATCAGCCGTGTTGAGTGCAGCAGACCCAGCAGGAGTGTAAAAGGTCGGAGTGCTCAAACTGTTGATTTCGCTGCCTCCAGGGAGGATAGTTCCAACAGTAACGGGAGTTCCAGTCACCAAAGTGAAGGTAATGGTTGATAATTCGCCAGGAGCAAATCCAACCGTTGTGTTGAACCGAGGCTCTCCGACAGTGCCACAGTAATCATAGGCAGACAGAGCAGAGAATCCGATGTAAACGGAAGGCGACTCGCTGCGATAAAGTGTCAGACATGATCAGTACGTCACAATATATTGCACCAATGGCGTGAATACTCACAACACAATGCCATCAGAAGTGAAAGAGGTAGCCAGGGGCTCAGTGCCAGTAGCTGAAATACGGTTAGCCATTCGTCGATATTCTCGGAAACGTTACAGGCAGCATACCTTCTGGCCAGTAGAATACCTCTACCGTGGAGGCGGCAATTGTGCAGCTATAGCACTAGAGGACCATTAACATCACTCATATTACCGGACGACAACGCAGACTTACACATGGCGGCTCCGCAGATCCATACCACACGTTGCTCTGAGGCAAAATGAAGTTTTCGGTGACCGTCTCCGTCGCAACGGTGTTTACCACAGTCGTGATCACCTCCGTGGTGGTGCCAGTCACTTCCGTGAAGGTGGTGACGCCAGTTCCAATGGTCCTGGTGAGCGTCCGCGTCGGAGGGTTGGTTGTGGACAGCCAGTTGTTTACCGACACCAGACATTGGCATTGCAGGGCTGGATCTGTCGAGAGGCCTTCATATTCCTGAAGAACAACGGGAGGAAAGTTGCTAATTGTGCCGCAAGTGACGTTTGCAGGTACATCCCTCGTGGTCGGTCCCGCGGTGGTTGTTGGTGCCTCTGTGATTGTGCCATTGGCCAAAGCGACTGTTTGACAGGAATAGAAATAAGCATTAGTCCATCAAGAAGGATGGGCAATTCAAGAGTAGCATAACTTACATGGTGACGCCCGCACTGCGCCGCCAAAGGCGAGCAGAACAAGAGCTCCTCTTAGTCCAGCCATTGTCGACCCGTAGCACAAGCAAGTTGAGCTCAGCGTGAGGATAACAGGAAGGAAAAGTTTTGTCCGACGGCATGTGCGTGTCTAGAGATATAAGGAGACTAACTCTACGGAGCATACCACTAGCTACATAGTACATGCCCGCAAGGCTCACAATACCTGCAGCCCAAGCAAGATCATCACGTCTTTTGCCAGGACCCCTGGAAGTCGGCAGTCGACCGACTACGGAGTTGGTGTGAAGGGTACCTGAAAATAGTCTGCGTCATGCTCCTACCGGCAGGCTTGCAGAACGCGTCAGGCGTTTAGCTACTGTAAAGCACCCGTTTTATGGCTGCTGGCAAATCAAATCACTTCTCTTGATTACAATACTGTGCAGTGACAAACTGGAGGAGCTTCGGAGCTCTAAATGGGGTAGCAATTGACAAAAACATACAAGCCTTGCTGATGAGTGGTACCAGCCTCTCCAAGTGCTTACGCTCTAGTACGTAGAGCTCCACGGTATTGAGCCAGGGGGTCAACCCAATCATGGAGCGAGTAACCAGCCACTTGATCAGCCCTATAACGTTATGCGTTCTTTGAAGGGCATCGCGTAATTGAGAGGCCAAGTCAGACGCACTTCGCTAAGGAGGCGGCGTTGCTGAAGAGAGGCAAGTTGAAGCAGCACTACCGCTGCTTGTGGACATATTTTACCCCCCCGTTAGAGGGATGATCCCAATAACCCCTGGTCTTGCTTTAGCGGGCCAAGGACTTTTACCGCTCTGCAGCGGAACTTTGCCCCCATGAAGCTATTCACACACGATAAGAAAACCGGATACGGCACAGCTAGACCAGCAGGACGCCACACCGTCGGGTACGGGCCGTTTGCTTGAGTCCTGTCAGCACTTGCGCCTCACAAGAGGTGACATGTTGTTAGCGATGCGTTAGCCACAGCTGCGGCTTGGTCTGGGGATATGAGAGGACGTTCAGGTTGATACTACTGTATGCAACAGCTCCATGTCGGAAGATAGTTCTCGTAATTCATGGGCTTTCCGTCTCATTGGGACGCCAAGGGCAGTGTCTTCTCGGTGGGTCGTGATGCAACGCTGCTCTACAAAAAGCCTGATCAACTGGGAATAGCTCCAAATTGGAGAGCAATAGGCAATACTATGTACTATTCCCGACTCGAGCCAGCAATGGTTCATTTGACAGCTAGCCGAGGCGCATTGCATAATAGTACTTCGTAGCACATGATGTGGATTCTCGTTGTTCCTAAAATCTTACCGCCAGCGGGCTCGTCAAGGCGAATCTTTGAGCGCGCGCGCTTGGTGGATGTTGGCCAACCCCATGTCTGTTGATTCTTCTTTTCCGCGAGACTCTCGCAAATGACGGCTTTTCCTTCACCTGCATCCTGTTAACTCGTACATGGTTGGGACCGCGTCTAAGGGGGGGAATCTCATTAACCGGCCCTTGGTATACTAGTAACTGCAACCAATATTGCTCCACTTGGCAGTGCAGGATTTTCGAGGACGAGTAACATTAGGATATGGTAGACTTGAAGCATCCATACATCTCCGGAAGATGCCTGCGCGGCTGCAGCATTTGCTGCTCTTGGCGCTGTTGATGCCGAGCGCTCTCGCCTCAGCTTTGGACCTTGGATTGGTACGGAAGCGAGCCGACAACCCAATACCGTCTCCCGTGTCAATATCGCCGAGTCAATTCTTGTGAGTCCCCTCTCATGCCGCGGAAAACTTCAAGCAACTCACGTGTTTTAGTGAAGGCATTGATGGTCCTTGGTCAACGTTTGAGCTGCGCGTAGGGACTCCAGCCCAGAACATTCGCATCCTGCCTGGCACTTCGTCGACGCAGACGCTGGTGGTGCTGCCGGAGGGTTGCCAGATCATCAATGTGACCAATTGCGCCGACAGCAGAGGCGGCTTGTTTAATACGACTGCTTCCAAGACCTGGAAGCAAATTGGTCTATACAACTTGGGCTTTGAGAATTCCCTTGGCTTTACTGACAATGGCGAGTTTGGGCACGATACCGGTATGACTCTTCCATGCTCATCACGCTGTACCATACTAACGTCAAGCCGTAGTCGGGCTTGGGTATCTCGGCAGCGGCGGCCCTGTTGTCAATAACTCGGTCATCGCGGGCGTCGCGGGCACTGAGTTTTATCTAGGAGTGCTTGCTCTGAATCCTCGCCCTACCAACTTTACGGATCAGAACGATCCGCAGCAGAGCTTCCTGCAGCTCCTCAAGAATGAATCTGCCATTCCGTCTTTATCGTATAGCTACAATGTTGGGGCTCCATACCGACTCAACAAGGCTCTGGGCAGCTTAATCTTGGGCGGTTACGACACATCCGCGTATCAGGATACTAATTCCTCTTATGACTTCTTCAGCGACCAGTCGCGTGACTTGACGATTGGCGTTCAGTCCATTTCGACAAATGCCAGCGCGGATAATACGGTGCTCCAGTCTGAGCAGATTTCCATGTTCATCGACTCCTCTGTTGCCGAAATCTACCTTCCTGTGGACGCCTGCCACGCCTTTGAGAAGGCTTTCGGCCTGAAATACAATTCTACGCTTGAAATGTACCTGGTTAGCGACTCGCTACACAGCAAACTCACTGCCGAGAACCCTTCAGTGACATTCACAATTACGACTGCGATTACGGGTGGCTCAACTTTTAACATCACTTTTCCCTACGCCAGCTTCGACCTCCAGGCTAACCCTCCACTGGTAAAGACGGCATCTCGATACTTTCCCCTTAAGCAGGCGGCCAACAGCACACAATATGTCTTAGGACGAACGTTTCTACAAGAGGCATACCTGATTGTGGATTACGAAAGAGGCAACTTTTCTCTTCACCCTCGAGTGTGGAATGCCAGTGCCGAATCGAACATTGTCACTATATTGCCTCTTGGAGCCAAAGCGAGCGTACCCAACACTGAGAGCAACCACAGCCTCAGCGGCGGTGCCATTGCAGGTATTGTTATTGGTGTGTGTATCGTCATTGCAGCTGCTGCGATTGCCATCCTACGATACCTAGTGATATCCCGCCGCAAGAAGGAAAAGTCCGAGTCTACTGAGATGGATGCCCTGGCCATGACAGTGCCGGACACTACTTCGACCGTTTCACCCGAGCCGCCCAAGTCTGCTACTTTGAGTCCCGGAACCTTGCGAGAACTGGAAGGCGACGATTCGACGAAGCCAACACCGGAGATCGAAGGCAGCACAGCAGCAAGGAGGAGTCCGATGAGCGAGTTAGAGTCATCAGGCAGCCCTATAGCAGAGCTGGCCAGTCCAGCGCCATTGTCGGAACTGCTGTCGAATGAGATTTTCGAAATGCCTGGAAGCGAGGTTCCGGAGCTTCAAGGCAGCCGCGTGGCACCTGTCTTGATACTTACGGATTCCGAATCAAGCGAGTTTAGTTTTGAGGTTGAGCCAGGGGTAATAGGGGTGATTCAGCAAACGGAAGAAGACAGACAGCACAATACAGGGGAAGATTACAGACAGCAGGACGTAGCACATGGAGGTGCCGCAACGAGCATTCAACAGGCTCATGAAGAGACTGGAGATGAACGACATATTGAAGAGGGTGGAAATGAAGATGGAAACCAACGACATACCGAAGGGAACATTGAGGAGCCCAAGAAATAATTTTTAATTCACCAGCAGCTTTATACCACATAGAAGTCTACATTAGTATTCACTCACTTGATATGATACGAATATACAATGAAAAGTCATGATTGATGCACAAAACTTTATTCGATGGAGCAAAGACATCAAACTAGAGCAGTCTAAACTTGGACGTTCCCGCTCATGTGGGTAACAAACAGGCCATCTTGATGGCAACCAGATCATTGGAAAAGCCAAGTCTCACGCATACATCGATCTGGGGTAGTAATCCGCCCGCTATAAAAGCTCCGAGAAGACCAGGTGCAGGAAAGATGAGTCTAGTTGTGGAGGACGCGGCAGGGGTTAAAATGGATAC
The DNA here is from genome assembly GCA_010015515.1 of Trichoderma sp. TW21990_1. Lineage (NCBI taxonomy): Eukaryota > Fungi > Ascomycota > Sordariomycetes > Hypocreales > Hypocreaceae > Trichoderma > Trichoderma sp. TW21990_1. Next base: position 589,818 of record WXUD01000017.1, on the reverse strand, counting down.
GAGGACCTTCTCGTAGGGGAAGTTGGTGACATCTATTTTTGGTACCAACATCATAACGGCGTGTGATCTCGTTTCGATTACGTACGTACGGAGTAGGTCGTAGTATAAAGGGAGGCTTCAAAGCTTGTCTAATTTACGCTTTTACATACAGCTTTGATCGCAATGAGATAAGAACATCTCTTGACAAAGTCTTTGGGGAAACAACAACAACAAGCTATTCTGATATCAGTCTGCTTATATGACCGCTAATCCCCCCCCCCCCCCCCCCCCCCAACCTGAATGCCCGCACAATACCCGCTGGGCTGTTCCGCTACCCAGCTTACACGCTCTTGGGAGTCCCCGAGTTCGGGAAGGAAAACTTGGCCGTGCGATCGAGACGTGCGGAATATCCCGTGACGTTAGGGTCCTCGCCCAAAAATGCCAAAGGAAAGCCTAATTCAAACGGCTTAACGCTCTCGAGAAACTTGATTTGCTCATCCGTGAGCTTGATGCTCAACGCCTTGATGTTGTCCTTTAGGTGCTCAATCTTGCGTCCACCAACGATGGGGAAGACGTTGGCGGCTTTGTGCAGCACATACGCAAGCGCAATAGCCGTGATGGACTCGATTCCATGTTCTGATGCCACCTTGGCGAGAGCCTCACTGATCCTTGCCTCCTCGACAGACTGTACAGGGGCCGACGCAAGACCACGCAGACCCTCGCCATCCTGCTTGCGCTGCTCCAGAGCCTCCTTCGTCTGGAACTTGCCACCGCCGAGGACATCCCAAGGGGCGAGGGCCATGCCGAATTGTCTGGCCATTGGGATAATCTCCCGCTCGAAATCCCGGACCATAATGTTCCATCGTCCCTGGTAGACGCTAAAGGGTGTCTTGCCATAAGCATTGGCGTACGTATTGGCTGCGCTTACAACCCACGCAGGCATATCACTGGCTCCTAAATAAAGCACCTTGCCCGACTCGACTTGTTGATGCAAAGAGTCCATGAGTTCCTTGATAGAAGTGGTGTGGTCCCACCAGTGAATGTACAGAATATCGATGTAGTCAGTCTGGAGCTTCCTGAGAGAATCCCTGACGCTCAAGTGAAGACTCTTCTTGTGATTTCCCTGGAAATTCTGGGTATTCCCCTTGCCCAACTCATAGCTTCGGTAGTCTGAGGTGAACTTGGTGGCAATCACCAGCTGGTCTCGGATGCCCCTCTTTGCCGCCCACTCTCCGATCCAAGATTCAGACTGCTCATTCTGGTAGTTGTTGGCGGTGTCGATAAAGTTGCCGCCGGCTTCGTAGAAAGCGTCCAAGAGCTTGAAGGAGTTTTCCTTGTTCATGGATCCCATCAAGTCGGACCAGCTGTCACCAATCGACATGGCACCCAGAGCTAGGGGCGATACTCGTATACCCGCATTCGGCCCAAGAACTCTGAATCTCCCGAGTTCTGTAGCAGGCTCGTCCGAAAAAGAAAAGAGTTTGGTCGCCATTGTGTTGGATTGTGGTGGGCTTTGCTTGGTCGAAGGGTGTACTGTTGTGTGTACGCTGGAGACTGTTTTGGCATTTATACTTCTTCTGATTGGGGCTGTTGCGGCTATTAATCTTCATGCCTACGACTGCTACCCCTCTTGGCTCTTCCTTGCGCAATTATATATCTCATGGCGTTGATTAGCACATCAACCAGGTCTTGTCTTTATCTCCGGGACTTTTCAAGAGGCCACCAAGGCGAATCGGAATTAGGGCGGACATAGTGACTCGATTTTCTGTGAAGCTGCCTATTTCCTAAGACATAGTCAAGATGTGGTGATGCCATGACTGAGGGGTCACCGCCGTGTTGACAACAAGTGGGTCAGGCTGTAGCCAATGCTTGAATAAGTCCGATCTTGATGTCGGGGCGAAACATGGGACTCAGCCGATACGCCCGGTGGCTTCTCACTACGCTTGCTAATTAATGTGTCTTCTAAGCAACCAGACAGCACAGGAGACGGACAAAAGGCCGGAGATGGTATCGTGGATTATAAATTCAATTCTCGCTTTGCTGCGCCAAAACGCCTTTCCATCTACAACCAAACAACTAATGCCTGCAATGGGTATCGCCAATGTGCACAGCACCAACTAATTACATGTATGAGCAGATGTTGATCTGATCAATTCCCGGGCCGGCCCATCAATATGTACTGCCAAACCTGGCTTTATTTCGCAGAGCAAGGCTCATTGACCTTGCAGTTGTCGGGGAGTTCATCGACGAGGTTAATGGTGAGCTCTCCGTGGTTGACATCGTCGTCGCCCTTTGCATAGAGCAGCGGCACACTTCCGCAGATGGCGCATCCGTATTCCTGTATCTCCTTAAAGACACTCTTCAGTGTGGCGCCAGAGACGTCGCCGTCGGTGTTTTGGATGTAGGCGCAGAGCGTGCTCGTCCACGACTTGGTAAAGTGGGCTGCTTTGATCTGGACACATCCGATGTCTTCACCATTGTCGTATTTCCGGTTGTCGTCGAGCTTGTCGAAGATCTTCTTGAGATCTGATAGACGGCCGCCACTCATGTACACAGTGCCGCAGAGCAAGTCTCCGTGACAGTTCATTCCAAGCCCGGCGACGCTCTGGGCAGCCGCCGCGGCTACGACCATGAAGCTGTTGAAACGCATCGAAACTAGACTGTATCGAGTTAACCATCGCTCAATGTGTATCATTGAAAAGAATATGAACACATACGGGAACGTTCTCTTGGCAAACACAGGTAGATGCTGAAGTTGGGCGTCGACAGACGGTGTGCTTGGCGGAGGAAGCTGGGCGCTGATGTAATGAGAGATCTGATCGAATTATATATTAGTACTTGGTGGAGTCATCAAACATCAATGCAACAAAAGAACAAAGCAGGGCATTGGGTTGTCAAGACCTAATATCTACTCGACTCTGCTGAGATCAGCACTAAGCAATCGAAGCAGAACGGCTTGGACCTTCAGCTGGCCGCCTTAGCCGAAACAATGATCTCTTCTACTAAACATGTATGGGGTAAAAGGTCAAGTGCTTGTCTTCCATTGGATGGCGTTTGTCATGTTGGTTTCCTTGAGGCTAAAAACAGTCATCCCGTCTAGCTTCACGATGGCCGCAATGCAGGTACAGTTGCCCAGCCACAATGGCCTCTACGTACTCCCTATCCTTGAATCCCAACGGTTACAATGCTTCCGAGCAGTGCCCCAATTACCAAATCAGTCCGATCCTTCTGTTTCAAATGCCGCATATATTACATATGTAAGAGTCTCTGCCTTCTCGACCGCTTCATCCGTGACAGAGCCCGCGCAGGATTTAATCCAAATAGGAAATTATTGGCGCTCGCGCATCCTTTTGCCTCGTAGCTCGCTTTGGATAAAGGTCGACATGGCCTGGATGCGCTATGACAAGCTTCACAATGCAAGCGGACTGAAGCTAGCGAAAATTGAGCCTTTTCATTGGCCCAACCCAAAGTTCCTTTGGCGCCGGATGTTGTTGAAGCCGGCTAAGAACGTTATTTTTGGGAGGGTGACTAAATTTAGAACCCATGAATAAGGCGGACCAACAGTAGACAATGCCTGCAAAAGATACGGAGTGCCGGGGTCAGAATTACAAAACATTCGCAGGGTTGCAAGTCGACAGCATCTTTTCTTTCTTCTGTATCCAAAGCTATACCTGTAGCTAAAAACACGCACCAGAGTTGAGCTTACAAACGCTCTTCATAAAGCAGACTTTGGCGAGCCCTTTATTGGCCTTCAGCAGGAGCTTCAACAGGAACTCCAATTTGGGTACCACCCACGCTAGGTAAATGGAGTTTAATCGGGTATGTCTTCAGCGCGCTCTTAAAGGTCTCATTAAGCCCCTTGAATTCCTCTGTAGCCTCATCCGCGCAACTCGGCACCACCCCGATGATTGACAATGAAAGCCTACCGACGCGGACATCTACGAAGCGCAAGATGGCGCCAAGCGGCATACTAATGGGTATGGGAAGAAGGAGGTCTTTTTGATTGATGAGCGCCTGGAGGAGATCTTGCTGAGCCTTGACAAACTGCGCCGATGCACTTCAGGTTAAACGGACGCTCTATACGATACGTGGAAGATGGAAACTTACGCCAGTAAAAGCTTCGCAAATGTCCTTCTGGTCATCCTCGACAAAGGGAGGACTGCCGGAAGCTGCGGTAATTGCTGCAGTCTCATTGGCAGCGTCCGTGACAATCTGGCGGAAATTCCGGAGCGCTTCCTAAGAAAAAAAAAAAAAAAAAACCCCCCAGTCAGCTCAAACCAAAGCTGTAGATTCACATGGTTCGAAAAGGCAGACATACTAATCCGCCCGCGGCCGCATTCTCAGGATTGAGGTCCTTGACCACGTCCAGCGTTTCGGTCGAAAGCTCGGTGATGTTGTGGAGGCCGTCAACGACGTCCTGTGCCGTAAGAATGGTCTGCGCCCGGCCGATGGATAGGACGGTCAAAAGAGCGAGATACTTGAACTGCATGATGGCGATTTTGGGCTGTTTTGCTTAAAATAGATCGGTTGTTGTAATATGGCTTCGTAGCTATTCTCAGCGCTGCTGGTTGATGAATATTGTGAAAGGCGATGTCACCTCTGGCTTATATATATAGGAGTTGAGGTGCTGAAGATGGGAATAACTCGTAAGCCCAAGATTCGATGGACGGATGGCTCCCTGTGATGACGAATCCCCATTCCAGTAAGACACAGCTTTCAAGTTCCAAGATATCGATCAATTACTTCAAGGACAGTCAGGGCAGTCTATCGTCCATTACAGAGCAATCTGATTGGCAGGGTGTGCCTTTTGGAATGAGATCGGCTCGTCAAGTTGGATCTGCGTAGAACCAGACAGCATCTACTGTCAGACACTCTGTAACTCTTCATCACATCGTCTTATCCCAATCATGTTCATTTCCATACGAGTTTCATATCGTACTGGCAAGGGAGACACAACCAATGGAAGAAATGATACTTGCAAGATACACACATGAGCACAGTATGTAAATCTACGATGAGTCAAAGACAATCGAAAACGTCATCATGTATGAATTAATGTACGTTGCCACTGTAAAGAACAGCCCATTGCTTCAAATTTACGGAGTACAGACTTCAAAAACTTCTCATGACAGAAATCTCCATTAAAAAAAAAAGACGCAATGCAACACCGATACGCACAGTACATAGGAAATCATACACGGGACGCCTTGACAAGATTCATATACCACGAAATCGCTTCAATTTGTTTATTCAAGCCATGTCTCGACTGTGATCTAAGATGCTTCCCCTACTTGAAAAGACAGGATGCGGTAAGTGACCGCTCACAGCCACCAGATCGATCAGGGAGACAACATGAGACAATCTTTTGCAAGCAAAGCTGATTTGCTAGCCATGGAATGAAAAACTCTGCATAGCCTCGGCATTGACTTGCTGAGGAGGTGGCACCGAGGCTGGCAGCTGGGTCTCGCCAGCTTCATCAAGACGCATGAGATGGCAAGCTACTTCGTTTACAGTAATGTTTTTTCCATTAAACTTATTACACTTCTATTGATTATACGTATCTGGTCATTATACTGCGTCTAGTCAAAGGGTTGTGTGCTGTCCAATCTATGTCAACAAAGGAAATGGCCTCGTGCGGCCCGGGTATCTCCAGACCCCATTTTATACAAGTTCCCATTCTGCCACTCGCTGAAAGAAGAAAACGCCATCAAAACGTCCAGGTATGCAAAAGGACAGCGACAAAAATAAAGCTGACGCAATCCAGTCCTCGGTGTACAAATGATGCTACCAAATCCAATCCATCAATAACCCCACGATTCGCAACAAAAAAAAAAACAAAAAAAAAAAAAAAAAAAAAAAGACATATGAAACAAAGATTATATAAGTGATTCAAGCTCGGCTCAAAGGTAGCCGCCATCTTGCAAGCTTTCGGACAAGGAGCTGTGGTTAACTGTCTCAGCCGTTACCCTGGATGGAGCGCCTTTCCGTTGTTGTGATATCCAGTACTCCTGGAAGCCAGGAATTGCACCGGGCTGGTTAATACCAGGGGCCCTGGGTGGTGCCCTGGGTGGTGCCTTTTCCACTGCCTTGGGCACGCTTTGGCCGACGTTTCCTGCTGCTCCCCATGGCCGCCATCCAACCCATTTACCAAGGCCGCCAGGGCCGTTCCGGGATGCTTGCGAGGACGAGGCCGACATGTCCGACGTCGGGGTAGAGCTTCTCTTGGGTATTTGAAAGCCGGCAAAGTTGTCGCGCAAGGCGGCATCGCTGCGCTTCGAATATTTGGTCGACAACGTCGGTTGGGCAATGACACCGGTGACGACGGCATCAGCTCCGCCGAGCGGGCGGAGGGTCATTTGGCTTGGTCGGATCTGAAGCGTGTGGATATCAAGACCGCCCGAGAGTGACATGATTGATTCATGAGATGCTACACGGCGCAGCCTCGAGCCAGGCACGGGTATTGGTTTGGCGGCGCCGGCGCCGGCATTTGTCGATTCGTTTGTATTATCCTCTTCCACCACCGGCTCGTCTTTGGGAGCCTCTTGGTCGGTGGCAGTGGCTGGTGCGCTGGTCTGAACCTCTTCGTCCTCCTCGTGGATAACGCCGCTGCTAAATCTATATGGGTTTTGTGTTTGCATCACGGCGTTACCGGGTTCAATGTCGATGATTGAGAGAGACTGGAAACTACAGGACGAGGCCGCGGAAGGGCGCTTTCTATGTGAAGCGCGCCATGTAGGAGACATGGGATCGTAGCTTGTGGTTGGTGACATGAGAGAGTCTGTTTCAACCCCGCTATGATCGAAAATGCGGGGAGAAGTGGGAAGAGAGGAAGACATTTCAGACGGGGTGGAAAACTCGTGCCATGCTGAAGAGCTGGCAGTTATGGGTGTTGTTTCGCCGCCGGTGTGGGAGAGAACCGGACGCGTAGGAGATGATACCAGGCGCCGCTGAGACGCCGGGCCCGGAGAGGACGACCTGCTGGAGATTGCGGCTGGAGGTGTGAAGATGCCGGGCAACAGACCCTGGCGCTTCTTCTTGGGCTTCCGGGCATCTTGCTTGGCAACATGGTAGTGGTGGTGGATGTGAAACTCTTGCGACGGCCTCGAGCCTTCGAACAAGGAAGGCTCCAGTTCGGCCTTGAGAGACGCGGCTGGGCTGGGGCCGTCGGCCAAAGGCTGGTGAAACATGAGCTGCTCTCGCAACGACTGTATCTCGTCGTTGGAGCTGATGAGCATTTCTCTAAGCTCGGCAATGCCCAACTGCAGGTTTGCATTGTCCTGCAGAAGGTCCCGCACAAAGTGGCCGACGATTTTGCTCCCCTGTCGGTGCTCGGTGATTGATTTTGAAGCCGCGGCGCCCTTGAGCCGCACGGCAGCGGCATCCAGATGCTTCTCCACCTCGCGCTGGCGCCCAATCTTTTCCATCATTTCATCGTGACGTTGTCGCTCCAGAAGGGCTTCCTTTTCCATGCGCTGGAGCTGATCCTGCATGTCGAGGATCTCTCGCTGTGCCTCTTTAAATCGCTGCGCATGAGAACGAGCTTCCTCCTTAGAAGCTCGCAACTCTCCACCGAGTTTGTCCTGCTCTTCTTCGAGAATCTTGAGGTGCTGGTCAGCCTCGGCGGCACGGGTTGCGGCGCTCTCGAGGCGGCGAATGGCTTGTTGCGAAGACAAGAGGCTTGCTTCTAAGCTTTTGATCTTGGCGTCGGAGTCAAAGATTGTGGTGTTGAGCATCTCGAGCTGCTCGAGGAGCTCGTTGTTCTCCTCGACCTTGGCGGCATTGTCAGCCTCCAGCTCCTGCTTGTCCAGCTGCAGGCGATCTATGCGGGCGTTGAGTCGCTGCCTGTCCCGTTCTGCGTCGGCCATGTAGGCTTCGTGCCTGGCGAGTAGCGCCTGTAGAGCAAATGTCAGTGGAGATTCCGTCTGCCGGGAGCACAGCATGGTTGGTTTGGGAGAGCATTTGGGAGAGCATTTGGGAAGCAAAGGAGGCGTACACGACCGGGGGGTTTACTCGGGTCTTGACGGCCGTGTTCACACCGGAATGCAGTTTGAACGCGGGATGAAAGGGATAGCCGCGATCATTGGGCGGCGCGTGCAAACAATGGGATGGGCAAAGGAATGAAGGGAATAGGTAGAAGAAGCAGTAATCAAAGCCAAGCAAAGCTCTGCAAAACTCAGCGCTACAAAGCCAAGCCGAGGCGCGACACCCGCAGACATGCACGCCCACACACACACACACACATACCTTGCCTAACTGGGCAGCTGTATGCACGTCCTTCTCGACAGCTTCGAGAATGGAGCAGTTCTTCTTGAGGTGGACGCAGTCTGCGCTGCCGCAGCAGCACTGCAGGGACGACGAGTCGGACTCTGGCTGAGCGTGGTCGAGCCTCTCCATGACGCCGGATGAGAGTCGCACGAATGCCCCGTAGAGATGGATAGGTAGATTAGTTACAGCAGTAGCTGACGCAGATGTCGATCGCTGCTCGGTCGAGGCCTCGAAACGATAGCGAAGCTGCAGCGTCAACGTCAACCATCGTCTTTGGCGGTTGGCCCGGAAGACGGTTGGCCAAAGGTGAGGGTTAACGATGGCGAAGAATAAGGTCCGGCATCGATTAGATACAGATAGTAGGGCTAGCAATAAAGTAAAATGAAACCCCGCAGAGACGACAGATGCGATTATTAGAGAGAGGCAGCCTTGTCGAAAGGAGATTTGACTCGGGCCAGGTGGCGGGAGGGAGTAGCGGTACTCGATACTCGATAGGAGCGGGATCTTAGGGTGACGCAGCGAGTATTGCGACTTTGAGGGGCTCGAGCAGGGAGAGTCGCATGGAGGAGCAGGCAAGGCTCGGGTCGAACCAAGTCGAATCGGAATGAAGAATGGTCGATGGTCAAAGGACGAGAGTTCCAACGTTTCCAGGTTGCGGCGCGTGCCTGCAGAAAGCTGGCTGGTGGTGTGAAGCTCCAGGCCCGGCTGCAATTAGTAGACACCGCCTCGAGTACTGGCTACCCGCAGGTGGGCGAAGCGCCGTCATCTGCGGGTGTACCGAGTACGCCAGCGGCGCGTCGCCTCCCTGTTCCTGAAGTTCCTGAAATTAGTGGCTGGCCTGGGCGCTGCACCTGCAGTAGCTCCGCTGTAGCTCTGCTGTGGCTCTGCTGTAGCTCTGCTGTAGCTCTGCTGTAGCTTTGCTGTAGCTTTGCGGTAGCGCCCGGGTCCCCCCTACAGTACAGCACAGCACAGGTCGCTTATGTAGGTTCCAGTATTGGACCAAGGCCGGACCCTGGATCTGGACGCAGCAAAATTCTCACTGGCTGCATCCGTCTTTTTTTCGCAACCACGGAAATCATGGATGTTTCTGTGATTCCACGAATTCGGTCACGGTTGGTGCTAGTGCGCTGCTTGGCATGTTTCACAACTTTATGCTGCGCATCAATCACGGATCAACCCCGTTCCCGCGTGGCTAGTGGCGGCACAGAGCTGTCAGTGCCTGTCAGTACGTACCTGTCAGTGGCATCGAACTGCGGTGTGCCTTGTCCTTTGAGCGTCCATGCGTAATATAATGATGGGGCAGCGTTGCACTATGTACTGTACGTATGTATGTACGTATAGCGTCAAGGCCCAGTGCCAGCACAGCAGTCCCGCCGGTTTGCTGGCAAGCGTTTGTCATGCCAAGGGAGCGGGTCGAGATTATGTAGTAGTATTATACTATTACTACTACTACTACTACTTAGTACTAATGTATGTTCGTCTGACGTGTTCTCGGTCTCGTGTGGGTGTTGATACGGCATCCCGTGGCTGTGGGAGCAAGCGAGTAATGCATGATGGGCATGACAAGGCGAGACGGCGAGATGGCAATGCTAGCTTGAAGTGATTGCTGGTTAACATGAAAAACATGTTCAACATTGGACTAGAATTTATTTGCCTGGGAATGTGGAAAAGGGTCCATCTCTTATATCAGATGTCACATGTCTTGTTCCTCACTTACACCGCAAGCGGAGCCCATGACTCGGACATGGCATCTCGCTGCATAATACGGTGCAGTGCACGACTTGTTGTGCTTGTATAAAAGCAGAGCTGTTCAGAAGAGGAATAACATCACATGCATGTGCAACACCATTTCAACACCATATATCAGCACCACCACCATCATCATTCCACCACCATCCCCCTCAACATCGCTCCAACCTCCCGGGTAGCACGACTCATCGGCCAAACGTAGGCCCGCCCACAGCAATGACGGCACCACAATCTCTCCGCGCCAAACCAATCCGAAAATATTGCGTCATCCAGCCAATCAATTCCCACATGTTGCAAAGCATGGCTCGACTCTCACCAGCTTCACACGCAGCTTCACTTGGCCCCAATCGGCTTTACCACCGTCCAAGCTCCGGCATTCGTTTCAACGGCCAGAGCTAGCCGTTCCCTACACCTGCCCCCTTTGCCCTCACATGATGTGTCCTCCAGCTTGTCCGTGGTATCTCCGGATCTCTCCTGCTCGCGTCACCCATCTCCGTCCGTTGACCTAGTAGTAGTATTTGAGCTTCTATTAAGTCTCCAGGCATGCTCTTGTTACCCCGCAACCCCCACCTCCGTCATCTGCTCCAGCCAAGCCGCCGTCTTCTCTCCTTCTCAATCCCGTCTCGCCAGTTTTCATCCACCAAACGCGCCATGGCTCAAGAGTACAAGCTCAAGGGCGTGACCTCGCTGTCACTCAAGCCCGGTCAGAAGCAAGAGGTGGAAGTTGAAGGCATCGACGCCAAAGTCCTTCTCGTGGGCCTCCAGACTTCCGGAAAGGCAGAGGTGCAAGCCGTTGGCGCCAAATGCACCCATTACGGCGCTCCGTTGGCCAAGGGCGTCTTGACCACCACGGGACGCCTCACCTGCCCCTGGCATGGAGGTAAATCTGACAATGACCTTATCTGGAGATGGCACACTGACAAAGAGCAGCGTGCTTCAGTGCCAAAAGCGGAGACGTCGAAGACGGTCCAGCCTTGGATGCCCTGCCCGTCTTTCCTCTCATCGAGCGTGATGGAGGGTTCTACATTACCGCCGAGGAGGCCGCTATCAAAAGCTCCAGGAGGAAACCCAACTTCCAGTGCAGCGTCTCGAGTGACTCCCAAGAAAGGGTCGTCGTCGTCGGCGGTGGCTCTGGTGCTCTCGGCGTTGTTGAGGGGCTGCGTGAAAAGGGCTACAAAGGTCACCTCACTGTCATCTCCAAGGAGGGCTACCTCCCCATTGACAGGCCCAAGCTGAGCAAGGCATTGATCACAGATGCCGCCAAGTTGGCATGGAGAGACAAGAGCTGGTACGACAGTGGCTCGGTTGAGTGGGTTGACGGCGAAGTCAACGGCGTCGACTTTTCTGGCCGACAAGTTACAACTGCGAGTGGGAGCAAGATCCCCTACACCAAGCTGGTTCTCGCAACTGGAGCAACTCCCAAGGTCCTCCCCCTTCCAGGCTTCAAGGAACTCGGCAACATCTTTACGCTGCGCACCGTTCACGATGCCAAGAAGATTGTAGACGCTATCGGAGACAAGGGCAAGAAGATTGTCATCATTGGCTCGTCCTTTATTGGCATGGAAATCGCTAATGCCATAGGTGGCGACAACTCGGTGACCGTGGTGGGCATGGAAAAGGTTCCTCTTGAGCGTGTTCTTGGCGAACAAGTCGGCGCAGGCATCCAGAAAGCCTTGGAGGGCAAGGGTATCAAGTTTTACATGAGCGCTGGTGTTGACAAGGCCGAGCCGTCTAGCTCCGATCCCTCCAAGGTAGGTGCCGTATCTCTCAAGGACGGCACCAAGCTTGATGCAGACCTCGTCATCTTGGGAGTCGGCGTATCCCCAGAGACCTCCTTTCTCAAGGATAACAAGGCAGTCCAGCTGCGACAAGACGGATCTCTTGAGACTGATTCTCACTTTGCTGTTGCCGGCCTGTCAGATGTCTACGCCATCGGAGACATTGCCTCGTACCCTTATCAAGGCCCTGGAGGGAACGGAGCTCTCGTCCGAATCGAGCACTGGAACGTTGCTCAGAACGCGGGCCGTGCCGTTGCCTCGCACATTGTGGACCCGTCTCTCAGCAGCGAGCAGTTTATTCCCGTATTCTGGTCTGCTCTTGGGGCTCAGCTGCGGTACAGCGGCAACACTGCTGCTTCAGGATGGGACGATGTCGTCTTGGATGGAGATGTAGCCGCAGGGAAGTTCCTTGCATACTATACCAAGGGCGAAACTGTCGTGGCAGTTGCGTCTCAGGGCCGCGACCCGACCGTGATGCAAGTGTCTGAGCTGTTGAAGCTTGGAAAGGCGCCAACAAAGAGTCAGCTACAAAGCGGCGTTGATGTATTTAGCATTGACGTGGCGGCCTAGGTCATGATGTAGACAACATAGTATGACGACCAATAAACTAAATAACCCACCTTTTGTTTCTGGATATTGTGAATTCGTCCTGTTTCGCGCTATTCGTAACGGTGATAATCAGTAGTCGATGGCGAAAGAGGACGCTTGGAAGGCTCGTCAAGACATTGGTCTGCCGCTTCTCTCAGAATTGGACATTTCTTGAATGGACGCTGAATTCGATACAGCCTCTTCTAGAAACGATCACTGCTGGCCACGATACACTTGCTATCTTGCTTAGATATGAGCCAGAAGCTAGAGAAATTCCTTGAGATCCCTGGCTGCGTTGGCCTCTCCTGACTACGGCCAGTCAGCTTCGGTACGTCGTCAGTCCGCGTGGTCGGCGTATTTGCCTTGCCAATACAGTACCATGTCGTTTGTTCGATAGATCCACAGTCTTCGGACACTGACGGATTCCAGGTAACGAAATCATTTGACATGAAAGTGTTGAACATGGAGGCAATGGTATCACAGCTATCATCGACCGTGGTGAAATGTTTTGAGAACAACAGGGTGGTCAAGGCTGCCGGTGTGTGGACCAATGGGTGTAAAGGGAACGACTAGGACTCCTGAGTTTGTCTGCTTTGTTGAAACGAGTAAATTTGGGCGTTTTAGGGATAGCATTTGATGGATAGTAGATGGAGCCATTACACTTTCGCCATGACTCTACTTTCAAACATGATGGATGAGGCAATTGAATCTGCATTGTACTCAAAGTTCTTATGATATTGATTATTTAAAAAAAAAAAAAAATACTACAACCAACTAGTAGCCATTTCTCCTCCCGCATCCTTTTCCTACTGTTGCTGCTGCTATTGGTCAACTCTTAAATATTCAACAATATAAAGCACATAAGGTACCTGAGTATATATTTTGTTATTTTGGCGCTTGGAATACTAAGTCGTAGGTAGTAACGAGCCAGGCTCTGCATAATTGTCTTCTCTATAGAAAATACAACTACAAACTGGGTGCTAGGTATTTGACAGGAAAGCAAACCAAAAATACCAAGCAACAGACTGGCAATACCAGTATGAATCTTCATTGCAGCCAAAAATAAACTGTTCAAGGCATCACGCATAACACATGCTTAGTTCCGCATTTGCATCCAAGTCTATAAACTTCCTTTTCCTGTCAAATCATGCAAGCTGAAATGTTGTGATACCCAGTTGTGGCAATTTGTAACGAACTAGCTTATTAGTATGGAACGCACATGTACTCGCTACCACCCCCACGTGTAATCCTAATGCCACTGACGGTGCCTTGTATGGTTGAATGGCTCCAAGCACATGTAACTAGTACATAGTGGATTTGGATGTTTTGGATGCCATCGCAACTTCTGCGCTCCGATAAGGAACGACTCCTGGATACGTGTAAGAGAAATTGTATTTTCGGATTTCCTCATATTATCTAATTGTTATCAAATTGATCATCCATCGGGGTAGATTATCATTACTTCAAGGTATCTGATTCGTAATAGCCCCTACATCGCGCCCGCCCTTTTCCGACCTAATTATCGCCAAGATGTTCTTGGCTGCGCGGCGAAAACCTAGAGGGCTCTCATCAGGATGGGAATGGATATCTGTTGTCGCAGCGAATCCACTGTGGCTAACTGTGATAACAATTACCCTGTCTAGTTCTTGGTTATTTCAGTATTCGTATCCCACCCATGGTCAAGGTAATGTCCAAGACTCCGTAACCACTGCTTATCCCCTTTCGTTGTTTTACTTCCTCCTGGCTTGTCTCACTCGTCCAGGTTGCTCTTCAGATCATCAACTCGAGCTCATTATTCAGCGTCGAGGATGGGCGTGTCTGCAAATGCCAGTCGTCAACTGGCTGTGGCCCATATCTCAGGCCAAAGCAACGAGCCTATGAGCAGGCCGGCTCATGCGCTCTCCTTCAACCAAGTCGCTGAAGAGCTCGGCGCAAACACCTTTGATGGGCTATCCGAGACAGAGGCCAGCATGCGACTTGAAAAGTACGGCAAAAATGAACTCGGCGAAGCTGAGGGTGCCCAGCCCATCAAGATTATCATCGCGCAGATTGCCAATGCTATGACCTTGGTTAGTTCTTCCTAATCGTCACCACCCGCAATCTCTGCTTAGGCTAACTATGTCTCCTCGCAGGTCCTGATTCTCGCCATGGCAGTTTCCTATGGAATCAAGTCTTATATCGAGGGTGGTGTCATCACATTCGTCATCCTACTCAACATCGTCGTCGGTTTCTTCCAGGAATACTCGGCCGAGAAGACGATGGATTCTCTGCGCTCTCTCTCGTCTCCAACCGCAAATGTTGTCCGGGATGGCGATTCCAAGGTTGTGCCCTCCGACCAGATTGTTCCTGGTGACCTGATCGAAATCAAGACGGGTGATACAATTCCCGCTGACCTTCGGTGAGTTGGTCATGGTCTCACAGCTGGCTGGGTTGGATGCTGACGCCTTTAGACTGATCGAAGCAGTCAACTTTGAGACTGACGAAGCCCTCCTGACAGGCGAGTCTCTGCCAGTTCGTAAAAATGAAGATGCCATCTTTGATGATGCTACTGGCCCTGGTGACCGTCTCAATGTCGCCTATAGCTCCTCCACCGTCACCAAGGGTCGTGCCAAAGGAATCGTCTTCGCAACTGGTGCATCCACGGAGATTGGTGCCATCGCCTCTGCCCTTCGGAAGAAGGATAGTAGGGTCCGTCCCGTTAAGCGCAAGGCCGATGGTTCCGCCAAGCCTCACCGATACCTTGAAGCCTATACGCTGACTTTGACCGACGCCATCGGCCGTTTCCTTGGTGTCAATGTCGGTACGCCGCTTCAAAAGAAGCTTTCTAAGCTGGCAATCCTTCTGTTTGGTATTGCCGTCGTCTGCGCCATCATTGTGCTCGGCGCCAACAATTTCGACTCCAGTCAGGAAGTCATCATCTATGCCGTCGCTACAGGCTTGTCCATGATTCCAGCGAGCTTGGTTGTTGTCTTGACCATCACCATGGCTGCGGGTACGAAGCGAATGGTTCAGAGGAGCGTCATTGTTCGGAATCTAAAGTCCCTTGAGGCCCTGGGCGCCGTCACCGATATCTGCTCTGACAAGACTGGCACCCTAACTCAGGGTAAGATGGTTGCTCGAGGTGCATGGATACCTGGTAAGGGAACCTACACCATTGAGAACTCGTCGGCGCCATTTGACCCAACCGCTGGCGATATCCGGTACGACCCACGCCAGCCTCATGAGATCAAATTTGATCAAGGTGGTGATGCTTGTGGCACCATCGCTTCTCCCAAAGAACTCCTGTCTCAGAGCGTCATCGCCCTTACCGAATTTCTGCGCGTTGCTTCTCTTGCTAACCTCGCGACTGTCGTCCAGAAGGATGGTGGCGAATGGCACGTTCGAGGTGATCCCACCGAGATTGCCATTCAGGTTTTTGCCTCTCGATTTGACTGGAATCGCCTGCGACTGGTAGGCCAAGATGAGCATAAACAGTACAGTGAGATTGCCGAGTTGCCTTTCGACTCCGATGTCAAGCGTATGTCTGTTATTATGAAGGACAATCGCTCTGACAAGCTATTCGCCTTCACCAAGGGCGCGGTGGAGCGTGTTATTCGGTCGTGCAGCACCTACTGCCCCAACAATTTGGATGATTCGGTGCCTCTTACTGAGGAATTCCAGCAGGAAATCCTTCGAAACATGGAGGCTTTCGCTGGCATGGGGCTTCGCGTCCTAGCCCTAGCGTCCAAGCCGTACCATCTCGACATGAAGAAGGGAGACGAGATTCAACGTGCTTCTGTCGAGTGTGATCTTGTCTTCCGGGGCTTAATCGGCCTCTACGATCCGCCCCGCCCCGAGTCCGCCCATGCTGTGCAAGAATGCCACAAGGCCGGCATAACAGTTCATATGTTGACTGGTGATCACCCTGAGACCGCAAAGGCCATTGCTCTCGAGGTAGGTATCCTACCCTCACGCATGGATATGGTCTCTCCAGATGTCGCAAGAGCCATGGTCATGACGGCTGCCCAATTTGATGCTCTCTCGGATGACCAAGTCGACCAACTGCCCGTCCTGCCGCTGGTTGTAGCTCGATGCGCGCCAAACACAAAGGTCCGGATGGTTGAGGCCCTTCACCGCCGCAAGAAATTTTGCGCCATGGTAAGTCCCCCAAACGTTAAAATTTATTTCTACTAATGATCTGACGCTTTGACAGACCGGTGATGGTGTCAATGACTCTCCTTCTCTTCGCCGCGCAGATGTTGGTATTGCAATGGGTCAGTCCGGCTCTGACGTTGCCAAGGACGCTTCCGATATTGTCCTCACCGATGACAACTTCGCCTCTATTGTTGCCGCGATTGAAGAAGGTCGCCGCATCTTTGACAACATCCAGAAGTTCGTCCTCCACGTCTTGGCCGAGAACATTGCTCAAGCTACCACCCTTCTTGTCGGCCTGGTGTTCAAGGATGCTTCAGGTCTCTCAGTATTTCCCCTGACCCCCGTGGAAATTGTTTGGATCATCATGGCTACTTCGGGCATGCCTGACATGGGTCTGGGATTCGAGCGCGCGGTGCCCGGCATTCTTGACCGGCCTCCTCAGTCCCTCAAGACGGGCATCTTCACGCTCGAGTTTTTCATCGACATGGTTGTTTACGGCCTCTGGATTGCGGCGCTCTGCCTCAGTTCCTTTGTACTCCGTGTCTATGCTTGGGGTAACGGAGAGCTTGGTCACGGCTGTAACGATGGTTACAATGAAAGCTGCGAGACGGTTTTCCGCGCCCGTGCAACAACTTTTGCTTGTCTCACGTGGTTTGCCCTCTTTCTGGCCTGGGAAATGGTTGACAAACGACGATCCTTCTTCCGCATGCAGCCTGACTCTGACAAGTATTTTACACAGTGGATCCGCGATATCTGGCGCAACCAGTTCCTTTTCTGGGCTGTCATGCTCGGGTTTGTGACACTCTTTCCTGTGCTCTATATCCCTGTCATTAATACCAAGGTGTTTAAACATAAGGGTATTAGTTGGGAATGGGGTATTGTGTTCATCGCTGCCGGACTCTTCTTTGCCGGAGTTGAGACTTGGAAGTGGTGCAAGCGTCTCTTCTTCCGCCGACAGGAACGCAAACGGGGTGTTCGGAAAGATATAGATATTGAGCAGCGTATTTTTGGTGCGTACTTGGGTTTGTCGTCTACCAGTGACGGTGACTCAATGCCCCGTCAATGACTATTCTGGGGCGGGAAGCCCCGGAGAGTCGAGGAAATCTTTGAGGTCAAGACTTTGTATGAGGGTGAGACTGTACTAGCTGAGATCACAGAGGATGTGGGCTGGGTGAAGTTGGGTGGAGAACTTGGATGCGGAGATGGAGAGAGGTGGGCGGTGGGAGAGGCTGGGAATGGAAGACCTGATATTTTCGGGCAGGCCTGCGGTGGAGGCCGGGGAGTTCTGTACATGTCCTTACTTTGTAATATATGCCTTTCCATCATCAACAGCAGAGCAGCAGCAGTCTCCTGCCATCCCAGAAGAGAGAAAAGAAAATGGTACAATGCAGGCTCTAAAGATACATTGGATGATAACAGGCATACTCTTCTTCTCATCACTATAAAGACACTATGTACCTTGATAGCCTTTTTAGAGAAATTCAAGCACACGTCCAGGTCTATCATTAGTAGACCTGGTACCAAGCACCAAATCCTACCAGCGATTTTTGGCCTTGTCAGCTTCAACTGCCTCGCGATCCAAGACCACCACCAGCTTCCCGCTCACTTTTCCCGAATGCGCTGCATCCACTACGGTATTGACAGTGTCAAGATTCTCGTATATATTTGTCTTAACACGAATCTTGTACTCCAACACAAAGTCGATCATTTCTTGAAACTCTTTCTGGCCTGATACCAACGAGCCCTCAAAATGCAGGTCTTTGAAGATGATTGCACGAAAGTCAAACGACACTCGTTGAGGTTGGGCGACTTGGATGATGGTCCCATGGGGTCTAGTTATGGTGCAAGCGGTATCACACGCCGTGTCATGGTCTGACAATACGACGGTTGCCTTGATTTTGTCGTCACCGATAGCTTTGGTTATGGCAGCTGCTAGTTGTTCGTCTCCCTTGCGCGCATCAAGAACAAGTTGAGCTCCACACTCTCTTGATAGCTCAAGACCTTCTTCGCGAGCGTCGACAGCGACCACGTTGACGCCTACCTTGACGGCGAACTGGATGGCAAGGTGACCTGTTTAAGGGTTATTAGAGAATGATTTGAAGTCATGCTACCACAAGGGAATAGCCACCTAAACCACCTCCACTACCAACGATACCGATCCATTCTCCAGGCTGCGCCTTTGTCGACTGGACCGCTCTCCACGCGGTAGCTCCCGCACAAGTCAAAGGAGCTGCGGTTACAAAGCTCATCGTATCCGGAAGAACAACCGCATAGCGAGCATCGACAACGGTGAAGTCCGCAAACGCCCCAGGCAGAGTGGTACCAACATATCCTTTCATGAAACGACAATAGTAGCGCTTCTCGACCGGGCCCTTGCAGTCGACACACTCTCCGCAAAGGCCACGCCACCCAAGTGCAGCAATGCGATCACCGAGCTTGAAGCCGAGAGCAGCTGCGTCTGTCCCTAGACTTACGATTGTTCCAGTGGGCTCGTGAGAGCCGGCGTGCTGTGTCGGCGAACTCGAAACTTGTCCGTTCAAGACCATAATGTCGGTGTGGCAGAATGATGCGACAGCCACTCGAATCACAATATCGTGGCTATCGATGACTTCGGGTCGCGGATATGCGTCTTGGATCTGGTATGGTTTGTGAAACTATCGGTTGTGGAGAATCAGTATCACTCTGAATTAAAACATGAGATATGTGCCTACCTCATTCACAACTGCTGCCCGCATAGTTGTTGGCAAATTGGGAAGAGTTAAAGCAGCCATGGTTCTTTCTTCTGTTGGTTTAATTTACAGAGAACTGACTGTTCGACGGGTGAATGGCGGTATCTTGCCTCAATATTTATTATTCTGTTGAACGGAGATTAGTATGTACAATGACCATACCTTGCGAGCCACTCTCAATACCGACACAGCTTGAAAGGACTTTGAACAAATTTATTTGAGATATCTTGTGATTTTTTCCAGAAAATATTGAGAAGGATCGTTCAATGATGCATTTGGACACTCTTGGCTAAACGTCTTGTCCCGCCAAAATGTCTATTGCCCATACCTGCAGGTTCCGAAAATCCTGTAAGCTACGAGATTAGCCTAAACTCATTGAGATGTTCCAAACCAGTTCTTCAAAAATGCACACTATGTGTTGGACATTGAGAAGGTTAACGCCGATGAAGCGGGGCTTCGCTCTGCTGGTAAACACCGAAATATTGGAAAACAGAATGTCCAACATGATGCGATATTACAGCGAGCCATGATGTGGATTCTAGACACTGATAGCACTGGAGAGCATAAAAAGGCATTTCAGAATCTTACATATGTTTGCTTGAGAACTACGAGGCAGTTAAAGAGTTATAGCATTACGAAGTGGAGAATCTAATACTAATATATATTCAGCATGACAACTACCAAAGCGCGTAATCTTTCGATAAAAGAGGCTGCTTCTTGTATGGATCCAAGAGACGACCACTATCTCCGTCGAAGAATCCATCATGAAAGAGAAGTCGACTAAGAGGGCCATATGCTCGAACATGTTGAACTCTGACCACAAATCTTCCTCTGGGAATTAGAGATAGAAGCTTTAGCTTAGCGTCTTCTTGTGCCATCCTATTAGCTTCGGTGATAGTATTAAGAAAATAGACGGCGGAGCACCTGTTCTATGCCTTCTCGTTCGACAATATGATATCCAGCACAAATCCTTCCCTTCTTCCCTTTGTTCGCCTGGGCTATATCGACAACTCGTAGCCAAAGTAGCCACAGTAAACTGTTTCACAAGTTTTGAAGCGTCAAATGTCAGTATTGGAAAGTCTACTTTTACCAAGTCAGTTGAGTCATCTTCCAAAGAAATAAGAGCTCGCTTATGCAAAATGCTGCATATCTGAGGTGCCAGAGTGCTTCAGCTGCGGTTGCGTAGGCTTTCGGTATGTTGCCAGGGCATCAAATAGCCAGCTCATAGAAATTTATCATGGGGGATGTTGCCTTCTGTATTGGACCAATTACAACACAACTGGCGCGTATTTGGCCTCGGTTATCAAGCATGATCGCGAGACACTGCTTACGAAACGAATACTCGGCGCTGTTCATGGTTCACAGCAGTCGCTGGTCTTCAGAGCGTTTGGTATGTCGAGTAGTAGCACTAGGCTAGGCAGATTCGGAAATTTGCAATTTTGACTTTGTTATCGAGAACTTTAGGGGATTTTGACACGTCGTAGGCGTCGCTATATTTTGGATGTTTGAGCGAGCTCTCCATTGGCAACTTCGCGAGGCTGTGGAGTCGCTTACGGACGATTCACTGAGAGGAATTATTAAGAAGGGGAAGAAGAGAAGGAAGAGAAACTAGATACCCTCAAGAAGATATTGCTGCCTGTAGGGAGAAAGCGTGAGAGTGAAGACGGTGGCGATGGCGACCGCTTAGCAGAGGTGGATGGCATTTTCAGTTAGCGGGCGTGTATAAAAAACGCGAGGCCAATCAGAAGTCGTACAACTGTTGTGCACTGTTGAAAGCGGTCACAACTTGCAGTTGGAGAGCATCTGTTTGGCACAGACACGCGTTAACCAAGCAGAACCTCCATTGTTACCACCGTTGAATGCAACCTTGTGCCATCTATCCGTTTGTTTGGACAGCAACTAAAATCGACTTTGTTCTTCTTCTTCAATATGCTCTCAGCAACATCTCTTGTGGTCTGACTCACCAGATCCTCTTTGCACCCACGTTTCTAGTCTTTGGGAAAATACATGCCCAGCTACACGCCGAATGCAACGCCATTTTTTTTTTTCCGGTGGTGAAAAGGGTTCCAAAGCAATTCGGCCAGTACCGCTACCCATAGATTTGGTTCAATCAAGTTCAGCCTCCTGATTCACTCCACGATTCATGAAACACTGCAGCTTGCCCTCTCCTTTGCGGGGGCTTGTTCAAATATACGCCAATCTACGGAGCGACTGCACACCAAATGAAACACCAGATTTTCTTTCGGCAGTGAAAAGCAGATTCAAATCCATTCTCGAGCAAGCTACATCTATCTTAAGTCTAGATGACGATGCCTTTCTTGAGGTGTTACACACCGTCGAGGAGCCAGGGTCATTTGGTCGAAAGAGAAGTCGCCATGAGTTCTGGAAATTCGCGGCAGTTGACTCTCAATCATGGATACATTGCTCTTCTATACCACTTTGCGATTGATCTTGGGACTGACTATTTTGGAATAGAATCTGTGCCAACCGCCGCTTCCAGAGAGCAAACAGCCAAGAGTACGCACTGCACCGAAGCCTCGAAAAAAGACATGCTCCCAAACATTCGATAACAAGCCTAGAGATGTCACTTACAGACAACGGGAAAAGTGCCAAACCAACCCGCCTCCATGGCGGTGACGGCCGCTTGATCAATTCATATCGACCATACCGAATTCAACGTGGCGGCAACTCCTTGTCGGTTTTGTCAAATAGCTAGTATAATTGACGTAATTTATTTTTCCAATTTGCCTCAGTCACCTCTTATATGCCTCCAATATCCTCCCATGTCGGATTGCGAGACTAGAAGCTGCCATCTTTACGAGGATCTTGCCTCGGTCAGAGGCGCCTCAGATGACGATGCGAGCCACTTCCAGCCGCCACACTGCCAGAAAAGACCTTTGGGCTGATTAGTTTGAGACCTCTTGTCAGTTGTTTTCTAGAAATATTGATGAGGTAATTTAAATCTCCCAACACTCTCATTCTACCGAAAGATGCCGTGTTCTCAATTACCCTATAAGCCACGAAGCTCACCCTAGAATGACCGAGATGTCCCAAATCGTTTCCTCAAACACGTACACACTGTGATTGACGGACATGATATCGGAGGGCATTATTGAGGGAGGAGTTATTCCGCTGTTTACCTTTCGACAGAGTCCATCCTTGCTTAGGTTCTTTTACCTTTCATATAGTAGTCCTCCTACCTTAGTAGTACCTGGTGCTTTACCTGGTAGTAGAGATACTACTAGGTAGGCAGTAGCATTACAGATACTTCCTGCTATTATCTTCCATAACCCTGGCAGAACACCTGGTATAAGTCCTCCTAGGGGAAGTCAAAGCAAACTTGTGGTCATTCGCCTGCCAGGCAAAGAATGAAGAGATAAAAGAATAGCTCAAAAAAGCTAACGAAAACAAAAAGACACACACATGGGCTGAGAACGTACAAGTTCCTGGGCCACTGCAATGGTCGAGTAATGGACCAGTGGACACGGTCCTGGAAGACCTGGAACATCTCACGAACTATGGATATATGCCGCAGGCGGTACGAAGGAACTGAGGGTCGTGGCATACCAGCTGAGACATTACATCCGAGGAAGAGAGGTGCAAAACAAACGGGCAGCAGTGAACAAGGCAATGAGAGGTGTTAGAACAAAAGATGAAGTCTTGTGGAATGCAACATGGTGAAACACGATGGCGAAGCTTGCCTTGACGGCGATGGTGTTGAAAGAAGAAGAACATTACCGAAGCCAACTGGTACTTGGTTTGGGCTTCCGCTGGTGCAGTGAGCCTCTTGAAGGACAACTGAGGGCAGCTGTCAGAGACTACTAGGTATTTCCCGGCCGAGGTTTAGATGTCATTAATTTTGCCATATCTCTCCTGCGGATCACGGTGCGAGCATACCCTATGATAACAACATGAAGATACTCCTTCATCCGCGCTCCGAAAACACTGCGAGACGTCATATGGTAGCAGTTTTCGAAACCCTGAGATTCAGCTATTTGTTTGTCCGCACAGCAGACAAAACACAATCCATGGCGTGGCTCAACAACCCGATAAAAAGAGGCGCCCGCCTGTGGCTGAGCAGCCACCATTAAGCGCACCAAAGCCGAGGCTGAGGACTTTAGCCTAAACCAGCGGAAATACATGTCGCATTTATTATGCGTTGGGGTCCAAGAAAATTGGTTTGGAATATAAATCCCATACCTAATATGGAGTACACCAAAGCTAGGCGAATACCATCCATTCCTCCTTGTATCTCGAACGAGCTCAGAGCTCGTGATTGGGCTTCTTGACTGCACGACATATGACGGCGAATAATGCGCCGGCATCCAGGAACCTTAAATTCAGTCAGCGGTGGGGTCAACTGCCGAAGAGATGACTCCAACTCACCACCTACATCTCCGTTGACGAAGACACGAGACATCTAATCATGGCCTATAACGAGCTGTACCAGTACTCCGTCGTCTCGTCGCTCATGGAAGGCATCGGGGAAACAGGCCTCCCGTATAGCCAACTCATTACGCACGGCGATCATGGTCTCGGCACGTTTCGCCGGATGGCCGGGGAGATGATCTCCCTGGACAATGAGGTCTACCAGATGAAGTCCGATGGCTCCATTGTTACTATCGACACCTCAAACGGCACCGATGTGGCTCCTTTCGCAATGGTTACGCGCTTTCAACCCTCCGTCACCACAAGCATTACGTTCGATAGCAAGCAGGGCCTCTCCGATGCCATGTCTGACCTGTTCCCAAAGACCAAGAATCGCTATTTGTCATTTCGAGTGGACGGTCTGTTCCAATCAGTTGCAGTACGAACGGCGGACGGTCAACTTTATAAGCACGAGAAGCTCAGAGAGCTGCACCAGCGCCAAACGACTTACGAGTTTACCAATGTGCGAGGAAGTCTCATTGGATTCCGGTCGCCCGAGTTTCTACAAGGAGTCAGTGTGGCGGGCGACCATCTACATTTCATTTCCGACGAAAGAGACCGTGGCGGTCATGTGCTGGATTGCAAATCTGCTGGCCAAGTCCAGTTTTCCGGGTCGATAATGAGTACGGTGCATCTACAGCTCCCGGACGAAGACGAATACAATGAGGCAGACCTCAAGCTTGATGCTGATGGGATACGCAAAGTGGAGGGCTGATTGGACTTTGCGTGATACGACCACCACCCCGTCAAGTGCTAGCCCTGATATCTGGTTAGATACGCAACGATAATTGAAAGATGTGTGATGCTGATCCTATTGTGGAATGCAATTTGATCTGCCATTTGCTGCCCACGGCTACCTTAACCACCCCAAGTTTCGCGGCTGCAGCCCTTACCTTGTCCTCCGCTACCTTGAAGGCCCAAAGTCCCCGTTAGGGTAGACGGGCTTCTTTGACTCCATGAGCTGTGCCTGCTCGCGCGTGGTCGTGATTTTGCCTGCATATTTTGACGCGAGCCGGCTGCGGAGCCTTGTTGATTTGACCCGTTCCAGACTTCCTCCACTGGCTTTTGCGACGTCCCCTTCACAGTCGCCTCAAGCACCTCGAGTTTGTGTCTGCCATATTAATACGTAGGGTATTACCTAGATTTCTAGACTCCAAGACTCCACAAGATATACCTGCTTGCGTGCGGCCGTAATCTTACAACTTGGGGTGCTAGCTAGCAAATCTCTATTTTCCAGGGTCAGAATTTGAGTGGAATCATCAGCCACCCAAAAGCTCATCGACCGTTTGATATGGAGGTGCTGCAAATACACCTAGTAGGTGCCTTTAAATATTCTCACTCCAGACTTTGGGGTACACACTTTAACGTCGAAGCTAGTCCGTCTGGAAGTACCCTTTTCCCTGTGTGTCACCAGTGAGGTACTTGTAGATAATATTTTTCGAACGCAAAGAGCGAGGTACTCCTGAATTGGGTATTATGATACTGAACCGACCCACTGCCCCGTACTCAAAATGGGATTTGACTTTTGACAGCGACCTACCATAATGAGTCATCAGTGCCGCTCTTGACGACATTCCCCTGAGATCGTATTATTGTGTATACTCTCGCTTTACAAGGCCAGAAGGATTAGCACACTACGCTAGAGAATAGCTATTGGTGGTTGTGATATTGGGTAAGTGGGCGGATACTTACTAAAAGCTGAGTGGCACTTGATCTGAAAGAGACAGCCTCAGATTTCAGTCACGTTATGCGTCGTCAGGGCGACGGGCACTTGAGACGAGCAGATGAGAGTGAATGATTGGCACTGCCTTATCAGTGCTCACTTTGAAGAAAATCGGGTCATGATTCACCCTATTCACTGTAAAAAGACCTGGAATTTTACGAAAGTGGCGCAGCAGAGCGCGTTATGCCAGTCAACCCCTGTGAAAGATATGCCATACGGTAGCAAACAACTGGCGAAATATTTAAGTACAATAGCGCCAATGGCGCGAATTCTTTTTAGTGAGGGCGTCGACGCTCTTCAACAATCACCACAAGATGCGGTGATGCTTGGGGCTCCGGCCCAAGAAGAAGAAGGAGGAGAAGGAGAAGAAGAGCAAGTCATTTCACCATCCTTTTTCTGCTATTATCGTTGCAAGACATGGCTTTTGCTTTACACACGAGTGTTTCTGGGGTCAAAGGCTAATCAAGGCGTTACAAAGGGGTGTTTTTATTACCCATTATGGTTCGGAATGTATATTAGCGGTACAGCCAAGGGAAAATGTGCGGCCTTTTCTTGGGGTTTCAATTAACTTAATCTGCTTACTTGTTCAGACTTATCTTTTCCCTTCATATTTGGCTTTGATACTCTGTGCTTGATTTGACACATATCACATACTTGGCCCCCTTTTATCAGAAAGCTATGAATAAGATCGCGAACCTGCAGAAGCTCCTAAGAAGAAAAGACCAAAGCAGGTAGTTACCCCTCCTATATGCAAATATATTCATCCCTGTCGCTTTGCACTCTAGCAGCTTCCATAGCCCGATAGAACTGTTCCTCTTCACTCGGGGCCAGGCTGCCACCAGGGCCGCTGCCGGCGATCCAATAGTAGTCTGGGCCTACTCGAAAGTGAGAAACGTCGCCACCACCGTCCACGTATTGTTAGCGGCGAGAAGAGAAGTGGGAAAGTAGGTAGGCAGAAAATATACATCCAAATTGGTAGTAGAGAATGGTAGTAAGGCTGGAATGAGCTTGGTTATTTCGCTGAGTCTGGCCCTGAGTCTAGCCCTAAATCTGGCTGAGTATGCGCCCGAGTTGCGGCTATTTCCAAGTGAGGAGCCCTTTGAGAGATAGATAGCACAAATGGAGATAAGTCACAAAGACAAAGCAGCCGCTCACGTCGAGCTTCCTCGTTGCTAGGCATCTTCTCAACCAACGGTCAGACGGCATAGACCTTGGGTTGGAAGAACTCACATTGACGATAACAATGACGCAATTGTGATTGATTTGCCCACAGAGGTTCGATCCAGATTGCTTAGGTCAGTTGCAACGTTGCGCGGTGTTGTTTTGGGAAGAATTACGAGATGCAAAGACACATTAACTGCACAAGTGCAGTACCCTGCTTTGTACTCTGCTTAGTGATATGCGCGTGGAAAGCACCCCTTACCTCTGTGCATCTACCTCTACTAATGTAAAGTAGGTAGGTACCTACCTGTACTTAGTAGGAGGTACTACGTTATGAGGTACGAGGTACGAAGCATCGTCGAGGCCGCCGGAAGGTGGTTGTATCAACTCTTTTAATTCTGCAACCTCAATACCCGTAGCTTGAGTCTTGATATTCTTATCAAAGACAAACTCTTTCCGTCTCTCGATAATTTATTTATCGCAGTAAATCTTGTCCTGTCTCTCATTTTGATCAAAGCCAGCAGGAAGTTGGTCAAAGACGGCCGGGTCGATCGAGATAACTAATTGCTGGGTCGACAACTAGAGGCAGTGTCACTCATTAAATTCAACGAGAACACACACAGAGACTCACCCGGTTCGGTCGACTCTTGATCTCCATCGCTGCCGCGATATGCTAATAGATCGAATAGCGAGATGCTTTCTTCGTTGAAAAGATGAACACTACCATCGTGTTCACGATCAAGTAGAGGCAGGGGAGACGCTGCGAGAGGAGGAGATGAAGGAGAAATGATTGGGACTTCTCCTCCTTGGACCTTCGTATCTAATTACTCTTAAAGATATCCAAGGACAGCAAACCGACTCACTACATCTTTCGGTCGATATTCGAGAGGCTGCGCGGGCTGCGCAGGCTACCAGCCATTACTAGGCAGTTACCGTCTACCTAAGATGGCCGATAGTAGCAGCAAGAGATACAGAAGAAAAAACTAAGATGAAAAAAAAAGGTGGTTTGAACTTCAGATTTAGTTTGATGTTAGTGTTAAGTTAAGGAGAGGGAGAGGAGCTGCAGGTGAAAGACACAAAGGGCGTTTGCAGTGCCAGCTGCCAACTTCCAACCGCTGGCCCTCATTCACTTTAATAGCAGCAGCCCTTTCGTTAGCTAGCACACAATGTTCAATCCATTATTAAAACTCCAAAATCCCAGGTTTTATGGAGAAAAAATCTCGGCCGATTAAACTTAGCCCAAACACTCTTTCTACATCAATCCAACGCCACCTTCACCCCCTGTAGCCGCCGCCTCCCCCATTCAAGACGCCAAAGCACCGACAGGGAGCCCGACTCCGCCAGCCGTCGCAACAGAGACAAAATCTTGCTAGAGAGCAAAGCTCTTAGCCTGTCGTAAGTCTCTGACATATACGCTCAATCATCATGACTAACTTTTGGTAGCAGCGCTCATCGTCTATGAGGCCAAGTCCATCCTAACGTCCCATTAAGATTCCACAGCCTTTGCCATCAAGACCACCAGTCTATCAGACGCCGGTCCACCCTCCTGAGATGCCTGGTCAGCTATGATACCGCCAGGCCCAGCGCAGCGCGTCATCGTACGCAGCGGCGTCATCATTTCTCCAAGGGCCTTCACGACCGACGACTTATCAAGCAGAACCATCCAGAGCAAGACGAAGCTTAGTAGCACCGATGGAGCAACGACGCCCTTCACAGGACTTGATGAGGCCCTCTAAGCACCCTCAAACTCCTATCGCCAGCCGCAGCAGATCTGCTTCCTAATCCTCTTCTCAAATGTTACCAACGCAGAAGAGAAAGGCACCAACGCCAGCCTACGGAAACAAAAGAGACATGATGCCAGCGCTCCTAGACAATATTTCAAGTGTGTCCTCAAACCAACCAAACAACAACACGCCGCAGGGTGTCGTCTCTGATCCATCCCACGGTGCACTTCTCTCTGAAGTGTCTGCGCAGCCTTTAGAAGCTGCGGCAAATGATGTCATCAGGAGCTTTGCGTGCTATTTTTGGGATTTCCGAAGTTTAACCTCCGAGACAACCGTGTGGGGCCGGATCCCCGATCTTCTCCGGGACATTTGATGCTTTGTACAAGACATCAGTGGATGGAAAGCTGACAAGACAGTTGAAACAATTGCAGTTGGGAGACTTATGGATCATTAAGTAGACTCTAGAGCCAGTATATATTGCAAAGTAAAGTCTAGTCTATAAAACTCAATGTGATATCTCCGCTGATTGCAAACCCGCCCCCGTAGACCAAATCCAAGTCGTGCTCCAAGTGAAAACGCAATGCCGTAAGAAATTTTAAGAGAAAGGGTGAAGGAATAGCTTAGAATCCGCTCAGGGGGTTGGGGTTGGCCCTCTGGAAGCCTCCAACGCGACCCCCTTGGATTACGGCTGGGATAAGGAGCTGCGCGCTTGTGGCGATCTGTTTCTGCTTGGAAAGAGTCTTATCCCCGTCGAAGTTTTGGTTTATGACGCCCATCATGCCATTATTGCAGTGATTTCCTTTTGGCTGAGGGCAGTAGTACCAGACGGGAGATTTGTCGATGATGGTGATCTGGTAGACGTTGGGGTTCTGGCCCTCGGCGGTGACAAAGTTGAAGCCGGCAAAGAAGCCGGTGCCATCGGCAAGTGGCTGGCAGGGATGGGCAAAGTCTGACTGAGCCAGAGAGTGGTTTGCAGCGGTAAAGTGCCACTCGACGGTGTCGCCAATCTCGGCGACGACGTTCTCCGGATCAAAGCGGAGTCCACCGCGGCCAACGACGACTGAATGGGTCACTCCCGTGAGGAAAGTACGAGAGGGAAGCATGTTTCCTTCAGTGGGTGTGCCCTTGGGAAGAGCAGAAACGCTGGCGACAGCCGCGGCCAGGATGGTAAAGATGCTGGAGGCGAGCATTTTGAAGATGTGGAGAAGAGATTGTAGTCGAAGATGGAAGTGTGGGTGTGGTAGTGTTGCTGTGGTGTTTGTTTGTTGTGATGATGAGGAATTCGATTCTTCAACGGAACTACACTCCTTATTTATACATGCTTTCGATCCAGACTCTGCTATGCGTCCAAACCAACATCGTGGCTAAATTTGCAGTCGTTCAGTACAGCCTCTCGGTTGTTGTCCTAACCGAAGCAAAGAGCTAGTCAGTTGGTCATCTTGGGCATTATCAAATCCACCGGCCTCAGCACTAGCATCGCCATCTTCCGAACCCTTGGTTGAAACATGATTGGATGTTTTGCAGAACCATCCCAATTTTAGTCCTCTAGCCCTCTCTTACCAACACACTTGGTTGAGCTATAAGCACCATAAACGCACTAGCTTGAGCCTGCGCCGCCACCGGCTTGGACTAGTTCCGTCTTTTTAATAAGCTAATTGCTGTAAGCCACATCAGAGCTGATCCTATTATTAGGACAACACACTTACTAAGGCATCTGGACTGTGGACTATGAATAACACACAACGGCAATGGATACAACGGCGGCCATCTAATTTGACAAACAACCAGAAGTGCCTTCTAGCTGCATCCTGTACCGTACAGTAATGGCAATAAGCCTGCATGGGAAGAAGCTATTTGCAATTTTTCTGCTTGCTTCATGCTGCACCGCTTTACAAAGCATCCTCGGAATAGACACGACGGCTACAGAATGCAATTTTACTCTTGTCTCGTACAAAGGCGACCAACATGCATCACAATTACTTGGCCGAATCCTTTCAGCTCACAGCCAACAGCATCAATGCATACATCTTTCCTATACCTCCTCAACAGATTCAGCTTTCAACCCAGCAATTCATGATACTATTGCCTTTTCGGTCGCGACGTCATACCGCCTTCCAACTTCTTGGTTGGCACACAAACATGCAGCAATCCAGCTTCATCCAGGCCCCGACTCTTAGCCGGCTTACCCACGTGGAGGCGCAACAAGTGCTGACCGGAGTGTACGGCAAAGTTTTGTTTCGTTTCAACTCTTAATCTAGAGCACAAACACAAGACCATGAGCTAGTCTCCTTTTAGTATTTTTCCCTAGAATTGCCATTGCTCTGCTTTGAAGTGCTGACGCTTGACTCGAGGTTGTCGCCATCTGGAGTAGTCCTGCGCGGCAATACGAACAAGACTCTTTTTGCATTCTATATTAGCCCAAACCCTTTTCAAATACCTACGGCAAGGCAAACATTGGCTCTTATGTTGCCAGATGCAGAGGATTGAATAGTCCGGCGACGATGGATGAAGGATGCCGCCACACATGCGGAGAGATTTTACGCTCCACTACAGCAAGGCGAAATGCCAAAATGCCTAATCCTACCCAAAAGGATGGCCACTCAGCCGTTACGTACGGAGCGGGACGCAAGTCACTTTGCAAGATGAGATTGGCTTGGGCATTGATCTCGCGTTGACACCCTTGTGGTAGTACTCATGCTATGGTAACAAGGCACATTTGGTAAGGCAGCCAATCATGCTCGGCTCCATCCTCCCTAATACCCTACGGGGCGAACATGCTCCAATCTTGATTAGTCGTGCGGAATTGCGCTCACCAGTTCCCGCAATCGATGCAACGCTTCGACAATCGTGGCTTCGCGGATTTGTTCTCTCGCTCCTGGAAAGCTGAATGGTCCCCAAGCACGACTCCCAGAAGGACCAGCGATCCCAATATACACCATGCCGACTGGTTTGTTATCCTGAGTTGCTGGGCCTGCAACTCCTGTAGTCCCGATGCCCCAGGTTGTCTCGCTGTCGTCAAGGCTGGTGATTCGACGCGCTCCTTCTGCCATCTGCCTCGCAACATCGGCGTGTACGACTCCTTCCAAAGCGATGAGACTGCCATCGACACCCAAAAGTTTCTCTTTGAGAGGCGTCGCGTAGGACACAACTCCTCCGCGAAACACGGCGCTGGCACCGGACACAGAAGTCACGGCTGCCATGACTCCGCCGGCTGTCAAAGATTCGGCCACTCCAAGTGTTTGACCAGCGTCCTTGAGCTTCTTAACCAGGTCGGACGCAATGTCATACACAGTTTCGGTGCTACGGTGGACTTCTGGCGATATGGCCTCCATTTTTGCGGATCAAATAGTTGGGAGATGCAATGTGAGCGTTAATTGAGATGAATTATGAGAACAGGATAGTTTGAGACCCAGAGTCTTCTAACAAGTATGACTTTCTCCTCAAGACTTTGCAGGCTTGGCAATGGCTTTTATACAAGTCAGTCACGCCGTAGGCAACAGAGCCCTAGAGGCAGTCCGAGTGGCCTTTTGCTGTTGCCTATAGATTAGTTTTCGCATCCTCTTCTCGTTACATGAATCCACAAGAGTGCCACCAGGCAGCACCTGAAGGTACAACGGATTTCCCGACGAGTGCCCCAAGTTGGCCATCGGCATCCTACTCAAAGGCTACTGCCGGTGATAACAGCACGCGTGTTACATAAAGGTGGCGAGGGCAGCAGATACCAGAAGAAAGTAGAGATGGTAGCAAATACTCAAGAGGTTAGCTACCTGCTACCCACGCAATAGACCAAAAGTCCCCTCTTCGTATCTCGCTATATCCTCGAGCTATGGCAGATGAATTGCAAGGCATCCACGGCACGTTAGATTTAATTACTATATCAGATTTGTTTAGTGATATAACATCAACTTTCGACAGTGGTGAGGACGCCGGACAACTTCCAAGTCCGACAATTAAAGCGAGCATAGTCTTCTCCTGGTAGTAGCAACTGGATTCTATATCGTGTAAGTATATCTACTAGAACCGGGAAACTAACTACAAAGGTCGACGTCTGCCCCCCCTCGGGTTTGTTCAACTTCCAGGGAACGCGTGGCCGGTTGAACAAGCAGTCCATTAAAAGGCTCCCCTGTGCCACTAACGTACACGTAGTCGTCGAGGTAGGATGCTGAATAGCCAACTTGGGGTACTTGTTACCTAAAAATCACAATCTAAACACACAAGCCAACCCGTCATTATACTAGAGTCAGCTGCTGCCTCTCCGATTGACTCATGAATGCGTCTAGTTCGAAACACGCCTCGTTTACTCCGATCCGCTCATATCGAAGAGGCGCCCCGTCAACACAGCGCAAGATGAGAAGGTGCGTCGTAACAGCCTCAGTAATTTCCCCGGAATCGTCATATTCCGTAGAGGATGTCCGTCCAAAGAGTAAACAAAGGACTTGTGTGCCAGAGGGGACGAATCCGTTTCCTGGCAAGTCTAACCTGTAGTCTGGATTAAAAGTGGCAAACTGTCCCCCAAGCTTCAACCCATAGTCTTCTGTAGCTTTGCAGTCGGCCAAAATGTTAGACGCGCCTGTATCGGTTTTCCGTGACTCCAAAATATTGGCCCAATCCTGGCCGTGGTATACAACACCAGAGGCAACATGCCCAGAGAGCGACACCATTCCGCTCACCACGTCGCCTAAAAGGAAATCTCCAGAATACTCCACATGACTCCCCAAGAATTCAATGCCTTCTAGAGAAACTTGCCAGCAATCAACATCTCCGGACACAGATGCCCATGACCATGTTGGCATACGGATATCAGGCCGTGGGTGGCGAGGAGGCTCACAGAGATACCAGAAAAACGAGTCTTCAAGCTCCTTCTCCCAGAGCCCACAGAGGTACTCCGCTGCATCGTAACCTTTTGCCACGGCAATCGCCTTACCAATCCCTGCCAAAGCTGGAAGTCTGTCGGTGGTAATCGTAAGCGGGCGCTTAGCATATCCCTTTATTATCTGAGCCCATGATTTGGATGCGGGACATTGCTTGTACGAATCTCGAGCGCCTGGGCTGCGCGTATTGTTGTCATACCACCCGCATTCGCATCGGGTTTCCTCAAAGCATTCCCAGATGAGCTCGTTTTGCGTAAAGTGAAGCATCCGGCGCGACAGCAGCTGCTCTTGATACACCCAGCCTCTGGTCAAGAGTGGCCACTCCATGTCTGGATTTTCGGCGGCCATGGTGTCGGCGCTGGACTCGATACCGAGCCAGGTGAAATGATGCTTCCTACGCCGTATAAAGATGGGCTGGCCATCTGCTTGAGCGACATCTACAGTTACTTCTTGGGGAGCGCAGCGATCCCGAAAGAGACTCTGATCGGGTTTGTCGCACCACGATGCCGCCACAGTAAGTTCGGCATTTGTATAAATAGATGCCATCAGTGCCGCCTCGCGTCTCCAGTCGTCTTTGTCATCCTGGATGATGCATAAGCAATCGATCCATATGTACTGGATGCCTAATCGACGCAGCACCAGTACGACATCCTGCATCATTCGAGGCAGATTTGCCATAGGCATACCATGTTGCTTCCGATCCGAAAAATTAGAAGTTAGGAGCGACTTTGCCGGCGTTTCTGTTGTCCACCTATGGCTCAGAGCCGCATAGGGCACAGGGCGCTTCGGCTTCTCCACGAGCTCGAGGAAGTTACCATCTGTCCGATCATCCCCTAGATAGAGAAGACGATTAGGCACAAACTCCGTGTCACTGACTCGACATTCGTCATGAGAAGTCCGACATTCCGTTAGCCACTCTGCTGCCTGGTCAAGAGCCTCATCGTCTCCGGTCGCGCGTGAGAGCTTGTGACCTCTGCATAGCACGGCATGCGGTGCTGGGTCATCAGCAAACAGCACTGCCTTATCCAACGGAGCATCGGTGCTACAAATCTCAAAGACTTGACTACTATCATCGGCGTTTGGAATCTCCAGAAGTGGGCTCCCGGGCGAGTTTAGGTTCGGCTGCCACCTTGCCACTTCAAAGCCAGAGGCCCCCAGACTCTCCAATGCTGAGGCGAGAGCTGTGCACCGATCACAGCCGCGCGTGGCGGACTTGATTAAATCTGAAAAGCTAAACTCGTGATAATCGCTTTCTGCAAACGCGTACTCGTACCGGCCGCCTATGTCGGATGAGAGTGATTTAGCCGTCGGTTTGAGCTCAAAGAGACAGGCACCGCACCACTGCCGTTCGTTCTTCCGCACCAACGACTTGAACAAATCCAGCATGGTTTCTAATGTTTGTATCCGGACTTGTGTACCCAATGAGAGTTAATTGCCTCGGAGGCAAGGATTGCAAGGAAAAGAGTTCGGAAAGGGGAAATGGAGGGGCAAGGGTTTTCTCTCTCTCTCTTTCTGTCGAGTTGCCTTTTACTCTGTAGGGTGTCGAAAGAGGTATGAGAACGCGCCGAGCGCTACTCCGTATTTCAGCAATTGTTCGGGGTTATGCGCGAGTAGTTTACAAGCGATATTGAGGTCCTGGACGAATAGTAATCGCCCGCCAAGGGCAAAAAGCTGTTTCTGCTTACGCCCACTGTTTAGGCGCTTGAGATGTTGCAGGGGGGTCTGTGTGAACGATGTGAGGTTATTCCGTATTAAGGGGGCTAAACTAGCCACGGAAAAAGGATCGCCATAAGCCTTTCTGCACGTTGATACATACGTTTGCAACTGATTGGTTAGTTTTGCTTACGAGTTCCATAGCATGACCTGCCGATGTGCAAACCGCGACGATATTTTTGCCATGCCAAACGGATACGCGGCTTATTTTGCTGATGACTGTCATGGATGTGAATTAAGGTCCTTCTGTCTTTGGAAACATGCACGTATGACCGTGGCAAGATCTGAACTACTATCTGTAAATGCACTTTTGTAGGCGCGCTATTTCATCGCGTTCAAACAAGGCCACTCTAGTATTAGCAGTGTCTACTCCGTACCTACGGAGCACCAAGTCTCAAGAATTCTCTGCGGTTACCAAGGGCATAGCGATTAGTGAGTATTCGCGATCAAGGGGACTTCTAGTTAAGCATAATAAATATATTGTATATTACCAGCATGGAACTGCCGAAGCGTGCCGTTGCGGAATATAGTAGTAATACCTAGGGCGGGCGTTGTAAGCATGGATGGAGCAACTTCGCGGCTGGCTGACCAGGCACTGTGTAGCAGGTATTTTAATCAAAATATTTCCGGCTGGCCAAAAGAGCCTACCCTACTACCTACAAGTACAATTGCATCGTGCTTGCAAAGCGGCATACTCGTCAATGATGATAGCCCTTGTTTGAGCTCTGTATTTGCCAAGCAATCGTCGCTAAATTTGTAAACAAGCTACGGATTGTAAAGTCCAACGGAAAGTTAAGGTTGTCTGCCTTAATTGAAGGATTCGTGACTTTTCTATCATGAGCAGGTCGTGGCGTTAGGCAGAAGCAATCGGGATGCCGGCACTCCACTCGTACGCATGTATGATATTTTCCTATGCTAGCTGGTAACCTGGGCTTATGCAGGCGTGCAAATTTCAATACAACGTGGCAGCGCCATCCTGCCGGCATGAGGATTATTACCAAAGCTGGCAACTTGGATGACATTGAATAGTCCCAGAACTGCCTCGCATACTAGACAAGATAGAGCAAGTGATATCAAGAACGCGCGGCAAGCGGCATCGGCCGTGCATAGTCAGCCTTTGGCACCGCAAGTGTAATTTTCCGGTAGGACCAACGCGTCTGACGCTTCACTCCACCAGAGTAGCTCACCTAAGCTGTCAAGTGGTGGTGGCTTTCAGAGCTGTAAGAGTTGATTACAGACCATGGAGTCTCTTCACAGCTCGATCGTAGCGGTAAATCCTTCTGCAGAAAACATACCCATCGCGTACTGTACTCATCGTATTATAAGTGAAGCAATGCCTATGAATCTCGCGATCCGAAAGTATTCCCCCGGGATGTTAAAGTCGCGGAGACCAAGCGTAGCGCAAGACACTCTTCGTACAGGTAATCAATTCAGCATGAAGCGCTCTACAGAGACAATTTATAGAGACGGATTATTCTCTTGGATGTATAGGTTAATACTTTGTGAGCATAGCTGCACAAGCACTACTACATATTCACGTCCTTTGACAGGGCTTATTAAACCATCCCCGGCTCAATCATGGAGCTACTTGAGAAATGTGTGGAATGCGGCGGAGGATCTAATAGCACTTCCGGACAAGCAGGAAACATGTGGGGGATCAGCTCTGCTGATTTTCCCTGTTCGAATAGCTTCAATCCCGCTGGCTTATGCTGTACAGTAGCTCGTCGATCCGTGCCACGACAGATGACTACTATGTCCCTATTAGAACACAGACGACAATTTGGCCGGTATCTCGTGTCACTACTTAGTGGTAGTACTACGGAACGTATACAGAGGTCCGTATTCGGCAGCCTCACTCTACATGTACTTTTCCTCCCTTTCACCAATCACTTGGCAACTTGGTACCTAGATTGGCGCTTCTCGTTGGTGGCAAAATCGGGCAGCCCTAACTTGAGAGGACGACAAATTATGGGGATGTGGCACCCCTCGCTAATTTAAGGTCCCTGAATGGTGACTTTGTCCCTGACATTTTACAGTAGCACCGCTGAGTCCGCCAGGCGCGCATTGTGTGGATGGCTCAGCGCTCTATTGGAAGAAGCAACTGTATCTATTCATAAGTAACAAGGGCCGTATAGCTGACAACTGCAACTCCAGTCTCACCGGAGGATGCTCGGTATATTGGCCACCAAATTCGCGATCCTCTGGCTTCCAAGTCTCTGATCGTCCTTGGCTGATTAGGGAGTAGCACAGTATTAATGAGATGTTGAAACCGGCAACTAATGCTTTGATCCACAACGACCCCGTGAGCTGATGATGTTTACAATAGATGGCTGGAAAAGCGAAAAGGACTCCATGTATTTCGTAGGGAGTAGGGAATACCCTAGTTGGCTATATCAGTGTATGCTCGACACTACTAGTACTGTAGTGCTACTATCCATCTCCAGTGTAAGCCGTTCCACGATGAACGCCCTATATACTGCATGCACTTATTACTTGTTTACTCAAGGTCGGTGGGCTCGCCCTGACCGATAGATGAAGTCTAGGGAGCCGGAATCTAAAAATTGCCAGGACTTGTACGTTTCTAGCAGCCATGTGAGGCGTCCAGTTGACGAGTATATGCTTTCCGGTTAGCCTGAGCGGCTGTGTGGGTTTCATTGTTACCACGCTAGAGCTTTTGAAGGACGCCCACAAGGGATGGCTGTCGCACCCTGGCAATTCCTGCTCAACTTCGCTTCGGACCGATCTCAATGGCATGTTTCAACCTCCCAAGGTCCTGGGGGGTGGACTATGTTTGTGACTATCGTCGAGAAGCTTTATTCGCAAAGACCGGGCAGGCGGCATTGGGATGACAATCCCGCTCCCCACCCGGTCCTCGGCCGCAGCTGTCATGAATAATTGGAGGGGGCCGAGACAGATATATAAAGGCCATTGTTGAAGCCCTTGGTCTCAAGAGAGCTCCTCACGCCAAACGGGTCAATCACATCTTCCCAAGTCAACCTCTTCGACACATTCACAATGGTGTCGTTTGCTGGCTCCCTCCGCCAACTCGGGCTCAGCGCCCTTGCTGCTGCTGCGGCTCTGTCTTCTCTGACCAGTGCCGCGGCCGTGTCCACCTCCAACATCCAGGTTCGATCTCTGGAGGAGCGTGCTGCTGCTGGTAACCGCCTGGTCTTTTGCCACTTCATGGTCAGTAAAGGGAGTGCTTGGTGTGTGTTAATGGGAAGCTAATTTTCCGTCTAGATTGGCATTGTTGGTGACCGTGTCAGCGCTGCCGACTATGACAGCGACATGCAGCGAGCCAAGGCTGCTGGTATCGACGCCTTTGCCCTCAACATCGGCACCGACGACTACACCGTTACCCAGCTCAACTACGCTTACCAGTCTGCCGCCAACAACGGCATGAAGGTCTTCATCTCCTTCGACTTCAACTGGTATAACCCTTACAACGATGCTGGTCGTGTTGGCCAGTTGATTGCTCAGTATGCCGGGCAGCCCGCCCAGCTCCAGGTCAACGGTCGTGTTTTCGCCTCTTCTTTCGCCGGTGATGGTCTCGATGTCAACGCTGTTCGCTCTGCTGCTGGCACCAACGTCTACTTCGTCCCCAACTTCCACCCCGGTTCTCCTACCTCTAGCATCGACGGTGCCTTTAACTGGATGGGCTGGGACAGCAACGGCAACAACAAGGCCCCGACTCCTGGCGCCAACGTGACTGTTGCTATGGGTGATGCCACCTATAAGAGCTGGCTCGGCAGCGGCAAGACTTATCTTGCTCCCATCTCTCCCTGGTTCTCTACTCACTACGGACCCGAGGTCAGCTACAGCAAGAACTTTGTCTTCCCTGGTGGCCCTC
The DNA here is from genome assembly GCA_010015515.1 of Trichoderma sp. TW21990_1. Classification (NCBI taxonomy): domain Eukaryota; kingdom Fungi; phylum Ascomycota; class Sordariomycetes; order Hypocreales; family Hypocreaceae; genus Trichoderma; species Trichoderma sp. TW21990_1. Next base: position 551,126 of record WXUD01000017.1, on the reverse strand, counting down.
TCATCTTCAACCGATGGCAGCAAATCATCCAACAGGGCTTCCCCATGGTTGAGATCATCACCTGGAACGACTATGGTGAGTCTCACTACATTGGACCCCTGAGCTCCAAGCACGGAGACGACGGTAACTCCAAGTGGACCAACGACATGCCCCACGACGGTTTCCTCGACCTGTCCACTCCCTTCATTGCTGCCTACAAGAACGGAGACACCAACGTTGCCAACTACATCCAGACCGAGAAGGTTGTCTACTGGTACCGCCGTAACCTGAAGACTCTCAACTGCGATGCTACCGACACCACTGCTGGTCACTCTGCCCCCAACGCCAGCGGCAACTACTTTGAGGGTATCCCCAACGGCTGGCAGAGCATGGACGACAATGTCTACGTCGTCACTCTGCTCAAGTCTCCTGCTACCTTGAGCGTCACCTCCGGTGGCAACTCCCAGTCCTTCAACGCCCCTGCTGGTGCCAACATCTTCACCGTCCCCGCTGGCCTCGGCAAGCAGAGCTTTGTTGTCAACCGCAACGGCCAGAACATCCTGTCTGGAACCTCTCTGATGGACATTACCAACGTCTGCCCTTGCGGTATCTACAACTTCAACCCCTACGTCGGAACACTCCCTGCTGGATTCTCCGACCCTCTTGGCCCCGATGGTCTTACTTCCCTGACTTCTGGCCTCCATGTCACCACCTGCCAGCCCAAGCCTTCTCTGGGCACCAACCCATCTGTCCCCGCCAGCCCTCCCGCCAACCCTACCAGCAGCAGTCCTCCTGCTTCTCGCACCAGCAGCGCTCCCCCCGCCGATCCCACCAACTGCAACGGTGGAACGAACGCCGCCGGCGAGTCTGGCAACTTCGCTGGCCTTTGCAGTTTCTCTTGCAGGTAATTTTTCCTCTGTATCCTACATCCTTAGAAACCTGCTAACCCTTTCGATAGCTTTGGATACTGCCCAGTCGGACCTTGCACCTGCACAAGCTTTGGACCAGCTGGAACCCCCCCGTCAGGCGATGGCCGTAACGGCTGCCCTCTTCCCGGAGAGCCATCTAGTTATCTGGGTCTCTGCAGCTATGCATGCTCTCATGGGTAAGTGTTTCTACGTCTATTTCGAAGTATTTTAGCTAACTGTTTTACAGATACTGTCCCGAGGGTGCATGCCAGTACTGCTAGATGTACTGATGTGAAGCTATTCGAAAAAAAGTACATACCCCGGCGAAACACCAAACATGGGTGTGAGATGAGGGTAAACATAAAATCTGTATATAGAGTCAATTTAATTGTATATTTTGATAATGCATCTGGCGTCTTCAAATGCTGCGTGTGATATCCATTCTGTTGGGGAATTTCTGAGATGTGACTGATGTAAGGGGTGGCGGTTTTTTCTGTTCTCCCTTATGTATATCTTGTTCCTGTCAGTCTTTTACAGCAAAGACATCTTTAAATAAAAAGCGCTCCGAGTTTTTCACTAGTACGAGAACGCAGATATTTGATCTGTTAGAGCTGTTAGAGCAGCTCCTGCAACAGATGGGAGTTCTCTTGGAAGGCACTGAAGCTGGTCAGAGTGAGTACTTCATCATTTATTCTTTGGTAGCATTTTTTAACTCCATATGTGGTACAGCCTTGACTCAGTTCCAGACGACGATACAAGACCTTCACGCTCGACGTCGGCGCAAGCCCTTCCGATTTTTCTTCGGTCGTCTAGGTAAGAAGCAAGCCCCTTGAAGAGGACACAAGTTCTGATGCTCGATAGCCTGTGCTGGGCCAAACTGCACCTATCCAGATGCCTTTCATTTTCGAGCTGGCCCAGAGACCTACGAGCTAGTTGGTAACGGTCCTGGAGGAAGATTGTCTCAAGAAGAACAGGCAGTCGCCAACAGAGCTATGGAAGAGATTGGAATGTCGGTGGAGGAACTGAGGGCCTTTCCGCTTCCTTGATACCTGGTTTTCGGTAAGCATTGATGAGTTGGCTCCCGCCGCACAACAACTTCAGCCGCAAGGTTCTTGCTTTCTTGCACAGGGAGCTGTCAATCTCAACCTCGTGATCCTCCTGCGCCGGTTATTCGTTTATTACGAAGACGTCGTCTTCCAGTCAGTTTAATAAAATTACTGTTGGGGATCACTTGACCCCACACGCACGCAACCCACTCTCTCATAGTTATTATCTTCTCCTCTTCGCTCGCGTTCTAGTTAGTCTTTTCTCTCGATCATCATAATACAGTTTCCCAAGTCATGTAGCTTGCTTCACGCAATCGAGCCTAGTGCCTTTAGTATTCTCGTTTGTTTTCACCCCTTTGCCCGCTTCTTCCTCGTGATCCCCTTTTCGTGATCCCTCACACAGCATCTGCGGTATACTTATTAGCTCAAACCTGGTGATAACAATGGGGTGGGAACATACAAATCGTCCTGTTTTTCAATATCAGTCTTGAAATAAAACTATAAGTAGAATTCGACATACCGCCACAGCCTCCTCGGCCACCTCCACCGCCGATGGACGCTCCCCCCGTCCACGGCCGCCTCAGCCGCCTTCATCAGGCGGATGATATCATCCACACGAGCAGATCGGTTGTATATCTATCCGATAGCGGTTAGCTTATATATTGCCTGATAAGATGTTGGGGGCGAGGGCAAAGCCACGCAACGTTTGAAGAAAGTCATCTATATACGCAGAGCCACAACTCACATAACACCAGACCGAAAATTCGAGGTGCGGTCCATCTTAGCTAATGGAAGTTGGCTGGCTGCCCGCAGTAACCCCCTGACTAGCCAAGTGGTACCTGACGCTAGGCTAGACACAGCGCCTTAGTGGAGGATTCCACGTCAAAGCTCCCTGTAGTAAGCTCAATCCAGTCAAGTTCCTGCCTGTAATTGGCCAGGCACCGCCAACAAAATCCCCCTTGTAGCGCCGGAGAATATCGAACTTTGAAAATGAGGACGAGTCCGATGATGTCGCACCACTCGACAATGTCGTGGAGAGCGAAGCTGAGTTGTTGGAGCTATCATAGAAGAAGCGCCGCACCCAGACTACAGAGCAAAATGCAGCATAATGGGTGCGGGAGTATGATGCAGATAAACAGAGGTTCGGCGAAAAGCTTGCGTGTTTGATCAACTTGAGAGTTTGCCAGATCCGCCTAGTGGCCCAATTCCCAGCCACAGGTTCAACTCAACAAGGTGTATCGACTGCGAACAATACATCTCACATCATCTGTGGCAAATAGCTGATGCCGGATATCGCTGTGCCAGTTAGGTCAGGCGAAGGTATTCAGACTGTAATGCCCACCCTACTCGTTATTGTGAAGTGAACCGTTTGCGTAAAAAGACTGACAGAATGCTTTCTCGTCACGGTTACAGATCCCCTCCTAACCAGAAATGCTGCAACATTGATTGCAACAAGACCAGAATGGATTGTGTTATTAAGTAGCATGCCGATCCTGAGAACGCTGTGATAGAAGCGGTCACGATGTCTAATGGTGCGCGGGCAAAGACGGCAACTTCTACTGCAAAAGTTGTGCTGGCTACTTCACGAACAAATGTGTCGAACGACCCATTATCAGCCAGGCAAGGTGCCACAGCTTCGACGCTTGTGGCCACGAACATACCATTTATTCTGGTATGTTTAGCGTCGACCTGGGGGGTGATGGTAAAGTGAGATGCCCGCCGATGAAACCATAGAGAAGTGGCCTTGTGTGGTGACGGCAGCAATTGACCAAGTGGTCTTACTACCTGTACCCGAGACGATGATTGGCATCTCTTCGTGGCGTCTCGAATTAGTAGCGACATATGTGGTGAAGTCAAGACCAGTCAAATAGAAGAGAAAGGTACCAATGCCAGCATATAGAAATAAAAAAGATGCCAGCGCTCCTGGATACTATTTATGAATACCTTAGTAATATGCCGCAGTGTGTTGTTCTGACATCTCCAAAAACTGATTCTACCTACTAGGTAGGTACCTTAGTAGTACCTAAGGTGCTGTACTTTACTATTCTGTAGATTAGTTCTACTAGGTACCTATTTGCGTTTGCATGAATGCCCTTGGTCTCGTAAAAACATGGAATTGTACCCATTTATTACACTATTATTATTAGTTTTCAACCTGCTGTATTGACTGTTGAGTGCATTACAGTCGCGGTTTATGTGTTCCTGCACGAGGTGTAGATATTGACTGCTGGTATTGCAGCGTAATATTTAGGAAGTAGCGATAGTAGCAGGAAATAAAAATAATAACCTCCATGGAATAATATTTCCATTGCTAACAGCTATGGAGATGTTAAATTATCAGGAAACGATGGTAGAATAATGTAAACCTAGCCTGCAGCTGCCATCTTTTGCATGAATGTGACATTGATTTGTGCAATGTGTGCTGCCTTGACACTTGGTACGCCATCTGTAAAATATCTTTATAGCATCCCGCATCACTACCTAAGATAGTGGATTTACCTGAAATACTGTAAAGTAGCAGAAAGTAAGGATAGTAGGATAATAGAAGAAGATAGGGATAATAGAAGAAAGCAAGGAGAAAGTAGGGATAATAGAAGAAAGTACCTGCCTGGTAGAGACAGCAGCAGATACAAGAAAGATACTGCCTTAGTGATATTACATCTTTATAATAGCAGGTACCCGTTGGGGTACTGGCTAGTAAATCCCTATTAAAGAGAAGCTTAAGTTAGCTGCGAGGAATATTTGGACCACACTGAGTTATTGGGAATATACTCTTCTTTTTCTTACGCTGCCGGAAGCTCCCCCGTCTAGGAACGCCATAGCTGCCTGAATCACGTGGATGATGTCTTCCGTACGGCTAGATGGGTCCGACATTAAACTAGTTATAATAATTAGGTGGCAATAAGAGAAGTAAATTGATGGAGTGGATGACTGGGACAAGTACACTTGATGTTGAAGTTTCTACACTATTCATTTATGCAGGATATCCCCTGCCTTGAGTAACATCATTTGAGAAATCTTCGTGGTAGGTTATTATTCGATATAACCTGAAAGATCAGCTCGTATGCCTGCATTGATACATTGCCTTATCGAGAAAAATGCAACCCATGTTTGATACGCCTCTGGCTGATAGGCCATTACTCAGGATAGCTGTCATTGCAATGGCATATCAATACCGGTTTAAAATAAATGTATTTATGCAGTGTGACACTTCTTTAAAGGTTATTTTGGATTCTGCACTCTTATTTGTGACGTCTATATCCTTCGGCTTATTCTACAGCGTCGTTCTCTACCTATTCGGATTATACAAACGATAGGATTCAAACTATCGCCTTCAGGCTAATTCTTGCTCCGTAAATCAGGCAATCATCCGGAATAGCTAGTATGTATTTGTATTTCCGTTTGACATAATCTTGTTGCCATCGGCTCATGGAACGAGGTGGAGATCAAACACGGCATTTGACTTGACGAGAAATATTCCGTAGGCTAATAGACCCCTGGATAGGGTAGTATTTTGGATGCACATCTGACCCGGAAATGCACTTCAATTTAGCCATAAACACCGATCGGATACCTCCCCGCATTGATCGGATTGTCGATCCCCCTCATTCTATCATACGGTCATGCCATTGGCGACACACCGTATGTTTGCAGCTCTTCGGTAGATATAAAATGTCACGAAAAGAAAAAGTTGGGTTTCAACGCCGGCCTTCGTAGAGCATCTTAATACATGCAACTAATTGTTTCAAGATGCTGCTCAAGCATTGGAAGGCTGTAGTATTTGTGGCGGTTTCAGTCGCCTCCCACGTCGAGGCTGGTTTCTTGAACTTTGAAGGGCTAGCCAAGCGAAGCAATGATGGAACGGCATCTAGACCGCAGAACAAAGATCAGTTTATTGACTCTTTGATATCAAAGATGACTGTGAGTGATCTGGGTAAGTTTTGGATGATGAAGAGTGAATCACAATGTTGCATAATAACGATTGGTAGTCTTGCAGCTGCATCTCATGTTCGGAGATGACATCATTGGAAAAGACTCTCACAATGAACTCTACGGTAATACCTAAATTTTCTCTTGTCAAAGAGTTCAATTGACAAATTGTAGAGCAAACGATGCATCTTAGTCCAACTTCTCCTATTGGTGTGATACATGACTGGTTTGTGCACTTCTACCAAATTGCAATTGCAAAATCTCACATCTGAGCAGGTATCCTATGAACAAGTCATTCTTCAACTCTATTCAAAAGCTCCAACTGGACAAGTCACACATCAAAATCCCCATGATGCTCGTTGAAGAGTGCCTCCACGGCGTTGGATCATTTAAGCAATCATTGTTTCCGCAGAATATTGCAATGGCAGCTACATTCGACACTGACATTGTGTACCGCATTGGAAGGGCCATTGGAACAGAAGCAAGGTCGATTGGAATACACGGCTGTTTCTCACCGGTTCTCGATCTCGCCCATGATCCTCGCTGGGGAAGAGTTCAAGGTGGGTAGGCCGGATTTTAGCGGCTTCCTTGTGTTTGACTAACATCTTCTAGAAACATTTGGAGAAGATAAAGTTCTCACATCCCATATCGGAGTTGCCTACTCTTCCGGCTTATCCAAGAATAAATCATGGTCAGATCCCGACGCGGTCTACCCAATCATGAAGGTATAGTTCGCAATGAGTTTGCTATTACTCCTACTAAGATGAACTAGCATTTTGCCGCACATGGCGCCGCTCAAGCTGGTCACAATACAGCTCCATTCACAGGCCTTGGAACCCGTCAGATTATGGAGGATCTTCTAGTGCCTTTCAAAGCCAACTACGAATTGGGAGGAGCCAGGGGGGCAATGATGTATGAAACGAGTCGTATGTGTCGAGACACCGCTAACCTCATCCAGGGCATATAATGAGATTGATGGGATTCCTGCTGCCGTTCACCCGATGCTATACCAGACTTTGGAAGACTGGAACTTTGACGGGTTTACCCTTGCGGATGATACTTGCATGAGAAATATTCTCACACAACACAGAGTGGCCAACTCCCAGGCGGATGCGATGCAGCAGTGGTTTAATGCTGGTGGCATGATTGACTTTTATGATTGGGATCTGGACTCCTACCTAACTGTAAGTCTGCAGTGCAGTCGATGAGTTGGCAGCTCACTAACTATTGGCAGATCACAAAAGATCTTGTGGCCAATGGTACTGTCCCTCTCAAGACACTTCAATCGCACGTTCGGAAAATATTGAGAGTCAAATGGGACCTCGGCCTTTTCAAGAACGCCTACATTCCTGAGAACATTGATCCGCTTGCCATTGTGGCTAGCCACCAGGACGTTGCACTGGAGGCGGCACACAAGAGCATAGTGTTGCTCAAGAATGACAACAGTACACTGCCATTAAGCCCATCATCAAACACCAAAATTGCACTGATTGGACCGTTTGCGGACACGATCAATTTGGGCGACTATTCCGGCGCTCTCGGGCAGTATCCAGCGAAATATGCAGACACGCTCCGGCAAGGCATGTTGGGCCATCTGGAGAAGAATAGCCACTCTGGAGCGCAAATCAAGTCCAGCTGGGGCACCAATAGCTGGGAATACAACAACCAGTATGTGGTCCCAGGCTACCTATTGTCATCAAATGGGAAGACTGGTGGCCTCAAGGCGACGTACTATGGCGAGACGAATTTCACCTCGCCAAAAGCCACCAGGTGGGAGGTTCCCGCCCAAGATTGGGGTCTGTATCCACCACCTGGGCTTTCTTCGAATAATTTTAGCGCTGTCTGGGAAGGCCAATTTGAATCGCCTAGTGATCTAGACGTGAACGGATGGATCGGAGTTGCAATCGGTCCAAACAGCACGTCCAAGCTCTATGTTGATGGCAAGTTGATTGCATCCAAAGGCTACGGCCCCCAAGGAAACGTTATAGGGAATATCGAAGGTTATGGCTGGACTCAGGCGAATCACTCCATACCACCTGATGGCGGTGTAGAGTTTACCTTCAGGAAGGGCGCCAAGCATCAAGTCCGCATCGAGTTTCAGTCGTGGAACAACTACAAGAAGACGGCAAATGTCAACTCGGTAAACTCACAACTCATCTTCTGGTGGAATCTGGTATCGCCCAATGGTGGTGCGCTTGAACAGGCAGTTTCAATTGCCAAAGATAGCGACGTTGTCGTCCTCGCCGTGGGAGCTGGTTGGAATAGTGATGGTGAAGGTGGCGATCGCGGAACACTAGACCTTGCACCAAGTCAAGATGCTCTGGCCAAGAAGATTTACGCACTTGGCAAGCCCGTAATCCTTGTACTTGAAGGCGGAAGACCTTTTGCCATACCGGATCACTACCAGCAGGCGTCTGCCGTGTTGAGCACATTCTTTGGTGGACAAGCTGGAGGACAAGCAATTGCGGATGTTCTCTTTGGCACTTTTAACCCTGGAGGACGTGTGCCAATCACAGTGCCGTATTCAGTCGCCCAGGTACCGGCTTATTATAATTACAAGCCATCTGCTCGAGCAGCGCAATACCTCGACATTCCGTCGGATCCCACCTATCCATTCGGATATGGCTTGTCTTACACGACTTTTTTGACTTCTTCTCCCACTGCATCTGTCAAGGGCACAAGCTCAAAAAGATCCAAGGTCGATACTCGGGCTAGTGGTCAGACTTTTGGCAGTGGTGACTGGATCACATTCTCGGTAACCGTGCAGAACACTGGCTCTGTTTCTGGAAGCTATGTTGCCCAGATTTACCTACTAGGCCGTGTGTCAACTGTCACTCAACCTGTGAAACAACTTGTCGGTTTCCAGCGAGTGTATCTGGGGGCTGGTGAGAAGAGGACTGTTTCCATCGAATTGGAGGTTGATAGGTATCTACTGATTCTCAACCGAGCGAGTAAATGGGAGCTGGAAAAGGGATCGTATACATTTGCTCTGCTGGAGAATGGTGGTAGCAACGCCGACACTAGTAAGAGTGTCACACTGCAATGCGTTGGTTAACCTAACCCTCGATACTGCAGACGCTGGAAGCTGGGGATACTGAAATCATCGGATAGAGGAGCCTGTGAAACTTACCATTGAGTCTTGGCAACACCCGGCTTCGTTCCCGTCAACTACAACTTCAGTCGATTGCTCCGCGTGTGCTTAATATCTTATATCAAGTACTTACATGTACATACAGTTACTTAATGGCAGATAACCGTTCCCTAACAGTATCGAATTTATTGCTACTAGCAAATACTTTCCAGCGCCGCAGTCCATGTCCATGGGCGTTGAAAATACTCAACGCTAAAGCATTATTCACGCAATGATCAGATATCTCTCAAGACACTTCAAGTATATGTCGTCAATTATTCATTAGGTTTATTATCATGTATAAATAAAATGTCAATCTGGGTATCCAAACATGGAAAGGAAATTCCTATCCATCTGTAAACCAATCTAGGATAGCAAGATGGCCATACCGAAAGTGAAGGCGGCAACAATTCCAACGGAAACCTGGACAGAGCCTGCACCAGAGCAAGTGTCAGATCGCTTGTAGCCGCTACCGTTGCCGCTCTTGGTGCTGGTAGTGCATGAAGTTGTGGCAGCAGCGGCAGCTGATGTTGTTGTCGCGCTGGAGGCGGCCACAAGTCGACCACCAAAAGCCGAGGGAGGGTTTGAAGCGCTCTTGACCGATTTGGCAGCATTCCGGTAAGCTGCAAGGGTATCTCCTTTTTGAGGACCATTTACGATCCCGCTCATGCCACTCACGCAATGCTCGAACTTGGTTTGTGAGCAGTAGAAGAAGATGGGGTCGGTCGAGTTGACGGTGACTTGGAAGGTCTCGTCCTATGGGACACAGTTAGCTGAGGACCAAGCGCACCGAGACCCAAAGAGACGTGTGAAAAATGTTCATGTCCAAGTAAAATATGCTTTGAAACACATAATAAGGCCATTAAATCATGCGTTGACGTACCGCCTCTCCACTTCCTGAAACTGGCATGAAGCCCGAAAAAAAACCACCCGTCTTGGCCGGAGCGCAAGGGTTCTCAAAGTCGCCCATCACAACGGAATGGTTAACGCCGTGGAAGTGAAACTCGAGGACGTCAGACACCTTGGCCGTAACGCTGTCCGGGGAAAAAGCAAGGGCACCGTTCAGTCCAACATCGATTCTGATCGTATCAGCACTGGCGTGGGAAGCCAGCGCGACGACGGCGGCGGTAGCGAGAGTAATACGCATTTTGATGCTTAAGCAGTGAAATTGAATATACTAAACAATTCAAGGCTGGAATATGCTGCTGCTCTGATTCTTTGCTCTTGGCCAAGCTCGACAATCCCGCATCAGGTGGACGAGTACCCGCGCCTTTTGTACCATTCAGCCAAGCAGTTCGATGCCGACATTCCGAAATTCCAAATACCATCTGATAGTAAACAAGAGGCCGCCATCCGCAACCGCATAGGGCGTTATCCAGACGCGGCTTAATTCTGGGTAGCCAAGGAACGATTTTCTTCCCGATCTGTTGACTAGCCCATCGAGCTGCTGCACATGAGCACGCGGAGAGTGGATTCAGCCTGCTCCCAGCAACTCTACAAATCGTCCCAGAAGAGCAGTGGTCGGTGGGGTTTCTTCTTCCCGAACGAATGGCTCCAAGGCCGGCACGTTTCTGATGCTATATTAAGCAGCCTGCTAGGCCGCATCAGGCTGGGGACAGGGGTTGGTTGGTATCTGGTGGCTTTGCATCCCTCGCGAAAAACTTCCAGCCCAACCTTGTCCGCCCGCTCGGTCGGGAGCAAGAGATGGGCCGGCTTTGTTGGGCGAAGTCCGTGGGAGACAAGGAGACTCGGCGGGCATCTGTTGCGAGGGGAATGAGATAGACAGGCTTTCAAGCCAATATTGTGAGATATTTTCTACTAGCTCGGCCTATGTCATCCGCTAGAAAGGCTGACAGCTCTATGTACTCCGTATATGGATCTTGTATGTCACTCTATGGCAAGATCTCAAGGCCTTTTATTTGTCTTACACATTTTGTTTGACGAATAGGGGCACTTACATCATTTATTGGCGGTGTGAATTCCGCAATCGAGTCATGTCATCTACATAATTCACTGCTGACAGGCGTATTCGGGATATTACTTTCAACACTGCCAACTTGATTAATAACGACGAGCTCAAGCGGCATCTCTGTCTGAATACCAGAAGATGGCGATGCAAATTTCATTGTCTCAAACGGCTGCTCGGAGAAATTACATAAATCGTGCATCGGCAACTACAGCAGTGTCGATTTTGTTAACGTGATTAGGACGCGTTAAGGGGGTACGGAGTAACACGAATGCGAGATGTTGTTTGTCATTCTTTGGTAAGAGGCACTGCATCGTATATATAAGTTACATATTGAAAGGTATGCTATAGGAAGAAATGAACTGGCAGGTAAGGTGAGCACATGTAGCTTGTTTGACTTTTGATATTCGGGTCAAAGGCGCATTATACATGAAATGGCTTTCTAACGCTCACAGCCACTAGTGTTTTGGAGGAAGAAGAAACTGGGGATCTTTAGACAATCAAGGCTGAGGATATCCTGGTCGATGTGTTTTATTGCATCGTTGGTGCTTGGCTACCTTTAAAGCCGTCTTCTCCCCGACATCCTTATTTCGTTTCCGTGAATCGCTTCTAGCATTAGTTTTAAGCGAAAATTCTCTATAAATAGAGAATAATTTGTGTTTATTAATACTATGAAATAAATCAAAATTCAGAGGCCCACTGATCATCTGCTTCAGGGTAATAGTCGGTGCGATCTCGATTCCCGCAAAAGTGAGTAAATGACCCCATTCGAGAACATAGTGGGGGACTGGTGGAGAGTTCTGTTGGACCTCTTTCTCATTATAACTTTGGCATGCTTGTCAAATGTGGTCAAATTGTAGCATAGAACAACACAATAGTCTGCAAGAGAGTGAGGTCCAAGACAAGGGCTGGCAACAATTTCACGGAAAGAAAGAAAAAAGACAGCTGCAATACGATTCGACATTGATGAACGCTATTCTAAATTCTATATTACATTCGTCTGTGGAACCATAACTGCGACTGTCCATCTCTGTTGATACTATATCCGCTAGACAGTTATGCAATCATACAATTATTTATTTGAAGGGGTTAGTCTCGGCACCGGCAATGGCGGTCTTGTACAAATTCTTGTCAAGAATCTCCTGCTTGCGGGCAAGGAGCTCATCGACGTCCCAGTTGACCCAGACGAAACGTCCGTCCAGGAAGCTGGCCTCGTCTGAAGCCAGCCAGGCGGTGAAGTCGCCGGTGAGGGAAGCCTCGGTAACGGTCAGAGACTCAATAACACCAGCTCGGTGGCCCATATCGGTAGCAACTGCACCGGGGTGGACGGAAATGAAGCGGGCGACATCCTTGGGAGTGTCGAAGGCGACCAACTCCATAAAGCGAGCAAGAGCAGCCTTAGTGGAGCCGTAAGAGGTGAGCCCAGGGATGTCGAACTCGTAAGCGGCGATGGTATTAAGGGTGATGACAACACCAGGGGCGCTGTAACCCTTGGCAGCACGGTGGTTGAGGTAGCTGTGGGTGACGTTGACAGTGCCGAAGACATTGATGGTGTAGCCAGACCACCACTCATCAAGATCGGCATCCTTGAACGGACCAGGAGATGGGAGATAGCCAGCGTTGTTTACAAGGATGTCTATAGAGGCACCAAGGATGGCGAAGAGTCTCTTGATATCTTCCCTGGAGGAGATGTCGGCTCCAAAGGGGGTGAACTTGGTCTCGGGGAACTTGTCGGCGAGCTTAGTGGCGCAGGCCTTGACACGAGCCTCGTTACGGCCGACGATGATGACGTGGGCAGCCTTGCGAGTAGCAAAGGACTCAGACATGTTGATGCCCATGCCATGACCACCGCCGGTGATGAGGATGGTCTTGCCGCTGAAGTCGACGCGCTCGAGAGCGGCGGTCAGACCGGCGTAGCGGACAACGTGTTCCTTCATGGCGATAGATGGTTGGAGAGTTGTGTGAATAAGATGAATGAGAAGACGAGATGTTATCGTGTTGTGTGATGATGAGATAGACTGATACTCAACAGCGGCGATTGTCTCTCCCCTTTATATCCCGAGTCTTCGACTCCCATCTCGACATCGTCACATCAAGCATTACAAAGCCGTCGACATCCTGCCACGGCCCCTCTCCATCGTATCAATCATAAAAGCGAGCAATTGATAATCGCTGGCATCGCAGAAGTTGAAGCCAAGTTCTGGTTGAAGGGTGCATTCGCCAATTAGTCAAAGGCTAGAGTCGAGGGAAAGTTTTGGCGACGCTTGGCGTGAATCGGAGTTCGAATGCTTTCGAAACAAAACCAGCGAATTGAACAACTCAAGAGGCGTCACTGTGAACAAAACTGGCAAATGGTGATTTGTAAAGTCTCACAAATACCTCCGTAGAAAATAGGAGAAACTTAATTACAAGTTTCGACCGTCAGTTGCAGCAGATGATATAAAGAAATGGGTTGATACGGGCAAACTGAGGCCCATTATTGGAATGGATACCTAATAATAATCACAGCCCCTCTTTGTAACTTTTTGCGCGTCGCCCCAATAACGGCGGGGAATTGCCCGGAACCCCCAAAAGCTGGATCCAAACGGGCAATTGGTGTCTGGCAGCTGCATGTGCCACAGTGGAATAGAACAGCTCTAGAGAGCTAATGTCGCTACCTAGGTACCTAGGTACCTAGGTAGAGTTCAACGGATGGAGCCCCCAGACAGAGCCCTACAGGTGGTCTGTAGGAGGGCCGTTACAGCCGGGCTTCGGCGATCGGGGCTCGGCAACCTTCACGCAACCAACTTCCTTCGGCATATTTTGGACACGAGATTGATATGGACACGGGAACTTGCAACGCAAATCGAGACCATCTGCCACTTTTGTAGACTTGAAGATATCCACCAGCATTATAGCATCATCTAGATCGTCTGCTATTCATCTGGAAAAATGGGAAAATTGAAGAAAAGCAGCTAGTCTTGATTCCACCACTTAATTCATCTTGTCGTAAACCCTATTTTCACTCTTTCGAGTACTAGCATTAATGTTAGGAGAATCACCTCATCAGAAGCACCACACCTGTGCCCCGACTCACCCTAAGAAATCCTACATATATGTTAATGGTCTGTAAGCCCAAACTTTACTGCTCCAGGCTACCTTTCCGACGTTCTCCCCATCTTCGAGACAAGTCAAGTGATAATCCCAGCGGAGGGCAAACCACGAAAGAGGAAGCTGGTCCCTGCAGCTAGATACGCCTAAGCGTGCAATCTTGCTAGCAGTCAAATCGGGCCTTTTGCTGCATCGCCGGGATCAACCCTGGGGGTGGAGTGTTGCGTATTACGATCATCAAGGTAAATGGCCTTACTACTTCAAGTTGATATGTATCTCTTGATCTGGGTGTAGTCACAATTCTTCTCCGTTCGTTTTACCATCGATGGAGAGCAATCTGCTCGCAGTTGCTTCTCTTTTGTCCCTGTTTTTTAATATTTAAGAAAAAAATATACAACTTCATTCCTTGTTCCCAAACGAAAGACTTATGCTATAACCTCTCCATCTGGTCGGTACCATTCTACAGATAGGTAAGTATCAATATTCCCTAAGACCTATATCCATCAAAATTGGAGGTGGAATTTTACTTGTGCTATCGCTGGAGCCGTCATGCCTGGATGCGCTATCAAAATGCCCTTATGGAGAAAGATACGATTACTGCTAAATATTACCTCATGGAGATATTCACAGCATTTATCGCGATCAACAACTTGAATAAAATGCTGCATTACAGAGTCCAGACGTACTTCGTTCAGTGGTTCAAATTCCACACAACCTAAATTTATCACGTAGACTGGACCCTTATGACGTAGCCCAATATCCACTCGCGGCATTGACAGGGAAAGGTGAAATCGAAACATGGCCGTCACGTGATGACGAGAGTCTCTCACTAGAGCAGCTGCTCGTGAACAAGTTCAATATTTGATACCGGCATTGTGTGCGTCTGCATTCAATATCAGCAAATATTTCGTCCACCGAGACATGGGCAGAGAGCCAACAAGTGCCAGTTGTCATACATGTCGCCGCCGCCGGATCAGATGCGATAAGAGGAAGCCATCGTGTGCTCAGTGCCAAAAGTCTCGGTATGAGTGTCTGGGATACGAGCGAGTCCTGCGAATTCAGAGCCATGGCATTGGGCTGAGTAAAGAGAGCGGCCATTCGGATTTGGTCAAAATCGGTCAATCGGATTCCTACCCTACCGCGGCGCCAGTTGGAAATGATGGCAATCCCCCACCTCATGACCAGAGAGGGAGTTACGGAGAGAGAGTCCAGAAGCGGCAGAAGACTACATGTGGCGATGCTTCACCAACAGCCGCAAGAGCTCGGAATCTCTTGAACCAGTTACCCCAACCTCTAATCAGTCAACCGATTCGATTAAGCCTAGACCCATTCATCGACAACGTTACCTTTTCCTACTTCTTCGATGCCTACAGCTGGATCAATGTGCACAGCATCCTCCTTCAGGATACGCCAATGCGCCAGCATCTCACCGAGAAAAGAGACGAGCTGGGCTATGACAGCCTTCGCGCACTGGCATATGGAATATTTGGTCGAGATCACCAGGTCGAGCACCTACGGCGAAAAGGCGAGCGGATCTATGGCACAATTCTCCAGAGGCTGCAAGCAAAGCTCGTCACAGCATCCAAATCGGAATTAGCAGCTCTCATCAAGCCCATATCCATCATGGGATCGTATGCGGTGAGTTCGAGTGACGCTTACCGTGTCGCCACACACACGTCAGGGAATGACCAAGGTTCATAAATGCTAATCAATGCATCTGCATAGATTGCCGTAGATTCTGATCTCCGTTTTATTCACCACCAAGGGATGGCCCGTATTCTGGAACATTGCGGACCGGAATACTTTCAAGACCCGTCCATCCTTCCAGTGTTCGAGTCTTGCAGGTTCACAATGGTGAGCTGCCCGATACACTTACTCAGCTGCATACTGATCGATGCTAGCTTGCCAATGCGCTTGTTCAGAGGCATGGCACATTTCTCGAACAAGACCAGTGGAGGACAGTACCATGGGCATTGTTCCCGCAAACGAAATCGAATACAAACAAGCTTCTTGACATAATCTCCGGCCTTCCCGGTATCCTACAAAAGACTGACAAAGTTCTCAATGAACGGTCTCAATGGATCGCTGGTGATTCCAGTATCATTCGCGAGGAGACGCCAACCACAGTGCCGGATCTTCAAGCGCAGCTAGAATCCATGTTCTTGGACCTAATTGCGTGGCGCTATCACTGGTCCTTGGCTAACTTTCCCACAGCACAGAGTATTCTTGATTGGGCGTTGTTTCGAGTTAGCGATGAATCATATCGGCCCGGCATCTACCATATTCAAGGCCCAGACGTGTACGGATTGAACCTCGGCACGGCCAATAGCCTAGAAATTCCCTTTGGATTGACAGACGACGCCCATAAGGAGCCGGAGGCAAATACCAATACCTTTGCTTTAATGCAAGAGATTGCACTATACATTACTGCTCTGATCAGCATGGAACGGCTGCGCAAAAACCTCGGTGGTGCTGCTCGTGCTGCAGATGCGATTGACTTCTATAATGCGCCCTTCTTCTCCACATGCCGGTGCTACTTTGACAATCCTGGGCCATCACGAATTTGTCAAATATTCCCAGAGCCGAGTGAGTACATGAGCAGAACTGCGTCGTGGAATATTAATTCTGCCAGGATAGCCGAGTCTCCAATGAGGGCATTAAGCAGCGACAGCAGTGGGACCTTTACCAAACAGACGAGTTATTCATCTGATGGCGATTCTATCTTGGGCATCACGGGAACAGCGCTTCTCCCTGGAGATGGTCGCTTCTCTGCACAACTGCGGATATTGAATTGGCTGACCAAACATCTACCGGAGAGCCGAGCTCATGTGTTAGGCACGCTCGCAGCAATGGGGCTGAGCCACTGTGTTCATGATGTTCGCCCATTAGAGGGGAATGAGTACATTGCCGAGACTGTCCGCGAGACAATGATGAAATCAAGGTTTGGGGACGCAGCAGAAGTCTTGTTAAAGAGATATCGGTGATTCATTCGGGCTGGATGCACTTGTGGCTCGCATAAGGTTTAGGCTTGAATGTTATCTGTTTATCTACTATTGTTCATATGACGAATCAGCCAGTAGCGAAGCGGAAGAACCCAAACAAATGTTTATCTTCTTTTATTTTTCCATTGCCTATAAAATAGTCAAAAACCCCCATCCTCCCCCGTCTTCTTCCATTCCTCTTCACCATACAAAGTATTCAGCTGCATAACAACTTGAAACCACCTCTTTCTCTTTACGCAAAAATGACACCTGTGCGTACTCAACGTCGCGAAGAAGATGACGACCTCTCTAGGGAGGGAGAACACTGTAAGCCCCCTTTATTACCTGAGGAGTTTAACCTAACCATGTAAATAGATCGCATGTTACGAAGGCGAACTTTTGGTATGGTGTTTACCAAGCAGTTTGGGACTCCATGTACGTTTTTGCAAAAACATTCCTGGGTGTATTTACACGTCTAACCATGAGCCAGCCAACGGCATTTCTACACATGCATATGCATTCACTGTGGATTCCCCTTCGGATGTTCGATACCGTTATCGGTTGATCGGGAGTCGGCCATTCGGGCAACTCAATGCCGACGAGGCAGAGAACGCAGTCCGTTGGCTGCTATCCATTGGCTTATTTGAGCAAAGCCAGGACTTAGTCGTGCGGTGGGCGGAAGCAGAAGCTCGACGTCCAGGAAGACATTGATCCCTGGGATGATTATTATATCACTGAGGTTTAATGAGGATAGTTCATTCGCTCGTCTAGTTCGCATGGGGATGCTTCGCCTACGACTATAGTTTGATTGGATACTAGTTTCATTCTTTACTACAGTAATTTAATAGAAATGATTGTTCTATTATTTCTAGTCGCTGTTAGAGTAGGTGCCGTTTAATATTCGTGGCTTCTTCATTTACTTCTGAAATGTCATGGACGTAGGAGTAGACTTGCTTTCGACAAGTGGGTAGTCGCTTCCATTGTAAACTTTAACTACGCAAAATTGAGAATATTGTGCTCATCCTATTTTGATAGATCGAGCAATTTAGATAGATTCAGCTGATGGTGGAATATGAGCCTAATTGTTGCATTCAAGAGATGAGTACAGTAGATGTATTGCACTGGATCTCGCTTATTCAACTGTCCTGTTGCTAGAAGCACGGTCTACATCAAGAATTAGAAGTGACGAGATGATTCTATTCCTTTTAATCACTCTCTATGGAACGGTTTGCGCGAAAGAAGAGGCGTTACAGTGAGATTGTTTAGAAAACAGATATGGTTGTTATACATAACAACCACTGTCGGTGGCTGACGCGATAAGTAAACTTTCAGTTAGCATTTTCCGCCTCCATATGAGATAACTACCTAGTACCTACCCATAGGAACTATTCTACGCATTCCCATGAGTACGAAAAGTACCTGAGTGGATGTATCTTGTTGTCGTAGCAACGATATTAGCTCACGGAGAGCTGTTCAAACTTTTGGAGAGACCAACTATATTCGTTGGACACAAATGCTCAGTATCTCTCCTTAAAGATATGACTGAAGTACCTATAGATGTATAATGTACATAGGATAGACTGAAAATACCCTGCAAAGGCACTTTGGACAGTACATGCGGCAGGAGATCTACCTATGCAGGACCAGTCGAGGAAGGGGAATATGCAAACACAAGCCAGGTTCGGATATTTCTTTCCCACTCTCTACAAATTGTGCAGGGAAGTATATTAAAATATGCTTTTAAGGAGTGTCGCTCCGGTATTCCACCTGTAACTTACAACAGATCCAGTCAGGCAAGCCCCTGCCCCATTTGTAGATACTTACCCGAACTTACCCGATATGCAGCAATGACGCTGGAAGCTCAGCGTACTTAGGATAGCTTTTTTTTTTTTTTTTTTTGCACTTTTACTTTTCCAGAGATGAATCTGCCTTTTACTACAAACGATAACCGATGGCCTGGAAAACTCAGTCTATTGAACGACACCCAAAAGTCGTCGCATGCACATTGTGGCTCATGTTGACGGTCATACAAGGATCCAGCCTGTGACCTTCCGATATACAATCTCTATATATGCGCAAATTTATCCATAAGTCGTCATAGACCCATGCAAATCGGCTCGTACAATGCGGCTATCGCGGGCTGTGGCCTTCCGCAACCATACATATCAAGTCGTTCATTATAGACCGCCCAGGTGACACAGGAGTGACGCCTATCGTAGGCCTCCCTGGAAATGTATGAGGCCAATCTATTACAACGACTAGCTACTATCTTCAAGCCACTTGTGGGCGAGCTGATTGCCTCTCCCTACGCACGTTGGCCATAAGCTTCTTGGCAATATGCATATACGAAGACCCCCCTGTCCCGTGAAGGAAGCACCTCGCCAAATATTGGGGCCATCATCATCATCATTGGACTGCTCCGATTGGAGAATGGATGGATAGCAGCAGCCGTACGGGTAGCAACTATTAAATGGCGGTGTAATTGAAACAGAATACATGCTTGGCGGGTGTGTGGAGGGCTGAGTGCAAACAAAGTAAGAAAGGAGAGAAGGGCTGTATAGTAGGCGTATTCACACTTCGATACCAGAGCTGTTGCCATAGATGCCTCAAATGCTTCACGGTCGCAATAGAGTGAATGTGCCAAAATATGAATAAATGACTATCTAGGGTTAACTTATATCGTCTATGAAACGCATATATGGCAGAATGTATTATAACCGTATCCAATATCAGTAACGACCGAATATATCTCCCATAAGAAGATGACCTTTATGAGTCACAAAGTGCATATCGCCAAGATTCATCACCAGATTCATCACCACTCTAGCTCTCTGTTGTACGAGGAACAAGACGATTTGTTCCAATCGTAGATGCCTCCCCGCTCCACGAATGCCTCTTCATCCCAGAACACGGCTTGCAAAGCTTCCTGCACACCAACCTCCAAGATGGACTTCGATGGCTGTTGGCCATTTCTATCCAAAAACCGCATGTATTCATCGAGTATCAGATAAGACTTGGCCATCAGTCGATTGGGTTCCGGAACGAGAGAGGCTTGACCGCTATGTCTCTCGCAAAAGCGATCGAACTCGTCATCAGATATAGTGAGACTATGGGCGTTGCGGAGCGCCTCATCAGAATCGTTTTCTCCAGCTACAATGAGCACTTGGAAGCATTTCCATCGAAATGGCTGAAGCACACTGAGGTGCTCGTTCATATCCTCCAGGTGATTGAGCTTGTTCACCACCGTGTTGAGCTTAAACTTGATGTTGTATTTCTCGCACCAAGAAGCAATCTCATACAACGTTTTCACGTTGTCACCGGATCCTCGTCCAATGTTTATATTTGTATCCTCATTAAATGAATCGCAGCTGACGGCCAAAATGTCGATGTTGTGGCCATGCTTTCGAAGAAACGATTCCCTGACAAGGCTTCCATTGGTAACGATGGAAACAGATTCGAGTTGGAGATTGACTTTGCAGAAATCTATCATCTCCCCCAAAAACCTTTGATAGAGGAATGGCTCTCCGCCAGCAAAGTTAATTTTCTTCATGCCAGCTTGCTTGAGGAGAGCCAAGCCTCTTTTGGCATTCTCTGGCTTTTCAATGTGGGAAGTGGTTTCCGTGTGAAAGCAAAAGAGGCATTGTTTGTTGCATTTTCGCGAAAAATGATAATTGACAGATACTGGAACTTGTTCGCTCTGTCCAGAGCGAACGTTGGACTTGGCATTTAGGAGTATGGCAGTAACGACGATGATGAGAATGTAGGTCAAGAAGTCCATGATGAAAGGCTGATATTAGGCAGATTGAAAAGTAAGACGTTTCTGATAGTAGTCTGCAGTGAATAGGAAAGAGGAAGGAATCAGGGAATTTGGCAGACACAAACGGATTTCTTTGCCGCTTTTAAAGAGAGCAATAGCTACCTATGCCCTATTGTAGCACAAACTAATCTCCACTCCTACACGACAAAACACCAACTCCCAGTAGCGGTGTTTTCTTTTCCTACAACCCACCTTGCAAAGCAGCCATGGAGCCATCTGAAGGAAAAGTGGTATTCGTACTTGGTATGTCAAATCGATATACATCCCTCAGCATGATCTAACTCGCTTCGACTAGGCGCTCCTGGAGCAGGAAAAGGAACGCTGAGTAAAAAGCTCGCCAATAAGTATGGATTCAAGCATCTGTCCGTAGGGGATCTCCTACGCGCAGTTGTCGCATCGCCAGATGCGGATGAGGCAGTCGTCGAATATGTTCGCCTCGGCGAACTCTTGACCACGGAGTTGCTCTTCCCGATTTTGAAGCCGCACATTGGTGGACCGGGTGTTACTATCCTGGATGGTTTCCCTCGATCCCTTGAGCAAGCAAAGGAATTCGAAGAACATGTACGTATTACAGGCCCGCACTCGTGATATGGCAACTTTTCTAACACTGTCCCAGTTTCAACATCCTACGGCTGTCCTATTCTTCGACTGCCCCAGAGAAAGGGCTGAGATTCGGGTGCTCCGTAGAAAGCAAGGTCGCGAAGGAGACAATGTTGAAACATTCAGAAAGAGATACGCCGAATTCCAAGAGTTGAATCCCTCTCTACTTGCTCACTATGAGGAGACGGGAAAGCTCATCATGGTACGTGGTTCCTTGTGACGACTGTGCTTTCGTTTCGTTTGGCGGCTAACTTGCGATAGATTGATACGAGCGGTTACACCCGTAGTTCCTACTCAAGATTGCTGAATGTTTTGCGAGTCAGCCGGGAATGGGCATCCTTGACTGAGACGTAACGTGCCACATGGGACAAGATGCGACAATAGGGTGCTTGGCCGGGTTATTGCTGCTAGAAGGAGAGTATTTCGTGGCACGCACGTTAACAATAAAGTCAAAAAAATTTGTGTGAACTGTTTGCACAGGGTCAGTGAATTGCAATTATTGCGGCGAGGGAAAGGGATCAAGTGCATGTCTTCTGTTGTATACAACCGTTTGATCTTGCTAGTATGGGGCTCATACTAAAGAATGCTACAGTTTTCTAATCATCTTGCCACGAAGAAATCCTAGTAATCAAACATAATTATGAATCAAAACTGGTCAAGAAACTTGACATGTAATCAGCCTGACAGCAGATGTTGTAGACTCTCCCAAGAAAGACCAGTGGATGCATATCCGATACAATCCTTCCCCTGTGCCTATCCAGAGTTGCTCATCTCTCGTGCACTATTCTGTCGTTGCAGCTCAAAGTATGCAGACAGTTTGCCTTTTGGCTCGCCCGGAGAGAATGCCCAGGCATACGTCTTCATGAAGTCAGCCAGTCTCTCATCCATCGCCTGCATTTCATCCTGTTCCTGCTTCTCAGTCGGCTCTCCAGCCAAAGTCCTTTGCAGCTCGACTTCTCCAACTTGATGACCAAAGTCCATCGTATCGAGCACAATCTGGAACTCGTCGTCGGCGATCCACGTTTCGCGCTTCGTGGAGAAGACTGCAATGGGATCAAGGCCAAAGTTTGGCGCCCCTCGATGGTCGATACCAGTGGTGCGTTTGATGTATTCTGAGATATCCTCGACACGATTGAGCTCTTCGAATCTCGAGTTTATGAAGGATCCGCCCTTTCTAATCTTCGCCTCCCACTGGTCATCTCTCTTCCGGATCCAAACTCCAGCTGACGAGAGGAGGCTCGATTTGTCGTAGTAAGCATCGCGTATTATTTGGATCGGAAGCGTCTGTAGGCGCTTGAAATGAGGAATTCCGCCATGTTGAGTCAATTTGGGAACCGCGAATGAGCGAAACTTTCGCTCCACCTCCAACGTGCGAGGCGTGGGAAATCGTCGGAATGCCATGAGTGAACGGCGATCAGTTGCTTGTCCTAGCTTTGAAAGGAATACCAAACATGGTTAGCAAACGCATGAAATTCACCGCAGAAATCTCCATGGATTCTTCTCGCCATAGTTGAAGGCGCTCGATATCCATTCCTTACCTTGATTCAGGCTTAGCTGTTGGTTTAGAGAACGAAGCGGCAGCTGCCAAACAAACGAACGATGCAGGTTTCACAATCTCAACACAACAAACGGAACACTATGGCCCGTGCGCAGACGAAAAATAATGGACAGTGAATTTTAAGAAAACCATTTGGCTGCTGTGTAAAGCCTGAATTATCATGTTGGAAGCTTCATCTCGAGCAAAAGCCGTCGCATGAAGGGAATATGCTGAGGTTTTCTATGTTCCTACCTGATTACCGTGCAAGTGAATTGATGCCATTTACAAATTTATTGGACCGAGATAATCCATCGTTATGGAAACCTGTGCTCATATGCCTCGTGGATGGCAGTGTCTGAGTTCTCGTGAGACATCTACACTCTATTATTGCCTGAGACGACCTAACCTACAATAAAAAAAGCTTGTCGTAGAAGCCATTCAAATTAAAAATCAGCAAATATATGTTTCACAAGGCGTATACTGAGATGATGGACAGAAGATTAAGTGGTGCTACTCCCTCAATCGGCAGCGCTGACGTCGGTCCTCCGGCTATTACTACCCATTTTCCCAGTTGCGATCACTTCGAAGTGTATTCCAAGCTATTTCAAGGCCCCCACACCATCCTGTACAGAACAAGAAACTCCAGGTATCTTGAACTTCGTGCTTGAGTATGGTTAAGTAGACCTCTCTGTAAGGAATGAGTGCGATCCATATTTAAGCAGGATCATTGGACATCTAGGAACCAACAGACGGCACGGCAACAGTGAGTGAATACCTTATTGCTCATTACAATATATTCCACCGGTAGCAAATCGTCATAATAATTACAGCCAAGACAGGGGCTGTTTCGGATCTAGACGATCCTCCAAGGAACGATCCTATAGGATTGATCCGATGTCTTACATCTCGGCCGTTGCCTTTCCTAGATAAACGGAGCGACGAGCTCAGTTGCAATCCGCCAACAGATGATCATTTCCTTTGCAATATTGCTACGAATAACCTTGAAGGTAGAACATCTGTCTCAACATCTAAATTGTTCGGCATCATCGGGTCATATAGTTGGAATGACTGACGAGCGCCACGACATTATTAGCACACTACTGACATCGTGACATCATTTGGTTTCATAATGAAACAAAGCGCACACCTAAAAATTAATCACACTAAAGCTTGTTGGAACAGACGAAGCTGGCGGTTACACTGCGTCATCCAGAAGGCATTTTGCTCCCAATTCCTCCCACGAACATGCCGGTTAGCAAAGAGCAAGACATTTCTGAGAGCCGTAAGACGTAAGGGATAAATTCCTCATTAATAAGCAGGTTGAGTAGATATATAAAAGCTAGAACCATCCCCTCGTATCTAGAGAACGATATCCAATCACCCATACCAAGAGCCCAAACCATTTGGAAGCATCTTTCTCCTAAATATTTCGCCCACAATGCACCTCACCAACTCTATCACTCACATCGTTCTCTGCCTCTCAGTATCGGTCCTTCCTGTGGCTAGAGGCGCCATCGCCATCGGTAATCAGATCAGAGAGGGAGGCACTCACTTCAACGTCGCCTGGATTGAGGGCCTTAACCCTTGCACTGTTGATGTTGCCATAGCTCCCGAAAGTGGACGCTTGTGCAATCGCAACTTTCGACTCGACGGCACCGATTACTACCTCGTCGGCTGCACCGACCCAAATACAGGTTATGCACAGAACCCACAAAGGCTTCGACGTGTTAAAGACAATTCACTTTATGGGAATTGCGCTCCAGTTAATAGAAAAGAGATTGACTGCAAGGGGAATACACACAATGTTGTGAAACGCTATCTCTGCGGTTAGACTGCTCGACTGCCAACAGGTAGAGACGTGAAGAGTTTGTTGGGAAGATGACTTCCGACAATGCTGGGGTGTTTGAGAATACAGATTTTCTGGATTATGCGTGGCTGAAATTCATCACTTCTCTGTTACTGCAACGAGAAAAGTGTGGGACCTGTGGAGTATTCTGTATACTCAAACCATCTTAGTTCTGTTCTGTCTGAGAATACAAACCATTCAAGGCCTAAATCCCATCGTGTTTGTGTGTATAACGTACTTTCAATCCGCTATCCGGGGCCATTAGTGTCTAAAGTCATCCTACCTTGAGTATTTCTTAGCCCAGGGTAGATATCTACGCATTCAAGATATGTCATAATGTATTTCTTAGTCAATCTACAACCTTTATGGCCAACTCCGTGCTTCCCCGCTTAGGCAATTTGTTCAATCCTATGTTCGATTGACCTGCTTTGTTACCATTACAAGACTAGAATAATACCTCTCTTCCTTATAAACAGTAGCCGGACTGACCCCTGTATGCCTAGGTACTGATACTTCCTAGGTTGATGCCCCTATTTTCATCACAATTAGCCTGGACAGTAGGTTGTGCCCCCATATACACTTTCTATAATTCTGCCCCTTAATTCTGTCTTTTTTTTCTCTTTCGGTTGCCAATCGCTGCTACCCTAATGCAAGCGCTACAACGACGTACACATATATCTTCAACTCCTAACTCATATAGAAAGCACAAATGATGGTTTTGACATATCCGATCGCATCCACAATACTAACGGAGAATTATGCTGGACAGCGCCCTATTATTACATGCCTGAATGGAACAGGATTGGTAGAGAGAGAATGGCGCCAAGGTTAATTACTCCGCTACTCCGCGATGTGGGGAGCTTTACGTTTTGCTTCGGGGAAATACGCTCAATACAGGCTAAACGCCATGTAGGCGCCTCCCATGACTAAGGTTTCTTGTTATTTAAGGTGTTGATTGAAAGGACAGAATCGACCAGGCTCTGAGATTCTTTCCTTCATCACAGCCAAGGCAGCACGCGATGCAGAGATGGCCATCACCGCGACCCAGACCACCGTCGAAAGCGCAGTTGAGCTTGCTGATTTGACGCAAGGGAGAGGGCGTGATGTTGATCCCTCTGAGACAGAACCAGCGCAAGGGCCAGGTCAACACCTCGATAAGTCGGTGTACTTGAAGCTCATCAGCGCTGGCTTCTCTTTCTTCGTAGCCGGCGTCAACGATGGTAGCATTGGAGCATTGATCCCTTATGTGATACGCGAATATGACATTAGCACGGCAATTGTGTCGAGCGTGTAAGTGTGAAGCACACCGCTTCGGAGCCGATACGGAACAAAACAGTTTCGCTGACACAAGGGACTCAATGAATGTAGCTATGGCGCCAACTTCCTTGGCTGGCTGTTCGCAGCCTTTGCCAACACCCATCTCTGTCAGTACCTCAACCTCGGCGCTATGCTTGCCCTCGGGGCCGTGTTCCAGATTGCGGCACATGCCCTGCGGGCTTGGGATCCTCCGTTTGGGCTCTTCGTCGTGACCTTCTGGCTTGTGAGCGTCGGACAGGCATTTCAAGATACTCACGCAAACTCGTGGGTCGCCAGCGCTGTTCCCAAGGGCGCTCACCGCTGGCTGGCGTTTATTCATGCCATGTATATGGCAGGCTGCTTGGTTGGGCCGTTTGTTTCCACTGCTGTAGCATCTGCGGGAGATGTTTCGCGATGGTATCTCTTTTACACATTTCCGCTTGCTCTTGGAGTTGTCAATCTAGCATTGACTTGCGTCGCATTCCGAGATACCCTCGGGCTTCAACACAAGACTGTTACGGGCGAGAGCAGTGGAAGAACCCTTGGTGAAGCCGTCGAAAGCCGCAATGAGGCAGTATCGAGGAACAAAGAGGCCACGCAACTCATCAAAAAGACTGCGAGCACGCCCAGCGTCTGGCTGCTCAGTCTCTTCTTCTTCTTTTACCTCGGCTCTGTTCTTACTGCCGG
The DNA here is from genome assembly GCA_010015515.1 of Trichoderma sp. TW21990_1. NCBI lineage: Eukaryota > Fungi > Ascomycota > Sordariomycetes > Hypocreales > Hypocreaceae > Trichoderma > Trichoderma sp. TW21990_1. The sequence continues at coordinate 524,313 of WXUD01000017.1, read as the reverse complement.
AGGCTGGGTCGTGGAATACTTGGTTAATGTTCGTCACGGCGATCTGTCGCAAATGGGTTACGTCCCTGCTGGCTTTAACGGTGGCGGTCTTCTGGGACGATTGTTACTAGCGGAGCCAACGCATAGATTTGGAGAACGCCGAATGGTGTTTTTCTACATCGTTGCCGCGATTGGCCTCCAGCTGATATTCTGGCTGTATGATGTCCCGCCAATCCTAAAAGTGTGGTGAAAATCAGGCTCACAGTGAAACACTAGGGTACCCAATATCATTGCTGCCTCCATTGCAGTCAGCTTCATTGGCTTCTTTACAGGGCCACTATTTCCAACTGTATGTCTTTGCTTAATTCTGCATGTCTCATGTTAATTTCAGCATCGGTTAACTCTATCGGCTAACTCTGTCACAAAGGGCATCTCTCTTGGGTCGAAGCTTTTCCCACCAGACATACAGTCTACTGCGCTGCCACTGGTGTTTGTCTTTGCTCAGATGGGAGGCTCGTTATTTCCCATCATTACAGGAGTGGTATCTGCCAACGCTGGTGTAAAGGTGCTTCAGCCGATCTTGATTGCGCTTCTTGCTACGACGGCTGTAAGTTGGCTGCTGGTGCCATCGCCAAAGTCGACATCCAATACTGCCTTGCATCAAGAGTGATGACAGTGATGCAGATCAATATGAATGCTTAGATAGCATAAGGAAACACTTATGGTGAGTGCGTGCGTCAGCTAAATGGTTCATGCAGGTGCCGGTGCTGGTGCATTGTGAATAAATGTTGTCTGGAAGCATTGCTAGAGAATCTAGAAATGAACCAAATTTATCGCCTTGTTCATGTAGCTGCTCATCACATATTAGCCACCGTGTATCACATGCGTACACATGCAACCGCTCAGTCACTTGTCAAGTGAAAACCCCCTAAATCTCCCTTTATAGGCCGCACAAGTCAAATGGCATCCGAGACCAAGCCGGGTGTCACGCAAATGACCTCTACTCATCAAAAGAGTCGGAAGCTCGATTCTCCTTGCATGCCGTAGCACTAACGCTTCCCGCCTCAAATTCGCGCTAGGTGATTGACTGAGAATTTCACAGTCACATCGTTTCGAGCAATCACCTTAGCGCTTTGTTTGTGACGCAAGGGTTATGCATGTCTCGCAGCCTTGGGGGCGACTTTTTCATTTCTCTCACCGCGTTCCGAGATAAGGGGACTTACGAGGATCATTGCCATAAGAACACATTTAGGAGTAATTAGACGCTCAGAGAAGCGGCTTGAACTGACTCAAGGTCCACCAAGAGTCACCGCATTCACAGCCGCTTAATATAAAGGGCGCCACGACAACTTGGTAATTGAGCAAGACCAATATGATCAGTCATCTGTCAAATGCTGGGATCACGTTAGTAAGTTGACGCGAGCAAGACATGGGCTGAGGCTGTCAGTATTAGCAGTATGGGGGCTAAGCTATATGTGCATATGTTGTGAGGAATTACAGATGAAAGTGTGGTATTTAGGTCATTTTATGGCCACAGAACAAGCAAGTGGCATTATCTACAATGATAGACTTAGTGTTAGATCGGGGTGAATGCAAAGTGTAGTATCCCTTCTTTCTCTGCAGTCCACTGCATAGCGTAGATGGTTGATCTTAATGTTACGGGGAGATATTGACAAATGCCAATTGTACATCTACCTGCTACTCCTTGCAGCTAATATCCAGCCTTATGGACGTTAATACAACTTGGTCTCACCATGTTTTATTTATTTTTTTCTTCCACTGCTTTTATTCTAGTCCTATATGAGAGCAGAGTGTTCTTAACAGTTACCAGAAACACAATGTAATATCCGGAATAGTCAATAAGTTTAGTAACGATGTAGCCTGGGTATTATCGGATGTCCCAACGCTTTCCAATGACTCAATTGCAAGACAACAGTAACATTCATAGTTGCATGCGCTCCCACCAGTCCTTTGTAGATAGGGAAGAATTCCTCTAGACTAGCCCAACAGGCGGAAATCTCATATAAGCGAAGCACGGGGTAGTTGGAAGTAGCGCGGAAAGCGATGTAACGGGACGCCTGAAGACCAGGGAGGTTGGGAAAATAGCAGGGCTATGCTGGTCAGCTGGACGTAAAGAGAAAATATATGAGCCGCCACAGACGCCGTTATGGACACACTATCCTCGTAGCCCTTGTTTTTAAATTACACGGGAGTTGATTAGATCGGGTATTAGCGGTCGATCACTCGAGTTTTGTGGAGGCTGGAATGATACTGAGCCATCCAGTTGCTTGACATATCCGTCGTGGAGCTCTTGAAGCTGAGGTGCCGATTTATGTAAGGATCCGTCAAATCCGATCGCCAATCTTGTACAAGGGTGGTAGTAAGCGACCGACGAGGATATTGTTACACGTATAGAAGATCATATTAGTGCCAGTTTGCCTCTGTTTGGCCTAGAGATACAGAAGTACTTGTGTACATACCACCAACAAATACACCTGTCTTTGATCTGCCATCAAACGTGCATACGGAGTTATTCACAAGCAGACACAGCCAGCAGATACATCCATGCACGCAAACATGTAATTCACATCTTTGAATCCTCTTCACTCTTGTACCGGAATCCAATGATATCCTAGTTAGTAAAAAGTTAACGCAAGGGAGATCGTTTTGTCTTGCATTACCTGCAAGGGTTGTTTTCGGACCCTACAATGTCAACTTTGTCTCGGAGACTAGTACCGCTCATCCACTCAGAAGAGACCACTCACGGCTTCTCGGAGCATAGACGCCCGCTCTTGTAACCCACAGCGGGAAACTTTGGCCAGTGGAATAGAGGCATGGTTCAAGGGATATTGGATCAGATCGGCGGCCGACTTGTAGCCAGCTCGGTGCTGGCCTTTGCCGCGCTTTATCTACGGCCATGCTGATACATAGGAACAGCGGTAGTATACGATAACTAACTCATCGGTTTTGAGTGTCTCGCCCGTTGGTGATTCTCGTTTAGATTCCCACGGTGTTCCTTGCATAAGAAACGCCAGAAATAGCATATACGAAGAGCAGACCAAGATAGGGGCATTTCGTCCTTACAGCAAGCTATTCAAAACAAGTACATGTAATTGCACAAGACGAGACGAGGGTGGGAGGCTGAACCACTACGGCCCAGAAGTCTGGCCCGACACCCACCCTTAGGCTCAAAGTGCATCCCGTCTCTCGCTTCTCGTTCAGCTCCACGACACCAGAAAATCGGAAGAGCATTTCAGCCATTCACGGCACCGGCCGAGATTAAAATCCTCCCTTCTCCCGTCCTGGCTTTTTAAGCTCTTGATCAGTTGCTGCCCTAGGCTTTTTCTTCTCTCGTTACGTCCACAGATACCCGTGGTCCACAATCTACAGATAGAGAGCAACGAGTATCGTTTGCCTTTTCTTCCTCCTTGCGAGGTTTTCCAGTCTTTCTCAAAGCTTTTTACTGGACATTATTCGCCACCATGGGTTCTGAGCTAGGCCTCACGGCCGACTCCAAGACCGAAGCCAGGCTCAACGGAATCGGGATATGGTGGACCTGCTGGGCTGCAGGTTGGACGTTGCTGCTACTCTGGGGCATGGGATTTCTCATCTACCAACGCCATGCGCCGATACTAAGGATCAGGGGCATCGGCCTGTCGCTCTGTGCCATCTCGCTTCTTCATCTCTACTGGATATCTGTCCAACTGGGCTATGTCCTGGGGCCTCTCTATTCTGGAGATACACAATATTGGATCATGGGTACATACTTGCCTGTGGGCATTGGTCTGTTCCACGCATCAAACACCCGCTTTCTCCACGTTGCACAACGCCAAAAGCAGTACATTGATCGTGCCAATACTCTCAATTCTCGGACGGTGGCTAAGCTCAACAACAAGGCCGGTATTCTCGAACGATTTCGCAGACTCGGTCACACTGCCAAGGTCATCATTCTCGTCGGCTCTGGAATGTTTTTTCAGGTCAGTTCAGCCCTATTCCTCCATTCCCATCCGTCCAGTTTTTAAAGTTTCACATGCCACGAGCTAACAATGGTCCGCATAGCTATTCATGACAGTCTTCATGTTCCTCATCTCCCGCAAATGGCATAGCTCATGGGGCATCCCAGGCACCGAAGTTTATGGCACCGAAATGGAGAAAAAAGTACAGATGGGAAGGGGTTGGGAGTGGTAGGTCAACATCGGCTTTAAGGTTCCCGTGAAGTTTGACGGCATCGGCCGCTTGCGTTCTAACACAAACTTGAATAGGTGGCCATCTGTCTTGTGGCTGTTTTTCTGGGCCTGGATCGTCGCGCCTTTCACGTTGTGGCGTGCAAGAGGTATTCGCGACACTCAGGGATGGCGCACACAGACTATTTGGTGTGCGATTGCCGGGTTAGTTGAGCATTGGTTGGAACCTAGTTGCCTCTTACTAATGGATGTATCTGTGCGTATATATAGACTTCACGCAGCGCCCATGTGGCTCATTGCTCTCTATGTTCCAGGCATGGAAACAATTAATCACCAGTGGATTCCTCCTCAGTGGTATGTTCTCAGTCACATCCCGGCGTCAAAGCAAATCACTCATCACTGTCATAGGATTGCCGTATCAATTTGGTTGATGGAAATATTCACCGTCTTCCTTCCTTGCTGGGAAGTCTTGTGTCATCAAGCCCTCTGCCAAGAGACGCTGAACACGATTGAGCAGTGGGAAAACAACAAGACAGGCCTAGGCAAGGCCATCAGATCTTTCAAGTCCAAATCCACAATAATCGATTCCATCAAGTCAGGGTGGAGGTCAAGCAATAGTTCGATCCAGACACCTTCCATCGAGTCGATCCTAACGCTGAGTGCTCTCGAACACGTGCTGCAGAGAAACCCCCAGCCTCTACAAAGATTCTCAGCTTTAAGAGACTTTTCCGGGGAGAACATTGCGTTCTTAACAAGCGTTGGAGAATGGAAGTCATCATTCCCAGCTCCAACGGCCAGCCGCAGCGGCGTTGTGACTGAAGACATAAAGCGAGAGCTTGTCCAGGAGAGGTTCAATCGTGCTCTGCGGATCTATACCGAGTACATCAGCGCCCGCGACGCCGCATTTCCGATCAACATCTCATCCGTAGAGTTGAAGAAACTCGAGTCCATCTTTGAGGAGCCAGCGCGTTCCATGTATGGCGAGAAGCAACCCGTCGATCCTGCAACTCCCTTCAACCTCTCCGAGTGGAACAAGCCCGGCTCTGCAGCTTCATGTTGCGAGGCCCCAACGTCGGTTTCCGAAAAAGACGGCGTCTCAGATGACTGCATTCAGTATTGGGGCGATATTCCGGACGAGTTCGACCACAGCGTTTTTGACGACGCCGAGAAGAGCATAAAGTATCTGGTTCTAACAAACACCTGGCCCAAATTTGTTCGAGATCGACGGGATTCCATGGAATCGGAAGCCTCCGAGAAGTCTAAGAAGCGCTAAAGCCGGCAGCACCGAAGCCGGCATCGCCATGTGCTTTCCCCTCCCATATAAGCAGTATTACTAGTAGTTAATAAGGTGGACTACGGAGTACATTATCCTTGATAGGTTCATAGCGTTTTATTCCGGAGATATACGGACTTGCGGGGAATAGCATCACAGCTATTCCGTTTGTACAGCGTCATGACGTCGATCTAATAGGCGCGAAGGCGCAACATCAATGCCAGACATTAGTGCTCTCCTCCATAGTGTTACATAGAGTTCCAGGGGCGGGTAAACAGACTCGTGGCATTCTTGCTTAGTGGCGTCAGCTTTTTCCATGAGTCAGTTTTCGCCATGTCGAAAATGTCGAAAAAATGTCAAGCGTACGCCTTAGCGCGACATGTTGCTGGAGACATGGAATTATGGAATTGCCTGGAAGATTGCCGTCAACGACACCCATTCCAAGGCTGTTATTTCTGTTCATCGAGTCTTTTATAAAAGAAGCCATCAATCTGCCGTTGTATCTCACGCATCAAAGCATCAAAACAAATAAGAAAATCCCATTCACTTCAACAGCTTTCTTCCATACTGTGTTGTCTCGTGCGGTCAACCCACCATCCCACCATACCATTGGTTCCTAATTCTCATCCAATCATCGACACCAGTAAATGCCACTTGCACCTATTCACGCACTCACATCCAAAATGGCACCGATCTCGCTCTCCATTCGCAAAGCCACTGCCGCCGATCTTCCAGCCATTCTCGCGCTCGTGCGCTCAGCATACCGCGGTGAATCCAGCCGCGCAGGGTGGACAACAGAAGCAGAACTCGTCGACGATCAGCGAATCGATGAAGAGGGACTTTTGACAAAGATCAACGAGCCGTTTGGGGCGGTACTTGTTGCCCAGGACAATGCCGGCGATATCTTGGCTTGCTGCGAGGTTCTGAAGCAAAGCGACACTCTGGGATACTTTGGTCTTTTCGCCGTAAATCCGCTTCGCCAAGCCGGTGGAATTGGGCGCACTGTCCTCACTGCCGCAGAAGAATATGCCAAGCAGACATGGGGTATTTGTGAGATGGAGATGAGCGTCATTTGGACGCGCGAAGAGCTGATCCAATATTATATCCGACGAGGATATACAAAGACGGAGAAGACGAAGCCGTTTCCTTATGCTGAGTTGGTTGGCGGCAAGGCGCTGAGAGACGATTTGTATTTTTCCGTCTTGATAAAGGCTCTTTGAGTCTTTGAGATGTGGGTGAATTCCCAAGCGCTTTTTAGGGAGATTGGGTTAAGTTAAGCATGGAGTTGCATTATATGTAGATAGCGTCTGATTTTGAATCATCAGTATGAATAGAAAACATCCGATCAACTGTCCTTAAAAGGTTCTGAGCAAGTGGCATGGTTTAATCATGCTGTGAATGTGGGTGTTGATGCCGTCTCAACATATCGCACAGCAAAACAATCCTGAAGCAAATCTAGCTTGATTTAAACTCGGTAATATAAAACTGTATTCGACAGTTTACATTCTCAGTATGAACCGCCGACATGCGGTCTCTCACAACGTCGTGGCATCCCCCCGTCGTCTGGGAGAAGATCAAGGTACATGACCGCCTTTGTTTCCACCCACTCTCTCAAATCAACGCCTTTCTGGCCAGCATCGATCGTGTGTCCATTAACACTGAGATACGAGCCCTGGTGAGGGATACTAGAATTGAGCTCGACCTTTTTAGGTCTCCAGGCTTTAACAGAGTCGCCGCCCGTCTCAGAGACAGATCTAGCACCTACTAACGCAGCTACCTCTGGCAAACTAACATCGACGACTTCCCCCTCGCCGTAAAAGATGAAGCATCGCACCGCACATGTCTTACAGTAGAGGAAGTGCAGCGTCTCATCGTTACACTGATAATCGCCCAGACTCTCGAGCGGATCTAGCGGTGATAGCACGAGAAAGTCGTCGAATGCAGACGTAGGGCGGACATGAAGGAAGCCGGATTTATGACATACAGTGCAGTTGCACCTGTAGATTCGCTGGACTCCTCGAGATGGCGGTGGTTCCGAGTTGAGAAGCGATGCGGGAGGGAGAGTCAGAAAGACAATGTAGCGAATCGCCCCGCAATGGCATGAGCCGGTGTAGGGTAGCCGTTGAGGCTGAACAGTGTCTTGATTAGATGGCTGCTGGCTCATGGTAAATTTTGTTTGGTTTGGGTAATTTTCGAGTGTCTCGGATACTGAAATGGGGCGAATATTCGCTCAATGGACATACAGCGTACTTTTTGGCTAGCAGTGAAAGTAAAGGATTCACAGGCTCGTGAGTCAATTCACAAGTTCAGCTCGGCTTCTCTAATTGCAGCGTTAATTCCATCTGCCTAGTGACAATAAGCCCGGGAATCAACTCCTCGGCAACTCATGTTACACCCACCAAACACAGGAATTGTGTCCATTTTGGCATCAAGAAACGTTCAACTCGGCTTTAGCAAACCAAAGTCTAAACGATGTTCTTCTTGTGAGATGAGATGTGGATAATCGCCAATTCAACAGGAACCGGAAGCTATCTCCAGTTATTATATCCGCAAATTGATTCGCAGTCCATCGCATAACTTCCAGTATCCAATTGCCCCGTTTAGGCTTAGATCTTCTCCGCAGCTCGCTCACCACCAGGGAAACTATCGCCGGCGATTACTAAAAGAAATGGTCACGCCCAAGACCGATTTTTGGCCGAATCTGGATGCTCTCGCCGGATCTCGCTTTGCTTCTCTCCATCTTGCTCTCCAGCTCGCGTCTTTCCTCGTCACATATCGGCATCACATCAGCTGTTCGAGTCTTTCCATCAGGCCACAGCTATAGCGGACAATCCCCCCCTGTGGCTACCAGTTTGGCTTCTGGAACTTGATGCCTGCGGTGAAGCACCCGTGCGTCCAGTGCAAAGGTCCGCTCTCCTCTCCTCTCAAACGTACCCCTTTTTTCGTATTCTGTAGCTGACTTGATCCCTACTGATAGAGAAGCACGTCAAATGTGAGATTTACCATCCGGCTGGCTTTTCTCCGGCCTTGGCCATCATGATATGACGTCTCTGCATGAGATCCATCTGCGCTCCGTACATGTACAAAGAAGACATGATTCTCTTGTGCTGGGGCAACAGACGCCTCATCCATGGATAGCTAATGTGCCATGCTCCATGGAACCCTTAAAGCGGAGTTGCTGACATGATGCTGCCATTGGCAACCTATCGTAGGTGATGAGGAGCGGCCCAAGTGTCGTCGGTGTCAGTTGAAACTCTTGCCATGCACACGCCCAACTAAGAAGACCGTCTTCCGCCATGGTTCCGCCGCCAGCTTTTCCAAAGAGCAGAAATGGGTCAATAGCGAGGTGAAGCACTGTACGTAGACTGGCATCATGATGGCCTTTCTTCCTTGAAGCCTAGACTTGCCACCTCGCTACCTTTCCAAACTGGTACCGAGTACCTCTTGATGATTTGGTTGCTGACGGTAACACAAACGCAGTTCGCTTCCATTCCCAGGGAGGGGCCCCCGCGGTAAGTCAAGAGAGTCCTGATCAGCACAGGGAATCCGAATCATGGACTGCAGCCACTCCCGGCGGAAGCAACCCGTCCCCATATCATGTCACTTCAGGTGGAGGCCCCCCAATAGACTCTCCTTCAAATCATTCACCTCACCTGAGCCACCAATCCGAGGATAAGACCCCAGATGCCGCGCCGTTTGGGCCCCTTGATCCGTATGATGACCGGCCGCCTACTCAATATCGGAGCACATCCCTCGGCCCCCAAGTCCGGCCTCGTGGACAAGGGGACGTTGATCATTATTCTTCGGCGGCACACTCAACTGCAACATACCCCACCGACGATGGTTCCGCCTCTTACGCTTCCTTGTATGACCGTCATGTGCCAAGCGTGATATCGTCGCAAGAGGACGAGACTTTTCGACGACGGTTCCCCCTAGAAGACGCTCGGGAGGCTTGCCTTTTTCGATACTTTGTCGAGGAGATTGCGCATTGGGTAAGTTTCCGTGTCGGATATGATATGTCAGCGTGACGGTTGAGCTGCGTTGACTCTCGTGGATAGTTTGATTTGTGTGACGAAGACCGTCATTTCCAGCTTGCCGTTCCACGGCGTGCTCACCACCATCCACACCTGCTCAACGCGATATTCGCAGTCGCCGCCCGTCATCTTAGCCGTCTTCCCCAGTACAGGACCCCAGCTGGCATTCTCTATCACGGGCAGCTTATTCCCAAGCTTAGCGAGCATGATGCAGTCGAGTACATGCTCAAGTGCATTCCCGCACTGCGGCACTTTCACGATATCGATGACGATGATTATCGAGATAGCATCATTGCCACGGCTGTCATACTCCGCCAGCTGGAGGAAATCGATGAGGAGGAAGATGAAGCCCCGGCCAACGACAGTGGCAATGGCCAAGGAGACGACGCGAATTTCCAATCCGGCAAGCAGGTCAATTTCCTCCCCATCATCAACGCCGTGTTGAGGAGTTCCGCGTCGCAGGCGCTATTCGGCCGAAGAAGTCTTATTCAAGCCGCATATTGGATGGCCCTTCGACAGGAAATCTACCACTCCTTCACCCGAAAGCAGCCACCACAGTTGTTTCCCTCGCCCGAATTATGGCACAGCGCTTCCAAGGCAAACAAAACGGTGATGCATACCGTCCAAGTGGCCAAGTGGCGCTGGGAAGACGGATCCGAACGCGAATGGAGTAAGTCGGATAGTTTGTTGATTCGGCGTATGCTCGCGAAATGACTAACTGAGGACACTTTAGTGAGGCTCATGGACCAGCAAAACTACCTCGAGTTTGAGATTCTGGCCAATTTCCGGCCCATCTTCAAGAGGACGGCAGATAAAGCCAAGGGAGAGATATTTCCTACCATCTGGTACGGATCCAATCTCGAGGTCACCAGCATCCAACAGAGCATCATGGCCAAGTCGGTGCTGGTCGCCGAGAATCCTTTTCTCAAGTAGGTCACTTGAACACATGTACCTCTCCTCGTTGTGCGACCGATAGTAATGTTTGATTCTCTAGAGCGCCGTCGGCATCGCGCGCGAGCTGGAGAAGGGCTGAAAACGACGTTCGGCTATTGTTGCTGGAGCTCTGCGGTATCGCTCTCTGCCACCCAGCATCGCCCCCAGCACTTTTGAATGCCGCCATTGGCATCCAGCTATACGGCGACTTTTTCACAGACCGGTACGAACGCCAGGCGCTGCGAGGCGTGGTGGAAAAGTATCGAGACGCGCGAGCCTGGCCGGTCCAGAAGCTGTTGGAGATGTTTAGGGAGTGATTGATTGATGGATTTGTTCTATAGGTTTGATGTTGAATCTCGAGCTGGCGGATATAAACGGCGTCGTCGATGGAGGCGGGTACTTGGCTGCATTAATAGTGATGATGTTTTTTTTTTTTTTCTTTTCGCGGCTTTGGTATTGCTAGAGTTTAGCGAGCGGTGTCGACTTTGATATTTCAAGATGTGATGATGGAGGAGATGAATTGATCAATGTTGCATTGGAACGGTGCGTCTGGTTGTCTCGAGGTTGCAAGGCTGCCTAGTCGACCCAAGTTTGGGGCCCAAGGGCGCTGGAATGACCAGTTACAGCCTGCACTGTCGATTAAGGGTGAAAGCCTGAACTACAGCGCCTCTCTACGCTAGAACCAGATCGCCGGACGCTATCAGCATCAACCAGCGTCCATTGACGGTGTGACCAGATGTTGATTCGCGATCAAACGCGGGTCCCTGAACTTCCACAGACTGCACCGTATCTACCTTGTAATTCTCTATCGCAATTGGATTACTTTCCAGGTGGCAATTTACCATACCCCAATCCAACTGTTCTCTGTGATTCTCTATTTGGTTCAAGTTACCTGTCTAGCAGCGTCGTGCATATTTATACTGGTGAGTCGCAACTGTATTCACGGTGAATCTAGGCACATATTTCACCTCTCATTCCCAATTCACGCCAATTATCATAATGGAATATCTAACCAAGGACCGTGTAGGTACATATACCATTAACAGAAATGTCAACTCGCAGAGTGACCAGAGCAGCTGTGGCCAAAGCTGCGGCCGAAGCTTCATCATCACCAGCCATATCCAGCACTTCATCCAACGACTCCCTTACCAAGTCCAAGTCCAAGGCCACCAAATCATCGTCGTTCTCAAGTGTCACCGCCATTAAATCAAAGCCCAAACTAAGCCCACCTGGATCAGCACCCTCGTCCACCGCGCAAACCATCAGCTTCCCATCCGCTTCTCACTTTGACGCTTGGCTCCTCGACTCTGGCTCGTCCACTCCCTCCGGCATCTGGCTACGCTTCAGCAAGAAATCAATCGTGGCAAAAGTCCCCTCCATCAGCTACCTCGAAGCCGTCGACACCTCCCTCTGCCACGGCTGGATCGACGGCCAGCGCAAGCGCCTCGACGAAAACTTCTTCCTGCAGCGCTTCACGCCTCGCCGGCCCCGAAGCCTGTGGTCTCGCCGCAACGTCCAGCGCGTCGAGATGTTGACGGCTGAAGGCCGCATGAAGCCTGGGGGCATCGCCGCGGTAGATGCCGCGAAGGAGGACGGGCGGTGGGAACAAGCCTATGCTGGGCAGGCGACGATGGAGACTCCTGAAGATTTCGAGAATGCGCTGACAGAGAACGACATGGCAAAGATGACGTTCCAGGGGCTGAGCAAATCGAAGAGGTATTCATTTCTATGGCTCATCTTTACGGCTAAGACGAGCGAGGCGAGGGAACGGAGAATTCGAGAATTTATTGACCTTTTGGCTGAGGGGAAGGCATTGTCAGATGTTACCAGGAAGAGGAAGACTCAGGGCTAATAGAAAGGTCACTGTTATAATGTGCTAGCATACTGATATACATGTATTATCGGGGAGATTAATCATGTATCATCAACTATAGCAAATTGCTTGATGACCCGCAGTATTAAAAGGAAAAAAAAGAAGAAGTCGTTTAATACATCCGCATAGCCCATCAAAAACCATGCAGACCCCGTAAAGAACCCCATGTACGCCAAATCCATTGTTGCGCGGCATTATTCGTAATCATCCTCATCCGATTCCTCTGCAATACCGTCAACAAGCTCGTCCTTGGACGTCTCCTCGTCCTCGTCCTCATCCTCGTCAGCCTCATCCTCATCCTCATCCTCAGTATAGTCTTCTGGATCTGTACTCATCGTCTCGTCCTCTAGCTTTCTTTTGTGCGACGAGGAATGCCTTGGTGGCACGAGCTCAAGTCGAGTGGCTAGACTTAATTGCCTTATATCTGTTGCCTCATCTTCCTCTTCCTCCCCCTCATCTTCATCATCATCATCATCGTCGTCGTCGTCGTCTTTGATATTACTCTTTACTCGATTGACACCCCCCTGTTTGTCTTTCTTGCTGCTTGATTCATCATTGTCGAGTCTCCCGTCGACTCCGCTACCGTTGCCATCATCGTCGTCTTCATCATCGCTATAAACAATCGCCGCACGCCTGCGATTCCTCCCAGTACTGTTGGGCCTGTTTTCCCCTTCATCCTCATCCTCATCCTCCGTGTCTGACGCAACAACTCGTGCTGAGAGACGGCCAGTGCGAGCGCGCTTCGCTGATGCCTCAGGTGGACCCTCGTCATCTGAATCAGCGACAATTCGTCGTTTATGAGAGTTCCGCGCCTCCGAGGTAAAACCTTCGAAGCCATTTGGTTCTGGCTCTGGGCTGGAAAAGACGGGAACGATTTCTCCCACCTCGTTTGCATCAACGGTGTCGTCATCATCGCTAAATATTTCATCGCTAAACATTTCATCGCTTAACATTTCATCACTCGATATTTCAGCGCCATATATTCTATCGCCAGACAGGTTGTCCTCGTCGCTATCATCTTCGCTATAGCTGTCAATGATTTCGGAATCGTCAATTCCTGCACTTTCGTATTCGTCACTTTCAGATTGGGAGTCCAAGTCGGAGTCGGACGACGAATCAGAGAGTTCTTCGATAGAAATGCCGCGTGCGTAGCTCTCTTGCCACTTTTCCCGTAGCTTATCAAGGGCATCCAAGCCATCCGAATCATCGAATGCGAGCATTGGGAGAAGCATGATGCCACGGTCAGGGATCAGCGGATGACCCTGAGAGCGCACGCCTTTTAGTGCTGGCGTGGGAATCTGGTTTCGAACAAAGTCGTCATAATCGTCTGCATTTGGCCAGCATCGTTCTGTCCAGAAATGCTCATTGCCCCTGTCCTTGATGGCGACGATGTGTGTGTATGCGAAATCCGAGCCGCACCAGAGCTTCTCGTGACTAGCCAAAGGGATGCTGGGGTGGGAAAGAAGAAAAATTCGCTTGAGATTACGGAATGGCTCCATGGCGTGATTGAAGTATGCATTGGTGTCGGTACCCATATCGTTGTCGTCAAAAGCGTCGCTGTCAATCGCGAGCTGCACAACATTTTCCGCGAAGCCGTCGAAATGATATGCGCTATTCTCTAAGGTCTGCTCGGGAGACCATGGACTTAAATGTTCATTTTCATATCCGCTGATGTGAACAACGTCTCGATCCCGGTTGCAATACACCATTCCGTAGCGACTGTTGGTAGGATTCTGAACCTTGAGAGTGTGCGGCACCGTCCTGAGAGCAATGTCTCGAGCCTCTCGGTTGACGGCCATGATAGCGCGCGTCTGCGCGGTTACGCGACCCAAGTCTCTGCTGGGACGAATGTGCCAATCCCGAAACCGTCGCAGAATTCGGTCGCCAAACTCATTTCTTGCGAATTGGCCATGCATCTTTCGAAGGACAACGCGAATTTCGAATTGAAGGACGCGAGGCCGCGTGGCTTCTATAAGGCCGAGCTCCCAGATTCTGAGGCGCAGCTCTGGAGGCAACTCTCTGAACTTGTGGAAAATGCGTCTCTTGTAAGGATTCCCGTCCCAAGGATCCTCGCCATTGTAGAATTCGTCTTCGACGGCCGAGTCGAAGCTATCGTCGTCGCTTTCTTCTGCGAATCGAAGCAGAAGCTCTGAGACATTACGCATCTTGGGGGTGTAGAAGAAGCTAATCGACTTCTTGCGAAAGAAAAGAAGGGAAAAAAATGAACAGCCTGGCCTGAGGAGAGGCGGGACGTAAAGAAAGGGAGAGTTTGGCGCTTAATATTAGGTAGTGAAGAGGTACATAGGTAGTAATATTCGATCGCCGTAACTTCTAGGTAGACAGTGACGTGCTGATAAGATAAGAGATCGCGCTATCACGTGGTTGTATCCGCTCGCCTTAGTAGGTGACTGCCAGTTGTAGCGCAGGTAGGTACCTACCTCTAAGTACCTGTACGTGTATATAAACCCCAGAGAAGTACATTTGGACACATGTCCATACCTATATTTTCTGATGGAAAAACGAGTAGATGTGTAACCTCGCTCCCAAGGCAGCACGGTATATTTCCGTACATCTACACTCACGTGCGTCACGGCTTTTCCAATAGAGGACCTGTTTATAGGTACCTGTAAGGTTCGAGGTACGGAGTACCTTAGTACAGGTACTAATGTACGCATGGAGGCTTCAATATCTTCACTCTCCATACCTAATATTTCTTATCCAACATAATTTCTGTTAAATTATATCATCATTTAGCATTTACCAATACAGATCGCTACCCATTTACTCCCGTGAGTTTCGAATGGCTATCAAGTTTAGCGCGCCATCCACCCGCCATCCACCTGCATCTCAGTTAGCCTAACGTATTCTATCGTGCAAACATCACATTAGTTTTCACGATTCAACGTACTACAAGCGTTTCTCCAGAGACATAAGAGCTGGCATCAGAAGCCAGAAACACGGCCGGTCCCTTAAAATCGTCAGGCTTCCCCCAATGCCCCATGGGGATTCGTGTCAGGATGGACTGGTAATATGTCTGATCCGGGTTGTTGCGTGTGTCCATGTTCATGTCAGTGGCAATATATCTGCAATTCGCCTTGATAAGCCCAATACAGAAACCGAAGAGATTTACTTGCAACATACCCTGGTGCAATTGCATTTACGCGAATCTTGTGCTGCGCCCATTCGTTGCTCAAGGCCTTTGTGAGCTGGCCGACAGCGCCTTTGCTGGCTGAATATGCAGCCATTCTCACGCCGCCCTGGAATGTGGAGACACTGACGATGTTGATGAGCCGGCCATCAATCTTGTTATCGATCCAATATTTCCCCATGTCGCGGCACAGAATAAAGGGGCCGTTGAAATTAACCTCCATGACCTCATCAAGCACCTCTTGCGATATCTCCGTAGCGGGATATCGCCGCATTATACCAGCATTGCAGACGAGGATGGCGATTCGATGTGTCTCAGTCACGGAGGCAATGAGCCCATGCACGCTGCCTCTGTCACTTAAATCTGCTACAACAATATGACATTTGCGGCCCAGAGCTTCGATGCTCTGCTTTGTGGCGCTTTCTTCTGAGTTCCGCTTTTGATGTTTGACACTCAGCTAAAGACATGATCCCACAGCATCTGAAAATTTTGTGTAATCCAACTTACCTGAACAAGGACAATATCTGCGCCGGCCTCAGCAAGGCCTGTGGCGATAGCTTGGCCAATACCACGAGTGCCTCCAGTTACTAGAGCAGTCTTTCCAGCCAGAGAAAACAACTCCATGGTGGACTGCAGTTATTCCGGCGATTTTATCTTTAATATAATTACAATGAATGCGAATGAGAGAGTAGGACACAAGCCACGTCATTTGTTTTGGTATTTGTATCTGTGCGAAATTTAATTCTCAACGACAATATATGGATTTAAGGAGTAGAATTTGAGAGGCCGTATGCACGCACTAATGCTTCACCAGCCCGCTGTGTTCGGCGTTTCGGCAATACGACTCCAAATGGCCTTCTCCTCATTCCACTTCGGCCCGACCAATATTCATTGTTTATCATAAAGCAATCGAACCATTTAAACAATAAATGAGAACAAGAGAATTTATTAGAAAACTTTCAGTGTAGTCAATCACTATCATTCCCATCATCATTTGTCGTCGTTGAAATAACCACAAGCCACAGCTGAATAACGACATTTGAAGCATGGCTCCCAACCAGCAGGACGCTGCTTCTGGCATCCACCATCAAACATCTTCTGAGCCGTCCGTTCAGGAACGAAACATCCAAGTCATCATCATCGGTGGTGGGCTAAGTGGCTTACAGGCTGCTCATGATCTCCAAGAGGCAGGCATCTCCTGTCTTATTCTCGAAGCGCGAGATAGGGTTGGGGGTAAACTATGGTCTGTTCCTCTGGGCCCTGGTAAAGGGTATGTTGAGCTTGGAGGTGCTTGGACCAATGATGTGAATCAGTCAAAGGTTACTGCACTGGTCAAGAAGCTCGGGCTGGAGATGGTAAAGCAAAATATTGTTGGTGACTGCATTGTGGAGGATCACGGAAGGTTTCCATATGGAAGTGATCCACCAGTATGTTCAATATCTTCATCTTTTTTTTTTTTTTTTTTTTTTTTTTTCATGTAAATGGAAACAGAGACTGATGATAGACGCCATCGAACCAGCTTTCTCAAGAGGACAAGACAACCTTTGCCCTGATCAGAAATCACATCGAGGCTCTATGCCACACCGTCAAAGCGACAGAGCTTGGCCAGTCTCTCAAAAAACTTGGCCACTTGAGCATGGACGAGTTTGCAATTTCCATGGGCGCCAGTGATATCGTGCGTCGCTTGGTCAACATTTGGACTGCGGCAATGTTGGGCGTTGAGTCAAATCAAGTCAGCGCCGTCTTTTTCTTGCACTACTGCCAAGCTGGCGGTGGCTTTATCCAGATGCGATCAGACGATCGAGGTGGTGGCCAGAGTATGCGTTTTCGACACGGATCTCAGTCGCTGTGCCATGGACTTCGGCGTGGGCTCAAGCCAGACACGGTCATTTGCTCAGCCCCAGTCCAAACCATTGAGCAGGATCTTAGCAGTGGATGTCTAGTTATAACTCGCGATGGGAAAAGATTTCGATCTGAACGCATCATATCTACTGTTCCGAGCGTCTTCCTGACTCAAATTACCTTTTCGCCATCGCTATCAGCAGATAAATATTGGCTTAGCACCCACAGCAAACTCGGATTCTACTCAAAGGTATTTCTCGTCTACTCAGAGCCTTGGTGGCGTAAACTCGGTCTTTGTGGCCTGGCACAAGGCCTCAGTGGACCAGTGGCTCTGACAAGGGATGCTTCGAATGATGAAGATGGCTTATTTGCCCTGATATGCTTCGTTGTTGGCCAGAGAGGTGAAGAATGGGCACTAAAGGACGCAAGCGATCGCTTGACTGAAGTGATTGCCCATGTGGATCGTATCTATGGAGCAAATATTCCACGGCCTCTGGAGACACGTGAGCAGATTTGGAACCACGAAGAATTTTCGCAAGGAGCTCCCTGTCCAGTGGTGCCCGCCTCTTGCTTGGAAAGCCTCAGTCAGGATCGATGGAGGCCGGAGGGCTATATTCATTTTGCTGGAACAGAGACGAGCACTGTATGGAAGGGGTATATGGAGGGAGCTCTTGTCTCTGGCAGTAGAGCGGCAAGAGAGATTGTCAATATATTGATTGCGAACTAAGGGCGCGAGATGGAAGACTATTCTCTAGTCAGGTAGAACGCCATATCATTATATACTGCTAGTCCCGCACCGTACGAGTGATTCATGGCATACTCCTTGGTGGACCTGACTGCTGTAGATCAAGACTGCCGAAAGAATCACGCCAATATAGAGACTGCCATTCTAAAGAGCTGTCCTCCCATCTGTTAGGCTGGATATGGAGATCTCCCGGCTGCTCTTCTTCAAACGATAAAAAGTCGATCCAATCTCTTTCTTCAGTTGAAGTTCCGTGGTCTGTATCTTTCTGTTTGCCAGTGGTTTGGTTTGCCATCATCTGCATTTCTTCGTCCTCCAAGGTTTGCCCTGAGTGATTTGTGATGCCGGGTGGCGCTGCTTGCGATGTTGTTTCAGTACCGTTTATTCTCGGGCCGAATTGAAACAGGCGCCACACTGACGCTGCCATGAGCCAGTATTGAGATAGGCGCCGCAATATTCGCAAGCCGGAAGCGTAGCTTTCTTGAGCTTTGAGAGAAATAATGGGGTTCTCACTTTGTAATTGAATTTGAACCTGGACCAAGGCTGTAAATAGTGCACTGGGCGCACAGAACCAGCAGTTTTGTAGCGCTGGGAGTTTATCCATCTCCTCAAAAATTCGGATAATGTTATAAGCTGCTTCTGTGCATATCCGATCATTATCTAGCTGATCCATCATAGGCACATCGCCCGGTGAAGATAGTCGTAAGCGGTGGGCTTGTGCCAAAGTGGATTCGTATGTGAGGAATAGCATTGACTTGTGCAAGGTTGTTGGCTGGCCACGGTCCCGAAATCCAGCGGGCAAGTTAATGAGCCACTCGGCAAGTTTGTGATCTAAACATTGGAGAGAGTTGCTCCAGTTGCTCAAGGATTTCTGGACTTTGATGGAAAAGTGAGTCCTGAGCAGAAGGGATATGTCTGCGCAGAGCTTCGCGTGGCAAATGCAAAAGCTTGCATCTTCCTCACTAGAAGAGGCATCGAAATCTTGTACGTCAAGGGGTGGTGTATCACAATCATCTAAATTGCTAGAATGAATTTGTAAGATAATCTATGCAAAAAAAAAAAAAAAAATTAGAAATAGCTGGATGATCGAAAGTACAAACTTACATGTTCTGCGGTCGACCATAACATAGAGATACGAGCACATCGAATTGGACTAGACACCACCAGATCTTTCTCCAAGTCTTCTTGTCGCGTTCCAGCATCTTGCTCGGGCGCACATCTCGGTGCATTCCTAGTCCAAGGGCAATACGAGATGCCACACCAATCCACCACCAAGCATTAGCACACACATCGTCGCCACCATCGGAAAACCAGGTCAAAAGCAGGGCCGCTTGTACCATGTGCATTCGATCCTCTTCGTATCGCCCATCAATCAAGGCTTTTGCACGTCGAAACAAAGCAGCCTTCAACTCCTGAGTGTTATCAAGCGTAGAGGCAACATGGCTTCCTGCGAGACAGATGGAGTGAAATAGGAGCAACGGCGGTGCTGAAGTAGAGGCCTCATATTGAGCGAGAAACTGCTCTCGATCGATGATGGGGAAAACACCATGAATGTGTTCAAAATATGCTCCAATCAAAATATCGGAGATACTTTTTGGTGGAAGGACAAATGCATCTTTAGGAATCAGATTCGGCGCCGGAACGCCTTGTAGTCGCCCAGGTATGCGTGGTGCGTAACTATTGGAGGAAGGGTAGTGGTGAACCCGCTGATTTGTTGACTGCTGGCGAACAAGATAGCCAAGGGTAGATAGATCACTCCCAATATAGGTAAGGCGTGTTTGTATGGGCTTCTCTCGGAGATTCTGGCTGAAGAATTCCACTAGATTCTGCTTTGCGTATTCTGCATCCGCCGTTCCATGAGAAATTCCGGGTTGAGAAGACTCCTCCTCATGTTCCTGAGCGATAGACTCCGCTGAAATAGGCTCCGTTTCGGCAGTGATTCGTCTTCGAGTCGAAACTGGAACAGCCAATCTCTTCTCTCCCTGTGCAGGAGATTGGCCAGACACTCTGGTTCGGCGTTTTCGTCTCTCGGGAACAACACAGTGAACCTTGGCTAGCCTACAGTTGCGACAGGGGAAGCCGTTAATAGCACCATCACACTTGACTTTTCGCGCATGGCAATCCCCGCAAGCCCTCTCTTCAAAAAGGTCAGTGTAAGCGCAACTCCTGATGAATGCAATTGCCAGATGTGGAAGCTCACTTATAGATCTGGTGATTCGGGTTGCCGGGCTGACGCCGGCGTCACAATCGGAGCTGTTTGGCATAAATTGCATGCTTGGTTAGGCGTGGTTCGGCCCTTTAAACCGGGCTTAGGCTTGTAAACACCTAGCTATGCTTGGTGAAGGTGTTGGCGTCGCACGAATTACCGTTCATGTCCAAGTTCTCCGGGCATGTGTGTATGCGAAGGTATAGCTTCAATCTTTCACATTCAAGGTTGGCCGAAGTGCCGAAAAGCCGAAACTAACGACGTTACGTAAGACATCATGAAGACGCTACAATATGTACAGTACAATAGTCCATAGAATCAGGGATGATTAATGTGCTGGAGTAAGAATTGAAGCTATAGAGCAAAATGAATGCTTGTCTACAAATATTTTAAAAAAACCTGTCATTTAAATATGCCAAACCGGTTGATGAAATATGAATGACCTCCTACCCTCTACTTTATCCACCGATATGTCCTGAGAACGCCGTGCCGCCAAAAACAATCTTCAAGTGTGTCAAAGCTATCTTGCTTCTACCGCGTAGAGGTCCAAGGTTTAGTCAAATAAACATATCCAAACGAAAGCACCCGTCGCGCTGCCCAGTAAAATAAGCGTTATAATAACGGCTCCAGCTTTGTCTGCTGCTCCAATTGGCTTCAGCTCGACTTCTCCATTGTCTCCCCCGTGGCCCGCATTTGGATTTCCTTTAGAAATGCCCCCGGATGAATTGGTCACTGGCGGACGCGCTTCATTTATCAGAAGACTAGAGACTGCAGCCAGGACATTCATGGCTTCGCCGGCACCGCTGGTATGATCCACGGCCGGATCGATATACCGCCCAGTACTCCAATAGAAGCCGCATCGTCGGCCTGATTCGCCTCCTGTGCATTGCTTCACAGCAGCTTCTGCTGACTTTCGCAAAACAGGAAGGATTTTGTTCTTCGTATGGGGGGCGATTTGGGCCACCACAGAGAGCCATCGGTGGACATAGCCTTTAAATGACAGCATGTCTGTACTGCACGCACCTTGGCGCGGCTCACAGGCAACCTCATATGCGATTCCCTCTGGGAAAAACCTCGATAGGAGAGAGCCAAGGAGTCCATCTAAGCGTTCCTTCCATACGTCTGAGCCGTTGGTCTGGGGTACCAGTCAGTCCATCCGAGTCATGCTAATAGGGTAAAGGAATAGGCACGCGTACATAATTGTACATAAAGGCAGCTCCATGGGTTAGAATAGCTGCGTTGTAGGAAAATGTGGCGAGATTTATGTCGGTGCAGTTCTTTTCGACATGTCCACCGTCATAAACGAGCCAGCTTTTGTGATCAATGTATCCTACTCCCCATAGCCAATTCCACGTATCTTCGGCGCGCTTTGCATACGTCTCGTTTCGGGTATATCGGGCAAGTCGGGCTCCAATATTGAAGAAGCATCCGTTGGCGATTGCTATAAGAATTGCCACCATGTTAGCACTGCAAAGCCTCCAAGCATAGGCTCTCTTGTCCCTACTGTTCTTGTAATTGTAACCAGCATTTGAGAAAGGAATTTGCCATCTCAATCCACCATTGCACGTCTCATCGTGGCGACTAGGGTCCGCCTGAGTGTTCCACACAGCTTGGGCCAGAGCAAGCCACTGCGGTTTGTCTGCTGGGGGGTTTGGGAATTTGTTCTCCGCAGCCAGCATTGCGGACATGCCCCAGAAGCCTTGGTCATCGTTTCCGAGGGATGCGGTATGATTTTTGGGCATGAAGTTTTCGTTTTCGCCTACTTGGTGAAGAATACCTTCCATCACCACAGCATTGTAGCTTGAGTCGCCCGTGAGATGCCAATAATCGACATATGTACCCACCATAGCACCTCCTTCCCACCAGTAATAATCTCCTTTGTTCTCAGTCGGCGGACCAGGTAAGATACCAGGGATTTGTCCTGTTTTGTTGCCTTGGTATTGTAGCATTAGATCGTACGCAAGCCCGCGGGCCGACTCTCGAATATTATCTATGGGTCGAGACTGATCAGGGAAATTCATCATCGTCCAGTCTTCTTCAGTAATTACCTGCATTGTCGATGCGATAAACGGCCTCGACTGTCGCACATAGAAAACTAGCCGCGATGATTACAAATGACGAGAACATGATTGAAACGATTGGCGATACTGGATGCTGCTGAGAGGCGGTAGGAAAACGCGAGAGGTCTAAATGGCTGGACCTCTAGAGGATTATCTTAAAGATTGATACGTAAAGAAATGGAAAGCAATAAAGCCTAAACGAATGACGTAGAAGCGAAGGGAGAAAAGGACAACGGGGTGGTATATTCGACGTCCTACCAGCAGACGAAGAAAGCAAGACCAAACTTGACATAAATAAGGCATCCAGGAAGGAAGTGAGGCACGGGGGCTATATTTCCCTCGGAAAGATAAATTTAGGGCCAGAAAACAGGTACAAATCAGAAATCAGACTGTGGAATATGTGCCTCGTGTACTTTTAATGACCCCATCAAAACTGATGTCCATGCGACTCTAAACCAGTAGTTTTGTGCGGTAGCGCCTGGGCATCTTAGCTGACTGGCCACAAGTATAAGCAATGACATCGAGGGAAGCTGTAGTAAATCTTGGCTGCGGCTGAGCAACTCTCCTCCTCTTGGCAAAGTTAGAAGATCGGGCGATCACTAAATGGCCCGCGACAATGGACAAAGAGACATGACCCAGGCAACAATTCGCATATTTTGGTGCGGCTTTGCAATGAATGAGATGATAGCGAGAACGAACGTAAATAACTACGATTTTCTCTCTCTCATAAAGACAAAGAATTCTGCACCAAAAAAGGACGGGAGTTTATCTTGTGATAGTGACGTGGGCCAGTGGCTGGCCCCTGCTAGCGAACGGATAGCGGCAGGCCAATTCTTTCCGGCAAATGGAGTAGGTTTTGAGAGTAGCAGTACCATAATCTCCAACAAACAAAAGAATGTGACGCGTAATCCAACGGATCCGTTGGCTTTGATTGGCGGTGGAGGCGCAGCATCGAAATAACTGAAACCTACATGTGGCTTGGCTGTGATGACTAGCGGCCACCTAGCTTTAAGGTTCTTTCTGAGCTTAAAACAGATCCGGTGATCCGGGTTATATAGGTGATTCGGCAGCTGGGAGCACGGAAAGGGGGTCAGGTGAGAATTTGAGCTAAATAGCAGACAAACAACGGTCCATCCAGAAGCTGTTGATGCCATCAGGGAGGGGGGAAATTTGCATGTAAGACGGGTTGGATGGACTTGGCGCTGCAATGCCACACTCGGTTGTGTGACATCCACTCATCTGCCTTTAGACCACGCGGAGTAATTCGATGATGCGGCACACATGCTTAGGGTTAAAGGTAATTAATAAGATCAAATCCTTATAGTGAATTTCTTAATAATCAGACGGGGCAGCATCAGGAGTTTGGCTTCCGTTGCACACGGACGCTGGGCGTATCACTTTACGGTTCGGGCTCTTACATTGTCCTCCCTCTCCAAACAAGGTTTCAAAATTGAATCAGGGGAGAATTGTTTAGGTAAGGTATAATTTTCCATTATTAGTACTAACTTTGGGTATTGATTCCAAGTTCACGAGGGAGCAAGGATGAAGACTGCTAAAATTTAGTGTTCAAGCCTCTTTTCCAAATAACACGAGGTAGCCATCTACCCTACATGTAAACTTTTCTCTATCAGCTAAAAAATTATACTTTCATTTGGAGATTTTTATGCTACCAGATGGGGAATTCGCTATTACATACTCGTCGGTAAGCGCATGGTAGGAATGCTTCAAGATCGAAGATGACAAATGGTAAGGAAGAGATGAGGCTCTCATGAGTTAACAACAGAATAACTACTCAGCACTTGTGGTTTAGGAAATATCACGCAGAGTAAACTTTTATTTCCCCCTTTATCTATGGAGTCTAGGGACCATTCCAGTTTTTGACATGTACTTAGCTGCTGTTCCATCTCTTTATCTTTCACCGCCCATCCTCATCAATGCCATGTCTAACAGCCACAATCAGGGTTGCAAAGACTTTACCGCTCAAACACGTCATCATCTCAGGGTATAAAGTGCGTCTGTTTTTCATCACTTCCCAAGTTTAATGAAAGAAAGTTCAGACTGGTGATTATGGGTACCAGTTACAGCCATCAAATGTTGTTAAGAGGAAAATTGAATCATACTGCCAGAATACCCTTTGAGTATCCGTAAATATCCACTGTCAGTCTTACCTTTACAACCACGTTATAGGATATCATCAAATTTGGCAGTGAGGCATGAAGAGAAAAATTAAAATGTCTTAAACCGAGCATTTCAAGCTCGAGGTCTTACCAATCATCTGTTTATTGAAGACAATTACAGAATTCATCCCCACCACAGGGACAGAGGTTCCGCCTTCCGTCGTATCGTTGGGTAGTGTTTTGAAATTTAGATGAGTTGATCTTGTATTCTATATCACTAGATTGTGCTTTACAGGTCAATAAGAATGCTGGAATATATAAGAGATTACACAAAATGACTCTTCAAAGACGGATACAACGGCATTATTTGTGATGAAATACAAATATAATTTCTTCATCCGAGCGGAGTTGCAGCGGTTATAGTCTAGCACCTATAATAGGACCGTTTATCTTCATTCTTAGGTTTCAATGTCTGCCCAAAGTGGAAGAGTTGGCCCGGCTGTTGTCAGCATCGTGCACATACACACGTGATTGATATCATATTTTACTACTAATTCCAAGATTTTGTCGCTGTCCGAGCTCCCCGAATGCTCCACCTCGCGATACAAAGTTGCCACTGTCGCGGCGCTACCTCGTATTGTAAGAGCATGCGTGACATGCGTGCCATGACATTTTGATGAAAGAATGGTGTAGAATCCGTCCGAACTAGGCGGTATGCGAGGCTTTTACATTGGTAGGTTTAATATCAGCTATTCTTGGCCTAAAAATAAATGCGGCCTTGAAACGTTAATCAATCGCTACTCCGGACACATACTTCATTATACCTCATATTTGCATTCGATAGCGTGACACTTTTGGCTAGATTCTGTCCTTAGCCCTGATGAACACCAGTCATACTAAGGCTTTTCGAGCATTCAGGTGTGCAAGTACTATCTTCGTTTGGCCGAGGTCGAGGTTGTGTTACATTGCAGGTGGCACACGCGGCCAACAAGTACGGAGTACATTACACGTACGAGGATGGTGCATGCTAGCATGGGGAAACCTGGCGCGTACAGGAAGTGACCTCATTCGACATGCTCTGTACGACGTAAAAGCATGTGTCAAACAGAATGGCGACAAATTGATGGAACCTCAAAGAAGGCATATCATATACCCCATCCCCAGTATCACAACCTAGTAGTCTGCATAAGCCGGAACAACCCACCGAAAGAATAAGTACAGTTTTATCCACGTAATATAGTTCTGAACGCAAGGAGCAGTGACCTCTATATGAGAATTGAACCCTGAGGGATAAAGCAGAACTACCCCTTCCAGGCCAGAATTGAACTTCTTGCTTGTACGTACTGTACGAGTATGCCGTCGGGTATTATTGCGCCGTTGTCCTGGATTTTGGAACCCTGGTCTCTGCACTCCAGGAAATGCTACCATAAGCTTAATGAACTCCGCATCAAGCCGCAGAGGACGTGAGCTTAGCCGCACCACAGGCCAATTGAAAAACTATTTTGTAAGCGGCTCTCAGCCTTCAAATGCCGAATCCTATTCTATTCAACTATGACTATCCTACATAGAGCCAGCCAATAGTCGTAGACACGGCAAACAAAACAAGCTTGGTAGTCAATCTGATTCGCGGGGAAAATGGCAGAAATTCAAATTCCCGGTCACAATACCCCCTTGCCGCCCCATCAAATTAATATACCGAGACGTCGCACTAGCTAATAGGTCCGACTCCAGCCCCCTAGCAGCCATCAAGGCAGGATTGCTGCCTTTGGGGCAAAACCCACAGAAGAAAGTCACTAATCAGGTTTTTTTTTCCTTAGAAGATTTCTCAAAGAGCCGTTAAAAGTCGGCATCAATGCGTACATGAAGCTACACGCGAGCCCGAAGCAGAGGAGCCCATTCTAAAGATAGGCGACCGATCATCCCCGTTCCGCAAAGCCATGTCGGATGTGGGGTGGAAAGGAATAGTCGGCGATAATCCGCGAACGCTGCAACCTAGACCGGTAGGACGATCACCTCTACCAAAGAGCCAGATGGTGGCGGGAAGGCCGATCCTCCCCGGTAATGTGCTTGGCAACTGAGATGAAAGGGCAGTGATCATGTGTCATCAATGGCAGCAGGTAGATTGTGTGAATACCATTCATTTCCAAGGCTTGATTTACGTGTATGTATACATGGAACGACATGATAAAAATCGAATGTTTACTCTGATCTGTCAGATGAGGAGCATCTACGGATACGGAATTAAGAATAGCCAAGTGCCCGACTACCTCGTGCCTAGTATCGAATAAACTAAAACTAAATCGTGCTTACTGACAGTTCCTGACATGGATCAAGAGAAGCTTCAATGCCTGTTGGCTGGGCACCAATCTAATTGGCTGAAAAAAAAAAAGGCAACCCTAGTCAAATATGGGGTATCTTATACGACTCAATTCACACAGCATGTCCGTATGCAGTTTCATCACCCATGCGTTGACGACATGTTCAACTGGTAAGCCATGTTACTCTGGCCTAATCTAAAGACCGAGTAGATTCCAATCAGTCCCTGCAACTGTCATTCTCGGCCACGGTAGCAATTCATTGCCCGTGGGACAATGGTTGGCTGACGATGGAAATTCGCCTCCCGGGACGAAGCCGTCACGAACGGCCAGCCACCTCCGCACACTCCGTCTTTGGGCGCTTCCCGATGCATACCCCAGACTTTACATAGGTCCCATATTCCCTTTGGCACTTCCCCCCTGGTTCCTCCGCGATCAATGAGTGAGCCGCCTCCACAAAAAGCCCCTAGTGAGGCAGACGAACGGCCACATCACAAATCAAGTCTAAGCAACCCACGCGGCAATGCTGGAGATCGGTTGCATCGCGGCCATCTTGGCCTGCAGTAATCTCGCCTTTCAGCCCCGCTGTCGGTTTTGTTTCTCGGCCGTCTTGTTTTGTTTCCATCTTTATCTAGTGGGCACTGCACAGAGCAGCCAATGCCTCTCGTGCCCACACCAGCGTTTCGGCGCATTGTTCGGCGGGCCACTCATCAGATGATGGTGAGGTGAGTGAAGAAGCCAAGCATACTCCTTCATTTCGACTTCGGGGTTGCATTTTAGACTCTCTAGGCTCGGACCGATTCCGGATCTGCGTTGAAATGTTGAAGAGCTTGGTCGTCCCCGATGAAGCTGTCCAGGAACGGGAATAGCTTGGCCTATTAGACAACAGGGAAGTTTGGTCGCCGGCGGCAAGTCGCCTTTCTATCTTGGGATGACCAGTGAACTTGTTTTGAAACATGCCAGAGTGGAAAGCAAGGATGCCTGCCGAGTGCGGCATGAGCATTGAATGTATCAGAGATAGCATAGGGAACGAACCAAGAGGTCAAGGGGGGGGGTTCAAAAATAGTATACCAACTGATATATAAACCATCGTCAGTCCCCAGCTTTGGAGTTGTTCTTCACCAGGTCATCAAGTCGTCTTCCAGCCTTCGACAGAACTCCTCTTCAAGTCACACACGAGCAAAAACCAGTCACTTCTTCAAACCATCAAAATGTCTCTCAAGCAATCCGCTCTCGTTGCCCTGGTTGCTGCCATGGGCGCTCAGGCTCAGGTCTTCACCGTCAACTGCGCTCCTCTGACTCAATTCCGAGGTGACCCCATCGTGTCTCCTGGTGTTCTCTCTTCTCACGTCCATGCTATCGTCGGAGGCACTGCTTTCTCCCTCTCCACGACCCCTGCCCAGGCACGAGCTGCTGCTGCTACCACCTGTGACAAGATCCTCGACAACAGCAACTACTGGCAGCCTCAGCTTTACCACCAGCGACGTGATGGCCAGTTTGAGCTTGTCACCTTCCAGGGCAGTGTAAGTAGTTGAGCAATAGTCAAAATCATCTTCATCGGCTAACAAAGACTGAAGGCTACTTACTACATTGCTCGTGCTTGCGACTATGCTCCTGGCCGACAGAACTGCAACGGAGCCCCTCTCCCTATTGCTCCTCCCGCTGGCCTGAAGATGCTTGTCGGTGACTTGAACCGACGGTGTGTAAACTCAAGGCTCATGAAACTTCTCTTGCTAATATCAAATTAGCACATTCAACGCTTCCAGCTTCGAGGACCGTGCCATCTCGCACGTCTGCCTCGACACCGTGCCGGTGCCCGACACCAACGGCTTCCCTACCCGCCAGTGCCAGCGTGTTCGCGCTGAGACCTTCTTCCAGTCCTGCTGGGACGGTGTCAACTTGGACAGCGCCAACCACAAGGACCACGTACGTCTCCTCGTTGTTTATGACTTGACATTTCTGCTAACAAAGCCATAGGTTGCCTTCCCTGCTATTGGCGACTACAATGTTGGCGTGTGCCCGCAGTCGCACCCCAAGGCCATCCTCTCGGTCTTCTACGAGTTCTTCTACGACACTGGTGCCATCCAGAACTTCAACCGCTTCGTGTATGCCACCGGTGATGCTACCGGCTACAGCCTGCACGCCGACTACTTCCAGGGCTGGAAGGACCAGAACGCTCTCAACAACGCCATCACCACCTGCACTGGCCCCAACGGTGTCCTCGACCGCGGCTGCAGCTTGAACGTCGGACCCGACGGAACCCCCGGTTCTGCTGCTCCCCAGAAGCTCCAGACTCCTGCTCCTACTGAGAACATTGGCCTCAACGGCCCTATTGGTGCTCTTCCCGGCAACAACCCCATCCACTAAATTACTCAACGAACGGATGACGGAAGGAAACTCGGTTATGAATGAAAATGACAAAGCGCAATGAAGAAACCGAGGACTCGGTCATCCTTTTGATGCAGTCAGTGGCTGGAAACTGGATTAGCAATTTGGTGGAGAGTCGGGCTGGATGAATGATGACAAAATTGGAACTCGCACGAGGCTGTGGCAATGGCTCCTTGTAACTATCTCCATCGTCATTCGCTCTCCTGCGAAATTTTGACTTTTATCATGCACATAGTTAGGTTTTACTACATAAGCAATTACGAATGATGTACATATGCATTAATGTTCGGTGCACTCTTGTTGCACTTTCTAGCTGAGAGCCCCTTGTGAAACATTACAGAAAGAAAATGGTCATTACCCAGCTGAGTATCTTTTCCCTTTGCGCCATTGACTGCGGTTTTTACAAGGGAGATTTACTCCGTACATTGTGAAACAATTGTAATGAAAGGGGCTCCGTGTAGCACCAAGGGCGAAGCTTGTCGCAGAATGGCATGATGGTTAACGGTAACAATATAGTATTTCAAGGGAAATACCGTCTCCCCCCAGCAGTGAGAAAGAAGTAAGAAAATGCGATGTCTAAACAAAAGGTTATATCGCGTCGCTTTATCTAATATCCTCCTCTATTTATTTGTTTCTGCCCATATTCGTTTGTCTCTTCCTTCATATATCAGAAACAGGGGACACGAATCAAAGAGGGCCACAAAAAAAAAAAAAAAAAAAAAAACGAAGCCGCTGCTTTGCGCTCTGGACGAACGGGGAATCGAACCCCGGACCTTTCCCAGTGAGAAGCTATACCGCCAAATTATTTGGACTAGAAATGCTAAGGGAAAATTATACCACTAAACCATCCGCCCATTTGAGGCGCTCTGATTGGCTTGAATGACGAGGAGAATATTCTGATGATGAATGATAGTAGATGAGATTGCTGTGAGAATTGAGTGGCAATACAGGTTTCGCAAGCGGCTGGAAAAGGCTGGCAAGTAGACAGCATACTTTGAACATCCGCCTCCTTCCATTAGCTATGCTTCTGCAATCTGTAGGTCAATATCTTCATTGATTCCTAGTTTCCGTGACATCTTGTTGTGGGTTGTTGAGGCATTCATTCCGTAAGGTAGGAACTCTTGCACAAGATTATCTTCAATTGATTCTAGCCCGTTGTTGTTGTAGTTGTCATGGTTGTTACGGTTGTTGTGGTTATGCAGCACTGTACTTACCGAATTAGAATTTACATAGCCTTTCCGTATTCCGTACTCTCCGTGCTATACATTCGTATCCCGTCCGTACTCCTGTTGATCATGCCAGGTGACCTCGGTTTCTGTCTTTTTTCGGGTAACCGGATTATGCGGGGGACGCCGGCATTAAGCTGACCAGGGCCGTTTGGCGTCGGCCGATGGAGGGGGGCCAAGGATCTTTCCGTTAAGCACTTTACAAAACAAGGATAGCTGGATTGAATTCCCAGAACTACATAACATCTGAGCACAGAATGATCCGTATTCCTGACATGACGAATGCATTCGCCGCACTGCGCCCCCTTGCATTGTCTCAGACTGCAGTACATAGTACATGTACCCGGATGCTCGGAGCCTGCTCTGACCAGATTCAAGTTGTCAATCTTTCTGATAGATATGACGCCAAAAAAGACGCGTGAGATGTCACCTTGGCCTCGTGTTTGACACGTCTCGTGCCGATCGGGGTTTTGGGAAAGCATACTTATAACCTTGCTGGCTCGGCTGTCAATTTCTTCCGGCAGGGGTATGCGCATAAAGCTGCATAACGAGAACCGCCACTATAATACTCGCACTAACATATTAAATCCAATGTTGGCTTTTGACCGCTTGAATTTCTACTCCAAGGAGCTTTTGAGCAGCATGAATCGCCAAGGTCCAAGCCTCAACTGAGTACGGAACAGCATCTCGTAAAGCATTGATCTTTTCTGCAGAAGTTAGGGGTGGCGCTGCCAAATGCGGCAACCCTTTACTACTTTTTGGCCTATTATTCCTAGAATACGAGGCGCGGCAGATGTCTCCCGGCTGGGAAACCCCACATGCTTAACGCACATCATGGGATGGTCAAAGAGCTTAGGCAGTGTAGACCAGAGGTTGAAGATCTGCCAACGTTACAGCTGGGTATCATCAGCAGCACAAATGACTGAATTGTAGTGCAAGACATTTGAGAGATATTACATCACCGAACCGTGTAATATGTCTCTCACTAATGTTATGTGTCGTGTTCTGAGACTTGGGATCGGCCCATCGCCGAATATGTGGGATGACCCCTGCATGCCATGTTCAATGACGATGGCCAGCTGTGTTGCATTGCCACCGCAACATTGGCAGACAGCCTTACCAGCAGGCCACCATTCATGATACGAGATGATGCAAGGGTACCGAGTCGCCGCTGCAAGCCGTGACTGCTTCCAGTCAGCTGCTCGGACGATCGTATCCGATAGAGAACTCTCCCAACATCCCTGGAACAGGGCAAAAGCCAAGTTTTCAGGTTCCAGAAGATGTCCAGATTGCACCAGTACGAGTTTGTCTTCTCCACTCAGGTTGGATCCCTACTACTAAAGGAGACGAGCGCAGTCCAAACAAGTATATAAAGAGAGAAGCCATTCACGTTATCCATCTGTTTTGTCCATCATCCATCTCATCTTTTGCCTCCACAAACTAAGACTCCACTTGAAACAAGTACTTCTACAGACGCATATAATCCGCCACCATGCAGATCACCAAAACTCTCCTTGCTACTATCTTCTCCGCTTCCACTGTCTTCGCGGCTCCCACACCTGCGGACAAGTCCATGATGGCTGCTGTTCCCCAGTGGACAATCACCAACATGAAGCGGGTGTGTAACGCTGGCAACACTGCCTGCACCTGGACCTTTGGTGTCGATACTCACCTCGCCGCCGCCACCCCTTGTACATATGTTATCAAGGCGAAAGCCAACGCTTCCCAGGCCAGCGGCGGCCCAGTCACCTGCGGCCCTTACACTATCACATCGGGCTGGAGCGGACAGTTTGGACCCAATAATGGCTTCACCACCTTTTCTGTTACGGACTTCTCCAAGAAGCTCATCGTTTGGCCTGCTTATACCGACGTCCAAGTCCAGGCTGGTAAGGTCGTTTCTCCTAACCAGAGCTACGCCCCAGCCAACTTGCCATAAATAGGGGAGATTGTGCGGGATGAGTTGTGTGAATGGTCAATTTACACCTGACGGATCGATCAGGGATAATTGGAAACGATATTAACTCAATAGCGTGGAAACATGTAGCACGGGGATTAATTTAATAGATGATTAATTATGATAATACACCATATTAATTGATGTACCTCCTTTATCAACTATAGAAGCTTCACTGCTATCTCCTACGTACTAAGCGCATAATTGCAGTTGGAGCATTCGACTGCCAAACAGCCCGGCCTCGTTATTTGTATCTTCACGGACGAATCCGAGCAGCTACAATCAATCGTAATAAACATAATTCACACATTTCGCTTTCGTATCAATCTAACTACCCCTAGTCTCATTAGTATAGCTCTATTTATACTATTGTCATTTAGATGACATTTCTATATAAATTCTGAGATATATGACGTCGTGTATAGCTATAACATGCGAAAGTTCGACGGAAAATAGAATACGGTATTCTATGCTAGAGTTAAACCCAGAAGGGAGTTAAGAGTCTTATATTTTGGACATAATTGTATACTAGAATACCATGCAAAAACTGATCACCATCATATTTAAGTCCCTCCCCTCTTCAATCTATGACATACAGAAACTTCATACTCGCCTGCGTAGAAACAACCCGTTCCGTTATAGTACCTGGAAGTTGGGGACTGTAACAATGAGACGCCTTATATTCTTTCCGCGTCTTAGTGTACCACGTCACTATTCCATTAACGATAACGCTACTCTTCGCCGTGCTAGCCATATCCCCTTATAGTATCTTATTATACGGCACGAGATCAACAACTACAAACGGATGACACCCCTGACAATTGTCACGGCTCACGCTCAAACCAGATCCAATACATTCATATAGTCAAAACGGGGGTGGGAAGAAAAATAATGGTTCAGCGGCGGTCACAGACCCTAGTTTGTCTTAGGGTGGCTGAAATGGACAATGTTACTGCCATTCTCTCCCGCAAAAACATGAATTACGACCCAGATAAACATCAACCGGTAGTAACACATGTTTTCCAATAGCCTCCATATAGGACGGCAATACTTAAATCTCTTCTTTTCACGGGTATGACATGGGCATACTTGAAATATTACCCCCCCCTTCTAACATCTTATGTAGAAGGATGTAGACTAAGCTGAGAGATGTTGATTAGTGATTTATTCCATTTTTACATACTAAATGCGCTTTAGTTATTTAAGCCCTCTTTGAAGCGATGGCCGCTTGGTTTTTTGGAGGTTATGGAAACTGTCTATTCAATTCGAACGACAAGAGCATCATGATTTAGCACGACCTGTTCTAGAATATACCATGTTTGTAATATGAAGTGTCTACTTTCTAGACGTTAGATTTGTCGTTTGCTTTAGACTACATGTCATGAGATATCTCTATCTGATTTCTATAACTGAATACCAATGCTAGATGTGGTGAAGGTGCTCCTGCTATTGAAAGTGAACAAGATTGTGAAGTGCGGTCTTTAACCTACTTGATTCTTGGTCGACATAAGTGGGGATGAACCCAAATGTCCAAATTGTACACCGACAACCAACTTCTAGTGTCGTCACCCTTTTGCCGGCTGATAAAGTGGATATATGGCAGACAGTTTTGCTCTCCCTTGCTAGACGCGATAGTCATCTTTTGTTCTTGGCCGCCGTCATAAATGGCCATTGGACGAGCCGCTACGTGCTTTCAGGAACGTGAAGCATATTTTGGCCCCCAATTTGATGTAACGCAAAGCATCCCTTAGCATCCCTTTGCATCCAATTGGCCTTGGCCAGGTCCTTTTTGTACTGTTGTGGATACTGCGCGCTACGCCATGAAGAGAAACCTGTGCGCGGCACATGGATGCGAAGAATAGAGATAAGGATGGGAAGATGATGACCCGGTCGGCTCAAACTCCCGACAGGAACAGTTTGGCAAAATATGTGGAGTAGATACCGTGTATCACATTTATATAAGGAAGCAAAATAATACATCCACTTTACTGATTTTCTTTATGAGAACTAAAATCACTCTAGTTTGCCAATGTTTCAAATTAGGCGATGTTTCAATGGGCCGATGCTTTCAACTATTAGTCGATGTCTCGAACTACATACTAGAAGCCTTGTGTGATCGATGCACATGCTTTTACTAATGCGTCCTTGTCAACCGGCTTCCTCAAGCACATCACCTACCAAACTCGACCAAGGGCCCTATGCAAGGACCCATTCATAACCAGGGATCGCGTTCAGCTCTCAGCTATCCGCCGATCATGAGTGGTTGTGCCACACTCAACAGCGGGGGATCGATACCGAGGGCTTTAACACGGGGATCAAATGGAGAAGCTCATGCGTTGAGCAAGCAAAGCCGAGAGAGGTTGGCTGCGCATCCTGGTACTCCATCCATGCACACGTTGCACAATAATTACGAAATCTGATTCCATCTATTTAAAGTAGGAAAAGTACTAATGAGAAATTTGGGCCTTTTGTAGTCAGGATGGTCTCTGGGAGGGTTACATTCGCGCTTCCAACTGCGAAGCTTCTGCGTATATAAGCCCCTTGATGCTCCTAGAGGCCCATCCTTTCAATACGTGAAAGTCAGTTCAATCTACTCTGTAGCTCCCGAATAAAGATCTTGGACAGAGGAAATCTCTCAACTATTTTTAAAATGAAGTCTCTTACTTCCATTGCCGTCGGGGTGACGGCTCTTGCCACTGTCGCCAGTGCATCCGTCAAAGGATTCGATATTTCTCATTATCAATCC
This sequence comes from Trichoderma sp. TW21990_1, assembly GCA_010015515.1. Taxonomy (NCBI): domain Eukaryota; kingdom Fungi; phylum Ascomycota; class Sordariomycetes; order Hypocreales; family Hypocreaceae; genus Trichoderma; species Trichoderma sp. TW21990_1. The sequence goes on along the minus strand of WXUD01000017.1, from coordinate 489,293 downwards.
ACCGTTGACTTCGCCAAAGCATATTCCGATGGCGCACGATTTGTCATTATCAAGGTTAATATTGAAACTTTGACTTTCATGATTTTCTAGAAGCTAATACTTATCACCTTTAGGCTACTGAGGGCACTACTTATACTGATCCCAGCTTCAGCGATCATTATATCAAGGCCACCAATGCTGGCTTCATCCGTGGTGGTTACCATTTTGCACATCCTGATTCTTCCTCTGGCGCTGCTCAAGCCAAATATTTCCTCGCACACGGAGGAGGTTGGTCATCTGATGGCATTACTCTCCCTGGCATGCTCGATCTCGAGTATGCTCCTAGTGGCAACAGCTGCTACGGCTTGAGTGCTAGTGCTATGGTAAATTGGATCAACGACTTTCTCAATACTTACCACTCTGTTACGGGCCAGTATCCTCTGATCTACACTTCCACAAGCTGGTGGCAACTGTGTACTGGTAATAACGGCTCGTTCGGCAACAAATCGCCTCTTGTCATCGCGCGATATGCCAGCTCCGTAGGTACGCTGCCCAATGGATGGAGCTATTATACCATCTGGCAAAATAATGATGCGGCTCCCTGGGGTGGCGATTCTGATGTATTCAATGGGGAATTTTCGCAGCTTCAGAAGATTGCTCGTGGTAGTTAGAGATTTGACACTGGAGGAGAACCACGATCGGGAAGGCAATGTCCAATACGCCACCAAAACAAAAACGCCCCTCGGAGATTTAGAAGTCTTCGACGAAGAGTGCAAAGTTATGTCGAGCTACATGAATAAAGTTAAGAGCTGGCCAATATAAAAATTTCTCCATTCGTAAAATACTGGAAGCACGATAGACCACCTTACGCCTAAGCATGCTGTACTCCATAATTAAATTTTCTAATAAATAGTGCTGTGGCAATCACGCATCAATCTGTTGTTGACTAGTCATGTTGAAATCAGACTGCAGATAGGTATTCAAGGATTGATTTCTTTCAGCGATAAGTCGTACAGCTTAGCTGCAGCTTCTTCATCGTAGGCCCATTCGGCATGCCCTGGATCAATCATCTTCCAGCCCTTCTTCAACGGCTCGCTGAACCGATTCCTCTCACAGTATTTCCCTCCCTGGCCTTCCAAATCCCTGCTTACGGCTGCCCATACAGACGTTGAAGCGCCTTGCTCAGCATTCATCATGGTATTGAGTGTTGCCATGGGGCCGGATTTGATGACAACGAGCCAATCTTTGACATCCCACTGACTCGGTGCCTGTAGTCCCGTTCGGATACCACCGGGGTGGACGCTCCATGCATGAAGGCCTTGAGCGCCATATCGCCTCTCGATCTCGCTGGCAGTGTAAACATTTGCCAATTTACTTTGACCATATGCGACCGAGGGTACGTATTTTCGCTTTTCCCAGTTCAAATCTGAGAAGTCCATAGGAGCGTTTCTGTGGGCTGTGGAAGAAACGATAATGGCACGAGAGCAAAAGTCTGGGGTTGATGTTGATAGAAGCATCGGCCTGAGAAGTTCCAATAGAAGGAAGTGAGATAGATGGTTTGTTCCCCAGTGCTTTTCGAAACCATCTCGTGTCCGACCGAACGGAACGTGTCGAATGCCGGCATTTTCGATGAGAATGTTGAGAGTGTTGCTCTTTGACTTGAATTCACCAACACAAGATCGAACGCTGTCAAATGATTCGAGATCCAACTTGAGAAGGTGAACACGATCGCCGCTTAAAATATCTCCAAGCGCTTCTTTTGCCTTCTCCAAATTGCGAGCGGTGACAAAAACCGTTGCTCCGGTGGCCTTCATGGCTCTCGCTGTCTCAACGCCTAACCCAGAAGAGCATCCCGTAATGAACACAACCTTGTCGCTCATGTTTCTCTCTCTTTGCTCATCTTTGACAATCTGCAGGGCAGTAGGTCGTGCGTCGCCGGGGCCATGCTGGTTAGCATGGGCTTCGGCGTAACGGCTCGCTGCTACTGTGGTCATTATGTTTATAAAAAGAGGGGTTGTGTGTATGTGGATAAGAATTTGTTCAAGTTGTTTTAATGTTATCGCTGCTGCTGCTGTATAGTTGCGTGCTCTTACCTGAGGGACTCTATTTTGCGTGGTTGTTTTTCTCAGCTGTCGGACGTAAAGCAGCGGAGTTTATATATTTCGAAGATGGCCTCCATCGTGATAGCCTTCAGATGAAGCTGACTGAACTTTACTCGTATTGGGATATAATGGATGACACTATGCAGAACGACTGAAGATAAAGCCTTTGTGGTGCGAAATATCCTGTTTGGCAATACGATGGCTGTCGTAATCCTGAATAGGAAAGTCTGCTGACAAGAAGAAACGCCAGCTCCCGCTAAAATCTTCTGGTCTCTACACGGAAATAAAGATTGCAGCAGATCATCTCCCTATTTCATGGTTTGCTAAAATATTGGCGAACCATAAATCCCGAAATCCACTTTTAGGGCGGCTGCTAAGGAACCTGATGAGGGTATTTACGGTCAGCAACTTCTTGAGGGAGGCCATGTAACGTAGTGAGACTCCGATGAAGCCGCCACAAAAAATCCTTTTGACTGTTTTTGGGTATGAAGGCAATAGAGAGACAAAAGGCGGGCAAATGAAGGACAAAAAAAAGGATAAATAGGAAAAAAAGAAATTGCAGCGCATCAAGAGCATTTGCTCCCGGCAGGGCTTGAACCTGCGACCTTCGCATTACCAAGGCTAGACTGTGATATCCAGTATTAGTACGAAGCTCTAACCAACTGAGCTACGGAAGCACTGAATTTGAGTGGTAAATGACTTGAAATTATACTCTATATCGTATGACCACTATCCCAATGTAACCCACACTTTGCTGGCCAAACCCCGTTTCTAGTCGAATGGCTGGCGTCAAAATGCCAGGGCTTACAGAGTAAAATGAGCCTATCTATTATTTTGTTGCTCTTCTTTCTTCTTTCCCCCTGAGAAATTAGTAAAGGTCAAACATCGAGCCACTGAATTCTCTATGCTTACTAGCTTCCATCGACAATGTTTATTAGCTAGAAAGATTTCAGCTATACCCAAAGCTCATGCTAAGTGGCTATTGGATTTACAAGAGGACCGTTTTGCAAAAGTTGAAGAAATTTTCCTACAATATAAGGATACTAATTTTGAGCATATGATGTTAACCGTCACATACAAGATCATTGTAATATGGTGTGAGGTAGAGTATTTCTCCTTTTTTTCGGAGCATTAGTAAACGCTATTAGTCTCTCCGGCTTCCCGTAAAGTTGGCCCTTGGGGAAAGGTTGGAAGGCTTAAGCTTGTACAAAGGCTTTAAGAAAGTGCCTACTTTCCCTTTCTGCATAGCAATGCTGCAGTACAATATTTAAACAGTAACCTGTGCTTTTATTGTGGAAGATGTTTGGGCAACGCTTATGTACAAGGCACAGAAAGAAGTCCTTGGGCCTAAAAGGAAGAAAGGTCTAGAAAATCCACGTTACAGGATCCCTCGCGAGATAATCTAAAGGATAATGGTACCACTTATTATTTTGCAAAGTGAGACACCTTCTACGGACATGAAAGCGTGGCCCAATTGATGTCTCAAGATATTAGAGGCAAAAAAAAAAAATCTCTTCGAAAACTCTGCCTATGGGCGATAAGCACCAAGTGGGTGTTTCCGAGCAAATTATCAGGCATAGCTTCACCCGGTTTGCTGGCCGGAGTTTTTAACCTGAAGATCTTGCGGGATGGGCCAGCAGCGGACCAGGGTTACAGCTGCGAGGCTACGAAGAAGAGCTGGAGCTGGTATTACCTCGAATGATGTATTTGTCTAAAGGCCACGCTGTGAATACTGATCGCCCGCGCAAACATTACTAACTAGAGACTGAACAAGCTGAAACATATATTCCGTCTATTGCCAGTCATGTACTAATAAATGTGTCAAGGAATAATGTAATCATCAACCCCGACTCCGTAACGCCAGCGCATTTCTCCCTTACCACGAACCACCCCTTAGTGATACTCACCAAACCCTGTCCTCTATCTAAGCCGAACCCGCGACCGTAACAATCTGCCTATATCGTCGCTGCTTCTTCTCCATACCTCTGATGATAAAGAAGATGGTAAGACAGGCAATCTCGATGACTGCTGATATAATGAGAGCGTAGAAACTATAGTTCTGAGAGGGCGATTAGTGGATGAACTGTGCGTACTAGATGAGAGACGTGTTTTCACGCATACCAATTCAACACAAAGTGGCTCAAAGCTAACTTTGGAGCTATTCCAAGTCTCATGGGTGCATGACCACGACCAAACGTCCCAGTGCTTTTTGCCTCTGGCCTTGTCGACCTTGTAGTAGACAACAGCGGCGATCCATGCAACGATGGAGAATATGGATGTCAGTGCAACAATCCAGGGGTAGAGCTTAGTCTGCCGCAAAGCGCGAGCCTGTGATTGTACGATTAGGACGGTATAAGACGGAGAGAGTGCAGGAGCCAACTTACACCACCACACAACGTAATCAAAGCCGAGATATGAATAATACTCGCAATAACACCTGCGCCAATATTCACCCAAGTAGGCCAGAGATCCATCTGAGCAGCCCAAGCGCGCATGCGGAACGCAGTCTGGGGATTTTGAACTGTCTCGTTGCGCGACTGGTCCCAAACCCGAGCGACATGAGACTGCACGCCAATGATTGAAATGGCAAAAGCCAATGCTAAAAGGCGCAGAACGACACGCACAGACTCCAAGACTTGCTTGATACGCCCATATTTCTGCCCTACGCTGCGCGTGGTAATTCGCTGTTGGTTCAGCTTTTCTGGGTGAATGCTGTCGTGCTCCGCGCTGGGCGGGCGACGGTATGGCTCGTACGCCGTAGACTGATTTAGATGACTGGAAGACATTATTGATGCTGAAGCAACTTGCGCTTGCTAGATTATGGTGATGGCGGGCGGAATGAGAGGGAGGCCAACCTGAGCGTCACATAGATACGGACTATAAGAGTTGCCAGAAGCTTAGATGAAATACTCTCACATTGCATTAGTGGCTGTGCAAAACACTCGTGAAAATTCATCAGTGTAAGCTTAATACAGCCCAGTTGAGCCACATTCTAATGGATGGAGTATAATTAGCATTCTATTCTATAGATAGTAAGCCATGTTTATACTATCCAAGTGTGCTTGTTCTCGTGGGTCGACGTAAAAATATTATACGGAGTGCAATCAGGGTGGATTTCACGAATCTAGTATTCGCTTACTCTGCCTATAGCTTCAAGTCCATAAGCAGTTATTATTTTTAGGGGCTTACCGATTGTTTTAGTGTGAATTGGGTGCAGCTTGGGTTGCTGGTGAACATACTGGGATCATGAAAGCGGCTGAAATCTATACCCATTCTAGCCCTTTACGAGAATGTGTTCAATACTATAAATAGTGGAAGCTTATCATTAAGTAATAGTACTGGTGACTGCGTTCCCACGGTCATTCCCGGGCGGGAGTTGCGCTCCCGGCGGCTGCGCCTCGAGGCGGATGCTCACGCTTTAGTGTTGTGGAGTTGCATCCTAAAAGACGTCGTCGTCCAACACCAAGAATTTGCTTACATTTAGGTAGTACTAACTAAAATAGCTTCAACCGCTTTGGTTCAACTTCTATTCAATTTCAGTCAGCATTATTTGGGGAAGCTGCTCTAGCAACTTACCAACTGACTCAGAGCAACCGACTCCCTTTATACTCTAGTTTCTTAATCACCTCCTTTCAAGTCTCGTACCCCCTCAGCCTTTTAATAACCAATACACCGGCAGTTATACCGGTACCCAAATTTATTATTCTCTGTTAAGCGCCAACTTCGACTGCTCAAATATCGAAGACCCGACCAATTGCAAAATTGACGGCGTGTTAACCCCGGATAGTGGAAACTGTGTCTTCAACAATCTGGGAGGTACCGTATGCTTGGACTTTACTTCGCCTGAGGCTGGGATCCTTGCAGCCAACTGGATCAACCAGTACAGCGGCCTGCGTGCGCACTTCCTCGCGGTGCGCGAGGCTGCTGACAATCTAAAGAATGAAGACTTCATTAGTAACATAGTTGACAAGCTAGCGCCGCAGAAGCAGCCCATCGCACCAGCCGTCTTCGGACTCATTGCCGACTTGATTGTCGGTATTCTGCCTGTCGGCGGCGAGATCAAGGCCGCCACCACCTTTATAAAGAAGTTCAAGATCATACGAAAAGCTACTAAGAAGGATATCAAAGACGATGGCAAGGACATCATCGGCATCTTGGAGTCAAACAGCGATATTGACAAGCAGGCTGCAGCAACCAAGGACACTCTCAGCCAGCAATTGGAGGCCATTGTCGCTGGCACACAGCAGCGTATGAGAGATCTTGTCCAACAGGTCTTTGGGCCAAATCAGGATCCAACCACTGTCGATGATAGTGAGATTGTCAACACTGTCGCCTTCATAAATGCCTACCACGGTGGGTTCCTGGATGATGTTCATGCGGTTTCTGACCTTGTAACCCAAATGGAGAAGCAGATGAAGACATGGATTGCCTCGCAAATTATCAATATCCTTGGATATGCCTTGTTTATTGACAACACCCCGCTGGCAGATCCTCCTGGCGAACCTGGCGCCGTCTGCAATGCAGAGGGTGGTATCCCGGTTAACGGAGGTTGTGGTTTGTTCCGTATCGGCGCTGTCATAGGTTCTGGGAACGTCATCGATGGCGCTCAAAAGGTCAACGACATCTTCGCACTGAATTACCTTGGAATCAACATGAACGACGTCAACAACGCAATGGGCTGCCCTCAAGGTAACACAGTCGACTTTGAGGGCTTCTTGGAGATGGATGATACGAACACATTACCTAACTGCATGTTCACCTTCTCAGTCCAAGATGTTAAACTATAATCTCGGAAACGGAGCTGGCCTTTTCATTATAAATTTTGTGACTCTTCCTTTTTATATGTTTAGATGTATATTATATGTTTAGATGTATACCCAAAGTCGAGTCTACGAGACTCCTTGCTACAGTGCGGATGTCATTTACATCGAGGTAGACTGTACATGGGGCTTAGAAAAAGCGCACCAGAATAAGTAGCACGTCAGGTAATATAAGCAATAGGCCTTGAAGGAAAAGAAACTTGTGGAGAGTAGTATAAGCTCCCAAACTCATCATCAATACACCCAGTATTGTTAAACAGGGCCTCAATTGCCATTTCCAGGCCAAACACATTAGCGAGTCCGCATGGCGGAGCGGCCGGCGCAAGATCCGGAATGCCTTCCAGATTCTATCGTTGCTTGCGCGCTTTGATACAGCTAAAGGTTCGTTGGAGAGAAAGAAAATATCTTGGCCAATTCCCGACAAGAAACAATTAAATTAGTAGCTAAAGCAGTTGAGAAATTTGATATGTAAATGGAGCATGCGATGGGCGGACTATGATCATGCGTGTATAGAGGGCACTTGAGTCGACGAAATGAGATTCAGTTGGGAACCGCGAATATCACGAATTGTCACGGACATCTTTTCCCTAACGAAGACATATCAAGAGACTAAGGCAAAATATTGAGATATTGACGAGACAGCGCATGACCCATTCACAGCTTGCTCCACTTCACCTTTGCTTTGAGGAGCTGAAGCTTAAGTACAGTCCTCCGTATTCCCTCCATTTCGTTCGCAATGGGAAAAATCTCTCAACCAACGATGAGGCCAATCCCTAAAAGTGCTAAGTAGGCCTTTCAGTTAGAGGGAGGCGACTCCTAATCTAGGTATTCAGCTGCTACCCGACAGCTGCAGATTTTATAACTATCCAATCATGATCATAGTTGATCACCTCTGCACCTCGTACTGCCACGTAACAAACGAGGGGTAGCTTTGCTTATGTGGCTGTCCTGATGCGTCTTGATACTATTACAGCCCGGCATTAGACATTAATTCTCACTTCGATAACTATATAAAGACAACATCTGGCCTCTCTGAACCTACTAGAGCTATTATGAGACACTCAGCAAAATATTATACTGAGCGTCTGAACATCTTGATTATAAAATGTGTAAGTTCAAGCTTTGCCCACTCATTAGGGTCACACATTGCCGTTTAAAGCTGATACGAACCCACTCATTGTACACAGCGATATTTATTGATAACTCCTCCGGCGAAACACTTTACCTCTTCCCGGGTAAAAATGATCTGATTGATCCGCCATCAGAGATTGAGTCATGTGACACTGCAGAGCTGTGTTACACCCCTGGAAAAACTGCTGCGTGTAGCTATGGGAACAAAAAGGGGTTAGAGATCTTTGTCGGAGTAGGGAGCATAGTAAACGGCAATGAAGTACTTAATATAAATGGGTATTCGGTTTGACTTGAAAGACTTCTTCAAACCGGGCAGGAGGCTTTTAGGGTTTCAAAGGAGTAACTGCAACTCGACGTTTGGTTTTAAATAGAAAGACTTAATCAGTATAAAAGGGAAGATCTTCTCAAATGTGTTATACGCCTGCCATTAGTGTAAATTAAGTAGGGGGCTAAATTACACCCATTCGAGTAAATGTAGCCGAAGCAGCGCCGTCGTCTCAAGCCACGATGTTTGATAGCGACGTCGACGTCGTCAGCCAGCACTTGTGCTAATGTTGTAGAGGAAGCTACGTGGATATTGCATACGACTTCATTTATGCCATCTCCTTTTAATGAATGGTGGGAGGAGAAGTATGCGTGCTAATATATTTGCCTGTGGGCGAATAAGTTTACGCTGCCGTATTTGGTTCCAAAACACATACCGAAACTACTTAACTATCTATATAAGGGATTCATAGAAATCCATGTACTACCGCTAACAGTATCCTTGGGCATTAGAGTGATTGGTTGCACCGCAAATATGGCATAAGTGTTACAAATGGCCTTTGAACGGAATAGTTTTGACCAGTGCCTTTATCGTGATTATAGAGCCAGATGCATATAGCCTCCCGCCAAGAAAGAGTACAACAATTTGCAAACATGATCAAAGGATGTCTTCTTTTCGTAATTTCAACAACATTATCTGTTTAATTAAATTACTTGGCCTCTTACTTGCTGAATATCCTTGATATTATTATTTCTCCATAGAGCAACTCCAGCAAATCCCAGGGCCCAAATCGCCGTACCAGCCACCAGCATCATTAACTGTGCATCCCCATAAGCACGCTGAATGGCAATTCTGGTCGGTGTACCTACTGGATAGCTCAGCTGGACTTCCAGCATACTATATATAGAGATGAGATTGGGTTGCTCGTCAGGTAGAAGATACTCGGCAAGCTTGATTGGGAAAATAGCTTGCCAGATGGCACCCGCGATTGTAAGTCCAATGGCACCGCCGATAGACGAGAACATGGATAAAATAGCCATGACAACTGCAATGTATTGATGCGATGCAGCAGTCATGGCAGCCATTTGCGACGTAATAATAACCACTCCAGCAGCCAAGGAGATGAATATTTGACACATGATAATATAACCGATGTGCATGTCTGGTTGCCGGAAATAAATCATGAGGCCCATAAATAGCGTATATGTGGGTATAGCACCGTAAAGCGTAATCGCTTTGAATCGACCAGTATACCGAATGGCTACACCCGCAGCAATTGCAAACAGACTGCTCCCAAGACCATAGATTTGGACAACGTAACTTGCTTTGGTAACATCTAGATCGTTGACAACTTGGAGAAAAGAACTGAAGAAGCTGTTCCAGCAAAAGAAACTAATGAAAAGGACCATGCCGAGTATACACGCGCCAATCATATTTCGATCAAGGAGCAGCGAGTAAGGGATAAAAGTGACAGGAGCAAAGAACCTCTCCCATAACGCGAATGCCACTATTAGAAGAAATCCGAAAACAAGTAAACAGATAATAAGGGGCGATCGCCAGCCCAAGGGTTGCAGTGCGTATAAATTAAACGGCAGAAGGAATAGCGCCAGACCGGCGGTTAATAAAAGGAGGCCAATAGCGTCGAACTCGCGACAGTAGTGAAGGAACTGCTGTAAAGGTGTTTTTGCATCCTTATTTGTCCCAACGATGATGCCTTGCTTTTTAGCCTTGAAGTAGTTGAACATCAAAATGCCAAATAAAGGAAGACACATAACAGGTACAATAATAGAGAAGGCACCAAAGCACCAGCGCCAACCAGGACCATCGAGGAAAGCACTTGATATCGGACCGCCTAGCCAGGTAGTAATAATATTAGGTGACGAGGTCAAGGCTGTCATAAGACCACGGTTGTGCAACCTTGTTGTGTCGGCGACGAAGATATTCACAGTGTAGAGTAGGGCATTATTGCCAACAGTCCAGAATACTTGGGCAGCAGCGTACATCTCCACATTTGTCGTCGCCGCCATCATAATAAGTCCGACAGTAGTAATGAGAAGAGACATAGCATAGCCTTGTGGTCGTCCAAAGATGTCGAGTATCTTTGCCACTGTCAAGTTGCACACCCCTCCGATAACGCTGGCTAGAATACCAACTGTTGGTGTAAGAGAATGTTGTTGAAAGGCCGAAGTAACAAAGGGATTCAAAGCTAATTCGGCACCTTGTTGCATTAACACAACAAAATAAACGATCCAGATCAATATGTAGGCGGTAATAAGAGTGGCTTTCGACCAAACTATGGCAATGGCTTCGACTCCCTGAACGCCGGCTTGAGCATCTTGATGTACAGCCTCAGCGCCGTGTGAGGATTCGGTGTCGCAGTCAACATTCTGAATTGTTGTGGTTTGCTTTTCGACGGCGTCGCTTTTCGTATCGGAAGATTCGGTAGGGTCTTGTATGTCACTCATATCTTGGATATTGAGGTCACAAGAAAGAGTAATGAAGATTAGGAAGGAAGAAAGGCAGTAAATGAATAGGGCCAACAATTAATGATGGATTAAATTCTTTTATAGCCCTACTGCAATACAATGCAAAAACAGAATGGAAAAGGGAGTAAATCAAAGACTGCGGAGTATCGAGCTGGTTCTTCTGGATGTCATTATTTAATCAAGAAATAGACCTTTTTATTAGAGTTCCCATATTTAGTAAGGGAATAATTATATCAGGTGTGCTATATTTCTTCTCATATCAATATATTTTTGCTTATCTATACCTATTACGTGCTTTTTATTTCTTCTCGTACACCACATCCTATCCTTACATCCATCTTCACCAATGACAATTAGCTCAATCTCACTCGTTTGTTCGCATTATATACTTATGCAAACAAATTATGCATATTGCGCATTTATATCTTCCGTCATGTGTCATCCAACCCTTGTCTCCGATTCACCAATAGTAACTAGCTCAATTTAACTCGCTCATCACGCTTCTTGTAGAGCATAATCAAGATACTAACTCTTCAGTATTCTTGGCGTTATCTTTATTAGTGAAAGCTCGATGCAGGTATATGGGGCTAAATGAAGTGGAAGAATAAGGTAAACTAAGGAGGTCTTGATAAGCCATCATTTTGCATGAATACTTACTAGTCATGGCGGCATGCCTGACATGAGCCTTTAAAGTGCGTAATGAAAATGTACAGAGTTATTGCTTGTCAAGAGCTATTGAGCTATGTTAATGTAACTACCTAGTACCTAGGCAAAAGCATATGTACTACATAGCATACAAGTCATGAAAATTGAAGTCCGTCTTTGCTGTTCCTATATATTCTGATTTAACACATGAAGATTCTTTTAATCCAAGTTCTCTTTGCTGAGACTGCAGCGTGAATAAGTGCCACATCGGGATTATCCATTCCGTCAAATAAATGGAAGGCTCCTGGCCAGATATGCAATTCGCAAGTTGAACCACAGCGCCACATGTTCGTAGCATATGAAACAGCAGAATCGCGAAACACCTCGCACTCTGCAGCATCAATGTAAGTTGATGGGAGGTCTGCTAAGTTTTCTGCTCGGGACGGTGATTGATATGGCGATACGTTGTTGCTCCCCCTATGTTCCCCAATGACATAGTCCCACGCCATGCGATTTGAAATGCCGCACCAAGGGCTGCCATATTCAAACTGTCGGTCTGATATTGTATCGCAGCGATCATCTAACATGGGAGACAAAAGCATCTGACCTTTGATGGGAATCACGGGAAGCTTCCTGTCCCTGGCCATCAGGCATACGGCTGCTGTTAGGGCTGCCCCACCGGAAACTCCCCATATAATAATCTTTGCTGGGTCAATACCAATGGTGGCCGCGTTCTCAGATGCCCAGATGAGGCCGTCATAACAATCTTCCGCTGGCCCCGGAGCTCGAGTCTCCGGCGCAAGGCGGTACTCGACGGATATGATGATGCATTCGATACCCTTAATGATTCCCAACAACTCTGCAACACCAGAGAAACGATCACCTGCAATCATGCCTCCTCCGTGTATATGGTATAAAGCCGGCAGCGCCTTCGAAGTTGGTTCTTTGGGTGTAAATATAGATAGCGTTACGCTACTACCATTAGATCCAAAAACATGATACTCGATGTGCTTGATATGCGGTGCGTTATTAATAATAGCATCTGCATTGTAGATGCTTCCTTCATTGTCTCCAGTAGTTGTTATACCGCGCATGAATTGCAGATCTACTTCCTCGGGGAGGAGAAAAGAGTCAATGATGGGTGCCAGCGAGGGGTCAATAATTGGTCGTGGAATTGTAATCCTAGAATCAAGCTGCGCCGCCTGAGAGTAGGGAAAAGGATATGTTGAAAGTCTTTGCGCCATTTAAAGGAAGTTTTAAGTGTGAATGCCAAAACGGATTATCCAACTATTTTTCTTTGTGCAATGGAAACGTCTGCTTTCACTCTGTTTAAATGTCTGTCAAAGATAGGCGCAAGCGGAAAGCACTGCGCCTTTTATAAATTTGATACTACTCTATGCTTTGCCCAGCGCTAATAGTCCACACTATAATTGTGGGAACTCAGTTGTTTTTATATGAGACTTCGTTGATCCACGTGCATTAAATACACTGGTGCTTTTGCTGGTCCAGCTTACCAGGACCACTAGCCTGTAAGTCTCCCTCGCAATTCTCTTACTATGCCTGACTAAATCCCAATGAGATATTTCTTAACTTCTTGGCACACCTCCTCTACGAGGCCATTCTCAACAACACCTTCCTGCCAACTAAATCCGATTGTCATCGACATATCTCCGCCAGTGGCGACGCTGACAGTGATTGCAGCACCGGATGCTAAAGAACTTCGACTGAGTAGAACTTTGCCCACTCGCCAATAGGAATCGATCTTTGCCTCAGAAATATTAGCGACAGAGGAGAAGAGTCCAACATTTGTCACTTCAAATGCTGCGTCGCGAGATTTTCCAACCATGGAAGTGAAGAGAACAGAGACATCTGGAATAGTCTCTAATACCGAAACAGCCGTATAAGGCTCTCCAGAAGGCGACACATTATCTAGGTAACATTTAATCCCTTTCGATCCTTGCAGAGCTCCAGACCATATGTCATTCGCCGAGCCTGGATCCTGAGAATGTTGGCCAGGCCGTGTAAATTGCACTCTGGTGGCATCGAAATAATTTCCAATCGCGGTTTTGGTAGCATCACCAGATAATCTGAGCCATGGCCGTAAGTTTACCGGAATGATACATGTGAGAGCTTCAACGTTGGTCGAGATATTTTTAAATAGAGCCGTGGCGACGATTGACGATACGACGGCTGCTACAGACAGTCCGTTTTGTTTGCACTTGTGAAAGAACGGTTTGGAGTTGCCTGATGGAATATGAAGAGACATCCAACAAGACTTACAAGGCAGGCGGATAGAGTTGCCAGTCCACTCGTTAAGATCTGTCGCGGAACGGAAAGGGGGGTTTGAACTGATCGGTAAAGGATGCAGTTCCCCAAGAGCTGGGAGCATCTGTATGTCCTTATCTGGCATAATTATATCCTTAATCGACATACCATATGCAGAAGAAGAAGATGAAGCAGCCTCCAACGAATCGTGGAACATATTATGGAACACTAGGCCAGAGATGCCATCGCCAATAGAGTGATGATAGATGAATGACGCTGTGAAATCCATGTCTCCCTCACTGTCTCGCAGAATAATCAGGCGCCAGAATGGCACCATTCCATAGTCATCTTTAAAGTTGGTGTTGTGTTGGGATCCGAGGATGGCATCGAGTTCTTTGTCTTCTCCCTCTTGGAGTGTTCTTAAAGGTTGGGAACGTGTGAGGAATCTGATATTTCGATTAAGATCGATTGAGGGAAGAGAAACAAAGTAGGCATTAGGGGTGTCTTCTTCTGCAGGTATGGCGAATAATACGGGTTGCTTTCGAATTACGTCTCCGGCCGCAGCGTAAATGAGCTTACGTAGGTCGGATGTAGCCAGAGACGAGGACTTCGGGAGTTGGTAATGAGCCGACAGACCGACGTTGTTAAAGAACCCGAGATAGTGACAAGATGCGGACACTTGCTCCAGTTTGCCTATAACAAATGATTAGAGAGATGCAATACTTCATCATGATTGTTCTGGGCCACTTCAACTACCTAATGGCCGCAGCTTCTTTAGTTTCTGTATGCTTCCCATCTTGTGGTGAAAACCTTTTGGATTACTTGGGATGAAGGTGGTCATTTGAGCCTTGCAAAAGGAAACTGGTACTCCGTGCATAACCTTCTCAATCTACTTCACATGGGCAAACTAGGAGTGCCTACTTGTACGTGCAGATGCATATGCAGATTTCTGCCTCAAATATGCTCTAATCCTAGGCAATACATGGTGGCTAAATAATTCCTAGTGCTGATCGGTACTAGCATGCCCACCAGCCCCATTACTTCTATAGTAACGATATCAATGAGCCATACGATTCAGGAGTTTCTTAGTAGGACTTTGCTATGTAATCGTCTGTGGCTTCTTGGCACGCATTCCTTGCAAAATGTGCTCTAAAGAATATGCCATTGCAAGGAGTATTTAATGGAAAGCGAAAGACGAGCATTCTTGCAACATCCCTGATAATTATTGTCACCAGCTGCCTCAATTCCTGTCACATATCCAGCCATACATGTACGTGCTGAACCATTGTAGTGGGTGCACATCTATCAACTGACTGATACAATGTCTACTTCTTCAGTATCTGAAACAGGTACCATGGAAGGGAAGCGAATGAGTGGCGACCTTGTGGTTAACGCCGAAATTCTCCTGACCAACACCTCTCGAACAAATAACACAGTTCAGGAGATATCTCGTCGCATTTTAGATATCATTTTTGAGTATGCACTCAACAAATTCGATGACTCCAAAGAACGATTGGAGAGAGGTGCAGACTATTTCATGTCAGTCATTGGCAAATTCGTCATAGCAGAGACTCAGATACAGACATGTCTGCCCGCATTCCCATTCAAATCCGCAAATAAGGTCTATAAAGTCCTCGGCACTTTGCCTGACAAAGCTGAAGAGCTAGCACTCTGTAGGTTGAATACAATGTGTGCGCGTATACAAGAAGTATACCCGCCTGGTGCTGAGGTTACTATCATATCAGATGGCATTACATACAACGGTATGTTTTCCACGTCATTTTCTAGTTGATCTTGTCCTCTTAGAGAATATTGCTAATCTATTTACCAAATGGGACATTTGACAGATCTGTTGTGTATATCTGATCAAGATACGTGGGCTTATGGAGAGGCCTTGCGTGATATGGCTGCCGACAAGAAGTTCAAACACATCACTTTTGCTCGAATGAAAGACATTCTGGATTTCCCCGTGCCTGAAAAGATGACCGAGATCATATACGTCGCCAATTGCACCGCTTTCCGCCGAATGCTCCTCGATCAGTACGGCCGAGCCGATCTTGATATTGACCACGAAATTGCCACAAATCCTGACACGAAGCTGACGTATCTCGGGTACAAGAGGTTCTTGGAGTCTGATTTAAAGTATATATTCCCTCGAGGAGTGAATCGCACTGCCAATGAATACAAAAGGGATTGCAAATACCTTGCTAAACAGATGCTTATTCGTGGAGATGTAAGTGAAAAAGTCATACCTTCTTACAGAAGGCGATTTTACGTGTGTTGATCATCATTAGGCTTTTGGACGCGCAATAAAACACGCCTTTCCTAATCACTTGCGGCTTTCTATCCATGAATCCGTAGGCGTAAGCAAGCTTTGGATATGCTTGCTCAACACCAAGACTGGTTACACAACACCATGGCATTGCAGTGTCGCCAAACTCGCTAATGGAGAGTGGATTAGTGCTCCTATGGCTGAGTTCAACAAAGACTATAGGCTAGAGCTTATTTACGAAGCCGGTCAGCCTAGCTATTTCCAAGAGAAACTGCACAAGCGAGAGGAACTCGTCATCGACGAGATATCAGCAGGATATCTCCAAGAAGCTGTACCACGCAGTGCAATCGAATACTTTAGCGGAGCGTCTACACCTACTCTGGTTTCTCCCAATGCAGTCTCTCATAGTAACTCTCCAGTGTTATCACCTTATGGCAACATGGCAGGCAGCGTGGACGCAGTTTCGGAGAGTTCCTCGCCTCCTAGCCTGGCATCGAGTGTCCGGGAAGTTGGTGTAGAGGAAGAGTCTAATAATGCTTTGCCACAGCCAGTTGGCCAAGAGCATACTCAAGGATCATATGGAAAAAGACTCATCCCTCAAATTATGGATACACTAGCAGCCGTTGAGCCAGAGCGCATTGTTTTCTCCTTGGCAACACTCTCTAGTAATTCGCTCAATTTTAACCGCATATCTGCCCTCGTTTTCAGCAAGGCCGTTGATAAAACTGCTTGGTGGCTTAGCGGTCTGGTAGGCAAGCCTGATTCTGTTAAACCAGTTGGCTACATCGGCCCTCGTAAGTAGAACACAATATCGAGCAACCTATTATGGGCTATGGTACTGATTATTCGATCTACAAAGATGATTTACGATATGTTTTGTTGACATACGCATGTGTCAAGGTTGGATATGCTGTACGTGTTTTTGAAACACCACAATTTGAATTCGCTATCACCATTTTGCTAATCAATGCAATTTCTCCTCTGCAGGCTTTATTCCTATCGCCAAAAAATAGCTCAGAAGGAGCACTGGCAGTCCTAGAATCAGTCGACTGCAACATCTGGGTGAATGCCAGCGACGTGCCCACAGGTCCTCTTGTCAAGGATGTCCTTGAAAAACGCCCTATGAACGTTCTGCAGCTCCCTACAATCAACGAATTGCTGAGTATTGAGGCTGTGAAGCCTTTTCCTTACACCAAAACGTTTGAAGAAGCCACCAATGACCCTTTTTGCTACCTGCATACTTCTGGATCAACGGGGGTGCCTAAGCCTATCCCCTGGGCTCACGGCTTGATTGGCACCATGGATGCGGTGCGACTGCTCCCCCCGGCTGAAGGCTATGATGATTTACTCCCGTGGACATCGGATTGGAAGCCGGGCAATACGATATACTCATCATTTCCTATGAGCCACGTATGTCATTTGCATTACCCTATTTATGCTATGAGGATAAATAGTCAAGTTTGCTGACTGTCGTGACCATAGGGAGCCGGTATTATCATGGATATCCTGATGCCCGCTCTTTTCAACTTGCACTGTATCTTGGGGCCCGCTGGTGTTCTTCCCAATGTCAATCTTATAGAAACACTGGCGGAGAGTGCCAAAATTGATATATGGAGCATGGTGCCGTCTCTTGTAGACGAACTAGGCGAAACTCCCGAAGTCCTTGCCAAGTTGAACCAGTCCAAATTCATATGTGCGTCTGGTGGTCCTGTTAGCCCAGTGAGCGCTGGAAAAGTGAATCAGACGATCAGAGTGCTAAATTTGACTGGCACAACGGAGGGTCTTTTTATTGGTAACCTTGTTACAGCAAGAGAAGACTGGTTCTGGTTCTGCTTCCACCCATACTCTGGTTTCGAATTCAGGGAAATCGAGGAAAATACCTACGAGCACTGGGTGCATCGAAACGAACATTGGCCATTATTCCAGGGCATTTTTCACACCTTCCCAGGAAAAGAATCTATTAATTTTAAAGACTTATATATCAGACATCCAACGAAGCCAAATCTATGGGCGTTTAAAGGGAGAAGCGACGACCTTGTCGTTCTGTCCAATGGATATAAAATAACGCCCTTGGAAACAGAGGCCTTCATTACTACGCACCCTGCTATTGAGGCCTGCCTTATATTTGGAACTGGAAAGCCCCAAGCTGGTCTCTTGATTGAGTTGAAAGACCCTTCGAATAAAGACGAATATCTCATGGACAGCATTTGGGAAACAGTCAAGAAGGCCAATTCTATCTCTCGACACAAGGGCCAGATTCTCAGAGATTTTGTTGCCTTTTCAGAGCCCAGCAAGCCGTTTATTCGTACAGATAAGGGTACTGTAAAGAGGTCCGCCACATTGCTACTCTACGCCAACTATATAGAGCGTTTCTACAGCTCTCGTAACGATGATATTTGTTACGGCTATCCCTTCGATATGAGCTCGGCTGAGTCAATTCAGGGCGGTATTCGCGAAATACTCGCTTCTTCGCTCCCCATGGCCCGAACAGCGCCTCCAGATGCAAACTTATTTGATCTTGGGCTGGACTCACTCGGTGTCTTTGCGGCCGTCAGGGCGATCCGGGCAGCTACAGAGTTAGGTGAGCAGATTGCTCCTCGTCACGTCTATGCCAATCCAACCGTTGCCAGCTTGGCTTCAGCTATCCTACGTCTGGCGTCTGAACATAAACTTGCAATGGAAACTAGCAAATTTGACAGGCCTATGCAAGATGATGTGGTTAGGCTGAAGACTATGATTGCCCAACACAAGACACGACAATCATTTCGGCTAAATGCTTTCGATTACGTCAATCCCAACCATGGCATGGGCTTGGTCTTTTATTTCCCTATACATGAGGATGTTAGTTACGATCTTGTGTTTGCCAATCTGCAAGACGGCCTCAATCGTACATTTGATTTAATTCCAGCATTGAGTGGCAAGATAATGCATGCATCTGAGCAAGAGATTGGCTACACCAAAGGAAATCTTTGTGTTACCATACCTCCTCCTTCTATGGCAGCCTCTGTACGAAATCGTTTGATCTTTAAGGATCTGTCGGGTATTCTCCCATCATTCGAAGAACTGCGAGATGCAGGCTTCCCACCATCTGCTTTTAAAGACAGTCTCGTCTTACGAGACGACCCATTTCCGGACATGCCCGCCGATATCTTTGTCGGCCAGGCCAATTTTATCTCTGGTGGTTGCATTCTAGCGGTTGACTTGAACCACTGTTGTCTTGATGGCGTTGGAGCTATAATTGCAATCAAAGCCTGGGCCGAAAATTGCAGATATTTGCAAGGTGACGAGTCTGCAACTTGTCCATGGTATGATCCCGAAAGCTTCAACCACAGTTTGCCGGAGATTATTCACGAACAAGAAGGTTGGTCTCGGCCACTTCATGAAATCGACCCTGGTACTTGGAGATTTCTACCGTTCTTCCCACCGGACAACGATGGAAGTAAGACTGATATCCCGACCGCGAAGCCAGTGAAAGTGGCCAAGGACAAGCATCTGCTTCCCAATCAAGTTCCAAAGGATGCAGCTCGCTCGCCACAATTCGATTTCCCCCTTCATCCTATCTGGCCACTTCCACGTGCTGAGAGAACCCTGAAGACGACATTATTTCTTATTACGCCTGACAAATTGGAAAAATTGAAGCAGGACGGCACTGCTGATACGAAGGCTAAGGGTACGATGCCCTCTATCAGCGACATCGTACAAGCGTTCTTCTGGCGCACTGCCATCAGAGCACGGTATCGAGTAGCCAAAGAAATCCGTAAGGAGACCTTCGGGCCCGATGATATCTCCATTCTCGAGTTGCCCACTGATGGCCGCCCGTATTTCTCCTCTCTGCTGCCTTCAACATATATGGGTAGTTTGCTCATTCTAAATCGATCTAGTATGCCAATCGAGGCACTCTGTTCTTCAACGACCAGCATAGGAGACGTTGCGTGCCTGCTCCGTCAATCTGCTAGGAGCATTACACCCTCACTTATTCATGACGCATTTTCAATTCTGCAATCGCTTCCTGACCATACCAGGTTCTCAACCGCCAATATGGGACTTGAGCATATGCACGCCATGATCTCTAACATGATGCTATTTCAGACTAGTGAAATCTGCTTTGGAGGACAATTCTTCGCCAATGGAGGCTCCCCTGAGTCTATGCGGCCACAACTTGAGCGTGGCAATGGGCGGTTTAGATTTTTGGTCATTTTTCCAATGAAGAAAGACGGAGGTGTAGAGCTTGTCATGGGTACTCACTCTGAGGAGCTTGAAATGCTGATGAACGACGAGGAGTTCACGAAGTATGCAACACTCGTAGGCACTAGCCACTAAATGTACGCAGTGTTTATTTAGGTAGCTTATTGAGATATCTGTTATCTCGTGATTGATATACACTTGAATCCCAAAATAAGTTATACCGGAGCAACTTTAGACTTCGGATGCCAAGATGAATAATTGTTGGCCGCTGGGCGTAGACATATGTGGTACTGGCTACGCTGTTACTCGATACAATCCATCAAAACCATTACAAGGTCATTACTCTGCCGTCTTTCATCAGATATTATTCGCTTCTTGTTATTTTAATTTACTATGAATCAACTACTCAAATTATACCATGCAGCAAGAAAGTAGCTCTTCCACTTATTGTGTCCATATATGGAGATTTCTTTTCATGCCCTTGCAAGTGAGCAAATTATCATAGGTCAACAGATTTAGCTGTGCATAGGGAAGATTTCAATATGAGCAAGTTTCTTTATTAACTTGCTCTACAAGGATTGCAAACGCTAACTCGATGTGTCGATGCTAATATTTTGTGTCAAGTTCCTATAATGGCTCATTGATTGAGGGGGAAGAATTAATATCTTTACTCCCATATTGACTAATTGAAACTGAACCAAAGATTGACCAAGCATCTAAGTGTCTGTCATATTTCCTTTTCCCTTACCCTTTTGCATTTGCCACACTGGTATAATTTTACTCGAGTTCCCTTTTTTTTTTCCTGGCCAGTCATGGGGTCATCGCGTCCCGCTTCTGCAAGCCCTCAACCTCACAATACCATCTTCGATGACGAAAATGTGAATCTCTTGAATAATTCCCCTGGCAGCCAAGATCACACCGGTCTTGATGTTCATGATGAAGCTTCTCCAACTTCTGGTATCCATTCTAGCATCGGAAATTTCGAGGCTGTGACTGCACCATGGAAAACGAGCGCTCTAATGTTCGCGTACATCGGAATTTGGCTTATCTATTTCGTCGAAGGTATTCTCTCGGCTACCACGGGAATTCTGACCCCGTACGTCACGTCTGCCTTTGCCCAGCATTCTTTTACACCAACCGTCGGCATCCTCAGCAGTGTGATTGGCGGTGTCACCAATCTCACTCTTGCCAAAGTGCTTGACATATTTGGCCGGGCTCACGGATTTCTCTTCTGCATCATTCTCGCAACGAGTGGTCTGATTATGATGACTACTTGCAACAGCGTTCAAGGCTACGCCACTGCCCAAGTCTTTCAGACTATTGGAAATAATGGCATTCTATATAGCCTGACTGTATTTGTCGCAGACACTTCTTCGATGCGCAACAGGGGTCTTGTACAAGCAATCGTCAGTTCACCCAATCTGATTACACCTTGGCTGGCTAGTCCTATATCATCAAAATTTATGAATGGCCCTGGCTGGCGTTGGGTATTTGCCTTGTTTTCGGTTATCATCCCGTCTACTACTCTCCCGCTTTTCTTTCTTTTGTGGAGCAATCATCTCAGGGCCAAGAACATGAACATGATCCATGGGTTTAATAATAAAAATGATACTGGTCGCAGTACTTTACAATCGTTTCTCCACTATGTTTGGCAATTCGACGCTATAGGTCTTGTTCTGCTATCAACGGGTGTTACATTACTTCTCGTATCGCTCAACCTGTACGCATTACAAAGCTGGAGTTTGTCGTATGTTGTTGCATTATCAACTATCGGAGGCCTTTTCATTATCTCATTTACCTTCTGGGAGAGATATTGTGCCCCTGTCACATTCATATCTTACTCACTTTTTCTTGATCGCACCGTCTTTGGCGCTTGCATTCTATCCTCTACTTTATTTATTAGCTTCTGGTGCTGGAATAGCTTCTTTAGCTCATATCTACAGGTAGTGAACGACCTTAGCATTGGAAACGCCAGCTATGTGGTGCAGTTGTATACTGTCTTTTCAGTAGTATGCGCCATCGCGGTTGGCGCCCTTGTCCACTACACTGGGCGTTTCAAGCCAGTGTGCCTTTATGTAGGAATTCCACTGAGCCTTCTGGGTTTAAGTTCAATGGCATATCTTGGCAATAGTGAAAACGGAATTGGATATATCATTATGTCTCAGATTCTTATCTCTTTAGCTGCTGGTATCATCATGGTTTGTGATGAGGTTGCAATTCTGGCTGCTGCCTCCAATCAAGACGCCGCTGTTTGTTTAGCTGTGTTAGGGTTGTTTGGCAATATTGGAGGCGCCGTTGGCTTGACCATTGCATCAACAATTTGGCAGAAAGTCTTTCAGAGGAAGTTATTAGAGCTTCTTCCAAAAGAAGAGCTTCCAAATCTAGCTAAAATTTATGCAGATATTTCTACCCAGCTGTCATATCCAATCGGTTCTGAGGCTCGTATTGGGATTCAACACGCTTACGAAGATACTCAAGGGAAGCTTTTAGCTATAGCCATGGCAGTTTGGGTGGGTGGTTTCATGGCGGTGGTTATGTGGCGGAACATCAATGTAATTGATAAAACTAAATAACCAGAGTATATAGTCAGTGAACAGGCCTCATACATTAGCGAGAATTGAGATACTTCTTTCTCCAGCCTTGGTGCTAGTACGTAATTGTTGGCGCATCTCTTCTGTATAATTGAGTGACGAGTCCAATCACTTGGAACGTATTATAGCCCCCACCCCCCCCCCCCCCCCCCCCCCCAAAAAAAAAAAAAACATATTATAGAGTCCATCGTGATAAAGGAAGTTGCTGTTTAAATATCTTTTGAATAAACTGTAGCAAAATAAAGCCGTAAATAGAACAAAACCCAATTTTTCCAAATTCACCCTATTCTTGTTATCCTTTCTTTCTTAATATATGCTGAAGTGGGACGATTCTTTCTGTAGGCAACTAGAACTCATTTAGTAATTAAGATTTTAGAGCTCTTCAAACGTTTTTAATAGTTTATTCAGGAGTGAAACGAGCCAGAGTGGCTCAGTGGGTGAGAGGAAAACATGGCATTGTACATCGATTGCAGTCTGAGTATGTACTATTAGAGCCAGCCTTGTCACAGTAAATGAGCATTTAAGTGAGGCCCTAAAAGACAACTTTCTGAGCTGAAAATTCCATTTCGACCAGTAGTATTTGGGAAGAGTTGAGGGATTCTATAATTATATGTTCAACCTATTGCCAAGCTTCCCTCTTATATCTACAGGTACCCTATCTTTTAGGTATCCCCTTATTAAAAACTAGAATACCCGACTAGTTATTGGAATAATAAACTACCCTTTTGATACTTTTTGCCTTTCCTGGGCTCTTGCTAGAGACTATAGTTATGCTTGCCAGACTTTTAAATACCTAGGGGATTAGGAACCTTACTGCTGCTAGGTAAGTAATTACTAGAAATTATAAGAAAACTACCTCTTTGACTACGGGATAAGGAGATATTTTTGACCTTTCCTTTACCCTTAAGAAATAGTGTTTTTATAAAGTTAATAATATGGAGAATATGCCTTGCTGTGACAAGCTGAGCTCCTATAATTAGTATAAGAGGGATTCCCAAGGGATAAACCTTATACTAGGTTTATATTAGCAGATAGGCCAGGCTAAACTAGCAGGCAATTAACAAGGATAAGGGGATTATTCACATAACTAGTAGATAATATATTCTTAGTATAATTAAGTATTATTCTATATTTATAACTAGCTATCTAAACTATTCTAAATAAGCATTATAAAATAAATATATAATATAAAGCTTACTTAGGCTTACTTAATATAAAGTAAGCTAGTTTCCTGTTTAGGAAATAGCTTACTCTAGCTTACTTATAGTTACGTAAGCTATCCTGTAATTAGTCCTTTGGCCTATTATAGTTCTGTGGTGCCTGCCTTATAGGTCTGCTATTGCAACTATAAATATATTAGTTTATAACACAGTACTCCCCTCTTATTAGTCTTATTTTTAAGGCCTAAGCTATTTCTTATATAAGTATTATAGCCCCCTTATTTACTTAGGTAAGTACTTTTCTTCCTTTAATTACTATTATATCTAACTATATAAAAAAGCCTAAATCTAAGTTTACGGAGAAATATTATTCTTGCATAGCTTTTATTTATTCTTTTAGTTTTAAGGTATTGCCTTATTTTTATTATCTAGGCAAGTAACCTTATTTAGCTATTAAAAGTAGTGACTTATATATATACTATTACTATCTAGGTTATTTATATAATAGTTTTTTTATTCCTATATCTTCTTATAAGTGTAATTCCTATTTTTTAATTTATTATACTAATATTTTTAATTAATTATATTATAAAGGAACTTAAGTGTTTAGAGTATTAGGAGGAGCTTGCCGAGGAGGCGTTAATTACTTAATAAAAGTATTATAAGGAACTCTTAGCTTAGCAGAAGGCTAAGTATAATAAGGCTTTGGCTTATTTTATAAGATTATAAAAGCTTTATTACTTATTTTGCGCTTGTAGGGTAGAGATAGTAAATTATAGATTAAATACTAAGGAAATAAAAGAGGCTAATTATTATAAGGAAAAAGAGTATTAGACTAAACTAGCTTATATATTATATAAAAAGGTATAGCTTTTTCGTAATATATAATCTATAAGCAGGGTTAAGTAGTCTTCCTTAGACGCTAATTTAGTATTCTTAGGTCTAGATTCTCTTATCTTATTAAAGGGTACTCCTTTATTATTTTCTTAGTTTTTATAGGGTATTCGGGTTTTTCTGTTATTTACTTTTATTATACTTACAGGTATTTATAGAGTTTATTTTAGAAGGTTTTTAAGGCAGTACTAGTATATTTAAAGTTTTTTTTTAATTCCCAGTTATCTATACTTTTATTATACCCTTTTTATTCTACTAGGTATTAGAGTTTACTAGTCTTATTATTTATTTTTAGTAATATTATTTTATTAAATTTATATTCGAGTTCTTTACCTTAAATTATAATTTTATCCCTAATAAATTCTCCTATATTTTTATTTATTAAAGCTTTTTCTAGTAGTAAAATATAAAAAATCAAGTATACTAGCTTTCCGTATTTATCTTTTTACTCTAGAAAATCTAGTTTATAATTAACTTTACTAATTTTCTTTAAAATTTTATAAAACCTAACTTTTTTATAGTTTAGCTTATTACTTAGCTTATTTATTTTAATATTAGCTTATTTTTCTCCTTAAGTATATTAAAGTAGGTAAACTATATCTCCCTCCTAAAAGGTTAGTTTTTTAAGCTTTTTTATATTTATATATTTTTTTATATATTCTTATATAAGTTTAAGTTATATATGCAATTCCTAGTATAATTCCTTAAGCTTATTTACTTTAAGTATTATTTTTTATATATCTTCTCCTTTTTATAATATTTTATATATTTGCAGATAATATTCTTTATTAGTATAAAATAATAAAAGTTTTATTAATTCCAAAACTAAATTATTATAAGAGAATTCTGCATTTAGTAAATATTTAACCTAGTTATTTTAGTTAAAGTTAATATAGCTTCGCAAATATACTTTAATAATCTAGTTAATATATTCTATTTATTTATTTATCTAAGGGTAGTAAGCAATACTAGCTTTATAATTTATTCCTATTTTTGCTATAATATTTTACTAATATTTAAATATAAATATTAATCCTCTATTAGAAATAATTTCTGCAGGTAATTTATATTTTAAGGCTATATATTTTTATATTATATAACTTAACTCTTCTATTATACTGCTTTCCTTATATAAGATAAAAATACCTTATTTTATTAATCTATTAATAATAATAAAAATACTATTATATATTATATTTATTATTAGTTCCTTTAATAATAGAAGTTTAATAATATAATTAAATAATATAAAGCTCTAAGGGTACTCTAGTATTAGTAATAGTTATAGTTTACTATAAAATTTTTATTAACTTAACTTTATTTTTATATATAAAATATAATATTAAATAATTTTCTTAATAACTTTTTTTATACTTATAAAAATATAATATCTCTGAACTTATTAAAGTATTTTTATAATTCTTTTATATTTATTTAGCAGGTATTTATAGATTATTTTAATTACTTCTTCTTGTAATTATTCTAGTACCCAGGTTATGTTTCTTTTTTATAGTAGTCTTTTATTATAGGTTATATTTTCGGGGAATTATTCCAGTATCTAGTTTTTTATAGTATCCCTTATCTTATTAAGAATAAGGTTTCTATCTTTAATTATAAAAAGGGTATTAATTAATACTAACTTATAATATCCTTTTTTTATTTCCCTAAATATAAGTAAAGTAAGTTTTAGTATTAGTTTAAAATAATCTTTTCTTTAGCTAAAAGTATTTATGTAATTATTCTCTAATTTTTTATAGGGTATAATTTTAAAATTATATTTAGCTATAAGCCTTAAATATTTTTCTTATTAAATAAAAATATTTATTTTTTTTATAGTAAGGCTTATAAGATTTTTATAATTTAAATATATAATAATCTTATATTTATTACCTAGCAAGTATAACCTCTATTTTTTAAATACTTTAAATATAATTATTAATTTTTTATTATATATAGAATATTATAGTTTAGGTTCATGGAGTTTTTTAAAAAAAAAAGCTACTAGATATAATATTCCTTTATTATCTTATTAGCTAAGAACTCCTCTAATTGTAAAATTAAATGCATCTGTTTCTATAATAATAGGCCTTATAGGGTTATATATTTATAGTACTAGTACTATAGTAATAGCTTCCTTAAGGGCTTTAAATACTTTAAGGGCCTTTCCTATATATCTAATAGGCTAGTTTTTCTTTTTATTACTTAGATTTTTTTTTATAAGATCTGTAAGTAATACTGCAATTTTATTATAATTCTTAATAAACTATTAATAATAGTTTACTAAACTAAGAAAGCTTTATATTTCCTTTACTATTTCAGGGACCTTCTATTCTTTAATAACTACTATTTTAGCAGAGTCTATTTTAATTTATCCTAGTAAGATAATATATCCTAGGAAATTAACTTCCTGTACGTGAAATTAATATTTCTTGGGTTCTACTAGTAAATTTATATCTTATAGTATTTTCAGAACCTTATATATATATTATTTATACTTTTCCAGGGTATTAAAATAAATTAATATATTATTAAGGTAAATAATAATAAAATTATTAATATATTCCTTAAGGACTTTATTAATTATTCTCTGGAATATAGCTGGCGTATTAGTAAGTCTAAAGGGCATAACCAAATATTTAAATAATTTATATTATATTATAAAGGCTATTTTCCATTTATCTCCTTTCTTAATTTTAATAAGGTTATAGGCTTTTTTTAAATTAAAAGCCATAAACTATTTTACAATAGCTAACCTATCTTTAATTTCTAAGATTAGTAATAGTAGTATTTAATCCTTAATAATAATCTTATTAAGTTACTAGTAGTTAATAACTAGTCGCAGCTTCCTATTTTTTTTTAATATAAATATTATAGGGTATCTTGCTAATAAATTAAAAACTTAAATATATCCTTTTTCTAGTTATTTATTTAATTATTCTCTTAAAGTATTAAATTCTTTCTTATAAAAGTTATAGATTTTATATATTCTTAGTTATTTTCTGTCTATTAGCTTAATAAAATAGTCTTATTATAAGTATAGGAGTAACCTAATCTTTAATATTACTTTATATAGTTTCTTATATCTTTTATATTAGTAAGGAATTTTAGTAAAAGTATCCTCTAGTTCTCCTAATTTTTCCTTTTCCTGTACTTTACTTAATACCTTATTAAGTACTACTAGCTTTTCCTGGAATCGTATTATAATTTTATTAATGCAAATATATTCTGCTTTCTTATATTATTTATTATATTATAGTAATACTAGTAATTTTTTTTTTTTAAACCTGACTATTTTTTTTATTAGTTTTATAATTAGTACAGAGGATTCTGGTTTTTCTAGTAATATAGCTTTACTTTTTTATTCTCTCTAGTATAGTTAATACTTAAGTATATTTTTTATATCCTAGTAAATTTTATTATCTTTCTATTAAATTATAAGGTTATTATTAAATAACCAGGGGTAGCCTAAGAGAATATTATTCTCTGGTATATCTAGAATACTAAAGTAAACCTTATAAATATTCCCGTTAATAATTAGTATAAGGTAATTAGTCTTATATTAGACAAGTCCTTCTTTTATATCTGCTCTAGTAATACCTATAACCTATAATAGCTATTTCTTTTATTACATAAGGATTTATAGTTTATTAATTAATTATAGTAAAATTAAGTTATAACTTACTCCGCTATTAATATAGGCAGTAATAATACTATTATTAATTTACACGCTTATCTTAAGTTTCTTTATTATAGGTCTAATTATATTAACTTATATTCTTTCAGGTGTTTTTTCCTTTTAGTTATACTATACCTTAATTTTATAATAGTAATAGTAGTTATACTATAGGTTTAGGTATTTTTCTGGGTTTTTCTTAATATAATTTTTGCTATATATATTTCTATATTAAACCCAGAAATACTAATCCTTTATCTTAGTTTCCTAGTATTCAAAATATAATAGCTTATTATATTATTTTATTATTAACTATTTATAGTTTTTAGTAAACGGGGTATTATACTTAAGTTATGCTTTTTCTTATTTAAAAAACTAGTCTTGGGTTATAATAGGGTAATAAAGGTCTGCGTTAGCATAGTTTACTAGCTTATTAGTTTATAGCACTGGTTATTAAATAATCCTATATTATTTAAGCTATTACTGGAATTCGCTTAGTTTAGGTATTTCTGTTTCTTTATTATCTTTATTATTAAAGGATTCTTATCTACAGGGGTAATGCAGTCCTTAGGGTTCCTGTAATCCATATTATTTATATAAGTCCAAGATATCCAGGTTAATATATCCTTTTTTATTTTTAAATTCTTTATATACCCTATATAAGAATTTAATTTTATTTTTCTTTTCTTTTTCTATATATAAAATATTACAGGCTTCGGCTTATGCCTTTTTATCCTTATATTATTCCTATATTATAATATTATATACTTCCCTTATATTAAGGTCTGTGAATTATTTAATTTCTTTAAAAGTTATAGTATTAATTAAAATTTACTTTAATTATTTTTTCTTAGATACTTTTAAAAACTATTCTAATTCTTTTTTCTTACTTTTATATATAAAACATTTATTATTATAGTAAGTAATCTAGCTAAGTAAGTTATAAAATATAGTATTAATAATATTAATCTAAATATACTTAGCTTTTTTATTTTTATTATTAGATTTCTTTAAAATATTAGGTTTTCTGTATTTTCCCTAGTAGTCTTTTTCCTTATAGCCTATTTTACTATAGTAATTATATTTTCCTATAAACCTGCAGATATTAATAATATTAATATTTATAGGTCTTAGCTTTCTATTATTAAATAATACTATATTATATTTTTTACCTTAGTTAATATTATATCAGAGATATTAGTAAGGTTTATTATTCCCCTTTTTCTCCACTTATTATTCCTTTTATTATTTAAATTATTAATTATTAATATAACTAGCTTTCTTAAATAATTCTTTAAATATAGTAAAAAGATTATCTTATACTAATTTATCCTTAACTTCTAATTTTAATCTATAATAATATAGTATTTTCTTAGAAGTATTATTAATATCTATCTTAATACTAATCTAGATAAATTCTGCAATATATTTAATATATATGCCTTACTATCAGAGTTTAATTAAAAAGTTTTCAGCTTCCTTTTTCTCGTTAATTTATTTAAATAAGTCCTTAAATTAGTTTTTAAACTTTTAGTAATTATTAAAAAATATATTAGTAGTTTTTTTTCTTTTAGCTTATTTATAGTATTTAAAATCTTAAAAGTATAGCTTAAATTAATTTTTTAGTCTTTTAATAAGTTTACTTCCTGTAACGCTAACTTATTATTTTTACAGAGCTATAATTATCGGAAAATACCTGAAATAAGCTCTTATATCCGTAAAAAATTCTTTAATTTTCCTTAGGTCTCTGTTAAATAATACTAGCAAAGGTAGCTTAATAATTTCTCCAGGTTTTTTTTTATATAATCCTTACTATTAGCCTTAGGCCACAGGTAATTAACTTTATTATCTTTAAGTATTAAGTTATTCAGTAAGTCTAGTAATAATAGCTTATTATTCCTGGATAATTTATTCTATCTGGCATATTAGGCTTTTAAAATTTATTAAATATTAAGTCCCTTTAGCTATACTAGTTAATAATCCTTATTAAGGAATAGCTATAATTGCAGTATTTTTAAATAAGTCTATAATCTTAATATTACTATTATAATACTTACTCTAGACTTTGCTTTTTTAATCTATTCTAATATCTAGAACTTAGTAATTAATTATTTAATTATTCTTATAACTTATTACCTGTAGTCTAAAGTAACTGTCTAAATAAGAGTTATAAATATATAATAAGCTAAGCTCCTATAATTAGTATAAGAGGGATTGTCACGACCTAACTCTTATAGTCGCGATAATAGGCCCACTAGCCAGGCGCTCCCGGATAAATATAGGACTGATATACTAATAAACATCAGGTTAACACAAATTAACAGCAAGTCCTGTCAATTCCCGAAACAAATTAATATGGATTAATATTAAATTCTATTAATTCCAGGAATAGATTAATAAAAATTATCTATAATCTACGATAATCTAGAATACATAACTAAATATATAAGTTATATTTATATTACTTATTTAAAATACTTAAATAGCTAGTTATTATTACTATATTAGCATAAGTATTTATAATATAATTAGATTAGAATACAGAGATCTTTTTTATTATTATTTACTAAACTATATAATAAAATTACCTGTTTACTAACTTAACTGCTCTGCTAATATAAACCTAGAACCATAGGTTTATCCCTTAGAAATTACATAGTCTACACTAACCTATAAACACTAGTTTATTATATAATAATAACTCTTATTTAGATAGTTATCTTAGACCTACGGGTAATAAGAGACCCCTAAAAATAGTTTATAAGCTTTCGAGTTCTAGATAATAATATAAATTATAAGAGTAAAGCTTAAAGTAATTATCCAGCCAGCAATATTAGTATCTAAGATAATATAAATAATCCGCAGCCCTAACTCTTATAGGAGAAATAGTAAGCTAAAATTATAGCCTTTAAAGTAAAAATTACTGCCCTTAAGAAAAAAAAAAAGAAAAAGGGTAAGATCCTGTAACCTAAAAGACTTAACTTTTATAATAGAGAATTATATAAGATAAAAAAATATTTTATAAAATTTAATATTTATTTCAGATACTTTCCTAATATATTAGAAAAAGATAATAATAAGACTATTTTTGCTATTATTTGCTTTACTAGAGTAGCTAAAGAATAAGTATAACCTATTATATAAGACTATAAAATTAATGCCTCTAAGGACTAGAAATAATAAATAAAGGATATCTTTAATATATATAAAGACTTCTGTAACTAACTTAAAAAATCTTTTAGAATAATAAATAAAAAATAAGAAGCAGAAAAAGACTTTAGAATACTTACCTAAAAGGGAGCTTTATTTAAGTATATTATTACTTTCCTATAACTCTTAACTAAGGTTAATTAGATAGAAAAAATAAAAAAAAAAACATATTATTAAAGCCTAAAACCTAAGGTTAAAGATAAAATATATAAAATAAATTAAAAAAAGCTTAGCTTTATTAACTATACTTAATAAGCTATTAACATAAATAACTGCAATTAGGAACAAGAATAAAAAAAAAAGGAAAAAAAATTCAGAAACTTCTAACCTAAACAGAACCTATAATATTAAGTAAATTAAGGAAAAAAGCAGGAAAAATACCTTGCTAATAATAATAGTAGTAAACCTGGAAAAATAGATTAGATTATAAATATTATCCAGGAATAATATAAGAATATTAAATATTATAACTGTAGAAAAAAAGGCTATATTAAGAAATATTACAGAGCCCCTAAAAAAAAAAGAAAAAAAGACTTTATACCTGTCCCAGAACCTAAAAATAAAAAAACAGTTAATATTATAAACCCTATACCCTATGCTATTTTTTACTAAATAAAATATTATAATAATAACTGCTTTATTTATAAAAAAGAAAAAGAGGTAATTAAATACTTCCCTAAAGCCCCGAAACCTAAAAGAACCCTTAATATTATCTTATACTTTAAATAACTAGATAATAATAAATATAAAAATAATAGAATTACTAATAAAGATATAACATAACTTAAAGAATAATATACTAAACTTATAACTCTGGAAAAATAAGCGAAAAAGTATAAATAAAAAGGTAACGTTAATAATATACTAGCTACCTTTTCAGAAACTTACCTATTACTTAATAAAATACCTACTATTATTATATATTACTTATAAGAAAAAGCTAATAAAAAGGAAAAAAACTCCTAGATTATAATCCTAGAGGAATACCTTCTTAAAAAAAAACAGGAAAATATATTTATAGAAATAAATATTTTAGAATATCTAATTATATAAGTACTTAAACTACTATACCCTACTATAATAATAAAGTAATATTAAAAATAAGAAGAAAATACCTAAGAAACCCTATTTACCTAAAATTATAAAGAAAATAGCCCAGGTAAATACTAAGAATTTTTCTATAAGTAATATCTTAAATAAAAAGCTGTTAAATAATATTATGCCTATAACCTGCGTATATGCTAAATAAAAGAATTCTCCTTATATAATATTACTGGATATATTAAATATAAAGAATAATGCCTTATGCTATAATATGTAATACAAAACCTAAGTTAATAAGGGTATGACTTTAAAAACTATATAAGAGGATACTACTATAATAGGAAATATAGAGCTAGCTAGAAAAATATTAAGAAATACTACTAGCTTACTAATAGATATATTCTTAAGGAGGGATATTACTAGTATATTAAATATAATATTAGAATTCTAGAACTTATATAATTTTTTATAGACTTAGATAATATTTATTTTAAAAAATTCAATAAATAAGACTTTAATAATACAGAAATATAAGTATTATACGAAAAAGACTACTATAATAACTGCTATAATAACAAATACCTTAACGCTAATAATACAACTATATATAACCTTAATATAATCTAAAAAAAAATAAAATAAGAATTTAGAATTCCTGGAATTTTAGAAGGATATTATATTACTATATATATTAATAGCAGAGCAAGTATAAGTTATATTATGCCTTAATTAGTAAATTGCCTATAATTACCTAACTATAAGAAAAAAAACCCCTATCTACTTATAAGTATTAAATAATAATAGCTTTTATATAATAATAGAATTATAGATTATAAGACTAATTACCTTATACTCTAGTTTAGTAGCTTAATTAATTTAATTTAATTTAATATTTTAGATATTACAGGATATAATATTCTCCTAGAATATAATTAGCTTAGAATACGTAATCTAGATATTAATTAAATAAGAGGCTATGTAAAATAATAAACTCGCGCTTAACTAACTGAAATACCAGTGAAATTATAACTTAATTAAAATAAGTAATTAAATACTAAAATATTCCCGACCTAAATACTAGAAGCTACTGTATTATAAAAAGAATAAAAACACCCAGAAAAAATTATAAAAAAAATATAATTCCAGGATAATAAAGCCCCGGAAAAAAAAGTTATTATAAATAAGGATATTATAAAAATTAAATATATTAAGAAACTAAAAAAGAAATATATTTACTTTCTTAATATAATTATAAGAAAAGTTAAAGAACTGGTATTTAAAAAACCAGCAAAACTAGACAGATTAGCTAATATATTAATAGAATTCCAGGATATAAAAGTCTTTAATAAAAAACTTAAAACTGGACTACTGGAATATAGCTAATAGAATTATAAAATCAAACTTATTAATAGTAAGACACTAATATTTAATAAAATTTATAGCCTTAGTATTATTAAACTTAAAACTCTAGATAAATAAATCAGAGACTAGCTAAGAAAAGGATATATTAGACTATTTAAATCTTTAGCTAGTTACCCTATTATATTTATACCTAAAAAAAATAGTAAACTATAACTAGTTATAGATTACTGATAATTAAATATAATAACTAAAAAAAATATTATATTACTACCCTTAATTTCAGAAATTAAAGACTAATTATAAGATACTAATATTTTTACTCTAGTAGACCTTAAGGGAGCCTATAACCTAATTTACATAAAGGAAAGATATAAGTAAAAAACTGCTTTCTAAACTTATTATAGATTATATAAATATAAAATAATATCTTTTAAACTTATTAATGCCCTAGTAATATTCTAATAAATAATTAATTATATATTATAAAACTATATGGATTATTTTATTATTATATACCTTGATAATATTTTTATTTATTTAAAAAATATAGAGGAATATAAGAAATATATTAAATAGGTATTATAGATATTATAAGATAATAAACTTCTTGTAAAACCTGAGAAATACTAATTCTATAATAAGAAAATTACTTTTCTTAGATATATTATTACTCTAGGAGAAGTTTAAATAAACCCGGAAAAAATTAAAGTAATTAAAGAATAGAAATTATTAAAGAATATTAAGGAAGTCTAAAGCTTTTTAGGACTTGCTAATTATTACTAATAGTTTATTAAGAATTTTATAAAAATTACTGCACTACTTATAAACTTAATAAAAAAAAACTGAAAATTTATATAGTTACTAGATATATAGAAAGCCTTTAATAAACTTAAAAAGGCCCTAACCAGCGAACCTATATTTATTATATTTAACCCAGAGAAACTTATAATTATTAAAACCGATGTTTTAGATTATACTCTTGGAGTAGTTCTTAGCTAACTAGATGAAAAAGGATAACTAAGACCCGTTACCTATTTCTTAGAGAAATTACATAGACTAGAACTTTAATACCCTATCTATAATAAGGAATTTATAGCTATTTATAAAATTCTTGGCAAAAAATATTAGAGATATTATTATAAAAGAAGTAAGTTTCCTGTAATAATTTTTATAGATTACAGAAATATTACTTACTTTATAATTACTTAGGAACTATCCCGTAAATAGGTTAAATATTATAAAAAACTCTTAGAGTTTAAGTTAATTATTAAATATTATAAGGGAATAGATAATAAAAAAGCAGATACTTTTAGTAAATAACTAGATCTTTTTAAAAAAATCCCAGAAGTTAAGGCATAGGTATTAGAAAATAATAGTAACGGGAACTTAATATTCTAATCTATTAATACCCTATACTAAATTAAAATAGATAACCCTATTATAAATAATATTAAGGAGTATATTAAAAATTGGGAAAATAAATAATACCCCGAAAATATTTTTATAAATAAAGGATACCTAATATTAGACGGACTTGTCTAGGTACTAGAAGAACTTAGAGAAAAAGTAATTAAAAGTATCTATATATATTAACTTAATAAATATAAAGGAATTCGCAAAACTACTAAATAAGTTAAAAAATATTATAAATTTAATAGAATTAAGAAATAGGTATAAAAAATATTAGCTAAATATATTATATATGGAAAAGCTAAAGTAAGATAATACCTCCCTTATAAAAAACTATAACCCTTACCAGTTCTAGAAAAAGTATAGGAATTTATCTTATTTAATTATATAACTAAACTACTACTTTCTAAAGAACCCATAAGCAGAAATACTTAGGATAGTATATTTATTATAGTTAACTAACTTACAAAAATAGCTTACTTTATCCCATAAAAAGAATTAAGCAGCGCTAAAGACCTAGTATACTAGTTTTTTAGATATATCTATTATAATTATGGATTACTAAATAAAATTATTTTAGATAAAGGATCTACATTTATATCTAAATTTTAGTTATTACTAATAGTAAGACTTGGAACTAATTATAAAGCCAGTACTACTTATTACCCATAAACAGATAAATAAATAGAAAAGATTAACCAAATTATTGAAATATATTTACAATATTATGTTAACTTTAACTAGGATAATTGGGTTAAACTCTTACCACTTATATAAATTTCCTATAACAGTACCCTAATAGAATTTATAAGATACTTACTATATTATACTAATTATAGATATAAGCTAGACTTTTATAAGCTACCTAGGAAAGGAAAAAATATAGAAAAAGCTATTATTATAGCTAATAATATAAAAAAACTCTATAAAAAACTGCAAGTTTAGCTTAAGTTTATTAGAAAAAGAATATTAAAATTCGCAGATAATAAAAAGATTAGAGGACTAAACCTTCAGGAGGGAGATATAATCTACCTACTATAGTATTTGCGAAATAAAAAAATCGTATATATTAGGATAAATAAGCTAAGTAATAAACTTAATTTTAAGAAACTTAGACTTTATAAAATCCTAAGAAAAATCAGAAATATAAACTATAAACTTAATATCCTAGTATAAAAAGGAAAACAAGGATATATACTATATTTAATATTTTATGTTTTACTGCTAAAAAAAGTATTAGTAAATAAAAATACAGGAGAAATTATTTATAATAAAATTAAAATTAAAAGAGAAGAACTTAAATATAAAATTAAAAAAATTATATAAATCAGATTTAATAACTAAATATATTTGCCTAAGTATCTTATAAAATAGAAAAACTATAATAACACCGAAAATATATAGGAACCTATTAAAAACTTTAAATATATAAAAATATTAGTTAATAATTTTTATTAATAACTAAACCTAAAAAGGTTATTAAAAAAAGATCTAACTTAAAACCCAGCTAACCGGAGATAGAAAAACCCTAAGCCCCAGAACCACCTAAATTAAGCACTAATAAATAAGCCTAATAAACAGCATCCGCTACCTTATGCTCTGCTTTTTTAATATACTTTAACTTTTCTAGATTATTAATACCCTAAGATATAATATATATTACTTTCTTTAACTATTCTTTTCTTTATTTATAAAAATAAGTAACCTTTACTATAAGATTTATAATCTCTTCTTTAATAGCCTTAACTTTACTATCTAATTAGTTATAATAATAAGAAATATATAATAATTATTAAGGAAAAAGAAATGCCTTATAATAAGACTTATAAGCCTTAATATATTTAATATAATAGCTAGAATCTAACTTAAATACCAAATATTTAATATTTTACCTTTCGCAAAATTAATAAGGTTTTATTTTAATAAGATTAGATAAAATAGTTATAGTAAGAATAATACTTTTATCTAGTTTTTTCCTTTTAGATTTTTATTAGAAAATATTAGTAGATTTTTATATATAAGAATTTATATTTATTAATAAAAATAAGTAATACTAAAAGAAAAAAGAAAATACTTACCTAAGAAAAAGGAAAAGTAGGTATTTATATACTAAGATACCCTAGCCTTAAGGATAAGACTAAAAAAAGGGGGATATTATATTATAACTTAACTCTTATAGTTATAATAATAGGCCCACCAGCCAGGCACTCCCGGATAAATATAGGACTAATATACTAATAAGCATTAGGTTAATACAAATTAATAGCAAGTCCTATTAATTCCCGAAATAAATTAACATGGATTAATATTAAGTCCTGTCAATTCCAGGAACAGATTAATAAGAATTATCTACGATTTACAATAATCTAGAATATATAACTAGATATATAAGTTATATTTATATTACTTATTTAGAATACTTAGATAGCCAGTTATTATTACTATATTAGCACAAGTATTTATAATATAATCAGATTGGAATATAAAGATCTTTCTTATTACTATTTACTAAGCTACGTAATAAGATTACCCGTTTACCGACTTAACCGCTCCGCTAACATAAACCTAGAACCACAGGTTTGTCCCTTAGGAATTGCATAGTCTACACTAACCTATAGACACTGGTTTATCACAGGGATTCCTAAGGGATAAACCTTATGCTAGGTTTATATTAGCGGATAGGCCAGGCTAAACTAGCAGGTAATTAACAAGGATAAGGGGATTATTTACATAACTAGTAAATAATATATTCTTAATATAATTAAGTATTATTTTATATTTATAACTAGCTATCTAAACTATTCTAAATAAGCATTATAAAATAAATATATAATATAAAGCTTACTTAGGCTTACTTAATATAAAATAAGCTAGTTTCTTGTTTAAGAAGTGGCTTACTCTGGCTTACTTGCGGTTACGTAAGCTATCCTGTAATTAGTCCTTCGGCCTATTATAGTTCCGTAATGCCTGCCCTGTAGGTCTACTGTTGCAACCATAAATATATTAGTTCATAACACTTGCCTTAAATTATATATAAGATAATGCCTTAGTATTAGGTTTATAGAGACTGGAAATAATAAAAGATTTATTTCCTTTTTCTGGAATAGTATATAAGAAATAGCTAGTATAACTCTTAGATAATAATTTATTATATAAAGGAAAATCCTTAAATAAATAAAAGAGTTTAATATTAAGGAAAACGCAAAATAAAATATTTTAATTTTTATTATTAAGGCTATAAATAATTACCTAGAAAAATTTTAAGGAAAATATAATTACCTGGCTATAAAAGCTGCCTGCAAAGCTTTTTTTTTTATTTTTTAAAACCTCCTGGCCTTAAATAACTAAAATATAAGGCCCCCTAAAAACTCTAAGAAATTAGGTAGCAATACTTTTACTACTTAACCTATTCCTAACCCTATATATTAGAAATTAGTAAGTAAGGTTATAATTAATAATAAAAATACCTTTATTAGTGGAGTTCTTATAGGAGGAATTAATAATAAGAAACTTACTTATGCAGAAACTATAGCTAGAAACTTAAGACTAGCTAATATATAAAATAATAATAACTTAAAAAATATAGCTAATAATTATAGCAGAGGGCTGGCCCCTGCTATAATTAATAAAGCTAAAAGCTTAAAAATAATTACTAATAATTATATTTTTATTTAGGTTCTGCTAGATTATATATAAAGGAAAATAATAGATATTAGGGCTAGATAAAAATTTATAAAATTTAGAAAACTAAAAGTAAAGGATATTATTTACTTTTAAAAGGTAAATTTTAGCTATATTTTTAAAATTAAAGAAAAATAAATAAAGGAAAAAATCTTAGGCTTTAGTCTTGTAGCTATAGTATATAACCTTAAGATTAAGAAAGTATATATATAGAAGAGTTTTCTTATTTACGGGGTGCCTAAGACTTATATAAATACCTTAGGCATATACTTAATAAAATAGCTAGTCTAAGCTAAAGCCTAGGCTAAGGCCTGGGCTACTAATCTTCCTATAACCTGTATTAAAGTACTTTTTAAAAAAACCTTAGATATATATAATTATTTTATCTCCTTTACTAAGAATATTAAACTAGGCTTCTGCTTTTTTAAGTATTTAGTACTAGTAGAAGAGAGAATTTAAAAACCCTAGGTCTTTTAGTATAAGAAATGCCTAGGCTTTTATAACCTAAGAAACTATACCTAAATGCCCTGGTATAGGAAGTGTAGAAAACTAGGAGAAACCTATAGTAATAATATATATAATAACTATCCTAACCTCCCTTAATATATAAATTATAATAGCTTTTATAAGTTAAATATTATAGGCTATTATATTAGACCTAGGATTAAGGATAAAGTAAAAAGCTACTTAATTAAAGACTAGCTTAAAGTAATTAAAGATTTTAATATAAAAGACTTCCTTAAAGCCTACCTGCCTATTATACCCATAGCCCCTAAAAACTTTACTTATACCTGCAGGCCCTTTTCTAATACCTTAGCCCCTATAAGATTTTAACTTATACCTAGTATAATAATAGAAGTAGATTTGGAATTAGAAAATAAGGAAATACTAGCTAAGGAAAATACTCTTAAATAATTTATTATAGTAATATAAGAAAATATAAATATAAATAATACTAGATTTATTTTAGTAGGTAATAAACTTCTAGGGGATAGTAAATAATAGAATATTAATACTGCCCCTATTATAGAAATATTAGCTTTAAGATTTTTTAGGCTAATATTAGTAAAAGTAGCCTTGCTTAAAATATTATTTTTTCTCTGGTTTAGGAAAGTAGCTATAATATAATACTTATCTAAGAATTATATACCTAGTAAAATAATAACTTAGGCAGATAATAGATTAAAAATTACCTAGGTTACTAAGCCTATAATTTTTTTAATAATTAAAAGGAAGTTAGATTTTTAGTTTTTATATTTATTAGAATTTTACTTAATTTCTTAAGTAAATAAATCTCCCCCCCTAAATTAGAGAATAGATATATTTACTAGATTAAGCTCTATAGATATATAATTATTAATATATATTATAGAATAGTAAATAATATTATTATAAAGACTTTTATTAAATAAAAAACCCCTTTCCCTAGAATTATATTTATAAGAGACTTTAATATAATATATTAGCTATAGTAATTAAGTAAAGATTTAAATATAGCAGGAAATAAAATAATAGTATAGGCTAAATTTTATAATCTTTTTCCTTTATTAATTAATTCCTTAATTAGGGCTTTAGGAAAATATATTAACCTTATTTTTTTTAATTGCCTAACCTTTTCCTATATAGAATATATACTTAACACTAGCTTTAATTATTTTACAATTATTATAACTCTCCTAGAGCCTCTTAGAATAATCCCAGGAGTAGGTAAAAAATATATTTTAATAAAATACTAAAAGGATTTTAGATAACTTATATATATTTTTACTTAAACCCTTTTTATAATTAACCTAACCTTCCCTTTTAGTAAAAACCTGGATAAGAGTACTAAGGCTTTATAGGATTTTTTTAAAGATATTATAGAAGTAACTGGAAAAACCTAATATTAGAATAGTTATAGTATTTTATAATAGATAAATGAGTATAAGAAAGCCTAGTATACCCTTAACTATACTAGATAAGGTATAGTAGAATATAAAAAAGCCAGGAAAAACCTGAGAATAATAGTTAAATACTATAAATAGGTATACTAGGATAAAATTATTAGTAATACCTTAGCTATTAGAAATATCTAGATAATAGTAAAATAGTAAAAAACTACTAACTATTTCTAACCCCCCCTATTAATTAACAGAGATATAAGTATTTTAGACCTAATAAAAAGAGCTACTTACCTTAGAAATAAACTCTTAAAATAAAAATTAATAAAAGAGAATATCCCTGACCCCTGGGGACTAGAACTCCTAGTTAATAATAATATTAAGTGGGATACCTTAATTATAGAAGCTGAAATTAAAAAAGCTATTATAGGGTCTGGTAATATAATCCCAGGGGCTAATAGTATTTTAGTAGTATTTTTATAACTAGCCTAGCTAATAATAGGAGAGTATATTATAGACTTATTTAGAGACTATTTAGTAATTAAATATTATCCCCTTTTATTTAGGAAAGTAAAGGTAATTATTATCCTAAAACCAGGTAAACTAGAAATAATATATATTATATATAAAAGTTATAGATTTATTTCCTTACTTTTATATATTAGAAAAGAATTAAAAAGACTACTAGCTAAAAGGGTAGTTTTGCTAGTAATAGAATATAGGCTACTCCCCCTATAATATTTTAAGGCCTTTTTTAAAAAATTAGTTATTAATCTAGTAGCCTGTTTTATATATAATATAAAAATAGCTCTAGTTAAAGGCTTTATAGCTATACTTCTAACTCTTAATATTTTAGGAGCTTTTAATATTATTATATATAACTGCCTTATTCTAAAACTTAAAGAATAAGGCTAGCTTATATTTTTTATTAAATAGGTTAAGTTTTTTATAAGTAATAAAAGGGCAGGAGTCTATAATAGTTATAGTATAACTTTCCCAGATACTAAACTAGAATATAAGGCCTTTTAAAAATCTTTTATTTTCTTAATTATTTTAATATTATACTTTTTTTTTATACTAAAAATAAATAACCTAGAGGTATACTTTAGTTATATAAATAATATTATAATTTATATTATTAGATCTAATACTAAAAAAATAACTAGGAAGTTATAATAGGAATTATAAAATACCCTTAACTAAAGATAATAGAATACTATTTTCTTTAACTTAAATAAGGCAGAACTTATTTATTTTTATTATATTAGAAACTATATTTATAAAAAAAAAGTAGATTTTAAAAAAAAGCTTATTTCCCCCTAGGTATTTATATATTAGCTAAGAGTTTACTTTAATTTTAGATTTTTTTTTAAAAAATATATAAAAGTTATTATAGGAAAAGTATTTAAAGTAATAAATTTTTTTAAATTCCTTAATAAAATATAAAAAAGCTCCCCCCCTAATACTATAATAATTATAGTAAAGGCTTATATAATACTAGTTGTTTTTTATAGTATAAAGGCCTAGTGGCCAGGGAATAAAAAATAAAGTATTATTTACTTAGATAAGTAAGTGTTTACGGGTATTACTAAACTAATAAATAAAATAAATAAGATTTTCTGGATAATAGCTAGAGTAATAATCTTTACCTGGAAAACTATAAATATAATTATTATATATAAAAAGTCTGGGATTTTTATAATAGTAATAGCCTTAGTATAGGCTAGACTTTATATATTAGCTAGGTTTACTAGCCTAAATAAAAATTACTTTATAAGTAAAAGAATTAATAAAAAGCTTTCCCCTAGTTTCCCCAGAACTAGATTATAATAAATTACTGCTTTAGTTAATAAGATTATTAAATTTTTTTTTTTTGCAAAAAATAATAGTATAATATTAGTAAAACTAGACTTTTATAGCCTAGGTAAAGTAAAAGTAATAAAAAAATACCTTAAGTTCCTAGACTCTTTCCCTAAATTAATTATTTTTATATACTTAAATAGGTTATAAGATAAAGCAGGAAATATAAAATAAGGAGTAGTTACCTTTTATAATTATAAAATTACTTTTATATATAGCTTCCTCCCTAATACTAAAGTATATAATATAGAAGCAGTTAGAGCCTTTAAAGCTATAAAACTAGTTAAAGTAAGGGCCAGGGAGAACCTGGATATTAAGGAAATCCTCTTTTTCCTTAATAATTTAGCAGTAATAAACAGGATCCTAGAGACTATACTAGCCTTATTATAAGATACTTATATAAAATTAAGGAAAATAACTAAAAAACTATAATTATAGGTTATTACTAGGGTTGCCTAG
Organism: Trichoderma sp. TW21990_1; assembly: GCA_010015515.1. Classification (NCBI taxonomy): domain Eukaryota; kingdom Fungi; phylum Ascomycota; class Sordariomycetes; order Hypocreales; family Hypocreaceae; genus Trichoderma; species Trichoderma sp. TW21990_1. Next base: position 445,919 of record WXUD01000017.1, on the reverse strand, counting down.
GTACTAGAATATAAAAATATATTAGGAAATAAAAAAGTAAATAAATTAGTAAAAAAAGATTTAAAACTTCTAGGAATTACTAATAATATTTTTATAATTATTTATATTAAAAGATAAGTAAAAGTAAAAAGAAAGTAAGTACTAGAGATATATTAATACTAGAATACTCTTAGGTATTATAAATAATAGAAGCTAAGTACCCCAGTAATATTACTAGAGTTATAACTATTATAAATTATTTTTTATAAGCTTCTGGCTAAGAGGTTAGGATATAGAGATTTTTAGGAATATTATAAGAGGTTTAGATATAAGGTATAACTTATTTATAAGTATAGTAAATTTAAAATATAAGGATATTTTATAAAATGCTAAATAATAGTCCCTTTTTTATTAAATATCCTAGAAAAAGAACTCCTGTGGGGAGCTATATACTTTACCTACTTGCTTAGTAAAAAAAAATATAAAGAATTTTAGAAATTAGTAAAGGAAACTAGCTTTTACAGCCCCCCCCCCTAGATATAGATTAATACCCCTTTTTTTTTATTATATTAAAATATAGTAAACGTGGACTCTGAACTGCGGCTTTTACTGTCCTAGTGCTTAGATAAGGATTTATGTAACTAGTTTTACTTAGTGGATGTAAATAATAAAATAAATAAATAAATCAACCCATTGCTAAGCGAGGGATAAGAGCCCTCGGTTCCTTGTTTGAACTGAAAAGTAACACTATAAGTCCTTATGACCTTAAGGAACTCCGCAGTGATTACATCAATGACCCCTTAGAGCTATCAACATTGCAATGGGGCAGGTTGCCTTCTCATCGTTGTTGCCTATATAATGGACAAGGCCGACTAAACGACGTCTATGGCTTTTTAAGGAAACGTTAAGAAATCATCCATCCTTACATAAACACCCACTCTTGCCCATTTCCTACGAATTGCTTGAATAAAGTAGACGTATATTCCCCACACTACCCTTGTTCCAGGCAAGGAACCATACGGAGAATAAACTCAGGAAACTCAACCAACAGCAAATGTAGCTCATTGATCCACATTACCCCATGTCTATGCATTAGTGTTATCTGTTTGCAGATAGACATATCACTTTTCCTGGAGGCCGATAGAGTTCTTTATCGATAACTACGAGATATAACCCGTGTAAGTCGTGCCATGTGAGAAACTAACCGGAATGAAGCTGCCAGCAAACAGATGCGAGCTGACATCTATTACACGGATCGGACTTTAGACAATAGGCTTGCAGATTCACGGAGCAACGCAGACGACAAAGGCAACTGGCTACAAATTGACTAGATCCAAGTAAATATGTTCTCACGCTAGATTTTATTGTAGATTTTCTGAACTCCTTGATACTTTAACGTTATAGCCCTCCGCACATAGTGGCATGTGATAGAGTTGCCTCGTGAATACTAAAATGATCCTAGATGAATAGTCAACTAAAAACACAACCTTCGTGAGGTACACCATAGTTAATATGATAACTGTAGCAACCTGTAAAAATTAACCGAGAATAGATGCCTCAAATAAGCAAAAACATATACAAGAGGCGGGCAAGGTTTACCGTTCAAACTCGTGAGATTGCCATCGCTTATAAACTGCTATGTGATGGATACTGTTGTTTATCCACATACCTAGGCGTGCTAGAGAATAGACGCAACAAACTAGCCATACGAATTCACAGCCCAATATCTTGATGCACTACCAAGTTTTACCTGCACCGTAATTTCTGAAGCTACAGGGGCTAGTCGCACGGTCTCTTAACGATGAAGCCACATACCTCTTGAACCGTCTCCCTGCTTTAGTCTTCTTAGCCATCGGAATCACCGCCTTGTACTGCTTTTCTATTCGCCTCTCATCACTTAATTTGCAGTGAATATACGAGCGCAGGTGGTGAGTCCCTCTTTGCCTGCAATTCTTGCACCCTTCCACAAAGGGGCCCAAGCCCCCATGATAGCCGTTATACCGGTGCAGAGAATCATGGGCCCATACTTGGTAGCATAACCCAAAGGCTCATCTGTAATGGCCCCCTTTACAGTTAAAAGTGAGCCGCTAATCGGCCCACCAAGCATATATCCAAGACCTCGGCCTCCTAGGAGGAGACCAAAGACAAGAGAGGTTTCCGCAGCTCGGTCATCTCGTTTAATCTCTTGCAGCATACTGGACCAGGTAGAACTAAACCCTCCAGCAAAGAAACCATAAAGTATGACGAAAACAACCATAGTACTAATCTGGCGGCCAAGTCCCCAGAGAAGGAAAACTGGGATGGCGCTGCCAAAGGATGAAAGGAGAATCACTTTTGTCGCTGATAGTTTGTCACCCAACCAGCCGTGGACTAGTGATCCAGGGACCGACGCCATAGAAAACAATGCCAGCAGAATGGGACCTGTTACAGAAGAAAGGCCAATGGCGGAGGCGTAGCTGGCCAAGTACGTGCTTGGCATGAGGTAGCCGAGCGACTGAATGACGATTCCAAACTGCATCATCCAAAATGAAGTATGGCGGAGAAAAGCGAACGAAAGTGGCCGTGAGCGAGATGCAGAAGACAGCGGGATTCGCGGCCTGAGAAAGAAGAGCGTTGGTGATATGAGAATTGCAGAAGCTATAGCCCACGAAAGGATGGTAGGGCGAAGACCAAACCGTCGCAACAAGCTGCTGAAGATAAAGGGCATGGCTACGCCAACTGACGATTTGCCAGACCACATGATTCCATATGCAAGTCCTTTTCGTCGAATGAACCACTCGTCCATGTACAGAGAGATGGGACTGAAAAGGAGTCCACAGCCAATGGCATAGAGTGCGCCTTGTGTCGTAATTAAACCCACGATGCTGCTAACGAAAGCAGAAGTAGACAGGCTCACCACTGCGATCAAAAGTCCGACAGGGCCACACCAACGCCGAAGACATGGATACTTATTCAGCATCATGAATATGACAGGCATCATGAGATACATGATGCCCGTTTGCATCGACCCCACAGTGGCGATGGCTCCGGCAGAAGCATCTATGCCGTGCATAGGATCGCTATAGTATTCTTGGAAGATGCCAAACGAGACAGAGTATCCTATTACACGATGTTAGTATTCAGCACGGTATATGAGACGCAGGCTGAAGGAATACCCCAAATGGGAGCTTGTGCAACGGTACAACATGCAAGAGCGAGATATGCGCCGAGACCGCGGTCAGCGGGAGGCAGTGATTGTGCATTTTGTATTGGATCGTCAGATACTTCTTCTGGGTCGTGATGTGCATTTGTAAAGACACGGCTCAACTCATGTTCTTGGTGGGTAGCAGGGTAGGACATTTTGTCATTCGGTAGCCAACGGCAAGTGTACCAGTTAATAGTAAATAAATGACTTATCAGATACATTCAAGAATATTACCTCATACAATTTTATATCTCAACAGGCTTTATATCGATGTTTGTTTGATCTACAGAGTCGCATGCGTCACCGGTCCGACATCGCAGATCAGCTCGTAGATGCGAAGGGGGCGCGCCATGCTCCTAGTGAAGCAGTACCATTATTTATATACCAATCCCATGCAGTGTTACTCCGAGCTACAGGAATACATGAAACTAATGCTCATAACATCTGCCAAACCGACGATTCGACAAGCAGAGAGCTTCACGCGGCACACGACTCACACGGTTACTTGCCTGATATGGATGTTTTCACAAGTTTGGTGATGAAATTCTCCAAATGTAGTGACTCCGCGCGACTGGAATTGGTCTTTCGTCTCTTGTTACGTCCGGGGAACCTCCGTCTGTCGAGTGTTATGTTCGCTTCCCTCGGAGGATTAAATCCCTGCCTCAACACCACACCACATTGTTGTCGTTGCCCCGATGTTACTTGTGCTTCGTAATGGAGTCGCAGCGAGTGGGCGTGGCCAGACACTAAAAACGGCGTTTCATGCATGTGTGCCCAATGCTTCTACAAATACGGGGTTATAATTCCACCCATATTTGCATGGTTACTATGTACATGTACTTCGTGGTATCCATCGAAGCTGCGATGCGCCGCTCGCAACTACCTACCTACAAGGTGGCTCCGCGGCTTATCGCCTGAACTGTTTTTGTTGAATAGCTTCAATGGCTTCAGCGTCAGCCCTCGCTCCACGTCCAATCATACGCGACCTTGTCTGCAAATTGCAGTACGCCTATCTGGCGCAATACAAAAGACAGCAGCACCAGCGGCTTGGGTTTTTCCAGCGCCCGCTGCTCCCCCTTAATTACAACGCCGTCTCCCTCGTGGAAAGCCCCTGTATCGACATGCTACTGAGATATACTGGCAGATGATGATGTCAGGCAACTTATTATAGTACCGTAGCCGTGGTGTTTCTTACTCCGTACTCCGTGAATAGGCACTTAATCCCCACAACAGACAGGGCCTTGTGCCGCAGCCAGCATTTCGGGAGCTAACGCGTGTGTCAGTCGTTGGCCGAAGCTACTGTTGCTTACTTGCGCATGTCAAGGTTCTAGATCTAGCGGTGACTGGTCCAAATCCTAGGGCTAATTTAGATCTGCCTGCACCAGCACTCGCTTGCTGGGGCTGCGTAAGTTTTTCCCAAAATGTATCTTCATGCGATCTGGCACAGAGATGATGTTGCTAGCTAATGATGCCATTGTTACCACATGAGCTCCATACAGTTATCAGAGTCTTGTTACGCACTCACCGTGTTATCCCCGCCATCGTCGCTTGCGCATGCGGGATTGCCGTCCCCTTATTCGACATTGAAACAACGCATGACGGCTGACGGCGTTACTGAGAGCCTTGTAGCAGCGGCTTTGAGTCTGAGCGCATATAATGCCATATAGAGTAGGTATGGGAGAGCTACATGTAGGGGCAAGGGGTCCTGTGATATTTCAACCTCCTTTTACATGACCGACGGCTCTGCACTAATTGTGGGGTGAAGAGAGTAACGCCAAAACGCCATCCGAGGATGGTGATGCTTTGATCCTCATTACATATTCAACAAATTGGCGTGTGCTTTTGTTTGAATGAAGCACCAAGACATTTGGGGGGATGGTGTAAGCAGTCTTGGTTTACGCACGGGGCAGTGACGCAAAGCTTTGAAGACAAAATAAATGCAATTAGCCAATATGATTTTAAGCAGCTAACAGCTGGTATTAGTGGATGGTTGGCCGCTGTAAGCTTATTGTAAAATGGTTGAAATTTGCCCAAAATTCAACTAGAGTCGGCATCTCGAGAAATCGAGTAGCCGATCGTATCAATTCGTCTCGACCAGAGATCAATCCACGAGTTATCACAGAAGTGAAGTAATAAGGAGACACGGGATTTGGAGCGAAATCAACAAATATCGACCGCCCCGAGAGTGTCATTTTTATGATAATTGTACTTCACTATCCAAGGGCGCATTTACCGCTTCTTCCGAATATCTACGGAGCCCAGACGTCATATCGGACTACAGAACGAGATGAGACCTCTAAAGCAGCTCCTTTCTCGGACGACTCGTCATCTATCAACGATGCCAGCCCCCCAGGTCAAAACAGCTGCGGAAGCGGCGTCTCATTTGATGGAGCACTTCGCGCACAAAGTCACCAAGCGTAGCCAATACATTGATCCGAATCAAGTACAAAAACTCGCAATAATGCTTGGTCGACCACTCCTCAACGGCCACGACGCACGCCGGGTGAATGCACCTGCCGGCACACCAATCCCCCCGGCTCACCACCTTGTTTACTTCACGCCTGATGATCTCGAAACTGAACTTGGTGCTGACGGGAGTGACCGGACGTTCAATGCGCCCGCCCCTTTTACAAGGAGGATGTGGGCAGGCGGTCATATGAAGTTTGATAAAAATAACCCCCTGAGAGTCGGAGAGGAGGCGGAAGAGCACACCAAGCTAATCAGTGCGGTGCCGAAGACGAGTAGATCTGCCGGCGAGATGGTGCTCGTCGAGGTAGAGAAAAGAATGTATGGATCACAAGGATTGGCATTGGTCGATACGCGGTCATGGGTGTTTCGTCCCGTACTGCATGCGAATGCTCGAGATGGTGTAGCGCTCAGGAGCGTCGACGGCAACACCCTAGCCCCGTCTTCTGTCACTGATGTAATAAATGATAGCAACGGTGAGTATTCCATGTGCTTGTCAAGGCTGGGTTTATACGACACCTGCTTCGGCTAATCCCCTGAATCCAGCTTTCCCTTTACGCAAACTGTCGTGGTCACCTGTTGGCCTTTTCCGATTCTCGGCTCTTACATTCAACGGCCACAAAATCCATTACAACGAAGACTGGACTCGGACTGCCGAGGGTCACCCGGGCGTAGTGGTTCATGGGCCCCTGAATGTGATCAACCTATTAGACTATTGGAGAGACGTTCACGGAGGAGGCGCGAGGCCTGATGAAATCAGATATAGAGCCATGTCGCCCGTTTATGGAGGCGAGGAGTACCAGATACGAACATTGGATGTACAGGAGGCTACTGACAGCAAATTGTTTGAAGTGGTAGCGGAAAAGGATGGAGTTATCATCATGAAGGCCTCGATTATCCAGAAGACATAAGCATGTCAGTTTACTTAGCCTGAGAAATTGCTTGAAACCGAAACCTGTTCATATACTGGGTTGCATATTATAATTCTGGGAAACTATTGTATTTATCAGTTCTACACTCCCTTCTTTTAGCTCATGGCTTTCTACTTCATTGTACGCCGTATTTTCAACCACGGCAGGCCTTATACCGCTAGGTCACAATGTCACGTTGACAGTGGGCCATGTTACAAGTGGGAATCCACTGTACCTAATTGCTCTAAGCCTCAGAGCTTAGCTAACGAATAGCTTGTGGAGACCTCCGTGACAAAGCCTATACTTTGTGAGGCCGGATTATTCGGTAGAATGTACTCCGTGACCGGTAAAGTGGCATCTAAACTGACGGAAGTAGGCTACTTGCTTGATCCATAATCTGGTCTACCCGACAAGGTGTCAAATATTGTTTTCAAGAAACAGAACTTACTCCAATCGTTTCCCATGAACCACTTGTTTGATTTAAGACATAAAGGACAACTGAATTTCGTCAAAGATAATTGAATTTCATCAGGAGCTCCAATGAGCTTCTGTCAGGCTACCATGATCCGGGCGGGGGTCCTGACTCGACTACCAAAGGTCCGGTATCACAACTCAGCTAGCTTCTCTCCTTTTTGCGCAGAAATTGATTGGGGGTTCAGTGACTAAGAATACGCTTGCAATAGACTAATAGCCCTCGGTCCTCACCTATGAAGCAGCTGAGACGTCTCACCTTACATGGCTATCAGACGCAAGACATACTCAGAGCGGTGCGTTGGCTCTGCCTGAGGCGATTGCTAAACGCTTACAAGAAACTGTTAGCACGAAATTCCAGTTCCTCGCGGAATCTTGGTGCGGACGCCTCTTGAAGCTCGGAATGCAGTGAAGAGATTAGGTAAAAGCTGTATTTTTCGAGCTCAAGTTCTATGTGGGCACCCGGACAAGCTCCTTTTTGAGGATGGGCTGAGAGGGGCCATTCAAACAGTTGAGAATCCAGAACAGGGACTGGATCTGGCTACGAGAATGCTTAACCACCAGGCCGTCTCGGAAGATATCCGTCATCGGTCGATGACTGTAAACCAAGTCCTTGTCTCCGAAAGCCTGGTCCATGAAGAGCAGTGGTACCTGGCCATCACTGTTGATAGGGAGAATTACTGCCCAGTGGTGACTATTTCCAAATACGACGACAATGTCAGCCCTGATGAAAAGTTAATTCGAAATATTCCTGGAAAGGACGCTTCATTCACCTTTGGTTTCTCCCAAGGCATCACTCAGGATCTAATCTCTGGAATATCCAAATATCTCGGCGTTGGGAGCGAGGAGAAGACAAATTTCGGTCATATTCTTACCAAATTGTACAGAATTTTCCAAGAAAAGGACGCCACGCTGCTAGAAATAGGCTCCCTAGCAAAACTCAAGACCGGACTCTTCGCCTGCCTCGATGCCACGCTGGTGGTGGACGATGATGCGGCAAAGCGGCAGCCAGATATATTCCGCTTGCGCGATACGACTCAGGAGGTGCACGATGAGGTCAGGGCAGAACAGCACAGCCTGGTGTATATTAAAATGGAAGGCAACATTGGAAACATTGTCAACGGAGCTGGTCTTGCGATGGCAACAAACGATGCCATTGGACTTCACGGCGGGGCTAGTGCTAATTTCTTAGATGCCGGGGGTCAGGCGACCAAGGAGACAATGATACAAGCTCTCGGAATCGTCATGGGAGACGAGCGGGTAAAAGCGATATTGATTAACATCTACGGAGGTGTGTTTGGAGGCGCCCATGTTATCGGAAGCTGAACTGACACTGTGAAGGAATCACTAGGTGCGACATGATTGCCGAATCCATCATTGGAGCCGCGCAGGAGATGACCCTGGCCGTCCCACTTGTCGTGCGGCTTCAGGGAACTAACTCGACGGAAGGATTGAAGCTGGTGAGTACAAGAACCAGCAGATTGGTCCTGGCGGATATGCTGTACCCCCTTGTTTCACCGCACTTTTGTGACAAATGACCAACTCATAGCGCATTATGACAGCTCGCGGATGCTAGGCTTGGGCTCCATGTCGAATCGGATTTTGGGCGTGCGGCACAGCGAGCTGTTGAGCTGGCTCAGCCGTAGCCAAAGAAGGGCTGACGACAAACAAGGGGAGGCAAACTACATGTACCGTACGGCTCGGCCCTCGTACAGGCAGCCTTTCAGCAATGAGGCATGCTACAGGTATGCCGCCAAGTGCCTGTAGCGCGATTTACAAGGGACTCACATAGTGGACGGGAACCCCCCGTGCTTCGTATAACAAGTGAAATTCATCTCAAAACGGTCTCTAGGAATCCCCACAGTGGTGGTGGGGAGCAGCCGGATCGGCCGAAAGCTGAGATGGTATTCCCGTACAGAGGCTTGTTCATGTACTAAAGATTCGTAGCCTCCTTCTTACTGCTAGCGGTTGTTCTTCGGACGCTGCCAACATCCAATTTATTGATCCATTTTCACTATAGCATCCTAAACAGTAACGGGTATGAGAGGGGGTGGGAAGGGGGAAAGGGTGTTGCTGACTGGCTCCAAATGCCCCCGCCGCTGAGCTCGGGCAAACGACATGGACCACGAACACGTTTGTCCTCGCTGCCATAGGAGAGATTGGGTATATTATTGCGAAGGACTCTTCTCCAACAAGATTCCCCTCTCTCCTCTTCTTTATAGTTTCCTCGGAGCCCGGGCCATCCAGTCGTAATTTTTAACTTGGAAACATTTTGTCTTCGTTATCATGGCTAGCACAGAAAAAGACCCGGCTGCGATTCGGCACGCAAAGACTCTCACCCACATCCCGTGGTGTGAGGATTACGAAAAGATGATATCAGGGATGCTGTAAATAATCCCATCCCCCTTTTGCCGCCTCCTAGTGACTGCCGGATTTTAATCTCTGCCTTACAGTTACAATTCTCAAGCTCCGGAGCTAATCGAGGGAAGATTTCGGGCTCGGAGACTTATGCACAAGTACAACACCCATTTCCCCGACGACGCCACGAATGACACTCTGGTGGCCGAAAGGGAGAGGCTTCTGAATGAGATGCTGGGCAAGATTGGAACAAGCCCCTTCATCGAGACACCGTTCAACGTCGACTACGGGTGTAACATATCGATTGGAGACAATTTTTATGCCAACTTCAAGTACGTAAAACGAATGATCTCGCTTCGCTGGTAGATACTGACTATAGCCTGTGTTTGTGTGGCTTCAGTTTGGTGATTCTTGACTGCGGAATGGTCACAATCGGCGATCGAGTTCTGTTCGGCCCCAATGTGTCAATATTTGGCGCAACACACGAAACCGGAGTACAATCGCGTCGTAGCGGAATCGAATATGGCGGCAGCGTCACCATTGGGGATGATTGCTGGATCGGAGGCAACACCACCATCATGCCAGGCTTGACGATTGGAAAGGGATGCACAATAGGGGCAGGCAGCGTCGTCACCAAGTCGATCCCCGACTTTTCCGTTGCAGTTGGTTCGCCAGCAAAGGTTATCAAGAAAGTTGATCCGGTCCCAGATTTATGATGGATGGATAACGAAAAGGAGGAAGTTTTGCAAATAACGATAGAAACGACATGTTAACGAGGCAATGAATATTCACATGAACACTATGCATATCGCGTTTCCGCATCTACCGAAACACCGCCGTTACTCAGAGCCCACTTCCTTAATGCCTCATGTATATCCCACGACAGATACTGCAAATCATAAAACTCGACAGGGAGCCGATTCATACCGGCCGATACCGACCGAACTTCCGCTACCGCAGCTTCCAGGACCATCCTGAGCTGCTTAGCCATAAGCCATCGCCTTCCTGAGATAGTCAGCGCATAGATTAGCAAGTTGAGCTTTTCTGGCAATGGCAGATCAGAAGCCCTGGCGTATATGATATAGAACCGTGCAGCAATGAAGACGCAGAAAATCACATGCGGATTGATCGTCTCAAACATCATGTCGCCGACGCCTCGCATGACCAGCGCCATGGCATCACAGCTAGATAAACAACGCTCAGCTGCTCCTGCCCAAGAGACGCCGTCGTCCGAGATGTCATTGGCAGGGAAGATGAAACGTTGATACAGTGATATCACAGCACTGTAGATAGTACAATGAATCAATATGCTGTTAGAATGCTGGGCCGTGCCCTCGCAAGTCGAAAACAAATCCACGAACGACGACGAACGAATAGCAAGAACGCTTTCAAAATCGCCGTGCCACGACATTAGGCGTTGGTACACAGCATCGCAGTCAATCTTTCTCTGCTGTGGGTCGACAGACAGCCCCTGATTGTAGGACTGTTGTAAGAAATGGTGAACATGCCAGAGTTCGTTGGTCGCCAGCCTGACAAAGAGAGAGAATGCAGATGGAGCGTCAGTGTTCCCAAAGAAATATGTCGCAAGCACAGATTCTGGAAATCTCCATATCTCCTCGTCACACGGCTCCGAGGCCGCCGGCTCCGAGGGAGAGAGAGAAAGGTGCCAGGCAGCTCCTAATGTCGAGGTCGAGTCAAACGCCTCGGCGGCCCAAAATGCTCTGATTTTTTCTTCTCTCTCTACGGCCGTGGTGGGAATGAAGAGTATCCTCGGGGGAATCGCCGATGCAATTCCAAAGTTTACCGCGTGGTGATTGACTAAATCTCGTAGCCCGAGCTGGGTGCTGATTCTATGCACCAGAGGAGTTAGCGGATTTAATAGCCAATATTGATTTAGTAAACAATTGTCGTGTACCTCTTGCAAACGGCAATGAGGTTGTAAAACTCAATGATTCTGCCTGCTCCGAATACAGGGATCGTAAGGATAAGCAATGCTTGCAGCGATTCAATCGCTAAGTTATGGATGGCAGCCAGCAAAATTTCGTCTTCGATAGATAGCAGCCATTTGTCACGTTGTGTTCGTACCGTACCGGAAGGGCAAGGAAGGGCAGGAATGATGACGGCAGCAATGGCCTTTAAAACAAGGGGTACAGAAGCATCCGAGTGATCAGCAAATCGCTGGCAGCATTCAAATATGGAGGGTTCGTGTAGAATCGGAAACCATGAATGATACTCGTCAAACCAAGTAGCGCAGTACCCGGTAAGCTTTTGCTGGGAGAGAAATGATGCGGATGTGACTAAATCATCTCCAAGACTCTCAATATCAGGTGGTGGGCTCTGCTTCGCACTGGTTTGCGAGGAAAGCGTATTTGAGATCTTTTCCTTGAAATCGTGGAATTCGCGCTCTAATTCATCTATAGGAAACGATTCAATAATTACCATCCATTGCCATGTCTCTTGGAGAAAATGAGGCAGCCATCACAGGGGCTTGCTTACCAATTCGTGCCTCAAGTCTTGATACATAACCTGCCCGCAGCCCTGGTGTATGCTGGATATACGGATACTGGCATTCAAACCCACCTTTGGAACAGAATCCGCAAATGGGACGCTGTCTATCGCACCGGATTTTCCTTTGCCGGCAAGCTGAGCATCTTTACCCATGCTTTATCAGCTGCCGCTAGGCTTCACACGGGGTGGAATACATGCTTACACGGTATGCCCCGGTGTGTTAATTTTACCCCGTGTTTGACGAGGCGATGAAGGCATATTTCAACTTAGGAGATGATGATTTCTAAAAAACAATTGATTTATAAAGCTCAATGGTATAGGAGGCACACCTAGTTATATCGTATCAAATGAATCTCAACTTCAGATCCCGACTCCACCTCTCCAGCGGAATTACCAGAAAAAGTATAGGGATTTCCTGGGGTAAGCTATTCAGACTGATTACGGCCGTAATATCGAGGAATGAACCAAGAACTAAGTAAAAACACTAATTCTTGGGAACAATTCTGTAAAACAACTGGCGACTGCCCTGAATATCTCCATATGAATTTAAACTCCATTTCTTACGCCATTGCCCATAGACGGCTGCGTTGGTGCTTCATAAATGCCCAGTTCACTCGCTTTAATCTGCAATGCCAGCATCTTCGAATACGTTCGACATAAGGCAAGGCTACCGCCCATGAACCAAAAATTTGGATGTCCGCTGTATCGCCAAATCTATGGGAGAGGAGATTCGTCAGTTCAGGTGCATCTTTCTTGCGGCATATTAGGAGTCTCACCGAATTTATTTCGCCCTCTTCATTCAAGTCCCAGACCTTTCCAAGTCGCTTCGCGACTTCGTCTCCAAAAAGCTTTTGCGCTGTACTGTGCATTGTTTGGTAGCCTGTTGCCATAATGATTATGTCTGCCTTGAGTTCGGATCCATCAGCGAGTAGCAGCCCTTGTGGTGTAAACGATTTGATCCCTCCGGGATTGGGCTTTACTTTGACTTTTCCGTCAATGATGAGTTGGCTGCATCCGACGTCTATATAATAGCCGCCTCCGCGAGTAATGTATTTACGGTAGATACCGCTTCCGTCTTCCGCATAGTCCAGTTGGAATCCAGCGGTGGTCAACCCGTCTATGATATCTTTGTCGACCGTTTTAATATCCTTTGTAGTAAAGACATTGATTGCAAACTGGACAGGGATCGGCATGCTCTGACTGTTGACGTCTAAATCGTCAGTCGGCGGTCCGCCCTCCTCGTACGTTCCTGAATGAAGCATCGGGAGGCCCTTCTTTGCCGTCAAGACATAGCTGCTGCCGCGCTGAAGCATAGTTACCGATGCAGCGCCGCATTCGTGGAAATTCTGGCAAAGATCATGAGAAGAAGTTCCGCTACCAATGACAACCACATGTTTGCTGGAGAGGTTAGGATGTTCTGAAGCATCTTTGTGCTGGCTCCCGTGGTAGACAACTCCCTTGTAGCTTTCGATACCCTCGAAATGAGGAATGATTGCATCGCCTGCATTTCCTGTCGCCAGAATGATATGTCTTAGTTTAATAGTGCGCAATGAACCATCCAATCGCTTTATTTTCACAGTCCAACTTCTTGTAACCTCATCGAACGAGGTGCTCAAGAGCTCGGTGTTGCACCAAACATTGAGCTCCATCAAGTTGGCATATGCTTCAAGCCAATCCGCAAGTTTATCTTTAGGCATGAACAATGGCCAGTGGGAAGGGAAAGGGATATATGGAAGGTGGCAGTATTGGATTGGGTCGTGTGTCATGAGTGTCTATAATTTTCGCAGTGAGCATGCATAGAATAGGCTCGGAATTTGCAATAATCGTCGGCTCATACCTTGTAACGTTTACGCCAGCTATCGCCAACACGGCCATTTTTTTCAATAATTAACGCCGGTATTCCCATTTGCTGGAGTCGAGCAGCAGTGGAAAGGCCAGCTTGGCCAGCACCAACTATGAGCACAGCTGGATCTTCATCGAGAAACTCCTTTTGCCTATCACGTCGCTGCTGCCAGTTGCCACCTGTTGTGTCAACGTATCCTTCTGGGCGAGTAAATCCCGTCTTCTCTTCATGACCTTTAATTTCCTGGAGAGTGAAATGAATTAAATAGCACTTCCATTGATCTCCGTCGTCGTCGTCCAGCACTAATCGTAGCATCCCCTTTCCATGGCCGTGACGTGACTCAAAGTCGAACATACTCACGACCCATTGTATATCCGGACACGGCTTCTTGAAAATGGGCTGAAATTCTCCATGGTCGCGAAGTCGAATGCTGTTGATACCGGCATTATTGTTGCTTTGAAGATAGCTGAGGACGTTGTCGCGACCTTGAAGGGTACGAAAGTCCCATGTAAAAGTGAGTAAGTCGCGAATCCAAGCTTCTTTGACAAATGCCTTTTCGAGTGCTTCTCTGTCATTTCTTTGGAGAGCTTGTTCGAAGCCTTTTACCCAGCGCTCTGCAATACTTTTAGCATGCAATGGCGAGACATTGCCCTGTTGTTTGAACGTGGGCAATGTGATGATGTGAGCCATTTTATTGGTGCAATGAAGTCAATTAAAACCCGGCAGAAATTGTTGCCAATATACTGTATTTTATTGCCTTATTCAAAACAATATTTTTGGTCATGCTTGTGGGTTATATATACTTGTACCAAGAAGACGCTTGTTGGGAGCCCGCGGCAGAATAAGACGACCAAGGAGATGTATGTTGTGATACCTCACAATGTCCACGTGGTCAGGCGATGGCCCATTGGCGTCCGATATCGTTTGTAAAAAGACAAAAGCCACTTTGAATCTAGACCGCCGACTGCGAGGTTGTGTTCGCCAGCTGCTAAAGGCTATGCAGAGATAATAACCAGCTGCTTCAGCCTACATGGCCCGGATACGGCCCGAGACTTGTTTATGGAGAAGATGAACTACCTAACGCTGCCCATCCAACTACTATTGGTTACTACGTTTACACATGGCTAGCGATAATTCGCCCTCGAAACAGTGTACCCATCAACCCAAATCACCAGCTTAATGTCATCATTGATCCCAGCTTGCATTGTACGCTCTTTCATGCACTAGATTAGCCGCCATGTGGATAGCGCATCTCTACCAAATACACATTATGTAGTCCGCTAGGCATTGGTTTGAGTCTTCTCCAAGGACTCATCACTGAATATGGCTTTACTCTTTGTACAAGCTGTTGCATCATGGGACTGGCTGCGGAGATCGATCTCCGCTCTCGCGCTCTCCAGATCTGACCAAAAACAGCACCTCCGCATCAACTCGCTCAAAACGCACAATTATGGATCGTCTCCAGCATGATTGACTTGTCCGGGCCCAACTCCCCCGCACCCGAAGTCGGCCATACATGGCCCGAAGACGGCCCTGAGACTCTGGCTCTTTCAGCTGGCAATGTTGATAGTAGCATTACGTCGTCTTTGAAGAGGGTGTGTCCCCGCATATATGAATCAGTTCCAGCATCTCGTTTCAGTGGCAGCATACTATTTTCTGAATCGACCCCCTACAGTTATCGTTTTTTTCTTCCCCCAGCGAACACAAACATGCCGCCTAGTGCTCCGCCCACAGTTACACTCGCTCATGTTTCAATTAGTAGAGGCCAGAGAAAACGACTGCCCTATTATTTAGCAACAAGCAGTGCGCAAAGTATTCAGCAAGCTATTAATTCCATTTTCTGTTTTCGATCCCAAAATTCGCCAAACCACACATTGTCTCTTCTAAAAATTTACTGGTACTGTACTCCGTAGTAGTTAGTACTAATAATACCTACTAAATTATCTATTTGCTTTCGTTTTGTCACATGTAATCTACGATCATACCGTTATCCAGCTTCATTGTAAAGTAGACGTGCGTTAACTTAATATCCTCATATCTTGACATATCACAATCTTTTGACACAATTTCTACCTCTTTTCCAAAGGTCTACAAGATTCCAGTTATTGAACGCATCATGGATCTTGATTTCCAATCCGTCGTTCCGATTTTAAGAATCTTCAATGTGAAAAAGGCCGAGGAATTTTACATAGATTACCTCGGATTCACGGTTGATTGGGACCACCATTTCGACGATAACGCGCCATTGTACCGCCAAATTTCCAAAAGAAATCCCATTCTACACCTAAGCGAGCACCATGGAGATGGTTACCCCGGCACAAAGATTCGTGTCATGGTGAAACAGGGGATTGTTGGATATCACCAGGAGCTCATTACCAAGAAATATCGATACATGAGGCCAGGGCTAGAAAAGGGTTATGGGGGACCGGATTCTCAGGAATTTACTGTGATTGACCCATTTGGTAATACAGTCACGTTCTGCCAGAATGAGAGGGATGGATAATACGCCAACATAGATAAACTCCCAGGTCACCGTAAAGTTGGATGTGCAACTTGAAGAATTCACAGGCTGCCAGCTTAAATCAGACAAGACAAATGGACTACACGATAATAATTCACATCTGCCCTAGTCGTTTAGATCAACTACCAAAGAAATAACATTATATAAAACATTGACTTAGTGCCCCAGTTTGAAACCATAGGTCAAATTTTCGGAGAGAAAGCATAAGCATTAACCCCGAGATGATTTACGCCCACGGAAGACATTAATTATGTCTTCTTCCTCTTGCTCGTCTGGTTCTGCGACAGTGCTTCGTCTATCTTCCTCTTCGATAGTGTCTGGAATTGCCAAGCTTGCAATTCCTGATACGAGCTCACTGACCGACGCGTCAGTCTTGTGAGATTTCGGCCAAGGCTGCTCTGAAAACGAATTTGAGTCGTGCTGCCTACCTCGCCATACCTGAAGATCGAGAGAATTTATGGCATCTTCTCTTGTTCTCGCGTTCATTGCGTTGAGAATATTTTCCGTTGCATGCATAGCATCTTCATCAAAGACATCGGGGACGCGCCAGTGAGGGTACAGATTATTGTGTGACTCGCGGACCTGCACTCTACCCGGATGCTCGATGAAGTAGTAATTGCATAGTCGACATGTCGGCTTGCTGCTTCCGATATATCTCCAGTTATTCCAGAATTTCGCATCGCTAGAGCCACGCAGATAGCTCAACACGTAATCCAGAACAAGAACCTCGGCATGAACCATGTGCGTCTTCGAAGTATCATTGCACTCCGCCAAGATTTTATCGTCTAGGCCGTGCCTTTGCAGCTCTTCGGCCATAGAGCGGTGCCTCTCGATAATTTCCTTTGAGGAAGACATTCTTCCCACAATTTCTTTTGCAACTGGTCGCTTTCTATTTAATGGATGTGGGATAACTGGGGCAGAAGGAATTACCGTCACTTTAAAATCGTGGCACAGCCGATCCCAAAGCTTGTTCGCGCGAGTTATTGTTTCGACGGCGAGATGATATGAATGCAGCCGGCCAACGAAATGGCGAAGCTCCATCCATGGCTTAGAGCTGGCTATCTGGCCATCCCTTGCATGCTCTGAAATAGAATCGCCAAACTTCCGATGCTGAGCACTTTGAATGAATGAGAAGAGCTTTTCACAAGCAGCGAAATCTATTTTTGATCTTGTCAGTGATAGTTCAGGACCAGGCGATTTTATGAATGACGGGCGTACATTTTGGTCCTTCAAGCTGTTTATCATTCCTGAACTTGAGCAGCTCCCCTAGTTCAGAGAGTTGTGCCCTAAACTCTGGTACTTCTAGTAAGTGTGTATGTTAGACCTCACTCATTACCGGTGGAGAGGTGACTCACTTGAAGAACTCCCCTCATGTTGCCTATCGTAATCTTCAATGCACTTACACAGCCAATCCGCGGTGCCAGTAAGATAAACGCTGACGCGATTCTCGTTAAATTTTAGTATGTGCCATAGAGCTTCTCTTTGTACTGGTAATCCACTATCCGTAAGCCGATCTCTAGGCTTTGCTACTATGTTCAATAGCTGCGTGACAAAGTATTTGACAGCCTCCAACTGTGACACTCTTCGGTTGTTAGATCCAATGATATAATGGATACCTTCCGGTTCTTCCAACACTGCGATGCTAGAAACGGTAGCTGCGTTGTTCCCACGTATGTTGTCACAGACTTGAGCAAGCCTGTTGACAAAGCACTTGAAGATCTGCTCCGCACCGTCGACGCTGTCATTCATCGTGTTGGGATCACGTTGAGTAGCGGTGAAATCCGGTGGTCTAATTTCCTTCAGTGCTACCTCCAGGAGGATAGGCTCATAGAAGCGACGGGCAGCCTTGAATCGCAGTGGGATAGGTTGAGGCATATTGCGGTTGACATCTTCATATCAAAAAGAGTTAGTATAGATACAATCCGCTAAGTTGTCATTTTGCATACTGGTAGCTGATGGCATGTTTGCGACACAGGTAATACTATTGATGCTGGAGCAAACCTAGCTGCACCGAGTAGAAAAAGCTGACTGTGAGTGTGTGTGTGGATTTGAGCAGATGATATTGATTGCCAATGATTCTTTTCTTCAAGCCGATAATTACATACAGGATGCTGCCTATTTAAATCAATCGAGAGCCGCTCCCAAAATCCGGAAAAGACGCAGCTCAGCCATAAAAACCATGCGTGGCATCATCGTACGTGACCTCGCGTATTGCAAGGCGAATCGCCGTTCAGGATCCGATTTTGGGCCAACATGGAGACACACGTCAAATCATTGGATGCCGTGTTACACAATCCACTCCTCAGTCAGCCTGTAGGCCACCCTCTCTACGACCAGAACCCCTTCGCGTCTCAGACAGATCTGGGCGGCCTACAACTTTGACCTTGGTGCCAGGCTATGATGGAGCCTGTGGAATCCTATCGAATTAATCGAGCGCATCCTATTGGGTCACCGGCTGCGGGTGGTCTACGGCTGCGGGTGGTCTACCAAAGTAAGCCTGTAAACCTTGCGGGTCTCATACTATGTACAAAGTATGCATGCCTCCAGTTTTCACCCAGTAGGGTGTAGGATTATATGTGTTGGCTAGCGTTTGGTTGATGGCGCACAAATGAGGCCTTGAAGGTTTGGTTGGTCGCAACACCATAGTCTTCGTATCTGGGGGGCATGTTGGGCAGATATGCACTGAGACGAGATGCATGCAAGGCGTTCTAATAGGTTATGAGGGGGAAACGAGTACTGTAAAGCCAACTTTGGGTAGACCGATTCTTCCATTGCAGGGCAAGTTCAGCCGCATCTACCTATCAGCATCCGCCATCCTCCCTCATCTCCAGAGGCTACGTCTCCACTGCCAAATCGAAGTAGGACTCCGCTCCTGACAAGGTTTTATTTACTTATGATCGTTGGCCACCCACGTCAAAGTAGCTAGGATTCGCAGTTCCCATCCCACGCC
Organism: Trichoderma sp. TW21990_1; assembly: GCA_010015515.1. Classification (NCBI taxonomy): domain Eukaryota; kingdom Fungi; phylum Ascomycota; class Sordariomycetes; order Hypocreales; family Hypocreaceae; genus Trichoderma; species Trichoderma sp. TW21990_1. Next base: position 426,728 of record WXUD01000017.1, on the reverse strand, counting down.
AACCTAGTGAACGACTAAATCCATTGTGCTGAATACGGAGAACACACCTTGACAAGGCCAAGAATCAAACGGAATCTACATTGTTATACTCTGCTTCGCATTCGTCGATCTCTCTTTCAAGAGAAGCCCCGTTCCCATTATATGACATTCATATATACGGTATATATCTTGTCAAATTCCTATCTAAGCCCATACTAACTTGAGTATTCATTTCTTTCTCAGCCTACCCACTCAGCACCCTCCCCAGCTCCAGCATCAAATATACTTTCATACAAAGATTGGTGAGCATACACTGTGCTGCCTTCCTCAGCTGAATAGGTACTTATTGCCAATTTGGTCTTTGTAAGACTGCTGCGTACATGTAGATGGTGTGACCGCTCGATCAGCCAGAGCATTGCAGACTTCTGAAGAGCGACTACGCCACTGGCCCTTACAATTCAGTCAGCGGCTCTTGAAGTGTGGATTGCAGTTACCCACTCAACCTCGACCCAAATAATTTCGGTAGCAAAAGCGGTGGATCTGAATATCGCCGTGCGTGGCATCAAGCGGACTATTACCGTATACAAATGACACGAATCGGGCTTTTCATACTAGAGCACCGGCTCTAGACAGCATTACTGCAATATGGATTCGGACGACAGACTCCCTTTTAGGCTCGGCGCCCCCAATCCCATGCTTGGGGGTGAAACATATGATGAATGGGTCCAAGTCTACCAGGATTCCGCAGCGGATATACCTGGGCATCAACCTATCGGAATCGGTGCAAACAGCGTACAGGAATTCGTAGACCCAAGAAACCTGGTAGTACAAAGCCCGCAAAGCATGGACCCTACGCCCCCGGGGGTTGGAGAACTAACCGGGCTTCCCGTCGACACTTATGGTCACCTCGTTCCGCCGCAAATCGAACGCTCCCAGAAGGGGACTTAGACTCCCGATGGCTTACAGATAGGTTCGCCAATGGGTTTCCGGGTGCGAACGAGCATTGATTTGGATGGCACGGAGGATCACACGGCTACTGTTGACACATCATCTCCTCTGTCTTTTTCATATTCCGATTTTACCTCTTCCGATATGAGTTTTGATAATGATTCAGACGCCATGAACGCAGACCCATCTGGACCTTCAGCCACAGGTTCTTTGCTGGAACCTCCTTCTTCAGGGGTTGGTGTGGACTCACTGCCTCCCACCATGGCTTCACCTTTTGTTTGCGATAGACCTGGATGCTCAAGATCTTTCGAAAAAAGATATGATCTCAAGTAAGTTTAATCTTCTTCACATCACGATGTTGCTTCACAATACTTCACCAGTCTCATACTATCGGCCACATGGAAAAGAATTAGACTGACGCTCGGTGATTCTACAGTCGTCATCGCGGATGGCATGACAAGAAGTTAAAGTGCCCTCTACCGGATTGTGTTAAACGTTACCAGTACCAAAAAGACCTTGAGAAACACATCTGGAGTCACCACTCAAAATGGGCTACTGAAACCAACCGTACGCCAATTAGAACAAAGTGCAAGATTTGTGGGGTCATGTTAGAGCGGCCAGACAACGCCAAGCGCCATATAGATGAAGTTCATGAGGGCAAGAGGAGAAGACGAGGTCCAGGAGGGTAGAGGAGATGTGTTCTGGCATATTTCTGCTTTGTTTCATGTCGTTTGTTTATGCATTTCTGAAAGTTTGCCGCGCTAGCCATGTTCTGTTATTTGTATTTCGATCACTTAGCTATTGATTTATACCTCAAGCAGCCTTTTCATTGCAACCCCCATGACCCCTGGATGCGGGACTACCACCGCACCGGCATCCTCGAGTGCCTTTGCCTTGATATCTGCAGGCACATCCCTGGGGGTGAGCACAGCACCCGCATGACCCATGATCCTTCCAAGTGGAGCTGTCTTCCCGGCTACCATTGCCACAATTGGTTTGGGGTGGGTAGTTGATTGTCGATATTCTCGGATCAGTTCAGCTGCTCGAAGTTCCGCCTCTCCACCAATTTCTCCAATCACGATGATAGCCTTTGTCTCCTCGTCTTCAAAAAAAAGTTTCAGACCATCTGCCAAGGTAGTACCTACACAGCGTAAGTCAAAATCTGCAAGTTTGGGCATCAATATTTTCTCTCACCTGGAAGTAAATCACCCCCCATACCCAGTACTATGCTCTGCCCCAGTCCGACTGCAGTCGTCGCACCCACAGCTTCGTAACTTAAAGTCCCTGACTTTGACACAATTCCTATACAGCCCCTCTGATACTGTTTATACGGCATGATGCCAACCCGACACTGCTCTGGGGCTATAATTCCAGGACAGTTCGGTCCTACCAGCCGAGTCTTACTCTGTGTACGAAGTATCTCCTGTACTCGTAGCATGTCATGCACTGGAATATGCTCCGCCACAGATACAACCAGGGGAACCTCGGCCTCTATGGACTCTATGATGGCTTTGGCTGCAAACTGGGCAGGTACAAAAACAGCACTCACATGAGGTCGGACCGTTTTCATGGCCTGCGAATAGCGTAAGAACACGATTCCCCAAAGATGTACTGGAAGCTGAGGGTGTTCACCTCCTCAACGGTATTAAAGACTGGTAAATCAAGGTGCGTCGAACCTCCTTTGCCAGGTGATACGCCGCCTACTATGCGAGTGCCATAGGCAATTGTGTCTGTGGCATTTGCAGTCGCCTCCACGTATCGTCTCTCCATCAGTATTACATTTCACAGCAGGGAGGGGTCTCGTATTTACCGCTTTCCCTGTAAACCCTACATGGTATAAGCAAAGTACATGCATTTGTGAGGTCATTATGATTACCTTGATATATGACAGCCGTGTTCTTATCTATTCTTAAGTTGGAGATTGTGCTATCATAGCCGTTTGAGCATCGAGCAACCGAGGTGGAGAGTTGTCGTCGCCAAACCGAGGGGCTGCAACGAATTGCTCCGAAAATTGATACCATCATGACATGTATACAACTTTCAATACGCTAAAGTGCTGCATAAAATATATAAGAGAGTCAATCTTCGTGAGCATTTGTGTATTGCTCGTGCATATGTAATATAGATGGATACGTGGCCACCAACGACATGTTACCCAAGTGACAAGAGTAAGGCGAATGACAGAGCCCCGTTTTTATCAGCAAATGGCTATATGCGACGTCATGGATCCCGTCAAGACGGCTATTCCCACGTTTTTCACAAGGCATTCATGAGGGAGATGAACGCACGGACAGAAAACTTAGGGTTATATTACAAGACTTGCACTGATGGACTAGAATTTTTTTTCTCGCGAAACTGGCAGTTGGTACAACAATGTGCGGAGCTTATGGTAGCGGCAATTACTAGTAGAAACTCGCAGCGCTCGAAATGTAGAGTATAATAATAAGCTATCTAAATGATTATTGGTTGTCCATTAGTAAAACAAATGGACGGTGTGTTGTAAATAAACAAGAATACAGATTGGAGAGATGAACTCTTTGCGATGGGAAGAACTTACATAAGTGAATCCTTTGCACGTTGGTACGCGACATGAACGATGACATGGGGTCTGCTCGCCCTCTAATTGGAAATCACTCCCTGCGTCTGGTAGCGGAAAATTGCATCATCTGATAGGGGTGAATGTCATCTTCCAGAGCTACGAGGCCGTTCATTTTCCATCTCGCGAATATAAAGTGCTGGAGGTATCCTCGTGTCTTAGCCAAGCACTTTCCAAGAAATCAGCGCCGTGGTACGAGACACTCTTACAGAGCAGAGTCGCATTAGACATATTTTGAATAAATAATGCGCGGTACGCGAACTAGGTGTGGCTGTGATTATCTGAGAAGAGACTTGGAAGTTGCAGGACAAAAAGGTTGAAGTCTGCTTGTCTCGGACAAGGCCGAAGTCGGAAGAATCCGGGAACTCTAACAGTATTGCCTCGATGTGCCTGAGAGATAGCGTCTGCAAGGAGAGTGGCAGGGCAGAATCGCTTGCTTGCCTGCACGGATCTGATGCGCGCATCTTGCATGAGACCATTCCAACGAAGTAGTAGTCCCCTGTTGGACATGAAGCATTGGTACAGAGTGTTTGTATACTCGAAAAAAATCAGAGCCTCGGCACCTAGAAATTACTGCTTTTGCAATTGCCCAATCTTCTCCCTATTGAGGTTACGCAGGATGCGCTGTAATGCCGGTTGGTCTAATACGCGAAAGACCCATCCGGCCTCAATGACTGCTTCACGTGGGTGCTCTCTTGGGGGTCAAGAGAATGGGACTCCTCCTTTCAGATGTTTCGATAAACCCCCTCCAGCCAACACTCCCGCCCGACAGACAGACATGCTTAGGTAGTTATCACTCTTTTCAAACCCAGACCAAGCTTGTTGCATTGCCCCATACGAAGTTCGCAAAGCCACCCTGTGGCGGCTGGTTGGCTGCTCCCACACTAGACATCGTCTCACCCACCTTTGGAGCCTGGCCTCGTGCTCATAGCGTCATGCCGAATGCGTCCTCGTGCTCTTGAGGGCAGCAGGCTGCAGTGGCTATGGACTGACTGACTGCAGCAACAGCAGCATCAGGATGAGCTGAAGAGGCGAGAGTCAAGGGCCCGAGGCCTTCTTCTCCTTCTTCTCCCCCTTCAGTCTGTACAACATACACATGCATGTGTCGACAACACGAGACGCGCAACCTTCCAGAACAAGATCCCATACCGCCGTGAAATGCCATTACCGAACCGATGCCTCGCAGCAAGCTGCCCTTTCGATCGAGCTCTGTCAAGGCCATGGGCTCCAACCTTTTCTCCCGACGCCGCCGCGAAGATGCACAAAAGGACATGGTGAAACAATCAGGCGAGCCGCGGCGTCGTCGAGCGTCTATTTCTCTGGGCGAGCGGCCGACGCCGGAACTTCAGCGCCCAGTTGTGGCGAAAGATTTTAGGTCGCACCAAGATGTTCAGAGGCCGACAATGCCGCACCCGCCAGCTTCATCTAGCAGGGCTCGAAGCCCGCCACGACGAGAGTCTCTTTCTCGAGGGTCTGCATCGCCTCATTCCCGCCAGAGAATGCCAGGCGGCGGAGATGGTCACCGCGGTCGCCAGTCCCGATCGCCTCCTCGACGCCGGTATTCCTCTTCGGAGATTCCTCGACCACGCGAGATGATGCACCAACCTCAATCGCCAGTGCCCTCACGATCTCAGCGAAGTGACAGTCACGAACGGCGTGATCGACCTGGATATGGAGGTGCGATAGCTACAGGCGCACCTTCGTCCTCTCCACATCTCGGGCCTAAATCTGAATGGAACACTTCTTCAAGGGAGGCCCGACAGGAAGCCCGACGGTATCCGCCTTCAGCATCATCAAATAATAGACCACAGCCTGCGAAGCGAGGCAGCTCTCCTTATCATAGACCGTCCGCTGCCCCTGATAGACATCGCTCTGCCTCTGTAGATGGCTATGATAGAAATTCTCATTCTCAACACAGCTCTTCCCAACAACCAACCTCGCCCTCCCGCCGTCCGAAGCACGAGCGGAGAGGCTCAGACAGTTTCTTTAGCAAGTTCCCGACTTCGTTTGCAACATATGCGGGAATTCGAGCGCTCTCGGAGCATGCCGATAAGGCAAAAGAATGGGTTGAGTGGTTTAACAACGTAAACGACGCCCCAGACGAGATCCGCGCTCTATCTACTAGGATTTCTACTACGCGCGACACTATTCAACAAATGAAAGAGTGTCTAGAGGCCAGGCCGGACCTTATTGAGGACGACGCCGGACAGATCCTCAAGTCTCACATTGAAGACGCCATTGATAGCACAAGTGAGACATTGAAGAGGATGACGAAATTGCTGGCGAGTTTTTCCGGAGCTGCCAAGCAGGATAGCACAGCTCTTGGTCGCTTGGAAGGCTTTTGGCATTCATACAATTATAAAAATGAGGGTGAGGAGCAGATTAAAGCCGCCGATGCCGAGTTGCAACAACAGTTATTGCAACTTGGTACTCTCATGTCCAATATATACGCGTTCGTCTATTCCCCCCCCCTTCCTTTAGTTACTTAGTTATACTGACAAGCAACAGTCGAGCTTTGAAGAGACCATCACCAGGCATCGCCACACCAAATGCACCCACGCCCCCTCAATCAACAGCAAGGATAAATCCAGCGATGGACACGTCAATACCGATGCAGCAGCCGGCAGCTTCAATACCCAACCGACCTCCCCCATCACCACAATTGTCTCCTAAATCTAAAGGCCATTTCGAGACAGCCGGAATTCCTCCAAAAGTGGTCCCAAATCCACCGACGCCTCCTCAATCAGAACCATCTGTTGAACAGCCTCCGTCTCATGGCTCTGCTAACGCAAGCACGGCGGGCCTTGATCCGCGTGATGCGAATCCACTTCCGAATCCAAAGGATGTCTTATTAGATGCTGCGTGGGAAGGCGATGTCAAAACTGTGGCCAACTGCCTGCGCCATGCCCCTCCAGACTCATGCGACCCTCATGGACTAACACCACTGCATCTCGCTGTCGAGCGTGACCACATGGCCGTCGCTATGTATCTTCTCGATCATGGCGCAGATGTTCACGCTCGTGCTGATGGCGGCTGCATGCCTCTTCATTTGGCTGCGCGTTATTCATCTGCTGCTACCGTAGAGATGCTTATCGAGCGCGGCAAGGCCGATCCGAACTGCCAGACCACGGATGGGAGAACGGCACTTCATTATGCTGCCAGATCTGCCGAGAATGGAGATGCGGAGCGACGAGAAGTGATCCGCGCATTGCGCGATTTAGGGGCCAATCCTACAATCAGGAATAAAAGAGGTGAACTAGCTAGAGATGTGGCTCAAAAAAGAGACTACCGGGATGCAGCTGCAACACTGAGTAGAGCTGAACAGAAGTGGGAGCAAAAACAGCAGCAAAAACAACGAGAGTATTTGCAACAACAACAGCAGCAGCAGCAACAACAACAACAGCAGCAACAACAACAACAAGAGTATCAGCGGGATCTACCACGAGAACAGCAACAGCGGGAGCAGATACATCAACAACAACCAAGAGAAATAAACACGAGAAGCACAAGAGAGAGTAATCCACAAAAAAAGGAGGGCGGTTGGTTTCAACGCTATAGGTTCAAGAAATAACGACTTACGATGACTTTGATTATATGTATTCGCTCTATTTATATTCACTCCTGACCTGGTCCGCTATTCTATATATTTGTTTATGACTAATGAATCCATCATCTATACCAGATAGATTAATGTTATTTTTTTATCTCTTTGAACGCAATATATCCTTAAAAGAATCTCCATAAGGAGTCCGTGTGCCTTGTGCTCTTGAACCGACTATAATAGAAACAGGCTGGCCACATAATGAGTAGCAGAAGAGACCATAACACAAAATACGTAAAGAGGTTGGTAATGCCCTTGGTATCTCCTGGATGCATGGGATCAGAGTGCCCGGCTTCTGTGCCAAACAGGTTTTTGAGCAATATCCTCAGAGGAGACATGACGAGGTTTAGATGGAACACATAGAAGAAAAGGGACGATGTGCCAAAACTCAAAAGTATACCAAAGCGCTTCGCAATGTGCGCAGGAATAGAGCTAAACGCTCCAAGCAAGAACAGGTTGCCGGCCATGGTAAAGGCCCAAAAAGCAACATCAGGGGGATATTTGACGATATAGAAGAACGACGCTGCCGAGGCAAGGTAAGGGTTGTCGTTGGCAGTCTGAGCATCCTGCGCGGGTGTATGCAGACAATCTTCCGAGAGATTGCCTACACGCAGAAGTCTGGTGAGAACGAAAAGAATAGAAAAGATGACGCCGGCGGATGCGTGGCCGATGACAATGGCAGAGGTTGTCCATTTCCGGACAGAGAGGATGCGACCGTAGAGAAGTCCGAGAATGGCGAATGACAGCCATGCTATAGGGGGGAAGTTTGACATGATGTGCTCAGTGGAGACGAACCAGAACCAGATGGCGAGTAAAGGGTGTTTCGCTGTAGGGATGAATTGGGTTGAAGCGGAACCGTCAGATGCCTCTGTATCGACGCTGCAGCGGCCGTGGTCCTCAGAGAGCCAGATATTCCACCAAATGGTGATAACGCTAAGAACAACGAGGAAGATGTTGTGGAAATGCCACGATAGTGATGAAGCGGTTGCTGCTCTCTCGTTTTCTCTGGCGGCGTGCCTTCGTCCAAGTAGCAAGGGCTGGCTCACTCCTCCCTCTTCATCTTCGCCATCTTCATCCCCGGCCACATACACAGCACCAGATCGCTTGTCCATCATCAACAGACCTCTCTCTAGTACCCCGGCGAGCCATTTCTCGGTCCGATCGATCAGCAGCCACATCATTCCCGCCAAAACATAGTCGACTGCCAATGAGAATAACACCGCGTTCATGAACCACAGTTGACCTCCCGATGCTAAAAACCCGAGCGCCGCCGTTACTGCAGTCAAAACGAGACCTCTCATGGCATAGTATTGCATCAACCTGCCTGCCGACCACCCGAGGCGAGTACGGGACTGAGAGAGAAGGACAACCCCCATTCCGAGAAGAAACGTGAATCCCGGGGCACAGAGATGGGTCAATGTGCGAACGACATAGGCAGTTGTAAAGTTCCAGCGGCGCACTACAAGGCCGTCCATCTCTCCGTCAATGTTTGTACCATGTTGCCAAGTATTTAGACCGAGAGCGAGATGATCCATGGCCATGATGGCCATGAGAAGGCCGCGCTGGAGATCGGGGGCAAGGAGTCGGGCCGTCGGCTTTGCTGCAGGAGCGGGAGACGACAATAGTGAGGACGATTCGGTTTGAGAGGACGCATTTGGATCGGAAATTGAATCATAGCGGTAGTCATTTTCGCTGCGGGAGGAAGTCTCAGGTGAAGAAACCATCGTGGCGTTGGTCTTGGATGGGCTGTCGCCAACCCGAAGCCACGCTGTATCAAGAGCAACTTGGGAAAAACCAAATACAATATGAGTTGTTACAAGGGCAATTGCGGCAAAGGGTACATTAAAGAAGAGGAAAAAGAACCCTAAGGCTGCTCAAAGTCCGCCAGGACTCCGCCCTCCTTAAGAGCTCCGGCATAAGACAACACTCGACTTTCATCGCGTTGTCCGACTTCCGACGTCAACCAACTTTATTGACGAACCCCTGGGACTTTCCTGGTGGGATCCTTTACAAAAATCCGACTGGGAGGGGCGACAAAATCCTCTGACCCGCCCCGATGAGTCCGAAGCTAGACTGAAAGGCTCTAGGAGGTGATTAAATAGTAGTTAGGCCAATTAAGCGCGCGGGCAGATTCATAATGCGAAATTATTAATACTGCTACCCTTGTTTTGGTGTCGGCATTGTATTGATGGGCGGTTTCCGAGATAGACTTCCTATCAATCAGGAGAATGACTATGAAGTAGCGTAAGAAACTCGCGAATATTTTAAGTACTATTTGATCCAAGAGGGTTACACTTCGAAGCTAGTAGTATTTACTCCGACATATTGTTTCATACATACTCCGTATTCACATCTGTTCTCTGGTTGCCCTCCACATTTGCGGTAGCACAGAATTGAACAATATACGGAACAGCTACCCGCATTCAGTTCATAGTACGCAAGCGTGGCACGAATGCTAACCAACCAAAAAGCTCGCTCTATTGCAAAATATTTGTTGATCGGTTCAGTTACCCGAGTTTCTTACCCGTACCGAACTAAAACATGCCATAGTAGCTTCAGCTCTTGCAAACCTTCGCCCAAATCTCTCCTGTCCCCCAGCAAATCAGCGCCAGCAACCAATTCTCTCACTGCCTCTCCAATAGCATTCGCATCAACGATGCCGTTAAACGCAATTCTAGTCGCTAGTGATGGCATTGTTGGTCCTCGGAAGTCACTAGGAACGCTCTCTGAAGGCAACTGGAATCCGTGACGTATAAAGATTGGGAATCCATACGTTTGGCCGAGCGCCTGAAGAAGGGTTCCAGTGCTGCCCCTAGAGAAAAATGATGGATCGACAACCAGAGCTTCCACATCTCGTGAGAGAAGGACATCGCCGTGAATCTGCGCCTCAATCAAGTGATCCAGGTTACGGCTTGGAAGCCTCTTGTAGATCTCTTCTACAAGAGGTGATTTGCTCAACGCGTCGATGTACTCCACCATCTTTTTCGGCCTTACGTTTTCAACCCCTAGCGCAGTATCTCGTGTGAAGCATTCTTCAAGTAGAGCAGCCAGTACCGCGTCGAATTCATCCGCTGTCCCTCTTTCTTTTGGAAATGCCTGCGAGCCACCAAAAGTAAACGTAGACCGAGACGAAACCTCCGGCCGAAGTAAGAAATAGCAAGAGCCGAATCGCGGGGCAGGACCGTCAGAGTTGCGCATCAAGTCCAAAGCACCGTATTTCGGTCTTAGTGTTGGATTGAAGGCTTTCGTCACGGAGTCTGAATTGTCAGAGCCATGATAAGCACCGCTGAAAAGGCTTCGCTCCCATTCATCGCGTGCGCCGCCCAGATGAGTCGCAACCAGGCCGTTGGAGATGCCAGTTTCGAATTGATTCCGGTATGTGCCATCTTCTAGTAGAGACTCAACAACAGTGCCCCCGTTACGAGACGGGCGATCGGGGTGAAAATGCAGCGCAACGCGGGCGTGCTGAACAATATTCTTTCGGATACCGTCTAGTCTCTCTATTGGGATATTGGACATGCGAAAAATGTGGGATATTGTTTTGAGAGCCTCGGGCCTAAGCGCTGCTGCTTGGGCTTTGATGTTGGTGATGGCAGCTGCTTGAGACGGATGCAGCGCCGGCATGATTTTCTGTGGAGATGCCATTTCTCGTATATCAATATAAATATCCGTTGGTGTTGGTGATTTTATATGCAAAGTTGCGATTCACAAGAAATTAGCCCTTCATCAGTTGCGGTCACTTGGTCGCAATGAGTCACAGCGACATCCATGTGTGTAGGGTTGTAGGATTCATGAGACGGAACTAATTCTGTAGCTTCTAGCCGTAGAGCATTTAGGCTATCTTTAGTGAGTTGCGCCATGGCTATTTACGCCAATGAAAATGGCTCGATTCATCGCTAACTTGCATACACCGGTTGATTTACATAGGTTCTTTGAATTACGCATTGTCAGCCTCGCAGATTACTCGGTCGCAGGAGATCCTGCCTCCCTACTTGGATCCTGTAGCCTTGCCAACTCCAGTAACAGTCGATACATGTACACCGCCATGTCCTTTTCCCTTAGTGCCTTGAAGAACCAATCTCGGCCCTGCTCTGCAATTTCCCTGGCCCTTTTTTGACCGGCGTGAGTTGATGTTAGATAAAATACCAGCTCCGGAAGCTCCTCCAAGCTTTGGCTAACTGGGATATAATGAACCCAGGGCACAAGGCGATCATCATGCCACTCTCTGAGGAGTGTTTGTTTCATTGGTGCCGATTTCGATGCGAGCAGCTTGTAGTAGCGACCACTAATACCGTTTCCATCAAGATCAAAGACCAGACGCGATTTGAGCGCCTTGTCTTTATCTGCCCAGCCGCCGACTTTGAAGAACCGCTTCTGATCTCTGCAATATTTCCTGTCGCATTGGAATATTCGGGTAAAGGCGACGTCAAACAGGCGACCATTCAAAAACGATGATGCGATGCGCTGAATTGCACCGCCCATCTCCCGCAAATAGTAATACTCCCGTCGTTCTATATTCTGTGCTAGCTTCACGAATCTTTGTCTCTGGTAATTAGACCAGTTTGCATCTGTGGCGAAGCCGCCGGTGGTGGACCCAGCCCAGTAGAGGTTGTTGCGCTTTTTATCCCAGCCAACCTCTTTTGAGTCGTCGTATACAAACTCTCCTTCGATATATGCAGGACTCGGGAGTAAAATGTCTCCCATGGTTGAAGGTGAGCCGGTTGAGAGGGCTGGGACAAACCCTTCGACAAGTGAGAAGGACACGGGGCTCATGAAGAGGCCGTGCATCTTGCGATATTCTGGGTGTTCACAGAGATTCATGGCAGAGGATTGATCTGTGACAAACGGTAGATCAAACACCTGCGCTGAAGATTGCGCCTTTGCCTTCTTGCCTTCATCCTTGGACACACAGAACTTTGTGACCTCATCCCAAATAGGTTGATGTGACATGCTTGTGATGTTAAACTGTGGATGGTTACGGGACTCTGCCGCCCCCCACGTCGGAATCAAGATCCGCGGCTCATCGAAATGATTGACGAGAAACTTGACATCAGGAAGAGCACCATTCAGCCCCTCGAACAGCGTGTTGAGCAGAAACTTGAGATGCCTATCGAAAACTCGATATGCGTGAGCACAATCTGCCGTAGCAGATCCTCCATCGAAGTTGCAGAACCACATTTCACTGTTTTGTGCGAAGTGAATCTGGTTCATGGTTTCAGCCACTCGCTTTCCGCTAAGGTTCCAAAAAGGTGAGACGGCATGGTGGATTGCGTCAAAGTCGTCGATTATGGGGGATTTATGGCGAATTGCGAATTCATACCAGGCTTCAAAACCCGGCGGTGGCGCGGCATGATATCGACGCTGGTATTCCTCAACAGCCTCCTTGTAGGACCTAGACTGGGTCTTGAGAAGACTCTTAAAATTGGCCTTGCCGCTGCGTACAAGGCTCTCGATGGGGTGTTCTCGCTCAGGGCCAAATATTTTTGCCGATTCTTGTGCATCTTGAATCATCCAGAGGTTTAACAAAAGGGGTATGAACGATGCGAGGCCCAGCACCCATAACAACACCCTAAACCTTGCTTGTTTCGGCAATAGAGCGATCAGTTGGCCGAGAGTGATGACCGAAACGAAAGCGTAGGCTACAGCCTGAAAATCCGATGATTCATTTGCTGGATTCGTAGTGAAAGAGATGCTGAATGTGGTGATCAGAGGAGCAACAATCCAAGAAGCATCTCGAACCTAAGCAATGGTTAGCAACTTGAAAGCTTCGTTGGTTGCATGCACACGAGAAGACGTACCACCTGGATGACAAAAAACCAAGACAAGGACTTGAGAAGGGCTAGGAAAAATGTGCTGATTAGGCCAGTCGCATTCAATCCAAAAAAGGCAATGTCAACTCCCCATATGATGAGGAGGAGGACAGCAATGCGCACAGAAAGAGGGCGAATGGCATTTTCAAGGTTGATGGACGGAAGAAACGTAGATGTCCTATTTCTTGGTAAAAGAGCAGTATATACAGTCAAGAGGAATGCGGTTGGGATAATGGAGAATAAGAATCCCCCAAAGGACCAATTCGAGAAAGTGAGAACACCAAAAGAAGCAGCCAGAATGGCACCCCAGTTTGTGCCCACCAAGGGAGAAAATAAGCCAACAGGCCTTGAAGCGGATCCAAGGTACTTTTGAACCGTCAAAAGCAAAGGCGTCAGTGCAGGCTGTCGGCATTTAGCACAGGCTCGATCACTCTTGTACTCATGTGCCTTACCAAAAATTGGACCAACCTAATCTCCGACTTGAAGAATGAATAGACGGCAACGCTCACGGCTACAATCCACACCGAATATACGGATGATGATGACCCCTTAGCCTTGCCGGAGACTACTGGTCTCAACAGCGATTTAGGCTGTGGCTGGCTCAGGGACTTGATCAAGACCGGCAGAAATGCCCAACACATCATCTCCGTCTCGAGTTCAGACTCTGGCGAGGACAGCCATTGTGCCAGCGTAGCAAATAACAGAGCTGCCCCGGCGTATGCAGCACTAGGCCCAGCATCGTCGGCCCTTGGAAGCCACATGATGATGCTTGACGTTGTGAGCTGATGATCCAATTTCCACGAGAGACGGCAAGGAAAATGGAGAACGTGGCATGGTGCCTGTGCAGCGCAGGGGGTCTAAGCCTCCCTTGAAAAGCTCCGACTCGTATTTACTAGCACCGTGTTTAATGTGGCTGAACTTATCACGTCACGCTTACTTAGCGGATCCCTGGAGCTTTGCCGCATTGCGGCCAAGTGAGGCTTTGAGCTCCAAACTTTACATCGAGGGCCAAGTCTAGGTCTGCATGTACGCTGAGATATCGAATGAAGTGGAGTCGCAGTGCCAGCTTGCTTCACGTAGGTAGTCCTTTGTTTGATATGAATACCTATAGACTTTGAAACCGCAAGCTACAGGCTAGTGTCAAAATTCTCACGACAGTTTATTATTTGGTACAGTCTCTGTTACATCCAATATCCTCAATTGATACAATTGCAAATACAAACGCAGCAATACGAAAGCAGCTAACGAGAACTCCCATCAACTGCCACCTAAGCATCAACGTTAGCACATAATCTTCAAGCATGTATCCGAGGCAACTTACCGCAGCCGGCTCCTCCTCCACATCCTCCTCCGCCTCCGCCAGCACCTCCGGCCCCATTACCACCGCATCCAGCACCACTTGCTCCACACGTCTAAGGGATGGTCAGAACTACAAAAATTTATACGAAGAAAAATCCGGTCACAACTTACCCCTCCATTTCCATTATTGCATCCGCCGGGACCACCGCAAGAGCCAGCAGCTATTCCTCCATTTCCACATGTCCCAGCAGCACAATTGCCCCAGGCTCCTTGGCCGTTATGAACAGTAGATGGATCCCATCCATAGTATAGCCCAGGAGCAAACCATGGAGGGAAAGGATACGGGCCATACACTGGTACATGGTGTCAGCCTCCTTCCATTCAACAAATTCTTGTAGCTTCAAGATGGCTAGCTGAGGGAGACTTGCTGGTGTACTGAGCACCCCAAAGAGTGAAATAGTCTTCCTTGGGTGGGAATTCCCGGCCCTTCCTCTCTGCCCTCTTGGCTGCTCTTTTGTACTCCTGGTCTAGCCATTGGCGCTGTCGAGCACGCACTCGTGCGGTGACTTTCTTCCGGTCCGCTGTTTCAATCGTCTTGACGGCGTTGTGGAAAGATATGTGGGCGGATTTCTCTGGCGGGCACGTTTCCGCCGCTTCAGACTTGTGAAAGATTTCCGACAACTTCTCATTAGTCGAGATGCCGAGAAGTCTACCCACGCCCGATATTTGTGAGGATCGAATTGCTGCCGTGGAGGCAGAACGATTAGCATGGCTTGTCTTTCACCTTGAATGGATGAATGGGCAGTGTCGACTCACTTTCACAATACCAGCATGTGCACTCGCTGTACACAGCGCCAAACATGTCTTGGTATGTTTTTGTTGTCCATTCAAAGCATCTACTAAGCTTGTCCTCGTCAATCTTATCATCGTGATCGACAAATTTCCCAGTTTTTGAAACTGTGTAGTAGTAGTAGTGAGAAGGTATAAGCTGATGCGTATGCCAAGCTAGATCGATATCCAACGTCGGCACAACGACCTTGCCAGGATGCTTCTTCATAATCTGTACGAAGCGTTCGTATTTGACAATGAGCCGCGTCATGGTGTCCCGCGCAGTTGGGCTGTGGAGCCAGTCTATGTTCACCATCTTTTCGACGAAGACGCCCTGGCGCATAACAGCAGCGCAAAGATCAAGCCCGAATGGGGAAAAGTTCTGCCAGTATCGACTCATCATCTTGCGGATAGTTATGCCGGCCCAAGCGTGTAATTGATAGCGAGCAAACAGACCTTTATCTGAATCTATGTTTCGGATCTTTTTAACACTGGACAGAGTATCTTGAATCATGTTCCTCACTGCATTCATATTTAAACGCTCTGGGGCCTTGTTTTCCTCCCCTTCTTTGGGTTTGCCCTTTTTCTTTATCTTGTCTTTTTTCGCTTTGGTCTTGACTTCTTTGGTGGTGGATATTTCGGGCGGCGGCTTGATTAACTCGAGGATTCTGCTCCGCAATTCTAGTTTAATCATGCGGTTAGGAAATGTTCTATAATATCTTTCGCCAGCGGTTCCTTCAGGCACAAGCTCAGCACGGCCGCTGCCCGGATCAAGAATAGTGCCTGGCATCGGTACAGATTGGACTAGAAGAGCGGAAGCATCCGAAACGAATTTTGACACGGATAATAGCTCTTTGTAGTTTTCGTTTTGGCAATTAGGACACCGGTGATTAAACTTGCCATCTCCATAGCCATTGCCGATCAGACCAGTAAACCTAGGAGGGTTAATCCGTGTAACAATCAGTATAATGGCGTAAAATGAACATCACTTACTCGATATCTTTCACGTCTTCTTTCATTCCACATGTCGTCCATGGGACTTCGTTTTTGCTAGGACAGAAGGGACACTTGAGTATCTTTGTCATGTCGTCATCTTGATTCCGCCAGCGATGCCCAGTTTTGGCGACCCAGTGTATTTTTGCCTGGTCGGACACATTATAATTGAACTCCGTATCGATAGCCTGGTGTATCAATTCCCACGGCATACCCGCAGGCCAAAACGTGCCCATTCCATGTCGCATTGAATCTTCAAGAAAAGCTCGGGGATTGAGCATATGCGTATGGAGAACCATCAACACATCTGCCGAGAAAAAAAAAAAGTGAAGAAAAATAAATTAGCCTAACCGAATTGTCAAACGATGTGCCTCGTGCTTCTCACCTAAAGGTGGCAGCATCTTTTCTTTCCACTTCAGCTTATGGGCGTTTGGAAACTTTCTATACTTGGGGCTATCCGGTGTCGTCATGTCCTTTTCAGTCAGCATTTCAGTTTCCGCAAGAGAATGCCACCATGTCTCATATCGTTCGACCGCACGGGCAACAAACAGCGCCCATCTCTTCTCGCGAATTCTGGCGTGGCCGGCCTGTGTTACGGTTGCGGAATTGGTCTTTTCAAGCATACGAATCATTGGCCAATCGCCATCAACGCGCAGGTCATCCAATGCCCATTTACCACGGCTATTCCAGAGGTTCCATAGTCCGTCGGTGTAGCCAATGTCCTCCTTCATAGCTTGGATAGCATGGAGAAGCTTGAGATGAGCGAGACACGAATCTTCCGAAATGCCATATCTGACGTTAATATGTTCAGCTGTGCTTCTGGCGAATGAGAGATTTATGAAAGCGGCATTGACATCTTCAGGAGCCTCGCCGACATCGTCGCCATTCGCGGCCTTGGGGTCCTCAGGGGTGATCGAAGTGCTCGTAGAATAGACGGGAAGAGAGTCGGAGTACATGTAATCGCCGTCAGATGCCTGCGGCTCTGGCTGCAGCGGGGCGATCTTCATGTTTGCTCTATGTTTTGGGTCTTTTCTAGCGTTGCACGCGATGAATCGACATGAGAAGGATCGTTACTCCGTACGCGAGGCTGCGAAAACGACGGCAATTTATTCCCCCCTGGTCTTCCAACGCGCATATGACGATAAATGTGAGCGCCAACAAATAAGGCGAAAGACGGCTAAACTTGAAATGGCACCTATACCCGCTTGTCATCATCCGCTGGCCCTGCAAGTGCATGTACGAATATGCGAGGTTCAGTTGAGCAACTCGATGAGAAATCACAATGCTTCCGGGAGGCCCGATTAAATTGTTCCAGTGTTTACACAGCCTATTCTCTCCTGTTTTATCAATCGACGCTGTTTAGTTGTTTTGGCGGGAGATGGACTTTCATAGTTAGTACCGCTTCTCCCTGTAGTATGGTCGTAGTCGTCATTGGAGGGGCGCTGAACTGATACCCTGGTGAACGAATCCTGGCATTTGACGTTTATTTGGCTTTAAGATGGATTTAAACTTAATCGCGCCTCTCCGTAGCAGAATTGGATTCTGATTTACGGAGTAGATCGGATGAATGCGTTCATCTTAGCGTTGCACGAAACCTGCACATATAATCATTCTAGAATGATGATATACTCGGCCTAGAAGGCAGGTCATAAGTTCATTCCAAATCAGGGCCTCTCTAATCAATGGTAACGAGTTAGAGAGACCAAGTGCGAATGAACATTGATCAAACGAGATATGCTTCTGCTTGATCGGGGAAGCTTCCCCGCCTTTGTAAAGGTCAATCCATAAAATACAGAGGCAAGAAAAGGGCGCTCGCCTCAATTTGAAAGGCAGACTACGGCCATCGTTATCATTATCACGCCAATGATATTCCAATCTACCGAGTTCGCGCTGAAAAAGTATATGAGTACGCGTCATTGGAAATGGCTGATACGAGGCTGATTTAACGGAACCACGGCACGCAACCAAACAAAAACGCCTAGTCAATCAATAATGTGGCGCAGAAGCACTTGTGAAAAGGTGGGAGAAGATGGTCTGTTGCCTGTCTCAGCATTTCTTCCGCTTCATATTCCGCACTCGACACTCCGTTGGCACCATTTTTAAACACTGAGGCATCACAAATGGATTTGGGACTAGTATTAGATCTATATGGGCGCGATCAAGCTCATTAATCTAAGCTAACTGAAGATAGATGGCATATTAGAATTAATAGTTGGGAATGCCGATAAGCCATTGCTCCTTATATCGGAAGATCCCAGAATCCCCACAGTGATAAAAAAAAAAAAAAGAAGGAAGAAGTAGCCATCGTCGATAGTACCGTAAAAGCCATCGTAGCGCCCAACCGTGTCGAATGTTGGAGCTGCTGGAGTTGCTGGTTCAGCTCTCTGAAGTCTCATCTTGACATTCTCCGTCCTATTCCTGCTGCCCGCCCTAGTCTTCCAGAAATCCTTCCGTGCCTGGGCTGCCCACTTCTGGAAGTCCATTCGCTTCAGGAAGTACTGCAACACAACCTCTCTGGCGGCCAGGACATCTTCTAAATTGTTGTGTATTCCACCTCCACGACGTATTTGGATGCCGAGAGATGTCTCACATAGTTCCTGAAGTCCCCACCGCCGGCCAGGCTTCTTATACTCGTTTTTATTCTTACCAAAGACGGCGTCTGCAGCAAGGATTGCCGAGTCCACGACACGCTTGTGGATCAGCCTGAGAACTTCGAAGTCGAAAAATATCGTTTGCCCGATGAGAATCGTTTGTTCGTCAATATGCCTCCAGAGTTCTTCTCGAGCAGCAGCCCCAGCCTTATGGGACCATTTAGTACTTAGTTGCCTTTATTATTACTGTAGCATCTATGCCGTGAATTTTCGTTCGCCAGTTAGTAATTAGTTACGAAGGACTGACGAACGAGTCAATCAGCGTCTCGCCGGTCAGGAAGTCAATCGCACAGGACCTGATCAGCTCATCAGAGCCGTCAAAAGTCCCTGCCATCTCGCAGTCAATCACAACAGCACGCCGCTTGGTAATGGCGCGTTGCATTGGTGGTGTATGCCGAAACTCCCCAAGACTTGGCTTTGGCTTTGATCTCTTCTTTGTCGGCCCCTTCACAGCATCGAGTGTATAGCCTTCGTCCTCGAGTCTCTCCGCGGAATGACAAGTGGCAGAAAGCTGGTTGAAAATATCATCTTGCTGTTGATGCGCAAGGTAGCTGTAGGTGACACCCCCAAGGCTAAGTGCACAGCAGGTGGCAGATTTGCATTTGCTGGACTCTCTTCGCAATCGGTGGCTGATGTACTTGCAGGTTTCGATGGATTCACCACCCCTTTGGCATGGACTGATGAATTTGCACGGGCTGCCAAACTCCTCTCACTGTCGAACCATCACAAGCATGCTCGACAACATTGGTTCATATTGTGGCCGGTCTTGAGTGCGTGGTCAAATATAAGACGTCTTATTTTAAATTTTCGTTGGCAAACGCCGCACTGAAACGGCGCCATCGTGAGTTTGTTGGAAAATTTCGTTGGCTTCAAGTGCTCCAAATGAGATCAAGATATAAGAAAGAACCGATGGCGAGGAAGGTGTGTGATATTTCAGGCAGAAGCTTTGACTGAGATAAGCAAGAGAGGTGAAGCACACGACGTCAGTTCGGCTGACCACTACACAGAACTGGCGCATGTAGGACTGAGTCGCACAGCTATTCCGGCTTGCGCCAATAAGTTTCAAGCCCTTGTTTGCAGGAATATTGTCCAATATTCATCAGCCACGTATACCAATATTATTACGCCAATGGTATTGGCTGCTGCCGCTAGTATTTCTCGTTGTGAAATGTCGCGGGCGGGAGACCTATTAGAGATCGTAATGGGAGGCCCACGAGTGACCGCGTATGCAGCCCCCAACCTCGCGTCCATTAGGTTATGAACGACACTTTTGCATTTAAGTTCAACTATTTTTACAATAGAAGGTCACATGATAGTATAAATAAATGCATATGCGCATTGTGGCACAAGAGCGAAATGCAGAAGGGGGGATTTTGAGTGTAGCATCTCGCCCACGACGCACGAAACAGCGAACCTCATTCAATCTACCTTGACAAACTGCCATAGAGTCGTTACGTGCTGTCGCAACACCACGTCATCCGAACCTTCCAAAACACACACCTTCTTCAGCGTGTGCCACCAGTGCGGCATCAGCATTTCGTAACCACCCTCTGGATGCTTCCTCACAGTCATGAACTCCCAAGCTTCGTGTTGAAATGTTGCCGAGTGCATTTTTTCGGCGTTATTGTGTCCCATGAATCTGCCGGTTTGGGGATTGACAAAGCCGAAATATCCGTTCTTTTCGATACAAAGCCATGTGTATTGCTTGTTTACATCTCGATCGATGTCGTAAACATAAAGGTCGCCATCGTGATTCGAACAGATTACTCGGTTGGTGTCGCTGGTAAAAATGTTGTATTTGTTACCTGGCCAAGGTACTGCAAATCGGCGGCCATCCCAAACCTCGCCTACGATGGTCGGCTCGGACGTTTCTGGAGTAAATTGAGTAAAGGCCGTAGAAGAGTCGTCCGTTTTCTCCGTCATGACGATATTTCCTCTCAATTGACGGGTTTAAGAAGGAAAATAAATCGTGGATAAACTACGATAAAGGACGAGATTGTCAGCTGTTTTTCATTTATAGAAAGATAAAGAAATGCACCCACTTGGAACACGTGCTCAACTGGGAGAGTCTGCTAGCTCTCTGGTTCTGAAGATGTGAATGGAGGGAACAGACTAGAAAATAGAGTCAGCGGGAAATGCATTGATGTGGCCAACGAGCTATTTGTGTGACTCCAGGGTGAATCGAGACATGTGTCACATGAGCCCCCCAAGTATTAAGGTAGGCCTCCCATCCGGCCACTACATGTATACAACATTTTACTTAGGACTCCATGAAATACAGAATATACCTGTTATTTTATGTTTAAAATAGCCTTATATGGATGATTAACCCTCTCTAGTTCTGAAAAGAGATAACTAGCAATATTACAGGCATGACTACAAGCGCGAACTTCATATGTAGCCACCCACATTTCTGCACTCCAATATTTGGCCATAGAGACAACAAATGAAGCCTATATCAACAAGAGAGGGAGACTTTACTCTAACTATTGGCACTTTGGCAATCTATTTTTATGAGCAATACAGTGATCTTCCTCAAAACATCATGTAATGTTTTCTTCAGGGTTTTTTTATCCAGCGGGAAATATACGCTGCCTAAGATATTCGTCACTGCAATCCAAACCTTAGAGTGGATATTTCCAATCGTGTGGAAGGGTGCGAGGAACGACAGTGGCGTAAATACGAAGGCACAGAGATCTAACTTGATGGTAGGCTTGACTACTCATACGAATTATTGACTTTCAAGTTAATGTTACTCAGATGGAAGATGGTATCAATGATGCTTTGGAGTCTCCTTAGATCCACACCATCTCAATGTTCGGCGATAGCCACTCAAACATTTTCCAGGACATTTAGAAGGAAATACACGAAGACAGTCGATTCTAAGGAAGGTTGCTAGCTGCAAGAGATTGGGTAGCAGGGAAATAGCGGCATCAGTGAGAAACCTCGCTTTAGCGCAGCGTCAATGCCATAAGACACAGTGGGACTGCGAGGAAGGTTTAATGCTACTTTTTAGTCTGTCCATAGTTTGGCCTGTCTTTGAGCAGCGAAGCAACGTTGAGAAGAAAAGCTTGGGGGGCAAGGGCCGCCGGTTAGTGATCTAACCCTCCCCATAGGCTACCGCATATCGTAAGCCAAGGCTCATCCAACGGTAAGCCATCTTCTATGTCTACTTCATCACTTCTCGGAGATACCCTGCCCATTATGGCTACATTTTCTTAGCATCTTAAAACTAACTACATAATAAGATTGCTACGTAGAGTTTATACAAGGAATATCACCTTAGAGCTACTAGACGCAAGATGGAACAACACGTAGGGGGAAATGAGCTTCGAAGGCACTCATGAACTGAAACATCAGGTCCTCTCTGCCAGCTTGCGCCATTATTCCCAGCCCGTATGGTCTTCCATATGCTAGGGTGACTCCAGCCGGCATCGTCGCGATTGGGTAACCTGTATTTTTATTAGACTTGCTCCACTGAACATCGCTCATAACCATACCTGATGCCGCTGATATAAATAGCACAGGACTGCCCATTGGAAATGCAAGGATGTTCAAGCCCTGCTCGCGTAACAATTTGTCTATGCCCTCATTCTTAGTTACTCTTTTCATCCGCTCCTTGACAGCCTCATATGTCGTCTGTGACGGAGGGTCTCTCGAAGCTTTCAACAGCTGGTTCTGATCTGCGTAGTCTTTGATTGGAAGCTTTTGGTCAGCATTTTCTAATTCACAAGGAGAAACTACACACCTTTGGGCAATCCCTCCAATGGGTGGTCCAAATTGAAGTTGATGATATCTTCTATCGTTTCTATCCTTGGAACTTAAGCCTCGACTAGCCATGCCTCGAGGGCTTGTTTTCCTTCCTACGCTTTTCACAGTTAGCACTTGACCATAGATTCAAGATACATAAGCATACACATAATGACATCAATCGGATTCTGTCCATTGTACCACAGGTCAGTGGCGGGCGGGATAGCGACTGGATATAACACGGATGCTCCGGTAGCATGCTTCTTGATGTTTTCAATGACGGCAAAGCATACATCATTCTCGAAAAAAAGTAAGCTTCAGCGATGCAAAAGAAAGTTAGGAAACTCGCCATTTGCTTCAATATAACCTCGTCTAACTTCACAATCTTGCGGTGGAGAGACCATTTTGTGGGATCAAGAAAGCCATTCGGAGTGAGTCAAAAGCTTTGGTCAGGAATTTCTGATAGCCTTCCTCTGGAAGAAGCTTCCTTTTCTTCTCTGTTAAAGCGACCTCGCTCTGAACAGCTGGGTCCGCTGGCGATTTGGCAAGGCCACCGGTAACATCCAGCTCTATGGAACTTTTCAAAACACCGTCCATATCCACAAAGTTAAGGGCGGACTTCAACGCATACAAAGCTGCTCTTGAACCTGGCATGACAATGGAGCCGTTGGACTCTGTGCCAAGAGCCAAGGGGGCATAGCCTGCCGAGACTCCCACGGCAGAGCCAGTCGAAGAACCGCATGGACCCTGAAAAATTATGTGGTCAGCCAGAGAAATCATTGGAGGCGATTGCACGTACAGTCTGTCCGAGGCCCGTCTCGTTTGACTTGCGAGCGATATAAGCAGACTGTGTTTGCCCTCCAATTGCCGACCACCCGTTCGAATTCGCATCTGCCCTGCAGGGATGGCATTTTAGACCTGTAAGAATCTGTGGATCATTCGACGCACTTGAAGTTGTGAAACTCCTACACCTCACTTGTCGGCTGAAGATCTACAAATCACATGCTTCGCATTACTTACATTCAGATTGGTTTTGCCCAAAATGACGGCACCCATCTCCTCAAGCTGTCCATAGCATCAGAGTTTTTGGTCCATGCGCACACGGTATTCCCCCCCCCCCCCCCCCCCCCCCAAACTGACCTTGGTAACAATATTCACACTTTTCAATGCACTCTAGTCCTTTAACGCAAGGCTACCCAAAGTGGTTCCAAGTTCCAGAGAAGGCCCCGTCGCAATGTCATCCTATGAAAGTTTAGAAATATTAGGCTGTAGCCGCAGATGTAGAAATAACAGACTTTGATGAGTATGGGTATGCCATGGGACGGGCTTCTAACATGACCTTCGGCGTGCTCGCAGTCAAGCTGCTCTGAGCGCTCCATCAGGATGTTTTTTTGGAACGATGGATATCATGGCATTCAATTTCGCGCCCTGATGATCATCTTTGCCGATTTGCTCAAAGCATGTCTGGACCAACTCGACGCTGGTGAGCAAGCCAGCTCCGAGTTTTCTCTGTAATCCTGCCGAATCAAGATTTAAGAGGTCTTTGGTTGACAGTTTTGCAGCCATTTTGAACAACGCAGATGAGTAGGTAGTAGAATCGATGAGTGAGTAGTAAAATCAATGAACGAGATCGTATATTTTTTAAAATTAGGTCAACATCAATTCAGAGACCATCTATTCTGCTGGTCAGATCCCCCTCTGCAGGTTGTCCACAGACAGTGACACTGATCTCTGCTCTCCCAACAGCAACTGCTCAATAACGTGCGCACGCACATAGCTATCCAATGGGATACATCCACGTAGGATTCGTGTTTTCTCGCTTTGTCAAAGACGCTTTAAAAAGCAGAGGCTCGTGCGCAACTTACAGGTCAACATGGAGCCGACTAGCATTTTTAGATTGATCAATGTCAGTGTTATTATTAAGGGTATAAATACTATTTATTGTTTGTTAGTGTGGGTAGTATAAGAGGAGCTGATTGTCGTTTGCAACACATGTCAACTGCACGCATTCATAAGCAGATGTAGCCCGTCATCACGGCACTTCTGTAATATTAGAGGATGCAATATGTCCAACTGCTCATCGCTTCTTAACAAGATCGCGTGCCACATTTAACCAAAACTTATCCAAGTGGTAAGCAACATTAATATCCAAATTATCCAAAGCAAACAAGCCATCATCAAGTAAAACTATAAGTATGAAGCATGTATGTGACAGTTATGGCCCGTCAGATTGTGGGCTTGAATAACATAATTATATGAGAAATCGATGTAAGGGAGTATCTCAAGATCACAAAATATCCCTGGCGTAGTATAGCTAGCTCCGTGGCCAGTCATAA
Source organism: Trichoderma sp. TW21990_1 (assembly GCA_010015515.1). Lineage (NCBI taxonomy): Eukaryota > Fungi > Ascomycota > Sordariomycetes > Hypocreales > Hypocreaceae > Trichoderma > Trichoderma sp. TW21990_1. The sequence goes on along the minus strand of WXUD01000017.1, from coordinate 401,937 downwards.
GAGCCGATATCATTCGAACTTCTGGATGCTTAATACTTTTAGTCATAATCTGTTACTGCTTTGTGATGTAGTAGCCTTATCTACCTTGCTCAACTTATGGGCAAATGTTCCTATTATGACCAATGCTCAGGAGCCACCGCTGTCAGTTTTGCTGTTACTGAAACCTGAACTGTTGGATCGGATTTTAATTTTGAGGAGGCCATCTCGGCTGGCTTTGGCTTCAGTTGGGGAATCAGGTGGATGCTAGCCAACTAATAGGCCTTGCAATTCACTCCAATGGTTTGGCGCCTCATGTTCATAATATATTATTCGCCTTCGACACCCTGAATAACTGAAAGTCATTTGAGCGGTTATCCGAAATAACTAATAGATGATTCACCCTTATCACGCATTTCTCAAGTTCATGAAAAGTATAAAACGAACTCCACCGATCACAAATTAAGAAACTTAGTGGCATTGAGAAATATAATGTCTGCCGAATATTATACGCAACTCACAAATTGCGTTCTAATTCAACCATACTCTCCCATTCTCCCTTAATCTCATCCAGTAGCCCCTCTGTCAACAAAACATCCAATGCAACTCCAGCCAGTCCTTTAGCCACTCTCAGAGCCCTCGCATAAGCATCGCGTGTCCCAGCAGCCTCGGCAAATTCCGGATTGTGCGGACCTTGGCCCTTCGGTCCAGGCTGTAAGCGAAACGCGGTGCTCAGACTCGGAATCGCGTGGCTAATGTCGCCCTGATCTGTACTTGCCTGTGTTTTACCTCGCGTTTCATCGATATCCTGATCTTCAGCAATCTTGCCTGGAGGATCAAGGGCATTAAAGTATCGCGTGTAGGATCTCGCCATTGTTCGGTTAGGCATGTGGTTTTTGTAGCCCCAGAGTTCGGTGATGGTTACTTTGGCTCCGGTGGCCAGAGCGCCAGCCTTGAAGCAGTCATACACCTTCTCCTTGAGCTCGTCGAGACGCTTCTGTGTATCTGATCTGACGACAAACCGGCCTGCGGCATAGGCATGGATGATGTTGGGAGCGACACCGCCATCGGTGATGTACCCTTGAACTCTGTCCTCGGGCATAATCTGCTGTCTAAGCGCTGAGACATTGTTGTATCCAGCAATGAGCGCGTCGAGAGCGTTAATTCCGAGCCACGGGTTCGCCGCAGCATGAGCCTCTCGGCCAAAGTACTCAACCCTGAACTGCAGATACGACGTCGTCCGCATCAAAGCTGCGTTTGGGGTGATTCCCGGATGCGAAATGAGGCTCACATCGACCTTGTGGTCAGAATAGGCTCCAGCGTTGAGAAGCCTGATTTTCCCGCCGCCACCTTCTTCTGCTGGCGTGCCGAACAAGACGACCTTTCCTGCAGCTCGGTGTTGTCTCATTACTCGAGCGGTCGCGACAGCGCCAAGGACCGATGCTGTGGCTATGAGATTATGGCCGCATGCATGACCGATGCCTGGGAGACAATCTATCGCAAAGCAGAAAGGTCAATATCGGTTATGTGCTCTGCCTCAAAAGAACTGCGTGGCGCAAGCAAAACTTACCCATCTCCGCATTGAAGGAGACAACAGGACCGCGTCTTCCTGTGTCAAAGACGGCAACCCAGGCTGTCTCCATGCCGTAGGCAGAAGGCGTAACCACCCAGCCACTCTGGGATTTCATGAAGCTGGTCAAGGCATGGTGGGCAATGAATTCCTTGAATCCTCGCTCCGGGTTGTCGTGAATCTTTTTGTTTATTGGCCAGAAGACCTCATCGAGACTGTCTACCGCCTCGCTGATATCACTGAGGTACCGCAGCTCTAACGACGCGTTGCTGGGGCGTGCATCGCTTAAACGGCCATTTTCGATAGCATCATCACTATGTGATACAAGAACGAAGCCATCAATTTCCTCGTCGACTGGTGCCATTACACGTTACGTCATATGACGGATGCAAGTTACCACGCCCATGCTGATAACATCGTAAAAGGTACAATGTAAACTGTCCTGAGGGGTCGCCTGAACGCGCCTTGGCTGGGCTGCTGTATCCCATGTCTTTCCATTCCAGGGTATTGTAGCACCAAAGCGGGCAGGATGGGATGACCCAGGTTTAATCCACCTATCAGATCATGTCTTGCCCAATGAGGGGCATATTCTATCCCTGGAAAAGATGCAAGGCGTCGGGCTTCATCACGTGAAACAAATCCCATTGGATGCCGAATGTCGATGGATTCGAGCTGGACATTGAGAGAAGCGGCTCTCGCAGCTTGAGCATTGTAATGTTGACAGAGTCATATCCCGTAAGCAAGAGATTCCCAGGGGCTCAGGAGCGCGACTCGCCGGTGATTTGTTGAGCACAGAACGCTTCGAGATTGCAGGTATCAAAGAGAGACTGCAGCCCGGCTTTATCAATTGCTGGGGGCTCTTTAGCTGTTGGCGTTGTGCGAACCGATCGGGTCGTTGAACCGGCTGCGACAACGGCGCGATGCGTCCTTTGCGCTCGCCGCCAAGCAAAATATCGATTCAGCCTCTTGAGTGGCGATAGCACCGTTTACCTGCTCGGTGCCCCCTTTCCTCACTATTTGTCTTGGTCTCAACGGATACCACTATGCCTCAGCCACAACACAGCAGAAGTCCGAATCCGTCTGATGATTCATCAGTAGACTTACATGAATCTTCATCGGAGCATGGCTCATCAAATGCCGTCGTCCGCAAATCCAACAAGCCGCTTAGTCGGCGGGGCCACTTCAAATCACGCCTTGGATGCTTCAATTGCAAGCGGAGGAGAGTTAAGTGCAATGAATTGCGGCCGTCTTGTTCGCCATGCTGTCGCCTCGGCTTGAATTGCAGCTATCCGACACCGGCTTCATCCTCAGCAGCATCCTCTTCTTCATCTTACTCATCCTCTTCGTCTTCGCTTGCCCCTCGTGCCCCTCTGTCAGGCATTGAGCTCCAAGATTTACGATTTTATCATCAGTTCCTTCTTGCCGCTTTTCCAACGCTGCCCTTGAAAGCCAAAGGTGTCTGGATGGAAGCCGCCGCCATGTCACACCAGGTGAGATTATCTCCGTTGTGAATTGTCTTCAGCCCTATGTCATCTTGCATGCATGACTAACAAGGGCATGCATGTACTGTTAGTATGACTATCTCGCACATGCTGTATTAGGCCTTGGAGCCTCACATCTATCACAACACGGCAGCGTCGACTACACATCGCAAGCCTTGCAGCATCGCGTCACTGCCATGAAGCTTGTCAATGAACAGCTTGATAACCCACCAACAAAACCCGCCGATCAGGATGCGCTGTTCGCGGCCGTGATATGTCTCGTCACCCAATCGTCTCTTATGCCGGACAGCATGGTCGACTACATTACAACGACAAGAGGCGGCAACTTGGTGGCTTCAACCATCATTACAAACTATGAGAATTCCATCTTCAAATATTTTACTCCACTGGAGCACGATCGATCCCTGGAGAGGCTCGTTTGCGAACAACCAAGAAATTTTGAAGCCATTGAAGGCTTTCACACATCCGCTCTGCGAATGAAGCCATTATGCCAGAAGTTTACCGAGGTTGCATATTGTGAATCTATGATCAGGTGTATCAATAATTTACGCACCTCGTGTCTAGAAGGTACGGCGCATCACCACTTACTACTTGTTAAACCTCCACTCATTTCTGAGTCACTGCTGACAAGACTTCATTCTTTCTGTATAGCTTGGAGAGCATTCGTCATCTTGTTCATCATGCCGACCACTTTTAACAACCAAGATTTTATGGAATTCGTCGATTACGAAAACCACACTGGCCAGCTCCTGCTCATTCACATGTTTCTTTTAGATTACGTACTTGGTAATGCGTGCCTCTCCAAGGCTGACGAGCCCGAATATCCTGGGCGGAAATTCGTAATCATCAATTGGACAAAGGATTTGGCCCGAAGGCTACCCGCCTCATATCAACAGTACACTGAATGGCCGTTAGAATACTGCAAGGTTTTAGCTGAGCGGGATGCGCGGTATCTTCTCAGTCCTTGATCCACACGAGGTTTCTCCTTCTCTGGCAAGCGGTCGTTATACTAATAACCAGCGGCTGGCTGCCTAGAGTGTGGCTGTTCTCACTCTGTATATCAGCCGAAATGCATCAAGCTCAGAGTCATACGACCACAATGGCGTCCTCGGTTGCCATTGAACGGGTTTTCAGCTGTTATACAGTCCGGCTCAATGGCGGATGTTTGGAGCTTGTTGCTAATTTCCAATGGTATTCGAGAAGGAGATGCCATGCACCATCTGTAGGCACGCCATTAGTATCGTTCAGCCATGTGAGTAATTGTTCTTCCCAGAAGAAAAGTATGGACACTAATGCAATGTTCAAGACATGAAGATTACATAGTATCTTAGTACCTTATTTAGTACCTAGTAGTAACGTAAGGTACATGTGTAGACTACATGTCCATCTATTAACCGTGTTACCTGTTGGAGTATGCAGAACACTGGAGCAGAATATCTATCTGCACGCAACAGTATATGTAAATGCCACATAACTTAATACTTTACTACCTACCTAGTTCAAAAGCTAATAACGAATAATTTAATGTTATAAATAAATACAGCTCTACCCAGTCATTCACTTAATGAAGGTGCAGATATTTCACGAGAAGGATCAAAGCATCCCGAATAATCCATCACTTCCTCTCTGTTAGTGTAACCTTATGATCTTATTTGACAAGCTTATTTGCAACTCATCACGTGATAGGTCTGGTGGTCTAGTGGTATGATTCTCGCTTAGGGAAAACCCTACAGCTTATATGCGAGAGGTCCCGGGTTCAATCCCCGGCCAGACCCTTCTTTTTCCTAGTCTCCAATGAAACTTTTTTTCTGCTCACCGAGCAAGCGATATCTTGATGATGGCATTACGGTCACCGAGTAAGACATCACAGCTTCATCGGTCTGGTGGTCTAGTGGTATGATTCTCGCTTAGGGATAACCCTACAGCTTGTTTGCGAGAGGTCCCGGGTTCAATCCCCGGCCAGACCCTTCTTTTTCCTAGTCTCCAATGAAACTTTTTTTCTGCTCACCGAGCAAGCGATATCTTGATGATGGCATTACGGTCACCGAGTAAGACATCACAGCTTCATCGGTCTGGTGGTCTAGTGGTATGATTCTCGCTTAGGGATAACCCTACAGCTTGTTTGCGAGAGGTCCCGGGTTCAATCCCCGGCCAGACCCTGTGTAATTCGGAATCTCATTCAGAGACTCTTGTTCTTTTTGCTGTTGAGCCTCTCTTTTCACAGGGGTGTTCTCTTTTTTTTCATTTGATCAGATGCATTCGCTTCATGTCTACGTTATGGTTGCGAATCTACATTAGAGGAGTAATAGAGTAGCTGACATACAAGGAGTGAGACCTATCTGTCTCTCATGCTTCATACTATTTATTCCCCCCAATAATCGTGGATTCTTTTACTCGCCCATTGTATGTATATATTAATTCTCAGTGGTCATTCTGTTCAACTCTTGCATCCCCCGTGATTGACACCTTAATGCTGTATAAGGATACAAAATAAAGAAGAAGAAGAAGAAGAAGAAGAAGAAGAAAGTTTCTGCAAGTTTTGGTTCCTCACTTCTTGCTCTTTGTCTTCAGACTAGCAAAGTATTCGTTCACGATATCTTGTGCCGTTTCAGGGATATTCTTCCGAGGCACCCACGAAGCTTCTTTGCGCTCATAACCAACCCATTCGATGAGCAATTTGGTGCGGTTCTTGTTGTGCTTGAGAATGGCAAATATCTCATACATTCCCGGGTCTGTCGGGTTCTCAGGCCGTCCTCCTTGCTCTCGCCAGTATTCGAACAGGAAATCGGGGGCATCTTGGTGCAAATTTCTTTCGGGTTCCCAGGTCATCTTGCCGCCTTCCCAATCTTCAGCGTCCTCCCATTCTCCGCTATTATCCTGTGTCTCATCTCTCTTCCATTTTACCTGTAGCTCAATGGAGTCGCCGGTCCAGCGATATCCCTCGAAGCCGACGAACTCGTATTCTGTATCCCCTTCCTCTGGCTTGTCTGATTCCCCCGGCTCCTCTTGCTCCTCTTGCTCCTCTGTTCCAATATCTGCCCGATTCAGAATCTCCGAGATGCGTCCGGCGCGGACTGCAGGTCTGGCTGAACCTACCGCCTTTTTGCTGCTGATGGCGGCACTTAATGAGCGTACAGTCGCACGAGGGGTGGATGCTGATGCCACCTCATCCTGTTCCAGCTGTACTGAATCTGCCACTGTCTCACTCGTATTGTGAACCTCGCTATCATCTTCATCCTCCTTCGACAGAGTTGCCTCCTCATTAGGCAATTTTTTCGCAAATGACTGGCGCTTCTTTGATCCCGGAGTACTCTTTTTCAGCCGTGGTGTGCCAGTACCAGGAGTTGACCCAAGCGATGTCCGTGGTGAAGATCTAGTCGGCTTGCCGGGGGTGAGGAAAGGAATGGTAGCCATGATGGATTGCATGCTGATGCGCTACTCTTGTATTATAGCTGAACTGATATTGAAGCTGAAATTGGAGATTCCAAAATACGCGGTTGTCAAGTGTTTTGTTTACTTGTACAGCAATTGGGAATTGTGAGCAGATCTTGCCCTGTCAGCAGTTTTGGTTGGCGGTCCAACCGCGCTTGTAATCTTTGGTGGCGTCTTCGGTGCAGAAAAGAGTGACTTTTCACGTGATGGTTCCTTTTCCGGCAGATGCGCAATCACAATCGACGGCTCGTCTGATTCCGGATGCAATAAGCAGAGTGCGAGAAGCGATGCTTTCGTGCAGTTCGTCACATGGATCTCATCAAAGAGGGGTTGCAAGGCACAGGGCGGGGTTTGGTGTAAGTACTTGGATTCGAGGCTACATCCGAGGCTCGTGTTAGTGCTTGGATGAAACACTAACAACGTTGAAGACCTGCGTGTCCAGCCGAACAAGCAGTGAAAAGCTGCATGCTATACGTTGATTCTTGGAGAGTGTTAATAGGGGACAATACAGACGCCCCCTTTCCCCCGTTGTTGTTCTTGCATTGTTGCTCGTTCTAGCACCCCTCCATCCCGACGAGCGCGTGTACAGATACTCGGCTGTACAGCGCATACGCAATGGCTTCCTCAGCTGTGCCATCGCCGAGGCCAATCCGCATTGCCAACTGCTCGGGCGCTCTCAGTATGATTCAATCTGATATATATAGCTCCTCTTCTGCAAATGAACACTCACATCACACAACAGCTGATCCGGGCATCTTGATGTACAACCAAGCCAAGTATGGCCCCGTCGACGTCATTACAGGCGACTACCTCGCAGGTATGTTTCGAGCATTTTCTGCATCTGCTGATTCACTTGCCAATCAACACACACTCTCCTATTGTGGCTGACGTCTTGCTGTAGAAGTGAGCATGGCTGGCAGTGCCATGCAGCACGCATCAAATGGCACCGGCTGGATCCGATCCGCATTTGAAGGAATCCAGCTGTCCCTGGATCTCATAAATGAAAAGCGAATTAAGGTGGTTGTGAACGGCGGTGCCATGAATCCAAAAGGGTTGGCAGAAAAAGTTCACGAAATGGTAAAATCATTGTACACTCATTTCATTTACATATACGTACTTCATTGCTGACAGACTAGGCAAGATCCATAGCAAAGGCTATAATCTTCGTGTGGGCTACGTTGAAGGCGACAATTTGATGCACAAAGTCCATCATTTACTCTCAAATCCTCTCCCCCATCTTGATAGCGCTAATCCCAATGTTCGATATGACAAAGACACTGCCTCTTTTCTTGATTCACCAGAGGAGATGCCAATCGTCGCGGCCAGTGCATACCTCGGTTACCGTGCGATTAAGAAAGGCTTAGACGAAGGTGCGGATATTCTAATCTGCGGCCGTGTTTCTGATGCCTCGCCAGTTATTGGCTCCGCTGCCTGGTGGTACAACTGGTCTGAATCAGACTTTGATCAGCTTGCCGGGTCACTTATCGCAGGCCATCTAATTGAATGCTCGACTTATGTCACAGGCGGCAATTTTTCTGGTGCATATAAACATCCTCATCGCGATTTCTTGCGTCTGGCTCCGGGTATAGCAGAAGTTCTCCCCAGTGGCGAATGCATCATCACTAAACATGATTCGCTGAATGGATTTGTTACTCCCGACACCGTCAAATCTCAATTCCTGTATGAGCTGCAAGGAAACATCTATCTCAACAGCGACGTGAAAGCGGATGCTTCCAAAGTAGCAATTGTCAAGGAATCCAAGGATCGAGTCCATGTGTCTGGCATTAAAGGATACCCACCTCCGCCTACGACGAAGCTCGCCATCTTCTACAAGGCAGGGTATCAGTGCGAACATTTGCTCAACGCCAGCGGATATGCCACAGACCACAAATGGGGCATGCAGGAATTACAGTTAAAGGATACACTGAGTGAATGGGGAATTCTGGATAAGTTCGACGTCTTGGACTTCCAAAGGATCGGGACTGCATTGAAAGACCCTGATTCGCAAAACGCTTCTACCACATACATGCGAATATTTGCGCAGTCGAGAGATAAAGATGTGCTGAATAGGTTGCACAAGGCTTGGCACTATCAGTTCATGGCTCATTTCCCAGGTACTTTCTCCGCATGACGTTGGTGATGCAATAGAAGCTAATAATATGTTTTTTTCAGGAATGCATTATTCGATGGATACGCGCTTACTAGCACCGAAGCCGTTTCTTGGTTATTACCCAGCTATCGTATCTCAAACCGAGATTGAAGAGGCCGTTACAATACTCGGGGACACCTCAACTGAGAGCATGCGCTATGCTGTCCACCCACCCAAAAAGACGGAGCCGCTGGCACGTCGAGAGAACTACGAGACAACAAATCCCGTTCTTCTAGAAAGTTTCGGTCCAACTGTCAATGTGCCCCTGGGGGATCTCGTCCTCGCCCGCTCAGGCGACAAAGCAGGCAACATAAACATTGGCTTGTTTGTACAGGCACCTGAGCAGTGGGAATGGTTCCGCTCATTCATGACCAAGGATAGGCTGCGCTCTTTGATGAGGAAAGATTGGAAGGACTGGTATTTCCTCGAGAGAGTAGAATTCGCAAACATCTATGCCGTCCATTTTGTCATCTACGGGTCGTTGGGCAGAGGAGTAACTAGCTCAAGTCGGCTGGACAATCTGGGCAAAGGGTTCGCAGAATTTATTCGGGCAGTTCACGTTGATATCCCACAAATATTTCTCGAAGAAAATGCGCGCTCGTCAAAGCTTGAGCACCTATAGACACAATATCCAACTATTCAATTCCCCGTGGGTCTAGTGAACGAATCTAAAGTCCAAACGCTTCATTCCTTCATCTGTCGTGTTGAGTGAATAGTCCTCTTGCTCTTCCTTTGTCATGGCGTTCCACTGCCTATCTCTTACTTTGTTCCGCCAAATATAAAATAGTTTAACAAGATAGAAAAGAACAATGTTGAAGCAGTTGATAGCGAGCAAGATCTTGTTGCCCCGTCTATAAAGAGGTTGGTCATCGTCGCGGTAGATGTTGGAGGAGATAATGTTACCGCTCTGCACAAACATATTATACAGAGCAGCACTGACAGCTCTTGTACGAACAGCGTTACTGTTCTTGGCATTCCAGCTGACCACAATAGCATGGCAATACGGATAGCTTAGTAAACCGGTCAGAAGAGCGTATCGTATCCAGGGGGATGCATCTGCCTTGAGAGTAACCAGGGCGATGAGCCATGGGAAGATCCAAATGTTGGAAATTGACGAAATTATCGCACGTTCCTTGAATCGTTGGGACACCCAGGATATAATGATGAGATTGACGGCGAAGAGGAATTGAGACGGGATAGTGAGCAAATTGGCTTTGAACACGGAAAAGCCAATGTTTCGGAGGATGAATGACAGGTATGTACTTGGGGGACCCGGTGGGATATAGACGAGAAGGCCAATAAGGTAGAGCGGCCACTGTTCCCAATCCTTAAGCACCTTCAACAAAAGGCTGGGGCCCACGGCTTGTCTGCATTTTTGTGAGCTTTGGTATAAGACAAAGTAAGAAGTATCACATATACATACCGATTGTTCATATCTCCTTTGCTAGGGTCGTCACGCAGAAGACGATTGACCATTATATACTCTTCTCGTTCGGTGAACCAGCCGTCCTTACCGCGAAACCAGTTTCGCGTCTGACACGGTCCAGGCGGCATGAGGACCCACGAAAATGTGCCCACGATGAGTGTTAAAATACCCTCGATGAGAAATCTTCAAGATATGTTAGCCACAACTATTACTAGGTAAGTAAAAAGAGACGGCGCTCGGGATCTCTTACAGCCACCGCCAGCCTCCCCAGCCCGCGATGCCTCTCATTTGAAGAACACCAGAGGCAATCAATGAACCGACAATGTTCACAGTGCTGAGAGCAGTCCAGAACCATGCCAACCTAACCGGAAGTTCATTTGACTTGTAGAAATATGTAAGCCAAAGCACAATATCACTATATCATGTCAGCTACTATGCTTTCTGCATTCATTACGGAAACATACGGGATGAAACCACCCATAAGAAGACCAAGCAAAGCTTTAATAGCGAAAAAAGCTGATCTGCTATGGATAAACGCTTGACTGCCGGCAGTAATGGACCAGCCCATCATGATGAGCGGTATCCACACATCTGCGCCGATTCGTTTCGAGATCAGACCGCTGGGAAGTTCGGCAGCAAGGAAAGTTACTAGGAATATCTGTCAAAAGAAATACAGTTAGTATTATATGCTTTGAGGAGTACATGGTACAAGAAATAACCCACCGTCTGTCCGTAGTTGAAGTCATTTGTGTTCATGCCTACTTCTGGAAGCTAAAGTGTGCTGTTAGTCGAAGTGTTATAATCATGTAGCATCCCATATTTCTCCTACCATGTTATCTGAGATGGCACGATTAATATTTCGACGATGAAGGTCCAGAGCACAAAACATGATCCATGCCCACAGCATTATTCTGAGGTCGATCTAGTAATAGGTTAGATAATCATATGTGACATAGCTGATAGGTCTTTACTCAATGGCGTACCTTTCTGACTAGTCTCTTCTCTTCTTCTGCCGTCCACTTGAAATCAGGATCAAACCTGTGACGATTTTCATACTTTGCTGTCTCATAAATATCACGCCAACGTGCAGCCATGGCCGGATCGGCGAAAGGATGGTCGTCTGTTGAGCCAAACGGTTCATCTCTTCGCACTGGAGCTTCGTCCGTCACTGATGATTCTTGGGATGACAACACAGAAATATCAACGATTTCTGTGTGTTTGCCATCTTGCGGCACCACCGCCGTGCTGTGAGACATTGCGGCGAGGACAGCTCGTTGTTTGTTTGCGTTGCACCACAGAGCCTGGCTCGAAGCTGATACTCAAACCGCAGGTGCGCACATATTTATATTGGCGACGAGCCGGCAACCAGTACCGCGTGGTCGGAACATCAATTACACCATCACAGGCTCTAGATAGGCCGAGGTCACGGGCGAGTGGACAATTTTCCTACTGCTACGTAGTTGTGCACTAGAATTTGATATGCCAGGTGTGTCGCGATGCTTGAGAGCAATCACATCATTGCTGGGATCAGCAGGTTTGTAATAGAGATGATGAGCTATCATTGGCTCTCTAGTTCATTGGCAAATGCGTCACTACGAGACATCTACAGACTAGTCATGCCATAGGTCGCCAGCAGGGGATATTATAACTCGCACTCAGTTTATCAGTCCAACCATATATGTAGATGCAGAAAATCTAACACGCGATAGGAAACAGTTCAACACCATACCCATTAATTTGTCCAGGACGAGGAAAGCTTCTAACGATAATCCCACTTTATGGGGGGGGACTGGGCGATAACGTTGCGCGAGACTAACCGGGGCTCGCGATGGCGTTAGATCTTTGCATTGTGAGGAATCGAGCTATAAGACATGCGATTGGATCACGGCAATAGTATGGCAGTATTGGGTGCCACATTGTGGGTTAGAGACGTTCAGTAATTGGAGTTAAAAATACGGCAAGGTTAATTTAACATTATAAAGACGGTTGAATAAGCCAGATTCTTATTGTATTCTGCTGCTAGTATTTCTTTACGAGCCTATGAGTGTACGCGTACTATTATGACGCGAATATTTGGAGCTGTGGTGTTGTCATAAGCGCTCACAAGCGGCCGCGCCAAGAGGATTAGACTTTTACAAGACTATCGCCATACTTTTGGACGCGGGTAATTGGAAGTCAAAGAAGAAAGGAGTGTATCCGACAATATTCGTCGATAATATTTATTGGTAATGCAACTTCAATGTTTCTCTACAGAGATAGCTAGCACAAATGCAAAGATCTTGGCGGACTGACTGTATCAACCGCATACATCCCCGTTTTAACAATCCCAATTTCTGTCGAACAATGATGTTGGCAAAATGCCAACGCAGCGAATAATTGCTGATATAAAGCCAATTACTAATTAATTCCCTTAGGCTGAATTAGATAACTGGGCCAGATGATGCTTATTCGGAGTGGTCAGCACTCTATCAAACAGTCACGCCGCCCGCTTACCAGATCTCTACAGATGGAAGCATAAATGAATCGATAGTTGCGTTCAAAGGTCAACATCATCTTCACTTTTATCTTTCAACTCAGCTACCAAACCTCTACTAGTGAATGTACGAATACTGGAGCAAGTAAAACGATAGAGATATGGCTTTTCAAGCATCTGGAATTTGCCTCGTATATGGAAGTATAGGTCAAGTTTACTACAAGTGGCTCTTTCGTTCTTTCGCGGAAATGATCTGATGTTTATCATACGTTCGAAAAACATAGCTTTATCATAAAATGACCTCCTATATGTAGCTAACCATGCGATTACCTAGCTATGAGAATTAGCATTTTTAGATTACAGAGATACTCCAATATCCTGTCTTATCGATGCGTAAAATTAGGTCTATCTTTATTCATCCTAGCTGGTATCATTGCACCGGTATTTATGGACCAATAACATATGTATACCTAATTCGTACAAGGAGAGTTTTAGAATATAATCTTATTCAAGTCCGAGATTTATGCATAATACAGCTTAGGTAATTATTGAAATGTTAGAATCCGAGTGGCCCTCTCTGTGTTTTCGTTCGCTTTGTTGAAATTTGTGTATTATTACGCGAATATATGTAAGAGCCATTTCAGCTTCTTGCCTGTACAAATGTATAACAGCTAAGGTATCGTAATGGTCATAAAAACCATATCAGATAATAACAAGAATGCATTGATCATAGACAGAATGCACATGCATCATTAACCACCCTATGGTATCGTTCTAGAGTTCATCTACAAGGTTCCTGACGACCACCTGACCATATTGTAATACCACGCTCTAGTCCGCCTAGGCTTCGACAGGAAGCATCGCATTTCTAGCGGTGATCATTCTTCATAGTCTTCTCCGTGTTGTTACTTATCAGGACCAGATCATATATATCTACAGCTCACATCGATCCCCTTGAGATGTATTTGTACTGCACCTCAGATATAAAGTTTTTTTCTCAAACTCTTCGTATTCTTATTACCTTATACCCTCCATCTGGTGATAATTACTATGGCGTGACACTATATTATTATGAGCATTTATACTTGTTATCAGGCAGTTATATAAGTCTATGCGTCAACCTGTACATAACCCACCCCTTTATTCTCTGTAGTACATAGTAGCTTAACTCCAGCTTCAACTTCCACCGCTCGGCTCACTACTCATTCATCTCAAATATAATTCGACAGTCTGAGCGCTACCCTGAAGCATCCTGACGAGCCCCCCCCACACAGCAAAAAAAGCAAAACAGCTAGCCATTCGCAGTGGGTCCGTAATCTTCTCAACCCCAGCATACACGTGGTCTCACTTATGCCTCTCACTTGTGCCCCGATCGATCGACCATTACTTGCACATCCGGCAACGTGCGCCAAGGACTAATAGTATGGCCAATGTTACAACTCACTTGATGCTAATTCGATTCTAGGCACTCTCTATTAGAGTTATCGATCAAAATCGTGGGGCGGAAGAGATGGGGCGTGCAAAGAGGCTTGAGATTAGAGGGTGGAGCTGGATTTAAACTCACACAGCAAGAGAAAAGCGAATGAGAGACTCAAGATTGCTATCCGGAACAAGGCATTTCGCTGTTGTAATTTACATGCAGACAGAGACGCAACATCTTAGTAAAAAGGAAATGTACAGTGATATGTAGTTCATAGTAGGTAATTAAGCGCATAATAAGTCAATATTGAACCATGGTATCTGAATTATTCTTATCGGTGTTACCCTATCCTTCGGTCGTCCAAGCATGGCGAAAATACATTGCGATCAAGCATAACTTCATAAAAACAAATAGTTTCCGGAATCCCGTGAGGCGATGCCATTCGTTTAGGAGAAAATCCCACTTTGTTAAATCATGTGGAGCTGTAGTCGGTCTCCGGTAGATTCACGAACTTCAAACATACCAACATGGCCATCCAAGTCGCCAACATTCAAGAATTTTCCATCGGCAGAGAAACAAAGCTCAGAGACTCGCGACAGGTCATCGAATTGCTCAAAGCCCGCCCGAGGAGTGTAGTCAATGGCCAGGGCCTCTGGGTCTGGCCAGCTCCAGACCTCCTTGCCCGTCATGACATCCAGAATGACGATGCTGCCTCGGGCACCAATGTCAGTTCCAGTTGCGTGGCAATAGGCCACAAAGCGACAATCGGGCGACAGGCAAGACGTTGTATTAGGAATGCCAAAGGTTCGGGTGGAGTTGGCTGCAAGATCCCAAAGTAGAACATAGCGGTATGGGACAGTGACGGGACTGAGGTTGTAGCCGGAACCACCATTTGTAGCGGGCACGGCGCGGAAAGTAGCAGGGATCCAAATAGAGACACAGACGCTTCCATAAGTGACCATGTCGCATGGAATTGCCGTGTCCAACTCTTTGTGCTGCCACGGCCTCGCCACTCGGTAAGGCTTGTCTGAGGCGCCTTCGGTGGTGTCCCACGCTACTAGGAGTGTCTCCTTTTCGGGAGGAGGGTGGCCTTGGCGCGGAGGACGTGGTCCGGCACCAATGACAAGCAAAGGACTTGTCCTTGATAGCGCAAGCTCTGGGTACTGGGGAACAAACGGCAAATCAACCTTATTTAGGTCAATGGTGCGCGTCTTGACAAAGGGCTTCTTGTCTGGCGTCGCTTTGTAGAGATCAATAATCCCCTTCTCACCACCATAGATGGCAAGAGAGCTAAGAGCACCATCGTAGGACTCGACTTGGGCTGATGTCCATCGATCGGCATTGTCAATTGACTGCAGGTTCTTCTTCTTCGCCCAGTTCCAAATTTCAATGTATCTGCCAAAACGAGTCGCAACAGCAATAAGATTCATCGGTTCCGAGAGAATGGCATGGCTGCGAATGAGATATTCGCGAGAGCGGGACTGGGCTGCGGTGTAGGAGGAAATCTTGATGACTTGCTGAACAGTGCCTCCCGCCGTGGACCAGACCTTGATGATGTTATTCCCATGTTTAGTGGCCATGGTGGCAAGGCTAGAAGACATGTCGAGGTAGTGGATTGGGCCATTCTTCTTGTCGTCAGATTGGAGGAGCTTCCAGAACACAACCTCAGCAGGACGGGACGATTTTCGTGGTGGAGGAAGAAGTTCAGATGGATCGGGAGGTTTATAGAAATTATGGGGGATCCTGCTACGGCGAGGTGTTCCCGGTGAGAAGCTGACAGACGTGGCATCGGGTGTTGATGCGGTCGCTGAAACCTGGGAGGAGCGATGTGTGCTGACAGATGATCTATCTGAAGAGTCTCGGGAGGGCACTCGGTGAGCAGGAGTGGTGGCTGTGGTTGGGGTAGTGGCGGCTTTAGGAGTGGGAATTGGTGGCAGCGGCTTTGAGGGAGCAGGATAGAGGCTGTATCCTGCCTGGTAGTAGTTGGATGATGCGTTGGATGATTTGCGTTGTGAGTTCACTGACTCTCGTCGAATGGCTTGGGGCTGGTCCCTAGACGGCGGTCGCCGGGGGAGAGACCCTCTCGAATCTCTCTGTAGGGGCATGTGATATTCATTGACTACATCGTCGCTCTCCTCAAGCCACTGGGCGACAGCCTCCCCCTTGGATGGGGGAGGCATTGGGAAGTCGCGAGAGGAAGTGACATGGTAGCGAGGTTCCGAGCTCATGATGTTTGAGTTCCTTTCGACTGCTGAGTTGGGGTCAAAGGAAGGAGCATTCTGCCGTGAGGAGTGGGATGCAGCATCAGTATCAATGCGGCGGAGGGTGTCTCTGGGTTTAAAAAGAAAAAAAAAAAAACCCGTGTTAGCCTCATGGATCCCTGCGGTTCAAATAGGTGCTGTAGGCTACGGCCTTGGTCTGCCCAGAATGGCCGAGCCCCGGGGTCAAGTCCAAGACTAGAGGAAGGGGGGTTGAGGCAGACTCACGCTATCCGATCCAGATCTGTAGCAAATGGCGGAGACTCCATGTTGGCTGGCTGGGGGGATTGCTCGGGCTGTGGGACCTGATAACGGATAAACAGACCGAGATGGTGTCGAAGAAGAGAATGTGGTCTTTTCCCCGGTGGGATCAACAAATAGGAGATATGTAGAGATGTACGGAGAAGGATGCGAGAAGGAATTCGATCAGTCGACAGGGAGCCGGAAGAAACTCTTTCTCGCTTGTCGACCTAGGCTGGGGTAGGAGCTGAGAGCAGGAGGAGCGACGGTGTTGATGGTCGACAAGGGTGGCTCCAAACGTGCCGACATGGACAAGCTCCTGAGTCGAAGGACCTTTCCTGTTCAGTTCTCGAATGCAAGCCAGTTGCTTCCAAGGAGGTTATTGAAATGAAAATAAAATAGGAAGAGAGCCTTCAATGGATGGCTAGACCAGCTGCGGACTGGGACGGACGATAGCTTGGGGAAAAAAACCGGACCGAGAGCATCCTTCGCTAGAAAGCGTTGGTAGCGTCCGTGTGAGAGCACTTGGTACACACGACGTCCTCGTACTTGGATATAAACGGAGAGGCTCGATGGGGACGCTACGGGACCCATGTGCAATATGTACTCGTACTCGTGGCAGTGTAGTACTGTACGAGCACTGGTATGAAGAAGATTGCTGGTGAGTTCCCCAAGTTGGTGGTGGTGGTGCTAGTTTGGGGAAGAGATTTTGGCCTCGCAGACCCTCCGGACCCAGTCGGGGCCCCAATTTCTCTGGACCAGACGCCACGGCGCCACTGGTCCGCCCAAGACCCAATTGGCCGGAGGAAGGATTGCGTATTTTTTTGATAGGTGCAGGCTGAAGCTTTTGCGGGACTATCTCGGACCCCCCCTGGGACAACCTTTGGCCATGGCGCCTGTTCATCCGGGTCTGTCTGCATATTGTGTGAGACTTTTTACCCGATGAGGGATCCAAGTCCTTGCCGTATGCCCTATTTGTGCGTGCCAGCCATACGAGTATCCGGACTTGTATGTACGAGTAACCAGTCATGCATGTCTCCTTGTACGCGTACTGGGTGTAGAGTAAGGGTATCAAATGAATTCGCACGCTTACAGGACAGTACAGCGTTCAGGTACTAGTACTTGAAATGCGAGCCGATGCAAAGCCTTGCATGCGATGTTGTAACGCGTGGCTGCATGCCTGCCGCGAACTGCTGCGGTTTCAGCAAAACGGGCTAATGGCTGCCGAGACGGATCCGGGACGACGGGAGCGAATCCGAGGCAAATCCATTCATGCATTGACTTTGACACGGCGTATTCTATCCTCAAAACAATCGAATTTTCCATGCAAAAATCCAAGCTGCTTGTTGACGAGCGAGCGAGCGAGCGGGAGAGGAGACGCAGGTACCGGGGGGGAGCGTTGGCAGAACGTGTTCTCTCCGCACCAGTTGAGCCATGCGGCTGCGGGGTGTGATTCCGAGAGAGACCGGTCAAGCGTTAACGATTCAGCCAGCCAACCAGGATGGCGAATCAGCTGTTTCCCGGGGGTGTCTGTGGCCTCCCCCCAGTCATTTGGATCATTTGGACCAACAAGCGCAGCGACTGGTAGAGCGTCGAGTGGCGATGCGGCGCTGCGAGGCTATAAGAGACCAGTGGCATCTTCTTGTCATCGTGTCAGCCGGCGAATTCGCGACGGTCCCCGGTGACGAAGCAGAGCCAGAGGATGAATGAGAGTCGGCATTCCTTCGCTCGATGGGACAAGCCCGCGGATCTGCCCTCCCTCGTCTTCCTTCGCGCTGCATCAGCCATCTCGTCACAAGAGGGTGAAACGATAGCTCGCTAGCTCACCTCCCAGTCGCCAAAGAGACGACAGCCGAAGTCCAGGTTCGCCGCCATGGGTAAAAGCAATCCCTGCCTGCGTGATCCTGCTCTTGTGTATCCTATTCCGAACATAGCCGGGCAGTCAGCCCTGCCGTGAGGGAGAGGGATTGCAAAATTTTGATAACGTGATGCCAAATGCTGTTCGCAGCCAGCTTGAGTCAGGCCACCTGGCAAGTACCTGCACTAAGCAGATTGGAGAGCAGCAGTATTGGGGAGCAGGTACTGTGTACGTGTACAGGCGCCTGATGATTACCTTCAATGCCTTCAATGCCTTCAATGGTAGCATAGTAGTCACGGTTTATGGAATTAAGCAGTTCATTGCGCTAGCATACTAAGTGCAGCGCCCCCAAGGGATATGAAGCACAAGTACAGTACCCTCAAGCGATTCCTCGGCTTGCCTCGCATTTCTAGCAATTGAATGCTGGAAAATTTTCAATCTCACAATCCCCTTCATTTCTCCGTTTGCCGCACTATTACGTATCTGCCGCGGTGTGGCTGTCGGCACCACAACGTGGCGATTTAGCGGCAGCTTCACATGCTTCGGGCCTCCATGTACATACATATCTGCATAGCGCAATTGTGCACAAACCGGGGCGCGTCCCCAAAGCTCAGGTCACCTCATCATGGGCTCTTCGTCTCCATTCCCTGCATTTCTCGCAGCTCCCCCGCCAGTCCGTCCCCAATGCTACAGAACTTTAGAGCAGATTACTGGCACTAGCTGGTACGGAGTGCGTGTGTTAGCCCGAGTCGTTGCGAGGCTAGAGCGGGAGCAGTTAGCACTGTCCCTGGTGATGGGATCGGTAAAGCTGACTGTCAGATGCGATACAGAGAGAGAGGGAGAGGCTTGCTGCTGATCCAGTCCAGTGTCCGGATCCCCTGCAGGCTGATCATCTCACCGCGGATTCAAGCATCATCGTCGGCATCACGATCACCATAACTGGACCACACGTCCTCTGTCCTTGTCACTCTCCCCGTGGCCGTCGTATAAGTCGCACCGTCTCCATCCTACAACCAACGGCCGTCCGTGCCTGGGCACTGCATCTTACACACACGGCAAGGAAATTGGACAATGTATCGTGGGTGACGACGCCCCGCAACCACCACCAATGCCATGCCGGCGCCAATTTGCATCGAAATTCGTGTCTCGCCGAGCTCACCAATGGCGGCCAGGTGTCTGCCCCCCTTGGCCGAGATCAAGTTTGTCTGGATCAATTTTTTTAACCCTCTGCGGCTGCCGCTGGCAACTAAAATAATGTGCCCCGTCTGCCCATTGGAATCCTACGAGTACATAGTACGTGTACAAGTACGGCCAGTGGTTGGGATCCAAAATTCAAGACGGAAAAAAACAAAACAGCCTCTGCTCAAAGAGTGAGTGGAGTGGGCCGCCTCGACTCTACAGTACTCAACTACTACTAGCAGCATCCCGCTTCATTAACCCCAGGCACCTAGAACACTATTCAGTGTCCACTCACACAGCCTGCGGGAGATGACATGAACTGCGGAGAGCCAACTGAATCCGGGCGAGAGGGAGCAGCAGACGTCTTCGGTTGGATGGCTGCTTGTTCACCACACGACACTGGGCACGACAATGACAGGCAAAAGACTGGAAAGGAAAGTCGAATTGGACGTCATGTCAGCCTCGCTATTCGGTAATATCCACGGGGTACGGAGTGCAAAACATGCAGCACGGAATAATACGAGTGCCTGTACGAAGTACGGAGAGCACCACTCTGTTTCCCCTCCCGCCCTTTATGAGCCTGCCTATTAAGCGATCGTATGGGGGCTGAATTCTCCAGGTATGCAACCCGGGTTGGCGCTAAGATGCCAAGCAGAAAGTAGGACACCATCACAATAACGGTGTTGTCAACCATGGCCATTCTCAAACAGCCAGCCATTCATCTATCGTGTGACAGCATGGTGCCTGTCACTACTGTCACTTAGGAAGCAGAAGCAGGAATGCCGCCGACTGAACGGCCACTCTATCGTCCGGCCAACACCCTCAGAGTCCACCCTGTCCTTTACTAATATTAATTATCCAAACCAGTTTCTCCGTGTTCTTAGATGAATAATCGTCCATGTCTCCTACGAGGGATACCACGTTTCATTGTTGCATCTCATCCTTCTTGACGTCTGTACTGTAAGATGGCCCAACCCGGAGTTGGAATAGGGAATAAGGAGAGAGACTGCAGCAAGTTACGCTAGAATGCCTGCATCGTCAGCACCGCGGCGGCGACGACACGGGCTGTCGACTCGGCCCGCGCTATAAAGCACTAAACCCAGGAAATTGGAATTCGAGATGGGCAAAGGAGGTCTGTCTGTCAGAGCTGGTAAATGATCATCTTGCTGGAATCCAATGAAAATTTTCTCACATGTCAGCTTATTGCTCGCCTCACCTCTCACTGATACACAGGCACCCAAGACATGACGACTGTTAATGACCGTTTGCCTGTGTCTTAAGTGTGGCTGCGCTGACGGGACGGACCGATCGGGAAATTTCTCGCCGTGAAGATTACAATTTTGTCCAACCTTTGGCTTGACTCTAGCGTGTTTGCATCATCGAAGTACTCTGAGAGTGCAAAAAGATTCTTTAAATAAGAGCAGAAAAAGGCAGAGAGACAAGTCAATAAGAAAGTTCGGCTGTCCGGAGTCGCAGTCGGGACCAGAGCCAGTGTCCGCGTCCCATTTGATGCAGGCTCTGAGATTCTTACGACACCCACTCATGCACACTCTTTACAGAAGAAGCCAGATCCATCTACCTCGGTAAGAGGAACTCGCATCACGGCCATCATCAAAGCCTCAATTGCAATACCTGTTCCGCTGAACTTTTAGCTTTGGCAGCCGCTCAACTCAAACATTCCACAGTTAGCAACCATACGAATATACACGGATCATCGCATCTCACGTGCTCAAAATGCCACCAAGTGTAACAGAGGAGCTTCCCCTCACTTACTATGTACGCACGCTCTGCTCAATGTAGAAATCATCGAATTGGGTACCATTGTCCGTGCCACTCTCCAAAAAAAAAAAAAAAAAGGCTGAGATAAGGTCTTAATTCAAGTACCGCCTGCGCTTTTATTCGGCATACGTCGGAGAGCCCTCGTGAATGAATTAAAGTCTCTCCCCCGCAGTGTGCCAGCTCCAGCTCCTCCTTCATCAAGACAAAGAACTTGTGTGCGTGTCATTGCGATAATTACAACTATGGGAAGTGAACTAGATTACAAAATCTTCAAGCTTGGGAACTTCAAGCTCGTCTCCGGCGAGATCATCCCAAATGCTTTCATCGCCTACAAGACCTTTGGTGAAGCATCGTCTCCTGCAATCATCTACCCGTCGTGGTTCAGTGGCGCCATCTCAGACAACGAATGGCTTATTGGTGAAGACAAAGCCCTCGATCCCCGTCGATACTTTATCATTGTCCCGGCTATATTCGGCAATGGACAGTCCAGTAGCCCGTCCAACACTCATCGAGAGCCGCTCAAGCCCTTCCCCAACGTCACTGTGAAGGACAATGTTACGGCACAACACCGCCTTGTAACAGAGGAACTGGGCGTCAAGCACGCACGAATGGTACTGGGGTGGAGCCTAGGCGCTGGACAAACATACCAGTGGTTGACGCAATATCCCGACTTTATGGATCTCGGCGTGCCGTTTTGCGGAAGTGCGCGCACGTCGCTGCATAACCAGGTCTTTCTCGAAGGCGTCAAAAGTGCACTACTCGCCGCCAAGGGGGCATCTTCCGCTGGTAGCGCGGCCGGTGAGTTAGCGCAGGCATATCGGGTGTGGACTCAAGAAGAAAGTGTTGCTGCATTGAAGGCTTTCGGTCGTGTATATGCTGGTTGGGGACTCAGTCAGGCGTTCTACCGGGAAAAGGTCTATGAGACGGAGTTGGGATACAAGGACCTTGAGGACTTTATGGTCAACTTTTGGGAGTCCTGGGCCCTATCCAAAGGTTTGCTCAAGAGTCTGTCGACAGTTGCGTACGAGTATGTGATTGCTGACACCCCATCTAGATCCCGAGAATCTTCTCACCATGCTTCACACGTGGCAGGCTGCAGACTGCTCGAACCAAGAACCTTACAATAAGAACTTTGAACTAGCTATGAAAAGCATCAAGGCTAAAACGCTAGTCCTCCCAGGCAAGACGGACCTCTATTTCCCACCGGAAGATTCGGAGTATGAGGTGCAGCAGATGACAAAGGGTGTTGGAAAGTGTGTTCCATTCCCATCTATCTGGGGCCACTGGTATGTTCATTTAGAATCGAAGGCGCGTGGGAATATCTGTACACAGAGCTAACAAAAGTCTAGGGCCGGTGGTCCAGGTGAAAGCAAAGCGGATGTGAAGTGGCTAGACGACCAGTTGAAGGCTCTCTTGGAAGATGAAAAGTGGCAACTGGATACCAACCAGCTGGAGTAGCATTGATGCTATGCCGTATCTAGTCAAATGAGAAGCTACTGGTGCCTTTGCTCTAGTAGAGGAGTGTTACACGCCTCTATTCCAATGCATGCCCAATGCTATAAGCCATGCCGGTGAGATCTGGCATAGTTGCATTTTCTGATCTATCGATCTATCGATATGCCTGGAATGCTGCTGGCTAGTCCAAAAATACTCCGGCAAATTGCAGAGAATCTCTTTCGCCGGGCTCGGCGTACACTGTTCTCTCTATGCCTGCAGCCAATTCTTCATCTAGAAGACATCAATGTGGAAGTTCGTGCTACTGCTACAGTATTAGCTTACGAGGAGGGATAGTAGCGAGGATCTTCGAACTCCGGCGAGCTCTATCAAGCGATTTGTTTCCCCTAATGCACCTAGCCCAACATACTATGTAGCATCTTAATTCAGCCCCTTCTCCAATCCCCAGAACACTAGCTGTCCCCGCAACCCCCGTGTACTCAACAGGCAGCAATACAAGAACCAATCCTTCATGTCTCGTCAGGGTAGTGTAGTTAACACCAAGTAACGGCTGTCGGCAAACTAAAAACACACCAACCCCCAACTCGGCTTCAAAAGTAAGGCGTCCGTCTTCACTAGCAGAGCGCAAACTTGTTGCTAGCTTCACCGGTTTCTTCACCCTCCCAACGAAACCCACAAAGGAAACACCACCGGGAGCGTTCCCGTTGGATCGCGAATTAGAGCAGCCACGTTTTCTTGTTGCAGAATCAACCCCCCCCCCCCCCCCCCCCCCCCCCCCCCCCGGTCCTCTGGGCTGAATAGGGATACTAAGACGATTAATTACTATGTACATATTTTAAAACACTAAGAGGAAGCTAAAAGCACGGATGTGTTTGGGGCGGAGAGCGAAATACGCTTAGTTGGCCTCGACTGCAGACTGATTCATGAGCACGAGTCATACACCTTGTCTTCGCAAAAAGGAATCCATGTACGTAAAAACGTGGTAGTAATAGGCGGAGTAGCTTTTGGAGGTGCTGAATTGGTCTTGAATTTTTAGTCTTGATAGTTGCCACTTGCCGATTAATAGGAGTGGAGATAAATATTAGGGGTGTTTGATGAAGTAGAGATTTGTATCTTTAAGTACTCTACCTGTGTGGTGTGTGTGAACGATTTCCAGTTATGGATAGCTGGGGGATGAAGGGTATAAGGATTGGCTTTTATTAATACTGTGCAGCACATTAGTGATCTCCGAAAAGGGGGGAAAATAAGAGACCACTATTCACGTGGTCCATGGAAGGTATCTATATGGGATAGCTGCAGTGGGAAGGGTTTATGTCGTTCCTCGGAGGTCATGGATGCATTCGGCCGAGTTCTTATCCCAATTTTTAGTACAGCACCTAACTTTAAGATAACCTCGAAGCATGCTTGAGAAGTAAGATGACAAATTTGACCTTATTTTGTACAATATGGTGGTCACGTTCATTTCTGGTGATGCCTAACGTGGCGCAAACTGCCTTGTAAATATGCAAATGAATCGCCATAGCCTAATATGCAGCAGATCTGGATTCTCCATACGAATGTCGTTTCAACCTTTTTGATTGAACGTGGCGTCTGGTTCGTTTAGTTGTTTGTGGCATGGAAATGAGATACATATCAACGAGTATTTGGCTGGTGTAAAGAAGGTACGTATTACTAAAACTCAGTCCGTGGTTGGGTTTTGCCTCGGATTCTTTCCGTTTCCTTTAAATATATGATGCATATATTTTTTGCCTCATCCAGCTACTATCGGGTAATTGGGCATCGAAGACAGAGCCTGGCCTAGTATAAGCTGGCCGCCTTATTACTTCTATTAGATATTACGAGTAAAATATCAAGACTTGCTTCTCTTTACAATAACTCTTGTATCGTAAGACCTGTATAACTGGGGATGAACTTGCTGTCTGATCAGTCGCGTACGTCCTCCTAACACTTATATACTCCCGTTCTTTCCGACTTTTTTTTTAAAAAAAAAAGAAAAAAAAAAAAGACTCTGGGCCGGCTAATAATCATGGAGGATGCGATGCTTGTCTGTCAGCTCTCGTCGGTAAGCTCTCAGTTAATCGATTCTTGGTTGGCGAGTTCTCCATGTAAATATCTTACTCTACAGCAGGCATTGGGAAAGATTCCATAATAAATTAGCGTTAATACAGTATGCCCGCGACCGTGGTAATGATGTGAGCACCGAACAGCTTTTAACGGCGGCATAGAGACGAAATCTACAATCCAAACATTGAAGCTAGCTAAAAATTAACTGTATGCGCACGAGGCTGCTCTTGCTGTTACGATGAAGTTCCTAGAAGTTGTAATTGGCTTGTTGGCAGCTTCAAAATCATGACGGTCCCGGCCAAGTGGGATGCTATTGGCGTCGTCGAAGAAGTTATGAATGCTGTTGATCGTGAATCTTCAATATAGCTCCCCTGGAATTGCTGTCAAAATTATTACTTGCGGAGTAGACCCTAACACACGGAATAAGGAAAACCACAGCCCCCTCGATGTTGCCTGTCGACGGGGTGATGTTAACATGGTGACTACTCTACTTCACATGGGAGCTCAAGTCAATGGCCGCAATATCTTTGGTTTCACACCCCTTCATCACGCAGCTCAAGTTGGAGCTACAAACGTTGTGGACGCCTTGCTGTCAGCTGGTGCAGCGGTTAACATGAAGCTTGATCGTACCGGAAATACACCACTCCTGGTAGCGGTAGTTTCCGACCAGGTTGATGTTGTCAAATTATTAATGTCTAACGGTGCCGATAGCCGTTCGAGGCCTGACTTAGCTATTCAGCGTCGATCCGCGATAATTTACACGTTCCTAAATCCATTCAGCCCGACGCTACCAACGGTATTAGGCCAGAATGGGCACCTAATACAGGATTTTACGTCATTTAATAGAGCAATAACGGCATCGCCGAGTCCCGAAAAATAAGCATAGAAGAAGATACAGAGGTTAGGGGGGTTTGCAGCCGAAATTTACGACTAGTTATGTTGATGAGGAGTAGCTGGTCTCGCCCTGTTATCAAGGGACAGTGACAACAGGGCTACAAATACGGGATTCATCGGGAGGGAAAGCGCTGATTTATGTCTAATTTGTATATACACATATACGTATGGCTTTTACTGGGATTTAACAAGCGTTTTGAAAAAATGATCAAAGAGTCAAGATACTAATAACTAAGTAATTTCATTAGCTATAATGTCTGCTTGCCAGCACCACAGGATATAGATATCATGGTTCCTAGAGATGATCAAGTATGCGCGAGAATTGGAATGTATTTCAAATCGTCACTCTCTTCTTGTGACCTCCTCCATAATTCCTTATTTTTTGCCTTGAGATTCATTATGCATGGCCTTTCCAATCAGCCTTTTCTGGAGTTCTCGGCAGATCCATTTCCTCTGTTGACCTGTAGAACGGTAGTTGTGAAACTGCTAGTGCTCTCCTCCGAGATGCTGCCATCATCTGCCTGGTAGTACACTTTAATGCTATTTCCATTATTCCAGTTGATCGCAGACATATGTGTGCCAACTGGCACAAGATTTGAAGATCCCGTAGACTCCCAACCTCTAGACCATTTATAGCCCCTCAATAGCCCATAAGTGTCTTACCAGTACAGACGGAGTTGCACTCCAAAACCAGAGCTAGCCCACGAGGTGGCAGCAATAGCAGAGCTCTTGAGTGCAACTCCAGGATTAAAGCCACCTAGCGTCATTCAATAAGTTTCTGAGATGCCTAAAAATATACAATAATACCGCTTACCTTCGGACCAGCGGCCATCCCAACAGTGCTCCTTTAGTCTGAGATCTGGAGCTTGGTAATATACCCACAAATAGACTTTGCCTCTGTCTTTAAATGACGAGGCGGCCAGGTTGGATCCTGAGTCAGCTACTGGGAGAGTATCGCCTCTCTTCCAGGGATTGCCGTCACCATATTCTTGTATGGCATTGGAATTCTCTTCTGTGGAAAATACTAAATTAGTGCGTGCTACAATGGCTCAATGTTATAATATTACCTTGAAAATAAACCCGGATACTCGATCCATCCCAGTTCGTGGCAGCGATAGAAGTGTTTGATGCAACGCGAACCTTCGACTTTGTAAGGTAGCCTGGGCTCCAGTTCCCATTAATGCCGCACCACTCTTCAAGCAGACCCTCTACAGAAACACAGTATATCCGGACCTATACTTCTGTCAACAGCTTGCCTCGATATAGAGGCGTATGAACGGTTCACTTGTTTCCCCTCATCCCAGCTAACAACAGCAAGTGGAGTACAGCGCTTGGCAAAGAATAGCACATCGTTAGATACTGTCCAGTTTCCGTTGTTGTAAATTACTTCACGGATACCATTCTCTGTATCTTGAAAGTATATGCGGGACGTAGAAGCGGATGTGGCTGTAGCAGCAACCGCTGTCCTAGCATTGATGGTGAACGGAGTAGCCATGGCTGCTTATATAAGAAGTTCGATGGTTGGAGAATGCTGTGTTCTTGATAGTAAATTGTGCTGCAGGAAAAAGTGGTCATGAGGGGCGACTCAGACGGCCAGTTCATATCTTGTGAGCTCCAGGGATCACTCTACATGTACGCTGAAGGCTTCAAACTAAGGAATGTTTTGTCTTGTTGCGGGGGCGGAGGGGCTGAGGGGGCTGCCCAAATGCAGCTATACGAATGGAGGAATCGAAAGCACATCTCAGCTCTGGTCGGGAGAGCATCACTAACTCATTGCAATATTCACTCGCGCCATTGGCTGGGAAAATAGATCATGGCTACGTCACCTCACCACCATAAAAAGCATTAATGCATGTGTAGGATAATTCAAGACGATTGTAGATATCGTGCTGTTCTTCTTTGGGTGGCCTATATGCTCATTTGACATTTATCCTAAGTAGTTTGATCTGGAAAATTCTTGCTAATGCGTATAAGAAAAAAAAAAGCATCGTTAATATACTATACACCAAGGCTCACTAACCACCCCTTCACTCCACGGAGATCAGCTCTGTATTGTAATGCTTGATGCGGGGAATTCAATCCAAGTCATCCGCAGCAGTGCGGCTGTGCTTGCAGATAAACCAGCCAATGGTGGCGAATACCTTATCCAAGGCGCCCGTTCTTCTTATTGATATGAACAACAAATTGTGACTGGCTGAAGTTACAGATGTAATACCCACAACGACAGGTATTGGTACTTGGTTACCGTCCGATCACGCCCAGACAGCGTTATCTCGACGTATCCTCGGCACTCTGTCTTGACAGCGTAGAATCCACGGTATATCTTGAGGTTTCAATTGCTTAATGTAGTACATATTTGTTCTATATGTTTGGGCTGTATGCTCATCTCGGTAGCTTCGATGAACTCACTGATTTCCATTTAAAATTGATGTTCAACATGAGAAGGAATGAACTTACAATGGAATTTAACCCAATATTATAGGGCCCTGTACAAAGTACGGAGTATTAATTGCTAACTTAGTGCTCGAAGTTATTAGATCTAATTAAATTCTTCTCAACATCAAACTGCCCCAAGCCAGGCCGTTAAAATGGCGATGTTGGAGTCCGTGGCGGACACTTCCTTCGTATCGATTTTAAGCCATCACGTGTGTCGTCCCAGAGCCTAGTTTGTCTATGCAAACGATACTTCATTCTAGCCGGCTTATGTTGGTATGTCTCGGAAAATAGCCACATTGGATGTATCGAAGCAGTATTCTGAGCCTTTCAGTTAATCTCTCGCATTGCTAGCACATGATCGATAGACTGTCCTTAATCGAAAATAATGTCCTCAATAACCCGTGCCAAAGCTTGTAATCACACTCAAGTAACCAAACTCTAAATCCCATGACGAGACCAGTGAGTGCATTATTACCATTATAGGTACCACTAAGGCTAACTAGTCGGCATTTCTCTTGATCTGGAGGTTATAGGCGTCGCAGTCAGGATATATTGACATGCGGTCCGGGAAACATACAGCAACCACCAGCAGTATCACTCGCCAGTCCACGAATAGTACCAAAACCGACGGAACATTCGGGTGCTAAGTACGTCCCTAACCTTAGAAGGAGGCAATATGGAATTTGAGAGCCATAACCACTGTCAAAAATCTGGTTGAAGATCCCAGAACATCAATAAACCTTCCATAAACTATCAATAGTAAACATTATCTGAACTAAAATCTTTAGATGTAGGCCTCCTACATCTGTAAGGGATTTCATTAACCGAAGGAGTTAAATAACAGGACGCGCATCAAGCTAGGTATTATGAACATCATAGCACAGGGATGGTGTACTTTTTAACTCTGAATGAACCAGAGGAAATACTAGCCTGAACACTGCAGGCTGTCCAAGTAAAGAATTGATCATGGCCTTATATCTTATCCTACTGAGAAGCCAGCTTGTTTAATACCTGATGATCATGCGATCGAATTACATCTTCTGATACTTTCGCGTCTGTTGTAATCGTCGTTGTAGACTCAACATATTTCCGGTTCACTAAAGACTTTGTGTTAGTCAGACTGAACTTGAGGGATTTCTAGATAGCCACATACTTGGAGCGCGGTGATACTGATCAATCCAGGTAACTTCGGTGCCTGTAGAGAGCGCAACTCGCTGGACAAAATTAGGGTCGCGTAGAAATTCCCGTGCGACGTGCACGACATCGGCTTTTCCGTTGCTCAAGATCTATCGCGCATAGCCAGTTAGTCATCAAACACACAAGACGGGAAATTGAGGAACAACATGCATCATGAACAGTCGCACCATCTCGAATCCAGCCAACAGCAGCTACAAATACGTTCGGCAGCTTGAGATCCTTGACAGCCTTGGCGAATGGGACCTGGTATTGTTGGCCAAGCTGAACCTGCTGTCTCCGGTCAGTACCTCCACTTGAGACATCAAAAAGATCCACACCCTCTGCAGCGAGGATAGGGATATATCGTAGAGTATCCTCCAGCTCCCATCCTTCTCCCTTTGGCAGCCAGTCTACCGCTGAGATCTTCCAGAAAACGGGCATTTCCTCTGGAATGTTGCGTCGTATAGCACGAATAACCTCCACACCGATTCGGATTCGGTTCTCAAAGCTTCCACCCCATTGGTCTGTTCTTTTATTGGTCTGCTCACTGGTATAAGCATTACTTCTAGCGATAGGGTTGGTGTAAAATGATCAATAGACTTGCCGCAGGTGACGCGAAAGAATGCAACAGATATCCATGAGCTCCATGAATAGCAATCACATCAACACCAGCCTCGACAGCCCTGCGAGCGGCCTGGCCGAAAGCTTCGATGGTTTCAAGAATCTCGTCTTCTGACATCTCTCCAGGAATTGCATAGTTCTCATTCCAGCGCTCAGCAGTAGGGCCCTGAACTTGGTTGGCATAGCCATCGAACTCGTCGGGAACGAGGCGGAGACCTAACCATGGTGGAGTGACACTACCTTTGCGACCTGCGTGCTGGAGCTGGATTGCAACCTTTTGAGATTGCGAGTGGATGAAATCGACAACTCTTTTTAGAGGCGCAATGTGGGCGTCGGACCAAATGCCGGCATCTTGGGGAGTATTGCGGCCCTACTTTCATCAATCAACACGTACTAACAGTACTAGAGTATCAATCAACAGGGTGCCATCCTACTCTAGCTGTCACTGCAGTCGCTTCCAAATGGATCAAAGCACACCCTCTCATGGCCCACTGCCCATAGTGCGCCACGTGGAAGTCACTAAACATGCCATCTTGGCAGCTGTACATGCACATCGGAGCAACCCAGATGCGATTTTGGAACGTGTTACCCCGGATTGTGATCTGCCGGAAGGCAGGGGTTATGGATTCCTCAGTCACGCCGTTCTTAGAATCGAGGATCGCTGTGCCGACTGGTACTCTCTGCTTTGGGGTGAAGAAAGGTAGGCCAGCCACCACTTCACTACGGAAGTCTGAGTATTGAGATTCTGAGGTAGAGCCCATGGTGAATATTAACTGATGATAATGATGAGAGTTGGATAGAAATTGAAGTAAATAGGGCTTGAACTTCAATAAGGATTGACAGAGTTCGATTTTAATATTTCTCTAGGCTACATCCAGCGACAGTGTCAATAATGTTTACATATTCATATGTAAACCTCGATTCATGTGTCATTAGATTATTCAATTATTAACATCATATTCGAAGTTTGCTCACCGTATCGCTTGGAAATCAAAGTCATATCACACTCCTCGTTATCAATTTCTACCCTAGATTGCATTTCCCCATTAGGTAATTTCCTCTTATGGAAATCTCCCCCAACTCCCCTTTCTACTCCAACTTCCCCTCTCAACTCGAACCTCCACCGTCCCGCCGCCACTTGATCAGGATGATCAGCTAGCAGATGTAGGCCAGGAGGGAAAAAAAAGGTAATGTGATTGGCGATTTCAAGTGAATTGTGGCTATGGATGACACTATTCGAGAAGACCCATCTTGAACTCTAAAAGTCACTGAAAACTCGCTCTTCGCCGCACTAGGAAACGCCTGCATCATCATCTTTGTTCCCAAGTATCTTCAGGTGTCTTGGGCACTGGCTATCTCAATTCGAAATCATGGTGCCAGGACTCGCTCGCAAGTATGAAATTAATGCCGATATGGGCGAAGGATTTGGTCGGTGGAAGATGGTAAATACCGATGCTCAAGTCCCACATATGCATCTCTCACTAATGCGGACTATAGGGCCCTGATGAAGAGTTGATGCCCTTGATTGATGCTGCAAATATTGCTTGCGGCTTTCATGCTGGTGATCCCTCTATTATGCTCAAGACTATTCGTCTTTGCAAAAAGCACGGCGTTAGAGCTGGTGCTCACCCTGGATTGCAAGACTTGTTTGGCTTCGGTCGGAGGAAGATGGAAATAGACGTCAAAGACATGTACGCCATGGTTCTTTATCAAGTTGGTGCTCTCAAAGCCATGCTAGATGCCGAGGGTGTAGAGCTGTCTCACATCAAGCCTCATGGGGAGCTCTTTTTTTACATGCAAAGAGACAAGGACATCATGAGGGCTGTTCTGGAGGCATGTGCGACATTCAAAGTTCCTGTTTATGCCTCTCAGAATCCCGAAGAGGAGGCAATGTGCATGGAGATGGGCATTCCGTTCCAAGGAGAATTGTATGTCGATGTGGATTACTCACCAGAAGGAAAACTTGTGCCTGTGGCACAATCTCAACAGGTTACGCCAGACCTCTGTTACGAACGGGTAGTTGGGGCCACCATGACTGATAGTGGGAAAGACATCAACGGGAACAAGTTCAGTTTTGGCTTTGGCGGCAAGCCATTCAGCATCTGTCTTCACTCTGATGCGCCCACGGTCCTTCAGAACGCGAAGCTAGTACGCCGGGCAGTTGATGAAGCCAACCGGTCCAAGTTTGTGTCGGAGGTCAACCAGGTCAATCATAGGTTATAGAAAAAAGGACAAGCAATGTATGTCATAAACACTCGATACATAGATACTATGTGAAAGGGGTAATTTGAAGCATACTATTATAAAATCGCAAATTATCTCTAGTCGCCTGGATAATCATCTAGGATTTTTTTGACTTGTAGTAACCATAAAATCACTGTTCAATGCCCGTCAGAAATTTCGTGTCATCTAGCTTACGGTAAGCCGGCCTAGGGTTTGATGCTGATCTGTATACATATCGTCTAGGCCTTGCTTCGAAAGCGAGCCCTTGGCAACGAGGCTTACCTTGGCTGAACCAAGTATCGGCCATGGCCTCATTCATGGGTTCCCAATCGTTATCCGATAACCCGGGTGACATTGGAGTTTGGCGGGCGGCCGAGACTCGAGACTGCCGGGGCCCCTACAAGCTCTCGTGTGGGGTAAAGCGCCTTACGCCACCGAGTTGTTATTTAGGGACTAAGAGATGCGCTATTGAGAGCTCGGGGTAGAAAGTTATGGCTATCATGAACCGCTTTAACTTCCTAGGATGCTGATAAGGAATGCAAACAGCTGATGAACGTTACTTGATCGGAACTAATATATCACAACCAGGCGACCTGATAAGACCGACTTTTCTGTTCCATCTCATGCACTCATGGATGACCTTTGGTCCGAAGTGAGAACTAAATGACCTCATTATTTTTTTAATATTTATTTACAAGTCCTCTCATCTCCCCAGTCAACTTTTCAATTCTATCTTCTCTATTAATCTTTGCACTCTAAATCCAATCGTTCCAATGGCGTCTGAAATCCCCATTCCTGGGACCGTTCAGCTTGTTGATGTCCAAGGCGTCTTCAATGTCAAGCACGGCCAGCAGTCTCGGGATATCGTCCTTGTCCCCCAGCCAACCAATGACCCAGATGATCCTCTTCGCTGGCCCTTTTCACGAAAGACCAAGAATATTATCTGTGCCATGGGGTGGTGCTTCTTTGTTGCTGGTATGATTTCAGGATTGTCCCCGGCGTACATCTTGATTGAACAGGATACTGGTATTTCAATTGCCGACTTGAGCACTGGCAACGGTATTCTCTTCCTCTTCTTGGGTTGGGGAACCATGCTCACGCAATGCCTTGCGCTTAGCAATGGCCGGCGTCTTACACTTCTTGTGTCTATCGTCTTGACCACTGCTGTGACTCTCTGGACTGCCTACGTACAGTCAAGGGGAGAATTCTTTGCCAACCGCATCCTCCTCGGTATCGCCGCCTCGCCGCAAGAGACACTTATCGAAGTCATCATTGGAGATCTTTTCTTCACCCACGATCGAGGGTTTTTTATGGGTGCCTATAGTTGGACCTTGTGGTGCGGTGCGTTTCTGACGCCCGTGGCCTCTGGTTATGTTGCGCAGGAGCTTGGATGGCGATGGATCCAGTATATCCTGACTTTCATCGGTGCCGGCGTTACAGTGGTTACATTCTTTTTCTTTGAAGAAACCATGTTTTATCGTGATCACCATGCCAGCAACATGCGTGATACACTCGGCGTCGACCCAACAACTCCTACCAACACTACTAGAGATCTCGAAAATAACATCTCGGTGACACCAGACAAGAAAACCAACGAGAAGTCTCTAGAACAAGAAGATACCTACATTGAGCAGTCTACCTCACCTTCTGAGCTTTCTACATTTCATGAACAAGAGAGCACAAAGACCTACCTAGAGAAACTGAAGTTCTGGGGGTTCCGCGACCCGCGACAGCCAAGTACTTTCAGACTTTTCTTCTTACCAATCCGGCTTCTGTTCATGTTCCCCGGCATGTCTTTTGGTGGTCTGCTTGTAGGTGGAATTCTTGCTTGGTATAATGTTGTCGGCGGTTCCTTGGCTCTGATTCTTGGCAATGAGCCGTACAACTTCTCTGCCAACAATATTGGTCTGACGTACCTTTCTTGCGTTATTGGGGTTACTATCGGTTGCTTCCTCTCAGGATGGATGGCTGATACTCTCGCCCTCCGTCTTGCGCGTCGGAATGGTGGTGTTATGGAGCCCGAACAGCGACTCTGGACGTGCCTCATTGCGCTTGTCATGCATCCTGCTGGCTGTCTTCTCTACGGAGTTGGCGCATCCTATCACATCCATTGGTTCGGAGTCGTTTTCGGCCTCTGCCTGATCTCCATCACCCTCCCAATGGGAGCTAATCTCGCATTCACTTATATTCTTGATTCCTATAAGGAAGTTGCAGGAGAAGGTCTAGTCTCAGCTATTCTGATTCGCAACATGATGGGTATGTAACTTTACACTTCACACTTGCTTCGGTTATAACGGACTAACATTGACTAGGTTTTGCTTTTGGATATGCTGTTGTCCCTATGATTAACAATCTATCGCTTCGTTATGCCTTTGTACTTATCGCCATCTTGGGCTTAGCAGTATGGTGCACAGCCATTGTGATGATTTTCGTGGGCAAACGCCTGCGACGGTCTACTGCACAATCATACTGGAACCTTGTTGAACGATATGGCGCGAAGGCTCATTAATCCATCGTTAATGGGACTAAGCTTGAATTATTGCTTAGCGCATTCTGGTAGCTAGATTCTCGTCAAGTGCATCTGCAGCGAAAGCATGTGAAATACGTTAATGTTCATAGTTCTGAGTATTTAATTGTTATTCATTATGCCTGTTTATTTCTGGGTCCAAGTGCAGTTGTATCAGCTTTCATCATAGTATTTTTTCGAGGAATTAAAACATTGCGGTATATGACTCTGAAAATCAGAACAAAGTTTTATGTCGTCAGTAGATGGGACATGCTCCATACTCTACAAAACTTGTGTTCTCCGAGCCTCGCTCTATTCCTGTAGACCTAAAATGACGCGAATCCGAGGATAAAGTGGCTAGATACTTTGGTATTTTGTATCGCCTGCCTGCCTCAAGACTTTACCCAATAATTTCACTAAAGAAATAATTTCCAAGATTTTAAACGTGAAGAAATCTTGAAATGGAATATTTTACGTCTTCAAAATTCTACTAGTAGCTTTAAAACGTAATGCAATATGACTAAAACTAGTAGTGAGGCTATCTCCAATTTCAGCATATAGACTCTATCCAATAAGGACGACCTGAATCTGTGTCTACGATGGAAACTCGAGAGAAGAAAGGACCGGGGTAGCGCCTCTCTCATCTGTACCTCGTACGGAGTGCAGAGATCTAACGGGCACACAATCAGTGACAACTACTGTAGAGAAATGATACGGAGGTGGAGAGCATTTCCTATTCTGTACACCCCGCGTTGGGGTAGAAAATCTAACCGTGATAGGGATGGATGAGCTACGGGGAGATATGCTCCACAGGTTGATAACACACCACCACCTTTATCGGCTCTTGAACAATCCCTGAACCATTATATCTAGAACTCACTTTCGTTATCATTAGGCCCTGTCTCGTCACTTATGATGTTATTCCAGACTGATTCCATCAATGGTATCTTCGTCCACCGCTAACATGGGCTCTCTTGATTCATCCTCGCTTCGCAACATTCGCAAAGTCCTGGTCGCCAACAGAGGCGAGATTGCCGTCCGCTGCATCAAAGCCTGCCGCGAATTGGGAGCTATCAGTGTTGCTATTATAACAAATGCTGACGCAACTTCATTACACGCCGCATTGGCAGACGAGGTAGTCTTGCTGCCAGGCGAGGACAACACGGCCTACACGAACGGGTAAGCACAGCGTTATCCAAAGCGAGTGTCTGCTTTGCTAATTTTTTTTTTTTAAAGCGAGGCGATTCTAGACATTTGCAAACGCACAAATGCAGACGCCATCATCCCTGGATATGGCTTCTTGAGCGAAAATGTCGAATTCGCAAACGCCGTTTCTTCTGCCGGCATCATTTTTGTCGGACCCTCCTCAGCATCCATCAATGCGATGGGGCTCAAGCACGAAGCTAGAGCTATCGCCCAAGCCGCCAATGTCCCGGTGATTCCAGGCACACAGCTCTTGGAATCCTCCGGGGCAGCCATAGAGGCTGCAAAGCGTCTGGGCTGTCCGGTCATGCTCAAGGCCACCGGAGGAGGTGGTGGCATGGGATTACAAATCTGCCACAGCGAACAAGAGGTTGAGAAAGCATTCGCCATGGTTGAGAGCCGCGCCAGCACGCTCTTCAAGAATAGCGGAGTCTTCTTGGAAAAGTACTATCCGAATTCACGCCATATTGAGGTCCAAGTCGCCGGCAACGGAGAGATTGTGGTTGCCTTTGGAGAGCGCGAGTGCTCACTACAGCGGCGGCATCAGAAAGTAATCGAGGAGTGTCCCAGCCCCTTTGTAGAGCGCCACCATGGCCTACGCGAAAAGATGCTTCAGGCCGCTGTCAACTATGCTTCACAGCTAAATTACAAGAGTGTGGGCACCGTCGAGTTTCTCGTGGACGATGAAACAGCCGACTTCTTTTTCCTCGAGATGAACACGCGACTGCAAGTTGAGCATGGAATCACCGAATTGTGTTATGGAGTTGATCTGGTACATCTCATGCTGCGACAAGCTGACTACGAATGCGGTGGTTGCATGGGCATTCCATCCGATGTGCTGAAAGGCCTTGGAAGACCCCAGCCACTGGGCTCGGCGATCGAGGCACGGGTGTATGCTGAAGTACCGCTTCGTGATTTTGCCCCTAGCCCTGGCGTCTTCCAACACGTACACTGGCCAGAGGGCGAGGGTGTGCGAGTTGACACGTGGGTTCGAAATGGCCAGAGGATCACGCCTCTCTATGATCCATTAATTGGAAAGGTCATGGTACATAGCGCTGATGGCCGTACTGCCGCCCAAAAGAGGATGCTTGCGGTACTGGCTGATACAGCTCTTCAAGGAACACAATCCAACTTGGAATATCTCTCAAAGATTGTTGAGTCTGAGATGTTTGCAAGTGGCAATACATTGACCAATTCTCTATCAACATTCAAGTTTGATAGCTGTTCCTTACAAGTGGTCGACCCTGGCGTTTACACAACGATTCAAGACTACCCAGGCCGTATTAACATTGGCCATGGAATTCCCCCAGGCGGACCCATGGACGATTTCAGCGGTCGAATAGCAAACATTCTGGTTGGTAACGAATTTGGAGTCGAGTTACTGGAGCTCACTCTATCCGGTCCAAAGTTGTTGTTCCATGAAGCAGCAATTGTGGCAGTCTGTGGCGCTGAGCTGCCCGTTATCCTCGATTGCGTACCTCAGCCGATGTGGTCGAGGATTGTCATCAAGAAAGGCCAAGTACTCGAGCTTGGCAAGGTGACTGGAAACGGTCTCCGAACATATGTGGCCGTGAAGGGCGGTTTCCCCCAGGTCCCCAAGTTTCTTGGTTCCAAGTCCACAGCTCCGGAGCTTGGTTTTGGCGGCATACAAGGAAGAAAGCTCCAGATTCACGACATCCTCACTCTATCCCCACAATCGAGATCTTGGGCCGCAGAAGCCTCATTTTTATCCTTACCTCCAAATCTTATTCCTGATTTCCCTACTAATGCGACTGTTTGTTGCATTGACGGTCCGTTCGGATCTGAAGACATTCTGACCCCCGAGGGGCGTAAGACACTGTATGAGACTGATTGGGTAGTCAGTCATAACAGCAGCCGAAGCGGTATCCGTTTAGAAGGGCCGCGTTTGAAGTGGGCTCGAGCATCAGGTGGCGGTGGCGGATCGCACCCATCCAATGTGCTTGACTATGGCTACCCGAATGGCGGCGTCAACTTCACAGGCGAATTTCCCATCATATTTGGACCTGATCGTCCAGATTTGGGCGGTTTCGTATGTCCAACGACTGTCTGCTCCGGCGAGATCTGGAAGATTGGCCAGCTAAGGCCTGGCAACACTGTACGATTCCGTTCTATCGCTTACGATACCGCCCTTGACATTTCAAGGAGAAAGGATGACTTTTTGCAAGCTCTTGTAGCATTTTCGCAGGGACACACAAGCCGGATATCTCCCCTCGTTGTCGAACTCACCGATGCAATTCCATCTTCGATTTTACACCAGAAGGAGTCCCAGGGGAGCCACCCACGGGTAACATTTCGTCAAGGAGGTGACACAAGCATCATCATTGAATACGGCAATCAGGTGTCGGATCTGCGCAACACTGCTTGCGTGCAGTTTCTCGCCAAACAAATATCAGCTGCAAATCTGCCAAGCGTGCGCGGCGATCCCAATTTCTCCTCTCTTACTGTTCACTTCGATCCATTCAAGATGGACCGGTCGATACTCCTTCAACAACTCATCCAATTCGATGATCAAATTGGGCAGACTACAGGCATGAAGATACCTGCTCGGCAAGTACGGCTCCCCGTTTGCCTCGACCACTCCTCACTTCAAGAGTCTGCGCAACGGTACATGCACAACATCAGACCATCGGCCGCCTACATGCCGGACAATGTCGAATATCTCCGCAAGAACAATGCACTCGAGACGCGTCAACAAGTCTTTGACGCACTTCTTAAGACACCGTGGCTGGCCGTTGCCGTCGGTTTCTACGTTGGAACACCAATCTTGTTCCCACTTGATCCTTGGCACGTATTAACCGGTCAAAAGTACAACCCGAGCCGAGTTTATACACCAAGCGGCTCAGTTGGCCTTGGTGGCTCACTGGTGGCCATCTATCCTGTTGCCGCACCAGGAGGATATCAGCTTATGGGCCGCACGTTGGGCGGATGGGATGGATCAGGGAATCGTCCAGGTTTCTCTCCTGAGCGGCCCTGGCTGTTCAATCCTCTCGATTTGATAAAGTTTTACGAGGTCTCTGAAGACGAATACAACAAGAT
Source organism: Trichoderma sp. TW21990_1 (assembly GCA_010015515.1). Taxonomy (NCBI): domain Eukaryota; kingdom Fungi; phylum Ascomycota; class Sordariomycetes; order Hypocreales; family Hypocreaceae; genus Trichoderma; species Trichoderma sp. TW21990_1. The sequence continues at coordinate 363,040 of WXUD01000017.1, read as the reverse complement.
TGAGCAAGATTTTGAGACGGGTCGATATGAGTTTGACATTACACAAACGATGCTAGATATGGATGAGTACATTGCCAAATTTGAAGCGGCTGCCAAGGATCCAGCCTATCAGGCCTGGAGGAAGCGTCAGGTTAATGCAGCTCAAGAGATGGGAGAGCATGAGCAGCGTCTATTCGAGGAATGGACGGCAGCAAAGAATGCAGGAGATGACGCTGCAGCTGCTGAAGATGATGATGTTGATTCTGGCAATGTCATCTCTATCGAATCACCTATTAATGCCAATGTTTGGAAAGTACTTGTCAAGCCTGGTGATGTACTAGAAAAGGGTCAAACTGTGGCGGTGCTCGAAGCTATGAAGATGGAGATCAATCTGATTGTCGATGAAGGTCAGGCTGGCGCTGTAGTAACGAAAATCAGCCAGCCCCCTGGAAGTGTGGTTAACCCTGGGGCGGCGGTTGTAGAGGGTCGGCGGCAGGATTGAGGTGAATATATAGTAAAGAAGACTCGACCCTCAAAATAGACCCGTGTCCAGATAAGTGTATTACAATATTACATCGTTGAAGTTGCATCAAGAACGATCCGAATGACTTGTTCAGAAGTCATTAATTCAACAACATAGTGTGTAGGCGAATCCTGGATATAATTATACTCTTCCACTACAGTGACCTTGACATCAACATCATACATAAGACTTGAACTTGATACGATGGCTGAGGCTGTAATTAGTAGGTGGTTCGCTCCAACCTGATGAGGAACAGCTAAGACTCGTCACGTGCTCTCTCTCTTCAACCGGTCCGGTCTATCCATTCTCTACCCTCACTTATCTTCAACATACATACGCACTGAATCTGCCAATTAATTGGTTCATAATCAAACAACCTATCAGCACCCCTTCGCCCGCACTGCAACCGCTCCCATCTCCCTCATCCTACATCAACATAATCTCATTGTGGCTGATCTGGTATTATCGTATCCACTTCGAGATTTCATACAGTCTGCCCCACACTTGCATCATGAAAGGCCGCCCTCGGTTCCGTGTAGCTCCGTGCAAGTACTGTAACAAGGAGTTCAAGCGCCAGGAGCATCTCGAGCGGCATATTCGCACGCGTAAGCATCAATCAGCACGTCATCCTTTTAATTTCTGTGCTGAGTCCTGTCTAGATACTCGGGAGAGACCGTTTGGTTGTGCCTGTGGCCGCACGTTCTCAAGACCGTGGGTCATTGCCTCCCTATTTTAGGGCCAGCACAGTATGCACTGACATTTGAGGTGCTTATGATATATCATTAGGGATCTCCTAAACCGCCATCGTCGACTGTCTCAATGTCCAGGCCCAGCCACACGCATATCTCAGGACACAGTTAGCGGAGGTCATGAAGCCGATCCGCCGCCTAAACTGACCTACCAGCTACCCCCAACAGAACCTACTGTAATATCTCCCTCATTTTCTAACAGCAGTCATGGGAAAACACCCTCGGTTTCCTACAGCCCCGGTCCTGATCGTGGAGCACCATTTGTGTTCGCGGGTGTTAATCCTGAATTTGCAACCCAGGCACCACCTGCGACACAAGGTGCCATTGCAGAATCAATCACCACAATGAGCAATACCGCGCCTGTCGAGTATTCTCAAAAGCAACTCATGGGGAAATTCTCGATACGCGACCTAGACATGACCAGACAAGATCGGCGACCAAGCCACCTCCCCTATGATAGCGGTGTTACGGCTCGCAGCGACGTGAATATAGATAGGACCATCGAACCTGGTTCTGACTTGGCACAGCTCCAGCTTTTTGACACTGACTTCCTTGCCAATGAAACAGACATGATAAACGGATACCTCATGGATATCTTTCCACTGGTAGACTACCAACCAGTGATTGAGGATGTATCCGACAATTACAGTAGTTCCCAACCGCTCCCCGCAGCTCCAGACCCCAATTGTCTTGAGATATCGACTCTTATGCAAACAGAAATGACATCATCACGAAGAAGGGCTTCTGAGATTCAATCGACACCGGGTCAGATAAACCAGGCACAAGATGCAATTGGCCGGTCACTTGACGCCATGGACGACATCGTCGCAACAAATCCATGGACTGTATCAGCAGCGGCGTACGAAAAACTTACTACCGAGGTTGTAAAGCATATCGGTGTGTTGCCGGAACCGTTTACACTTCCCAGCCGGCAGACATTATCGAGATATGTTGCGAGTTGGATGAGGAGTTTTCATCCTCACCTGCCTTTCATTCATATACCAACAACTTGCCTAGAGTTCAAGACACCAATGCTGGTGCTGACTCTTGCCGCTACCGGGTCGTTCTATGGGTTTGAGCACACGCACGGCTACGCAATGTACTTTATTGCAAAGTCTATCATTACTTACGAGCTCGAGAAACGTCGCCGGGCCACTACCTTGCACTTGCTTCGAACTTTTCCACGTTACGCCGAGCTTCCCACGGGTTCCCCTGATGCAGCAGCGCAGTCATTGGGAACACCACAGCTCTCAACGCCTGAGCCTGTCGATATTGAACTGCTGCAGTCTCTGTTAGTCCTCGTGCTTACCATGTCTTGGCTCGATGGACCGCTCGCACAAGACGCACTCGCCATGAGCAGCCAACTAACAGAGCTCACTCGCGAAGCGCTCAAATATCCTGTTCCAGAAATTGCAGCGGGAAACTGGAGGGATTGGGCTCGTGAAGAAGAGAGGCGACGTACTCTGTTCTCTGCCTATTTTGTGATCAACATCCTCACCATCTGTTTCAACGTACCACCTCAAATAACCAGCTCAGAGGTCAGCCTTCCACTTCCATGCTCGGAGGCAGAGTTTAAAGCTCCCAATTCGAATGCATGGCTTAGCATGCGGCAAAAGAGTAATTCCCGTCAGCTAGACTTTCAACTTTGTCTCCAGCAGTTGCTGTCCGGGAAGCCGCTTGCAAAAGAAGACTCTGCAACAGAGTTTGGAAACTATATGCTTGTCCAAAGCTTGCTGATGCAGGTGTTTCTCGAACACCAAGTAGCTTCCGCAGTATTAAGTCCATCATCGAACCTTTCACTGGCCACTATTTCACTCTATGAGAATGCCTATAGCGCCTGGCAGTCGTGTTGGGATTCTGCTATCGAGTCTGCTCTGGATCCATCTTCATCTCATGGCCCCTTGGCCTTCAACTCTACTGCAATTCTTCGCTTGGCTCACGTCCACCTCGCGGTTAGCCTCCAGAGCCAGTGCGCTCTCCGCTCACGCGATCCGAGGATTATCGCTCAGGCATTTGAACCTCACCATAACCCCATTCCACTCCGGTCTCCTCATCTGGACCAGGCAGTTTTTCATGCCATTTGTGCTTTGAGGATACCGGTGAGAGTTGGAATAGCGTTTGTCGCACGAGGTAGAACGGGGCATTGGAGTGTTCAGCACGCTATCAGCAACTTTGCATGTGCGCTCCTGCTCACTCACTGGCTCGAAAATCTCTTTCACCTGGTATCTTCTGGTGGGATTGAGAGTCTTCGATACGAGGAGAAGCGACTGCTCTCCATTGTTGAACGGTTAATCGAAGAAACTCATCTCGAGACCTCTCTAGGTTCAAAAGATGATTACCCTCGCCGCATTCGACGTCTAGCTATTGCCGCAGTAAGACTTTGGGCAGAGACGTGCAAGGGCATCCAGGTATTTGAGATTGTTCATGTTGTGGGAGAGACATTGTCTCTTGTTGCGGAGTCGTTAGAAAATCGTTTTCAGATCGAATGAGTTTTTTTTAATGCCTATATGCTGGGCAATGCCACATCGATACTACAGGTATGATTGTTATAATATACTTCAAACCATTTAAAAGGAAAGGGCGGAGAGAGGTGCCTCAACGAGTCGAAGTTGCAAGGGAGCATTATGTAAGGTTAGGAAAAGAGGATTGCATTGTTGTGCGTCAACAAATCGGACACGTTCATCGGGCCGAAATTCTTGTGGACTGCTCGCAATTGGGGGTCAATAAGGCTGACAGATGTCACTTGAGCGCTCCCGTAGGTCGTCTATGAGCCGGTTCTTACAGATATAGTCGCACCCCGTGTGAGCTTCGCCATGGATCAGTGTCAACTCTCACTAAAGCCAGTCTGAAGTCCCAGAGAAAGCTCATTGGGCATAAAGGACGAACTGCGGAATCTTAGAGCACTTCTTAAGGGGGAACAATCAGGTTCTACTTTTCGACACTCGAAATTTGATGCCGTGTCGCAGGGCTGCATTATATCAAATCAATCGGGAGATTAGCTGCGATAGCTAAGCTAGCAACGATACCTGACCGCGACATCACGAACATGGTCAATTGATCCCAGAAGCCTTTTGGTCGAATTTTGGGCCACGCCCTTCCTGCTCATTCACTGACGAATTCGTGAAGACAGCGTAATCTTTCCAAGGCAATAAAGGAGGGAAAGTGGAATCCGACGTTTAATTGAAGGAAGAATCCTTGAAAATTTGCGAGAAGAAGTATATTCTCTACACTGAACACTTGAACTGGCAACCTTTAGTCCAATCCTGAATCTAATATTTGCTCCGTCCAAATGTATTATTCGTAAACCAACTCTCCAATAATCTGGCATAGGCCAGAATTGTTTAAGTTTATCATCTCGGAAAGCACCGTCTTGAATTCCCAAGACTACAGCCATTGTATTTGCTGTTGTACTCCTTTCAGCAGAATGGGTGTAGCCACGGTAAGGCATTTTCTTTGAGTTTCTAGACTGTAATGCGCTACCAACTCTTTCTCCCATATTACAGTCTAGCGAAATTCAAGCAAATCTTCTATTTTACTCCACCATAAGCAAACTTTATATATTCTTATTAAGTTTCTATGCATTAGATAGGTGTAAGACAATTGCATGTGCTTCTTGTGGATCTTTCTATACCTGGCACCATTTAACGCTAGATATATGGGACTTTATTCAATTAAGTGGAATGACAATTAATTCCTAGGCGTCGGGTTTCTATTCGTTAACGATCGTTAATTCTTGGGTCGCCATCCAAGAAGGGTAATAACCAGTCGTCACCAGCATTTATATTTATAAGCATCATCAATGAGCGACGAGGGATATAATACCCGATATGTTGTTAAGAATAGAGCACGTAGAAAAGCTGCACTCACTTCTTCTGTGACAAGCCGCAACACAGGCGAAACATATATTCATATCCTATAGGATCGACACAACACATCAACCCTAGTCTTTCTGATATCCTTCCACAATTGGTCTCCGTCCGTATTATCAAGTTCAGGTAGTTTTTAGCCAACACTCTAACTAACCTACCAAATTTGCCCCATCCATTACACGTTTCGAGCAAAGCATCATGCACAACATTCTCCTCACTGGTGCCTCCGGCTACCTGGGCGGCAGCATCCTGGCCCAGTTGCACAACCCCAGCAATGGCACCACACAGCTGCCAGCCTATGGCACGATCTATGCACTCGTTCGCAGCGATGCCCAGGCCCAGGCCGTTCGGGACTATGGCGCCGAGCCCGCGTCGTTTGATGCAGGTGACGAAGCCGCCGTCGAGAGCTTTATTTTAGACCGCGAAGTGTCAGTCGTGATTTGGCTCATTGACGTGGTGAGCGTAGAGAGGCAGACACTATTCATCCGAGCGCTAGCCAAGTTGCGGCAACGGACCGGTCAGGAAGTCCATTTCTTGCAGGTAAGCAATGAGCCCTTGCGGCGTTTACCTGTCATTGTTGAATATGAGAAGATGGAAACGGACAGGCGACAAGTGAGCCCATGCGACTACAAATATGGGTGTCATTGTTTCCGGCTAGAAAAGCTCTGTTTTCTCCCTGTCATCTCCATGCCGTGCTTACTGACATCCACCGGCAGACATCTGGGGCCAAGATATTCTCGGAATTAGCAGGAGCCCCGACAGACAAGCCACTACTGGATACAGACCATGGGCTATATGAAATTCAGAAGGAGCAAGAAGGTCGAGCTCCATACCCAGTATTGCAGAAGGTAGGACATCTACCATCTCTTGGCGCAACTACGAGAAGATATAGCACATAAGTGATCTGGATCTCACGATGTATCACAGGCTGTTGTCACGAACAATACCGTAATCGCCCTGGCGGAGGAGCTTGACGTCAAGAGCTACATCGTTGCACCATGCATTGTTTGTGAGTTTCTACCTGCTTTTTGGAGACGCGCCATTCTATATCGCACGTCTGAATTCAGGCACTGGCCGCTGACAACCACCCAAGATGGTGAGGGTTTGGGCTTCGGCAACAAGATTTCCATCCAGACTGTGGCTATTGTCAAGGCTGCCAAGGAGGCAAAGCGTGTTTATCGCGTTGACGACAACTCTCCGGTAGGTCATTCATACCCTCTTGAGCTACGTATCCAGAGAAGCGTGACTGATAAGGATCACACCAGACTTGGCCTGTATGCCACATTAGCGATAACAGTGACTTTTATGTTCAACTGCTCGCCGCCATTCTCTCAGGGAGCAGTAATCTAGGGCACGGACGACAGGGCTACTACCTAGTTTCTCCTGGCAGCGTGGCGTGGGATGACATCTACGGCTGTATGGCGGCAGCACTGGCGAAGAAAGGGATTGTCGAAGACGAACGGGTTGCGCTAGCGGATGATGCGGCCCTCGAGGCGATGAGCCGTGGACTGAACTGCCCCAAAGCCTATGTGCGGGTGCAGTTAGCTGGGAAGTGAGTACAGATTATTGTCCTACCCAACCCGAGAGAAGAAGCGCATAGGCGCAGATTATTGCTGTTGGGGTGGTGAGTGTGAAATGAGAGAATCGATTTGCTCACGTCATTCATGTGAACCGCTAGATGCACGTTTACACCGAAACACGGCACGGAAGCCCTAGGATGGGTGCCGAAGTTTGCACCGGAACATATCTTGGAGACTGCGGAAGCTGAAGTTGAGCTCATCCTGGGACACATATGATGAGAGGGGGTGTAACCGGAGGCTTTGGAGACAGGTACGAGGAGCGATATATAAGATGATGATGACCTAAATGTAGGTGAAGAGATGAGATTACCGACGTCACAATCGGTGCTCACAGGCATTGGAGATAGCCGGCAATGAATGGATGAATGAGAATACCTGTATTTTTATATACGGTACCTATGAAGTTAGGAAGGGAAACTGTGTGTTTTCGATTACAAGTGCAGACATTCTTACCCAACTGAAGGAATTCGAAGCTATACCTGCACCTACATGTAAAGTACATTACGCAAAAATCTATGAAAGAGCTGCTAGACTTCCTCCTCGACAGCCAAGTGCGCCACGAGCAACGGATGGGACAATGTTAGGCCCACTACAGACCCCCAAGAAGCGTCTACCTACCTGTATCCGGCTCTTCCAGTGTCTGCTATTCTCTCTACTCTTGCTACTTCTATCATGGCCCTTTCAGGCAGCACCTGATAAACATGTGATACAGAAAGCTGTATAGCCAACTTGGGGTGCTGGCCACATGTAGATATGGCAAATCCCTACTGGTAGATTTTGAAAACCCTCCTCATCCTGGCCTAGCTCCTAACATGGACAAATCGAAAGATCGCCAACGTACGCAAGTCACACAGCGATTCCCCGGCGTTGTTTTTATCACCTTAGTGTCGGCTAGTTTTCTTTCTTCATAAACCAACCTCACAACTCAGTCACGTTACGATACCTCAAAATTCCATGGTGACTCGTTCCCAGGTTTCTTTCATACATGTAGATACCTGTTCCCAAGGTTCATACTACATCAGGTAACTCCAACAACTCTCGCCCGCGAAATAATATTGATAATTATTTTTCACCCCTCTTGTCCTAGCCCGATATTCGATAGCAAATTTCCTTCATCAGCTTCGTTCTCTCATCTTCTATTGCACCCTGATCTTTAATGTTCAAAGGTTCTCAATCTATCCAGCGGTGTGGTGGAGCCCTAATTCTCAGCGCTCTTTACCGTCAATAGCAAGCTTCAGGGGCTCTGCCCGCTAAATCCACTAAACCCCACCGCTAACTTCGCTGAACCCCAGCTTCAACGTTATGGCCAGGTCAACATCAACTCCAACGTCCACGTATGATGTTTCATTCAAGTTCCCGTCCTCAAATCATCACCTTCCCTCATCTCCCCACGTGAGCCCATAATGTCTCCTCCAAAAGACACCAATCCGCAGCCTCCCAAAGACATCTCCAGCACCAAAACAGGCTCATCAAATCCATCTTCACCGCCTCCAAACGCCAACACCAGCAGCCCGTCTGTCATTAAAGGCGCCTCCCTGCTCATCATCCTCCAGGTCGCATCTCGTCTCATCACCTTCATCGCCAACCAGCTTCTCCTCCGCTTCCTCACCGCTCCTCTTCTAGCTCTTTCAACACAGCTCGAAGTCTACTATCTCTCCATTCTCTTCTTCGCCCGTGAGAGCCTACGAGTGGCCATCCAGCGCCAGGGCATTGCCGGAGCAGCAAACACTGAGGATGGCGCTGAAGCTGACGATTCTGCTGTTGCACGGAGAGAAGGACAGGCGGTGGTGAACCTCGGATACCTTGCTGTCGGGCTGGGAAGCATCGTCAGTGTGACCTTGGGATGGATGTATCTCGCCTCTGCTCCGGCTACGACTCTCCTGACGCCATGCCTCGTCGAGTCGCTTTGGCTCTATGGCATCGCTGCCATGGTCGAGCTCCTGTCCGAGCCTTGCTTCGTCTTGATGCAAACGCGTCTTCAATTTGGCACTCGCGCGACAGCCGAGTCCGTCGCCACTTTTCTTCGCTGCATCGTCGTTTTTGGTTCGGCCGTTTGGGCATCTCAGAAGAGCTTGGATATTGGCGTCCTTCCCTTTGCGCTTGGTCAGCTCTCATATGGTGTCTCCCTTCTTCTAGTCTACCTCGCCTCAGGTTACCGTCTTGCGCTCGGTGCTGGATTCTCACTTCTACCCAAACAACTTAATTCTAGCAAAGATGTTTCCTTTGTGCTGTCATACTTTTACAAGCCGACTGTTAGCCTTGCTGGAAGCATGATGGCCCAAAGCGTGGTGAAGCATCTCCTTACTCAAGGTGATACTTTCCTCATTTCACTCTTCTCGACTCCCGAAGTACAGGGAGTATATGCCTTGGCAAATAATTACGGCAGTCTTCTAGCCCGTCTACTCTTCCAGCCCGTTGAGGAGAGTAGCCGCAGCTACTTTTCTCGCCTCCTATCTGCGCCGTCCCCATCCAACAACGGCCAGTCCTCATCGCAGCCATCATCATCCGTCAAGGAGGCAAAACGCAACCTACACACAATCTTGCGTCTGTACATTCTCTTATCTACCATAATTATTAGCATTGGGCCTTTCGCCGCCCCCGCACTTCTTTCTATCGTGGTAGGTAGCCGTTGGACTGGTTCAGGAGCTGGCCAGGTTTTGGGGACCTATTGTTTCTACATCCCCTTTATGGGACTCAACGGGATCACTGAAGCCTTTGTTGCTTCTGTCGCTACCGAGGCTCAAGTACATCGCCAATCGTTTTGGATGGGCATCTTCTCAGCTATCTTTGCCGCATCCGCTTTCCTCCTCATGAGTGTCTTTCCACTGGGCGCTCGGGGACTCGTCTATTCCAACAGCATCAACATGCTGTGTCGAATCATCTGGAGCGGTGCCTTCATTACCGACTTCTTCAAATCTCACGGCCTCGATTTTGCACTCTTGTCGCTGTTCCCCACGACCACAATCGCCGTCTCGCTGTCAACCCTAGGACTCTTGCGGTGGTTAAACGTTCAAGACAAAGCCGAAGAACGACCACTTGCAACATTGATCAAAATTGCTGGCACTGCCATTCCATTACTACTTCTAATGTACGTCAATGTATTTCTACATGCTATGCTTTTTCTTCTCTTCAAGATACACAGTCGTCTAACGTGGTGCTGTAGTGTATTTCTAGAGCGCAAGTTTCTTCTCGAATGCTTCCAGTCTATCCGAGGCCGCAAAGCAAGCAAACGCGAGTAGTAACAAAAGTAAGACAAACAAAAAAGAAAGAAGAGAGTAAAAGAGACCCATTTCCCCGTGAAAACTTACATATGCTTTTAAATTAATCGAAAGTAATCTTTGTCGCCTTTTGGTTCGGATCGACGTCCTTGAAGAAGCCACCATACATATCGTGGGTCTTCTTCTTGACGACAGTGCCAAACTTCATCAGCTCATCCGGAACAGGCTGATTGGCACCCTTGAGGATGTTGATGAGACTGATTACCACATATTAGCTTCTTCTCCCTCCGTAGCATAGTAACATCAGTTAGAGGCTACTTACGATCCGGAGTGTGCCTTGTCTTGGACAGTAAACATTGTGATGGCCTCACCGGTCTTGCCGGCTCTTCCCGTTCGTCCAATGCGGTGGACGTAATCCTCAATGGTTAGAGGGAACTAAGGGAGGGGGGAATGTTAGTTAAAGACTCTGTAGATTCGTGGTCTGAAGCCAACTTACCGTAACGTTGATGACCAGCTTGACCTCGGGGATGTCCAATCCTCGAGCGGCCACATCTGTAGCGACCAAGACTGGTGTCTTGCCAGTCTTGAAGGCCTCCAAACTTCTCGTTCGCTGCTCCTGCTTCAAATCTCCGTGAATACCACCAACGCGTACGCCCTTACGGCTGAGGAAGCTCTCGACACGGGTTGCCTCCTTCTTGTACAGGCAGAAGACCAAGATACGGTCATCCTTTTGCTTACCCTGCTGATGTTGCTTGATGATTTGCAAAAGTCTGAATTCCTTGTCCTTGCCATCCATAACCTCGACTTTCTGCGTGATGCGGGTGTTGGCTTGGAGCTCAACTGAGCCATTCTCAGTCTCCTTGCCACGTGATCCGATGGTGATCTTGACAGGGTCAACCATGAAGGTAGATGCCAGGCTCTGGACTGAGGTGGGCCATGTGGCAGTAAACATGAGTGTCTGTCGCTCCTCCCGGGGAGGGCAGGCACCAAGGATCATCTTGATGTCCTCTTCGAAACCCTTGTCCAGCATACGATCGGCCTCATCCAAGACGGCAAATTGGCAGCCGCTCAAGTCGACGGTATCATCGGACATAAAGTCCTTCAAACGACCAGGAGTGGCGACGATGATGTCGGCGCCTTTCTGGAGCAGCGCTCGCTGATCATCCTTGGACGCACCGCCGTAGAGGCAAACGCACTTGAGTCTGAGAAGAGCAGCCAGACGAGCCAGTTGCTCATGAGTTTGCATAGCCAGCTCTCTGGTTGGCGAAACGACAACAGCCTTGACGCCCTTCTTGCTAATAAGGGAAATAGCCTCAACACAAGGAAGAGCGAAAGCCATGGTCTTGCCTGAACCCGTCTCGGCCACACCAACGACATCACGCCCTGAAAGTGTAGATGGCCATGAGGCAGCCTGAATAGGAGTAGGGGCTTTGTAGCTGGCAAAAGGCGAGGGCTTCTTCTCCAGCAAATTGGTAGAAGGCAGGTGGTGGAACTCGGTGACGGGTCGAAGCTTGTCAGTGGTCTTTCGGGGGTCTGTAATGACAATCTCGTTTTTGGACAAGTATTCGTCGATTTCGGATTGCGGAACGTTGGACAGGCTCATCGTCTGCACGTATTCGCGACCGTTGGGGGCTGCTTTGGACGCATTGCCGTTGGTCTCCTTGGCTTTGCGTTCTTTCTTGGACTTTTTCTTGTCTTCAGCGGGCTTCTCATCTTGGTCGATTTCCATGCTCTCGGGCTGTTCCTCGGTAGCCTGTTGAGCGCTATCACCTTCATCCCGAGGCTGCTTGGACTTCTTCTCCTTCTTCTCCTTCTTCTCTTTCTTGTCCTTCTTAGACTTCTTCTTTTCCTTCTTGCTCTCTCCGTCAGCGCTCTCCTCTACGGGCGCCTCAGTCGCGTCCTCATCCTCAGCGGACTTAGACTCTTCCAATTTTCTCTTCCCTTCTTTCTTTTCCTTTTTCTTCTCCTTTTTCTCCTTCTTCAAACGCGCCTTTTCGGCATCGTCGCCGGCGTCGGCGACCTTGGATTTCTTGACGGGGCGATTCTCGACCACGCTGTCGTCGGCCTCCGCGCGGAGGTGTTTGGTAGCCGCCATTTTTAATAATTAGACAAAATGAGGCGGTCGAATCGATCTTATCTCAATTGGTAACCCAGGATCAATCGTCTCTCTGGATCGTTGTGACGAGATGGACCGATTGATGCTGCGCAAAAGCTGGTGGGTCTTGGGCGATGATAAAAAAAAAAAAGTTAGGAAAAAGTCGTTATCGATAGTGATCAGAGGCCCCACTTTTGATGTGACGGCTATCTCCGCTGACTAAGTATTTTCCTACAAAAGAGAGTGGGAAAAAGCGCAGATCAGATATTACAAAAGTATCAAAAGAGATTGTCCTCTGTAGATCTTCAGCCTAGGTAGTACTCCGTATTCAAGTCTGAATTGCTTCCATATGCAAAATACCTCAGTTAAGTAATCGATGATTTCCAAATCAGTGTCCCAGTATCGATAGCAACTATATTCTTCTGCACACATAATCTGCAATAGCTGTCTTGCCCAGTGGTGTGTTATTCTGCCACGACTCCAGATCTCTTCCCATATGCGTGATAGTATTCTTCTTGAGCCACTTTTCGAATACGTCTTACAAAAACTATCAACATACTTGCGGTCGCAGAATAATTACATCTACATCCTGATGGAGCACATGTACGCCTTATTTATGGTACATTTCTATGACCAATTTCTCCTGTGATCCTGGCCCGGCTGGCACATAACTTAGCAACTCTTTCGCATACGATGCCGCTGCCAACGCTGCGAATCCTTGCCACCTCTCATTCTTATGGGAATCGGCATAATCACAAACCCCCCGAACGACTATACAAGGAAAATCCATCATCACACCCGCCGCCTCCATCTCGTAACAGATCGCGCCGGTTTCTTTACGAAGTCGCTCTCTTGTTGCGCCGTGTCTTATCTCTGCATTACCAGACGCAAAAATACCGTAGTGTACTTGGGGATCAGCTTCTCCACGTATATTTCTTCGTTCTTCCCAGTCTGTCAGGCATCCATCACAATTCGGCTCACTTTCAGGATGCTCATGATGAACCTGGAATAGTCGGTCGGTCGACGAATCAGGACGACCAAAGTTCTGGTAAGTTCGTGCATTTCTTCGTATTGCTCTCTCAATATATTCTGGATACCTCGGATCATCCGTCAACGCAGCTGCTCTCATATTTGCAACCGCAGTGATGAGCGGCCGAGGCGGAGCATTCAAAGAGCCGGTTCGCACTAGTTGTCCGTCTTGTACAATTTTCCCCATATCATACTGAAGCACGCCGCCACATGTGCCTTCCGGGTAGCTGACGACGATGTCGCCAAGCCGAATATCACGAGCTAAAGACGGGATCCCCGACGCGACGCCCAACATCAGCCCGATCCGTAGATGCGGGGAAAATGTTCGCATCATATTAATTGCTACAGCTGTAGCTGAGGTAGTGCCAGACTGTCCTAAGCCAGCAATCGCAACATAATGTTTGCCAATCCGTCCCAAAGTGTACGAGTTCGTATCCCCGCTGTCTTGCTCATCCAGAATCCCAAAATTCACATCTAGCATCTCGATAGCTGCCGCAAGGTCAACTGGCAAGGCGCAGATCCAACCGATCTGGAATTTCTCGCGAGCTGGAGATGACATGACGTTCTTTCGACGCAATTCTGCTGATGACGGTGGGTTTCTATGGGTTGGGCTGGGCCACGCCAGTTAAGAGTAGCCGCTCTCGTCGAACTACGTGAGCTCAATGGTATCAATGACGCGGGGTTGCAAATGTGAAGACGCACAAAACTCGTCTGGCTACCTATACACTAAACGTGATGGGATACCTTGGCAAGGAACATAATCGCTAGGCTAGATTGGGTCAAATTGACCCGCAGAATCAAATGATTAAAACACGTAGAAGAATTATGGGGAGGAAAGTTGAACAGGCTTACTTTAGGTCTTCATTTTCGGTGACAGAAACAACGAATCGTCATTAAGAGTCACAGTTCGGTGTTGTAACGGCGAGTCAGGCTGAATTATAATAGAGCCGTTGGTCAGCTTATACCTACTAGGTATCCGCACGCATTTAGTATGGAATCTCGACCCTATAAAACAGCGTCCCCATCACTCCTCTAGGGCAGCCTAAATGCCGTATGAACTAACAACAAGAGCCCAAACAATGTATATCTACTTTCTGTGCTGTCCTCGCACTGAGCATATACCATATCAACTATTGTTTACTTGTAAATCCTTGTAGCTATAAGCTAGTAAAATGAGATTATATTGACGAATACAGTAGGAGATTATGATGTTAAATTTTAGGTGTGCAAGTATATGTCTATATGAGGCATCGTTGCATCTTCTCTCTCCTCTGTCCCTAAAATATCGTATCAAATAGAAGCCATGCCTTATAGCACTTATTGGATGCACAGTCTCCATCTCTACCACAGGGCTCACTTAACGCCATGCCACGTCTCATTCCAGGCTGCGGAGACTCTTATGTTTTGGATATCGTAACACCGCTCAACATGCGGCGCCTCTGTATTGGCCGGAATTTATCATCTAGAGAAACACTCAGCCGCACATGTCGAACCAACCGACCAGAAGTACCTGTACACATACTATCCCGCCCCAACCCACCAAGGCTTATCTTCTCTAGGCCTCTCGCATCATCATACTCGTCACCACCTTTAGGAGATTCATACCATGTAATAGGATCCTATGGAGGTCGACTGCTTCACCAAGTATCTCGCCGCTACGGGCCTCTCAGCTCGGGAGGCCGAGGTTCGAACATATGTAGCACAAGGCGCCGAAGATATACGCGCTATCATGACTTCCAAATTCTCGCCCGATGAGCTACAGGAGATTGCGGCTCGAGAGGTTCACCCAGCCACTCGCGGACGCCAAGTAACTGGCATCATCTGGTATCTCACTTCACTGGCGGTTGAACGTAACCAGGCCTTTCTGTCTGGTGCATTCCTCTGTCTTGATCCTCATGGTCGGCTTTCTGCTTTCTTCTTGGCTATTGGCACTCCGAGGACCAGCAGTCATCTCAGGCGTCACAGCGCGCCAGGCTGTACCGGAGGAGTTGATCTTGTGGTAGACGATGGCCTGCCACCGCTCCCAAATGATCACCGGCATGTGCTGTTTATTACTATTTCCAACGATAAATACCGTGGAAATTGCTTGCTTCTTAAGCCTGAACCCTATGGGGTCTCCGGATTGAAGGATTTTGGCCACCACGCTGATCGCTACATTCGCTCGCTCGCCCGTCGGTTTCGATTTGGCGGCAATGACCGTGACGGTATGAGAAAAGAACGCATCCCGGATCGTTTTGTCAAAGCCTTTTCCGGAGCAGTAGCTCATCTTCCGGATGGCATGAGCGCCATTGCAGAAGTTGGCAGAAAAGGAGCAGGCGAAGGCATTGCCGGTATGCATGCGTATCTTACCACAAAGACACGTAACGCGAGTCTCTCCAGACCCGATATGGTGGCACTGCTAAATCAGCTTGAGGCGGAGTATGACTTTGTCAGTTTGCGGTTTGGCAACGAAGTTTGCCTTGATCTCGGGGCCGAGATTTCCAAGCCACTGCCTGGAGCTCCAGGAGTTTTCGGCCCGTCATCAGTCCTTTTGTGGTTGACGGTTGTAGAACCAAAGACTGAGATCTCTCTTGCAACTACAGAAATGCTCGAATCAGTCGCAGGTCTCTAAAGCCTGTATAAGATGCCCTCGACTTATAGCTCATTATGCCACAAAATGCAGATCTATTTTAGCAAATCGCCCTCGTCGATGTTAGTGCTTCGTTCAAGTCTGGCGAGAACATAACGGGGTTCGCCACCTTCCATAGGCAGAGTAACTAGACTCTATTTATTGATATCGTTCATTATATCAACCGCATCGATGTGTTTCTCGCTTGGTCTTGAGCACGGTTCAGCATCTGGTCGGTGGCAATGTGGGTAACGGATCGGCTGTTCAAAGAGACGGAGTGGACCTAGAGCTGAGCGGAATACCCATAGCTATTAAAGGCAACATTTCAGAGGGTCTGGCTAGCGTACTTACATGTCAATCAGTATAGAGCGCGAATCTCGATTATGGCAAATGTTGTCCATGCCAAGTTGAATAGATAGGGAAATTCAGGCCTTATGGATTGCTTACATACTTATCTGCAAAGCTGAATTGATGCTGCAGCACACGTCATGTAGTATCGGCGTATTTATATTCCTTTTCCTGGCGAATCCAATAACAAGGCTCCGTTTCTCCTCAACCCCAGTCCCTTGTTCTCTCGTGTTTCATGCATCGTACGATGCCCACAATGGCACCTGTCATTCTGGCTCCCGAAATCGCCCAGAATATCATTTGGTTTCTCATTCACGACAAACGCTACCCTCTCGATCCGGATGATGATACATGGGTCCTTGTTCCAGGCTCGGGTAGATATGCTCCAGTCGCCCGCATCTGGCAAGATGAGATCGAACGGGAAACTTTTGCTTCATTGCGTCTCGATTTAACTCGTCTATTGCAGGCTTACTCCATCCTAACCCCCCGGCGGCGTCGCTATGTTCGAAGTATTAAACTTGACGTCGTACTGCCCAGGTCCGAACCTGTGGAAAGTCTCATAACAGAAGAGGAGAAGCTACGAAACAACCGCGCGCTCCAAGCCACATTCGAAGCATTTATGCTATCTCTAAGCCCGTGGACTGCAGCTGATGTACATCGAGGCGGTGTCAAGCTATGTGTTGACACATCTACACCATATGATGTTCTTGTTCGGCGATCTGACTCTCCACGATGGCGGAAGAGACAAGCGAAACTGGAGCGCAGACGTGCCTCATCGTTAGTAGAGCTAACGAACCCCGATCGCATTGCGCAATACCCCCCGGTTGTGGCTATAACAGAGTATATGGGACATAGCTCAGACCTCAATGTTCACATCTCGGCCGTCGCCACCTGCGTCTTACTGGCAAAGTTACCTGCAGTGAAAGGGGCATTTATTGACTGGTGGAGGTGTAACCACTTTTCAAAGATTCGGCTAGGTATAATTATTGCCACTTTTCTGGGTATACATAGTAGCAAATACATTACGACTAACGTGTTGGGAAAACAGACCTTTCCACTGCTTTATCTCAGCTCAATCAGCCGATAGATGACTTGAGCATCTCTGACGGCAGTCTAACATTCGGTGATTGGCTTCCATTTACTCCACCGCCTGCCTCTTTAACAGAAGAAAAAGATGAGCTTTCTATATCTATACGGAATTTATCTCAGCGCCTAAAGTTTCTTGGGCTCTATGACATCGCAATCAGCGATGAACTCTTCTTTCCAAGAACACCGTCGGCGGAGATTGCACCACGATGGGACCGATTGGTCAAGCTCAAGATACATTATCTACCAGTCACTCCATCCGGCGAATGGCTTTTCTTTCCCGACCCCAATGCACTCAGTTCTTCTGAAGATGAGTTGGACAGTGATTACTCGTCATCTTGGGATGACGAACCGAGGGAAGAGCAACAACCCAAGCCGAGTATTGCAGCCCCGGCGATGCAGCAATTTTATCTCGCCGTAGCACACGCGGCTCTACAGATGCCAGCATTGCAATACATGAAACTTATGGCACTGCTTGAAAATGGCATAAGCTGGCACAAATTCTGGTACCGTAACAATGGACTAACGGCCAAAGCGCTCTGGACGAGCAGCTCAGATTTTGTCCCTGATCACGAGGTGCTGGAGTACTGGCGCAAGATACCAAGAAAACATTCCGGGAGAGAACTCGAGGTAGAGATTTCAGATGATGAGAATGCAATGGGAAATTCGGACGATGAGAGCGATATATAGAAAATGGTGATATATCGGCATGGCATAGCGCTAAATATAAGCGAAATTGAGCTTTACTAATATGGCTTCCTAGAGGGCATTGAGAAGCAATCTGGTCGTACAAATGGTCAGCAATAATGAACGCGAAGATAGGAACTGAGCAATCTGTAAATCTAAAGTGTTAACAGCCCAACATTTCCACAGTCTCTCAATTATACCTGCATTTTCTCCTCCTTCACGCCCATGTTAACCTCTACATCCTCGTTCATTGCTCAAGATGAACAAATATTCTTCCAAATATAAGCAATCCCACATATTGCGGCATAGACTCCAGAAAGAAGAAAGCTTCGCACGATTCGGACTGGATGGAGGTTGCTTCAGTTCCTTGGGCATCGCCGTGGACATGTTAGCCTCATTTTAAATCTGGCGGATATCGCGAGGGTTAGCTTTCAGGCTTGAGCACTGTACGTCGACATTAATGAATAGATCAACAATTGACATTCTGCCAGCAACAAATATAGGAATTATTGCTATTGTTGTCGTGCCTAGTGACAATGAAATAGTGTGTGAGACTTACTATTACTTAGACTGGTAACATATGCTACTGACCTGGCTGATATTAATTCCTTTATGATCAATAGTCACGACAAGCAAAATAGTGAAAAAGGGATATGGTTGCTGGTAATTCCTCCAGTAGCTTGAAGTTACAGGTAATACATTTCAGGTTCTAATTTAGGGCAGTAGCCAAACATAGGTATGAGCCGTAAGTTGGCCGCCGCTTGAGGTCGCCATTACACTCTACTTATCCTTCCACTGCATATTACGCTTGAGTTATCCAGCACAATTTATATTTTATGCAGGCCAGAATACTGACTCTATGGTATGCAAATATAAGGCAGTTTGAGAAATAGAAGAGACTCAACTAGATAAAGGTAATATTGTTCCAAGTGCGCACAGATGTACGGCGTAGTCACCGCCTCATTTGTTAGATTCACGCCCCCCCACACACACTTCGGGGACAGAAGATGCTGCCAAATACAGATCCTTGCCATTTATAGATTGTAATCATTTTGAAAGCACGTATGAAGTATTCAGTACTTTGTCGAGCATGTGATACGATATGCAAGAAATGAACATGGGTGTTCTCGGTAAAGTCAAATATAAATAGCGGCGATTAAGGCTACAGTTTTACTGGATTTTTGCAGTCAAAATTGCTCCCTTTTTCGCGAGATTTCCCGAGTTTTCAAGCTTTCAATCAGCCAAGGCCAAACATTCTTCCACAATAACAATATTTACTTAATATCAATATGTCAAAAAGATCAAATGACTTAACACATGAAGATGGCGAAGTCGCCGTAATTTATAATAAAGGGACGAAAGAGTGGGATCTTAAAAATGAAAAGCTTCCACAACCAAACCGCCGCATTGAACGACAGAACGCACATTTTGGGATCAAGGGAAAACCAAGACAGCTATGGAGCATAGTAAAGAAAGCTATTGCTACAAAATCTGGACAATTCGAGATACCATTCAATTACAGTCCGCTTGGCGGGGGCGAGATTCGCATTTTATCTATACAACCTGGAAATGATGAGAAAGATCCCTTGAAGGCGATATTGTTCAAACGCAAGTTAGAGGATGCTCGTGATGGATACGAAGCTCTGTCATATACATGGGGAAACCCAAAGGATAGGCCCTCGGAAGAAATTTTAATACGTGACCTAGATGCAAAGCTAGGTGGACCAACACGTCCAACAATGAGATCAACAGCTAAAGCTGTCCAGGAGACTCCTTTCCGCATCCGACGGAACCTGTATCAAGCACTTATCAGGTTGCGAGGAAAAGCCCATGGCAAAACCGTCAATATATGGGTAGATGCAATATGCATTGACCAATCAGACCGCGGTCATAGAGAGAAAGAACAGCAATTGGCGATGATGGCCCAGATCTATAACTACGCATCTAATGTCTGCATTTGGCTAGGTGACAGCTTCGACAGCGCAGCGGGCGCTTTTAAGCTAGTCAAAGAAATCATGAACTTCAAAAATTTCGACACCAAAATTCAGAACTCCGAAATCAAGGATAATTGGATTCAATTAATTGAAATCATGAAGGCCCCTTGGTTTAGTCGACGATGGATTATTCAAGAAGTCGCCCTTTCAAAGAGCGCATCGCTTCATTGTGCTGGCTTAGTGGTTCATTGGGATGATTTCACTGATGCCGTAACGCTTTTGTTGGAAAAGATAGGCATTTTGAGAAATTGCTTCAACGATGAAGTATTTGAGGATGTAGAAACTACAAGTGCTTCGGTACTCATTCAGTGTCTCGACAACATTTGTCACAAATCTGATGAAGGAGATTTAGTGCGCAAACTGTTGGATCTGGAAACACTAGTCTCAACGCTCCTCGGTTTTCAAGCCACATCGCCTCGAGACGCTATTTATTCAGTCTTGTCACTGGCCAACGATCCACCTAGAGAAGATGAATCGTGGATTGAGCTGCATTCTGAGCAACTCAAACTTAATTGGGAAAATGATCATCATGATGAGCCGCTTGATATCGAGATATTCCATGGCTTAAAAGGTGCCATCGCATTAACTCCAAACTACAAGCTCAGTACACGAGACGTCTTTATTGCGTTTGTTACACGATCAATTCACAAATCGAAAAGTTTGGATATTATCTGCCGGCACTGGGCGCCTCATGTCATTGACGATGGGTTTTTGCAGCGGGTTCCCATGCCTTCTTGGATTTCCAATATGTCCCGGGCACCCTTTGGCGGCCCTGATTCATCTAAAGGGCGACAAAATGGTGAGAACTTTGTGGCGTATCTCCCACATGACCGAAGGAAGCGTTACAGTGCCTGTGGGCCGTATTTGGCTGAGGATTTCTCCATGGCTCCAGATATCGCTCTAGTGAATCCAGCAGCTGATGGGTCACCCGCAAGAAAACGGCTTCGCATTGATAGTTCCCTAAACATGTTAGGAAATCCTGTCCTATCATCTCCAACAATGCTGAGTCCTCTTACGGCTATATCTCTAGCAGAAATCACACCAAGTAAGTATAGACAAAGCTTAATCATTTATGCATAACTGAGTTTCCAAACTGACACAATTGCATTTGCTCAAGCCTCGAGCAACAACCAGACAGCTGTTCTAACAAATGCCCCGGACGCAACTCACATGCCGACCCAATTGTCTCCCACAACGATAGAATACGTCTTTCCTCAAGGACTCGGCACAACTGGTCCACCACCTACAGTGATTATTAGTAACCCATCTGGCCTAACATCCGGCCTAGGGCCAGAAAATGGACATGAAGTCTCAAGACCGAGTCGGAACAGTTTCTCTGGAATTTCCCGGCGAGGTTCTACGCGGCCAGTCTCCTCAGATGGCAAGAGACAGTATCAACTCAGTGGCATAATCAAGGTCAGCGGACTTGTACTAGGTAAGATTAAGATTCAATCAGACATCATGCGAGGTGGTATCATTCCAGGTGAATGGGTCTCTCGGTTAGGCTGGAGAACAGAAAACGAAGTGAATAGGGTTCCAGACACACTCTGGAGACTTTTGGTAGCCGATCGCGCTATTCGAGGAGGGAAACCACCGTCGTGGTACCAGCGAGCATGCTTGCATGGGTTAGTTGATCCCCGGGTATCTGATGATGAGTGCAACATCTACTGCGTTGCGGCATTAGCTCGCAAAATCTCAGAGATGACAACAGAATACTTTAAACGTGTTGAGGCTGTTGTTTGGAATAGAAGACTGTTTGAGGCCGAAGCTGATATAGAAGGTCTATCAAACATTCTAAATCCCGCGCCAGAGACTAAACAAGTACTTGAAATTTTTTGCAAGAAAACATGTTTCGAGCAAAAGCTAACAGCAAGAGACTTCATCGGTCTGGCACCTAAAGAGGCTGAAGAGGGAGACTGGGTATGCATTCTCTTTGGCTGTACAGTTCCCGTGGTTTTGAGACCTATGAAAGACTCGGGTTTATATCAACTAGTGGGAGAAGCTTATGTGCACGGTGTTATGGATGGTGAAGCAATGCTCAGTCGTGAGGTGGTAAATCGGAAGAAAATGTCATTCAAGATATGCTAACACGAGTTAATAGACTGACTGATAAGGTTTAAATAAATATAATGGAAGGTTTCAAGTGTTAATCATTGTCGATTTGACTGTAATGTACCTAGGCAGTGTTCAAAATGCAATCGCGTTTAATCAGCACCCTACCAACCGACCCTTTCATGGTTACATGTATCTTGACTTGCGCCATTTTCCTCCATAGTATCACAATCAATCAGCGAGCCTTCCTGCCCGAACTCAGCTGGGTCAACATCGTTGTCATCTATACCATCTACAAGAATTTGAAAGCTTTCTTCATCAGACCCTGCATTCTGATGAACAGACAGCAATGCGCCTTGATTATAAGGCGCATGCACAACGTTGCCGGCAGGGGAAATCTTGATTCTTCGCAGTTGGAATGCAAAGACGACACTGTCCGAATGTTCTTGCGACTGGTTCACGCTTGATGTGTTATTGATATCTAGGTGAGGATGCATAGTATATGGTATCTGAGAAAACGGCAGGTTGACACCGAGACTAATGTGAAGGTTGTTCTGCTCTGCGGCTTTGATGGTTGATGAAGCGCCATATGCGATCATGACACCAGTCACCATATAGAGCTTGATTCGCCTTAGCCAAGAGTAGTTTTGTGCGATAAAGTTTTGCACCTCCATTTGCTGTAGACTTTGCATCACGTAGTCGTTACTTGGGTTGAACCATTTTGTTTGTAGAGTATCGAATGTCCATGTTTCTTGAATAGCTGATGATGTGTTGCCACCAATTTTCCCTTGAAGGAGTAGCTGAAACTTGGAAAAGATATTGACAGCATAACCCTTAGAAGTATTTAATGAAACAGTGCTTTTAACAGCATTATGCTCATAAATTTTTTCACCGACGGAAGATGGAGAGATCGGATAGTTGTTTATAGGCTCTTGAATCAGACTAGGATCTTCAACTATACATCCGAGTTGTATTGGCCCTTCTGGACGAAGGCTAGTAATAGGTGAAAGAAAATATGACTTGACTCGTGGTGGAGCCATTAGTGGTACAGAGATATAACAATGAATAAACAAAGACTAGGATAAGTGTTTCAGATTAGGATGTTGTTAGAAAGGTTTCCGTTTGTATTTCAAATCGAGATTTATTGAATTTTAATGAAAATTCCAAAGCTCAAACCTATACCTATGTTGTTGCGAGAGGGCGACCTACGCCATTGTATGAATAACGCCCACGCGTTATTTACATTAGGTAGCATTGCATCATTAAATGGAAGGGCTGTCCATTGGTTGATGAATGCTTAAACACTCCCCACAGCGAGACTATAAATTCAATACTCCGTATAAACAAGAAAAATTAATACGTCCACACCAACATCAAGTTAATATCACAGCATCCTTGTCGAAATCAGTATCCAATACCGTCGCTCCACGTACCAAATTTCCAGGGTTGCTTATGCGTGGTGATTGCTTTTCGGTGTGACATCATGTTAACACAGCTGCTATTGGCCGCCTTGTAAGCCACGTCTCGCATTACTGTTGTGGATGAAGAAGAATAATCGCGCATTTGTCATTTTTATTTTAAGGTTGCAAGTATTATCCGGGTAACAAGATAAAATAAAAAAGCGAGATAAAAAAGTGCCACAGCTGCCGGGACTTCCCAAGCATCATGACTAGGCGAGTGCGAGTGAACTATTCCTCAGAGTAATCACAGTACAGCCCCAGAAGAGCAATTGGCACACTTATGGATGCCAAGAACAATTATTCAGATATTCAATTGCTTTATGATGAGCTTGAGGGCTTCCAAGGCGATATCGATCACTTGATTGGTACCTGGGATCTTCTATATCCCTCGTTGAAATGTCAACTGAATATAACGGACGATTTGAATCTAATGAGCCTTTTCTCTGAAATATTATATGAAAATCAACAATTTCAGCGATCGGTCTCAATAGATAATAGTATCCGCCAGGTACTGGAGTGTGCTATTGAGAACGGAGCGGAGGTAGTGCACGAAAACTACTATAAACATTTGGATCTTATGGACGAGCGATGGAACGGCCGAAAGAGTCCGCCAAAAGATGTCTATTGTGGACAAGAAAGTGCTTCTATTCGAAAACTGCACGACAAAAGCAATTTAGAGATTGAGCAATCATCTAAGCGCAGTGAGCTTCCTGTAAATTCACTTACCATGACTAGGGCGGGGCCATCACTATCTCATGAAGGCCAGCACCGGTCACTAGTTGAATCAAAAATGACTTCAAAACTCAGCCCTTCACATTTAAATGCTACTGAGATACCTCCATTGGAGGTGGAACATTTCGAAATAGCTAGAGGGGAACACACTCCATCAGATATGGACAGTCCGCAATCTAGCCTCCTAACCAGTGGCCTGTCTGGAGCGCGAACGCTTTCTTCCCCATTATCAAGGCATACTACTGATCCTTCGTTGAGACTTAAAAGGTAAGCTTTACAATGTGTTGTCTAGAAAATAGAGAGAGAAGCTTATAGCTTATGAAGAACGGACCGTATTGGGCATTGGCAAACTCTCCTAGCGCAGAAAACGCACCGATTCATGTATGGCGAAGACAACCGATTTTTTGGAACCCATGGCTTGGATGGCAGGGAGTACCATCCTATTAAAATAGCGGTCCTTGATACTAGCATTTCTCGAAAAAGTGTAAGGTCACGCAGAAGCCAGATAAAAAGTATAGAAGATTTTGTTGAGGGCAGCCAAGCAGACGACGGACTCGATCACGGGACGACGGTCGCCGAATTGGTGCTAAAAACTTGTCCAACAGCTCACGTATATATTGCTCGTGTTGCAAAACCAACCTCATTTGGTTCGACGACTGTGGAACTTGAGCCTGTATCAAGGGCCATTCGACATGCAGCTGATCCAATGGGATGGGGGGTAGATATCATCAACATGTCCTTCGGCTGGTCGTACAGTGATAATCAAATTAGGGACGCTCTTTCATTTGCTAAAGAACACAATGTCCTCTTGTTTGCTTCTGCAACGAATCATGGGTTCAATGGAGTGAACAGCGTTCTCTATCCAGGCCGTGCTCCTGAAGTTATATGCGTGGATGCTGCAGAAGACACAGGGCAAGTAGCAAGCTTTGCGACGGAGGACATAAATCAGAGAGGAATCGAAAGATTTTCAGCCCCAGGTCTCGGAATCCCCAGTGCAACATCAGATAAGCTGATGGACGGAAGTTCTTTTGCTTGCCCTACCGCGGCAGGTATCGCAGCTCTAGTGCTCGAGTTTACGAGGCAGGTCCCTCTCTGTCAGAGCAGCAGCGTACAGAGCGCGATTCGTCAACGCGAAGGGATGATACAAGTTTTCAGAGAAATGTCAAAGCAAAACACTTCGTCATCCTCTAAATTCCTTTGTCCTTGGACAGTTTTGGGAGATGAATTTGGTGGTGATGGGGGAGATGGGCAGCCTGGAAGCAGGAGGCATTTTGTTGCTTATGACATTGTCAAATTCCTGAGACGAGAATACGGGCCGCAAGTAGGTAATGAGATATTCCCTAGGTAAGAAATACCTAGGCTTCCTAAGATAGCGCACTTGACCCCTATTTGTTATATGCCACAACATGATTCTTGCATTACCCCAGATTAAGGTTACTTTCACAATCATTTGTCGCTATTGAAGATTATGAAACTGATGACACATGGCTTACTTAGATCATGGAAATAAACGCTTATACTAGAAATTGCATGTCAGACACGGCATTTCACGCCAGTATTTTCGGCAATGGTTGAGGATAAGCTTAATCCAAGCACGAACGCGTAATTATTCAAAGCTCCATCGGGCTTTCTGGAATCATTCATATCCCACCGGATTACTGCAACGATTAATTCGTTAGTAGGAAATGAAAGCTTAGTGCATCTACATAAGTACTATGATAAAAATACCTTGTCAATCTCTGTCCATTTTTTTTTATTCATTTTTAATTTTCTTTCCTTTCTTTCCTTTCTTTCTTTTCTTTTCTTTTCTTTTCTTTTCTTTTCTTTTCTTTTCTTTTCTTTTCTTTTCTTTCTTTCTTTTCTTTTCTTTTCTTTTCTTTTCTTTTCTTTTCTTTTCTTTCTTTTCTTTTCTTTTCTTTTCTTTTCTTTTCTTTTCTTTTCTTTTCTTTTCTTTTCTTTCTTTTCTTTTCTTTCTTTATTTTTAGCTTCAAGGCTACCACGGGGAGCTTGTGGGAGAACAGTCAAAGGATGAGCTCAAACGCGCCGCGCGCGTAATACGCAGCTAGAATCACATCCCCGGATGGAGAAACTGGCATTATCTGCGTCAGCATTAAACAAGTTGTATAGATGTCACCTAGAACTACTTTGGAAATGACCTTAGCAATACTGTGTCGCCTATTCTTTAACTTGAAAACTCACCATATGCTAGAGACTGATTTACTACTGAGCTATAAGACCGACTTACTTTCCACTTTTCTACGGCTTGAGAACACATCTCGGATTACCTTCTTAAGTCTACAACGACGTTATAACTGAACCTAACTTTTCACTTTTTGGTCTTCCAATCTGTACCTCAAAGAGAGACACTATCATGGCGAAGAGCCTAGTTTTTGCCACCCTTCGTGGCTCGCTTTGCCCATCCACATGAGTCCCGTGGTCCTGCGAAACTCCCTCATCCTCTGAAAGTCATTGATGACTCTATTGAAGCTCTAGGAGGCCGTAATGCTCTGAGTATATTGATGGGAGTTGTATACGAATCTGCCGAGTATGTATTCTCTTCCAAATTGCCATTCCAGTGAGCTAACACTTGCCAAGCATCTTCCGTACCAGTACTTTGATGCAAACTACAAACTTTTCACGACCGATCGTTACATTGTCAACTTAGGCTCTCAGATCTCTCATTTCTTTTCTGAGAATATATTTTCCAGCACAGGATCGATAGAGTTTTTCACATTCGGGTCAGTAATGACTTTAGTTGCTCTTTGCATCGGACTATGGGCTAAATTCATCGCAAGATTACTTCTTCTTCGCTAGTCCAACTCTCCCACCTAGTCATTTTTCGCTTGTTATGCAGAATGGAACGGAAAATGGGTACGCATGCTTCATTGTGGGAATAATTACGCCTTTATTGCACCTGATCAAGTCGCTGGTATGCCGACTGTAAGTAACTTTACCGAGGTAATAAGATGCTTCACCAACACGCAGCAGCCGCACTTAAGTACCTATTATCCAAGCCAACAAGTTCTCCCCAAAGCTTCTTCTCGACGTGAGTACCACATCCATTTATGTAAAGCCTGTTCCTTGATTAACTAATAGCAGGTACGGACTCACAAGGTTGCTACACAGATTGTGGAATTGAACAAGGTTGAGAATCTTGCCGTCCATGATTTTTCCTTAACATTACTATAATTTTCGACCCTTACACCCACTACCCAAAGTTATTAGGTCATTCGAAGATCACGCAATTTTTGGAATAACTACACAAGATCTTGAGCTTTCAAACTATGCTGAGTTTCGGGTATTCAATTTCCGCATCGCCGAATGGTTCTTTACAACGGGAG
This sequence comes from Trichoderma sp. TW21990_1, assembly GCA_010015515.1. NCBI lineage: Eukaryota > Fungi > Ascomycota > Sordariomycetes > Hypocreales > Hypocreaceae > Trichoderma > Trichoderma sp. TW21990_1. Next base: position 335,690 of record WXUD01000017.1, on the reverse strand, counting down.
CTCTATTCTTGAAGACACGACCGGTCGGGGTTCTGTGAATCCGATATTCGCCTCAGGATTCTTTGATGGCCTCGCAGCAAATGAAACCGAAACTCGCTCAGCTCCCCCAAAGAGGATTTCAGGGTATACGCATGCCGAAATCGGGGAATACTGGTACAACACCATGTGGGGAGGCGAGTATACCGGGACATACAACAACCTCAGCGTTGTGCAGCCAGCCTCCGATTTGCCTCAGGCTCACAAATTACTATTTCTAGACCAGACGAACTTGGAGCAGCTTGTGCTTGAGTTTGACGATTCCATAATTGTTTTCGAGGCACCCCCGCATCAAACCGATCTGGTCATTCAATGGGTCAACGAGACACTAAAGAGGCCAATCACTCATTTCTGGGTAGGTGGCCCCCTAAATTTAACAAAGACAATTCGCTAACCATGCTGTATAGCCTTCGCATCATCACCACGACCATAACTACGAAGTTCGCAAATATGTTGAGTTGGGTGCAAAGATTATTGTACCTGAAGTCTCTGCACCTTACTGGAAACAAATTCCGAATGCCAAGTTGATAACATTCAAGTATGTGTTAGCCTGCGTATGTTATCAAGTTGTTTACTAATTTGGTGTAGCGAAAACAAGCCTTACATCCATTCTGACGGTAAAATGCAAGCTCGTTTCCTGTGGCGACCCGAAGCCGCTCATTCAGTGGATTGGACTTATTCCATCATTACATCCGCTTGCCCTTCAGATAACAGCACGATCTTGACTTATGTCGCCGATGCCTGGTCTACATCAGTTCCGTATGATGCCGCCTTTGCTTGGAGTTGGCTGGCACAAGCTAGCGCTGATGGCTTGAGTCGCAACGCTTTGTGTGTATTCCTATATTCATCAGGTTTTAAAGTAGCATGAAACTGACACTTTCTTTTAACAGGGCAGTTCCAGCGCACGGCCAACCGACCCCGTTGGTGGAACTTATTGATGGATTGGCGTTCGACTACCCCAACCTAAAGACGACTGATTTCAAGACAGGTGGCGATATCTGCCTGAACTCATCGGCAATAGTCTAATAATACAAGTCTGGCTCAAAGTGTCGGCGCTGCTATTGTTGAGGATCACATGATCCCACTCGCAAACAACCCACTCTCATAGCTATCTTCTCCTCTCTGCTCGCCTTCTAGTTTAGTCTTTCTTTGATCATCACAATACAGTTTCCCAAGACATACAGCTTGCTTCTCGCAATCGAGTCTAGTGCCTATCGAGCCTAGTGCCTTCGGTATTCTCGTCTGTTTTCACCCCTTTGCCTGCTTCTTGCTCATCCCTCACAGCTATGCTACCTATTCTGTAGATTAGTCGATATAATACACCCAGGGTACATATATATTTATCTTAATGACTACATTTTATAGATGGATAGAAACTAATTCGATGTAGTTTTAACCCGATACTCTGTAATTTCTGCTCAGGAATGTTCTAACCAGCATTCCAAACTGGCTATGTAGCATCCCATAACTAATGCAAGAGTTATAATAGTAGATATCAGCCGAAGAAGTGTAATAGTAGACACTAGAAAAGGTAGCGAGAGTCGCAGCTACTAAAGCAAATGAATGAGGCACATCAAAGCCACCTTAAAATATGTTGCACAGGACCTGTAATATATTTTAATAGCGAAATCTTCACGCCCCGGGTGCACGACTTGTGGGATGTAATCCACCGCAACTGGTGGAATAGCTATTGCTATCCAAGAAGTCGCCTTATCCAAGCAGCCGACGCTCATCTGCGGTAGCAAAGTAGAGACATTTCACGACCTCAATATTGTCATTAGGGCCCTCCTCAGGCTGGAACAGCCCGTCGGGGTGATGGAATTCTAACACTCTTCATTCTCATCTACGTTTCACCAGTTTCATGTACCTACATATAATTGAAACTGGCAGAATAGGCCAGGCGTCGCCTCTTGTGGCCAAGGCACTCCGAATTCTAAATGCCACTCGCAGTACGAAAGCCTTAGATCCACGAGACAAGATATAAGGCATCTTTGGCTTATTCGGCGACTCGGGAAAGGATCCCGATAATATTTTTCTAGACCCAGACTATTACAGGACGGCTACGCAGTTATATGCAAATGCGCCCGCGAACCATAATTACAAACACTAGAAAATTGGACGTCTTGAGTTCTTGTTACAGATTCTTTAAGTCGATTATTGCTAACCTACCCCCGTTAACAGCATCTTGGAACAACATTCCATTAAAATATGAGTATATTCCGATAATGGGATATCAATGCAGCAGACGCTTACTTTGTCATTTATGAAGACTCTAATAGCAAGTTGCTCTTGCGGATAAAAGGTAGCAAGGTTGACTCTGTGAAACTCATCTGCTGCCAGATTCTAGTAGTGAGGCATGTATAGAATTATGGCGATATTGGTAGAAATTTGCGTCTGATTTGGAATTTCACCCAGCAGGAGTCAGTGTTTCAGATGCGTTTCAAAATAATCTCTGCAAAGTGTCTGATCTTGCCTATCATAATATGCCACTTGGAAAATACTGGGAGACTTGGTGCCTGGCTTAACATCTTGACAGGGTTGGGTGACACTACCACTACGACTAAACATACATTTAACGGCAAAGAGCCGTGCAAGCATGCTCACAGAGCCAGCTCACTCACTCAGGGGCATAATCTAGGGATAATTGACAAAGGATATCTAGCTCTGGTACTAATAACGATCAAAGTGGGAGAGTACATCGTAATCTTCCAGGGAGCTAGGTTGGCATTTGTCGTACGAACTGAGGACGAAAAATCCAAGCTGGGGGGGGGGGGGGTAGCAACATAAGAGGACGCACAAGTGACAGATGAACTGGAATGGCTTATACTATAATATGTATATCATTTCATACATACTGGCTAATGACATCTATAAACGCTCCATTCTTTTAAGCAAGCTCGAACACAGCAGTGTCCACAACGAGATCAGTGTTAATAGTTGGGCCTTCGCCAATAGGCATAATGGCAAGGGCTTCGATAGAAACGTACGAGGAAGGAGCGCCAGTAGTTTCAATGTGATAAGGGCCGAATCCGTCCTCAAGAGTGTGGAAAATATGCAGCTCTTGTTCTCCACCAGAAAGAGTAGTCTCAATCTCCACAGTAGTGTTTAGTGCAAGCTGGTTGTGGTAAAAGATGAGATCGATGTCAAAAGAAGAATTTGTGATCTTCTGAGATCCTTGAACCTGAAATTTGAGTCTTCCATTACCGTTGTAGAGAACATTGGTACCGGAAGTAGACCACGAAGAATAAGCACGAGTCTCCTCTTTGGTTGGACAATTGGCAGTCTGGGTGCTGTTGAGAACGCCGATTCCGCCACCACCAGAAATAAGAAATCCCTAAAATTTCAACAATTAGCTCGCTCAGAGTCCAAAAGAAAAAAAAATAATAATAACCATAGTGGCAAATTACTTTATAGGCTGTTTTCTGGCTCAAAGCCGTCTGGCCGCAGTTCTTATCGTTGGAAACGGCGACGTCGTCAAACTAATAAAATTTAGCAATCTCTTCAACAAAAGCCAAGAACAAGACTCACATTCAAAGAGACGGTGGCCGCAGAAACACTTAGTGCGGTGGCAGCAGCCAGGAGAATACGAGACAGAATAGCCATAGTGGATATTTATGAGATTGCAAAATTGAAATCTTGGTAAAACTAGCTTGTTGGACTGTTGTTTACGCGAAGGGAAATAAGAGCGTTATATATACATGTTTTCTTTCAGCAAGTCTTCTCTCAGCTTTAACAATAATATCTTAGATCGGCATAATTTACAATCCGATGCACCAATTTGAAATCCGATTGGCACGAGGGGATACTTCTCAAAGAAGCAATGATCTGTCGCTATTTCATTTGTCTCCTATTCTGGTACGTGATAGAACGGGAAGTTATGGCGCAATAGCATATCCATCTTAACCCTGGCATCTATCGATCATTGTGGCAATATGTTAATGATAAATGTTCCTTCACATATAGATTTTCTTCGCCTTTTGATCAGGCTAAATGATTATTCGATACCTTATGGACATATGGTAGGAGATAGTAGTTGAGGTAGCATGGATGTAGCTCGTGTCAGATTAACGGCAGGGGACTCGATTCCCCCATGGACACGGAGGATTATAACGTAATAATAAATGACCTCCGCTAGAGAGCTTACTTTTGCAGGCTAGTAGCATCTTCGGCTGCCTAAATGCTTTGACAGATGCACATACAAGTATAAGGTTAATATTAATGTTTTAGACATATTGATAGCCTATCATGGATCAAGACTATAAAGATACATTTTTCGGCGTTCGAACTGTAACTAGCTGCATGTAAATACCCAAATCGCCGAATATTGTGTTAATAATACCTTGGGTCAGTAACTACGCAAAATTTCTAACACCCCTCTTATATGTTCATCACGTTTATTTCTATGAACATGCCATCTTGTACGGAGTATAGGTTAAGCAAAAGAGTCCGGAGTGTGCCAGGAGGCCCTAAGTCGTATGCGAGTATGCAGAAGAGGTGCGCTTCATTCGGACTGGGGTTGCCGTTGGCAGACATTTACCTTATTGAGCAACCAATGGCAACTACTACGCTGCGAGTAAAAGCAATATAGCTTCGGTCCGTTAGTCCCATTATTAGAAGGTGGTACCAACATTGACATCAAACGCCGGTGACGAGTTCCACCGCTCACTGCACTTCTTTAAAATTAACATGGCTTGTATCAATCAATAGCAATAGTCTTCTATGCAACACAACATATTCTCGGACCAAATGTTGGACCGATTGAAGCATGCGGTAAAACGTTTACACATAATGTGAAAGAGTACTCAGTTTACACTAGTATACCTCAGTGCTTTCGTAAATATGATCTCATTGAGTCAAAGATGCTGTCTTCACGCCTCTCATTTATAAGAAGTAGTTATTTTCTCATTAATAAATCAACTTCAATTAAGAGAATTTGAAGAAAAATAAACTAATTGTACAATAGTTGGTAAGTTAATGCTGACATAGACTCTGTAAATTAATTACACTCCTATCTATTTATGTAAACTACTCTACTGCCACCAGCCAAGGATACCACAAAAGATCTATTACTGATAAACGCTCTTAGGGATCAATCTTCATTAATAAGTTCATCCATGAAACGAAATGCTCTCTTAGTAACTGATCCAGACCAGAGGTGAAACTTTCAGACATCAAACCAGGACGACTCAAAGGCTCTGCGTCTTTGATACGTCCTTCATCGTCGAACAGCTCACGTACAAGATTCTGGTTCCCCTTCTCAAGAAGGGCCTTGGGGAACGGCCCGAAGAGGTCAATAGTTTCAATCAGGTGTTCTCTAGTCTTGTAGTGTCCGTCTGGAGGAACTCTGCCGCTGAACATCCGAACAGCGCGGAAGACTTCAAGTACCACACCGTCCAAGTTCCACCAGTCAGTGGACGCGTCCCAAGGAGCCCCGGTTATGACCTCAGGAGCGCGAAGGGCTACTGGTTGGATGACCTCAGTCCAGCGCAATCACAAGTTGGATGGTGAACCTGTGCATGACTTCGTATAGGATCATGTCATTAAAACGAAACCAAGTGCCAAAGGTGCGAAGTGTTTCGCCCATGAGTTCAAAGACAAAGCATATGTGAGTGCCGTTTGGGCCTTGATGTTCAAAATCATAAATCAGATGGCAGACATAGGCATGGCCTGCGTGACCGCGCTCCCCATCTCGAAGGCATTTCAGAATCTCTCTCTCAAACGTGTCGGTCCCGTGGCCGTAGCAATCAACCGTCAACACCTTGAGCGCGCGGTACACATCTGATCCGTCGCTATCGCCACTAGAGTTAGAAATGTCAGCTGGCAGTGTAAGGATAGAAATATGCGATTATTCACTCACCTGGTTTGTAAATCTCTGACTAGCCAGACTGTCGAATACCGACCGTAGCCAATCTTGTTTAGGACCTTGAATCTGTCGTCGAGAACGTCGTCAATGTACACCGGATGGAAACCTCCAGGCTGGTATGCGGCTCTGCCCTCTTTACATTGGAAAAACAGCTCCATGTTGCAGAAATGGAGCATACGAGACGAGAGTATTTGCTCTTGGTAAACCCAAGCTCGCTCCAGAAGGGAGAATTCTCTATTTTTGACCTCGTTAGAATTTCGATCGGCAAAAAGCAGAATCGCTTCTCGCACATAGACCGTGGTAGCCGGGATTTTGAAGCAATTCTAGCCATAAACAAATTCCCGCTCCTAGGCTTCATGACGCATGGAGAGGTAACAGTCACCGCTGCCATCTGTAAATGCGGTTTCCCCAAGAGTCAAGTATACATTCTCAAAGATGGTTACCATCTGCGGTGCTTCTTTAAGCCAGTCCTCCATGTCCTCCTAAATTATGCACAGGGCATCAATCCAAACGTATCGTACGCCCAATCGTCGAGTTATATCAATGGCCCCTTGAAAGGTTCTTGGCAGTGTCTCAATCGCGATACCCGCAGTTCTTACCTGAAGGTTTTGGCGAGTCGTCTTCCCATTTGATTGTAATTTGCCCCTACAGTAGCTCAGGCACATAGACCGGCTAGGCTCTTTGCCGGTCAAGTAGAGCCTCAAACCTATCACCAGCGCCTCGACATCCAGCACTCTAGATGAAAGATGCGGCAGCATGGCCATATTATAGCATCCATGCTCCTTATTGCATTTTTCAAGCATTCGCATCTGCTGTTGAACAATTTCGAGCGCCATCATTTACAGGAGGCGCTTGAGGCGCTAACTGATTTAGTATTGGCCCAATTCTGGAGCTGTTTTATATTAAACGAACTTCTGTGGCCATTTTCTCGCACATGGCCGTCGCTAAGATTTCGTTCACGCTTGCAATCTTTCCTCGAAGATAATTTATATGCAAGTTGCATCTGCACTTGTCTCTATTTATTAGGTAGGTTAAATAATACGTCACTGTTCTTTTTGATTTCAATATAGAAGGCTTTTAGGTGATAACTCTGCCGTTCTGAGGATGTAGGTGCTTTAATCACATTTTATGGCTTGCCCAAATGATGAATCAGATTGACATTAATCCTGTCTCAACGCGATATCAACCAAAGTCCTATACTCTCTAAAATTCATTTATTGAACAACACCACAAATCAACATACTTGGAAAAAAATTCCCCGTTCGATTCTATATCTCAAGCTTTTGACGCCCATTCTGCCAGATTAGCCATCTTTATCTTCCACTGTACAAATGATTGATCATCTTCAATACAACATCGGTGTACCCCCAGAAGAATTGGCCAAGTATTGCCCAGGAGGCTACCACCCAGTCCATCTCGGCGACATACTCCGTGATGGGCGATATCAAATTCTGGATAAGCTTGGCTTTTGGTCATTTTCCCCTGTCCGGCTCGATCGCGACGAGGTGTAAGTTATATCTTTTCTGTTAAGCAAATCCTCACTTGCATGTACTAGAAATAAAATGCATGTTTCTATAAAAGTCGTAGTGTTAGAGCAGTCGCACAGGCACAACCGCGAGTTGGAAATTATGCAAGCCATCAGACGAAACGGTGACCCCGCCCATCCAGGTCACAAGCGTGTTTCTCATCTCTTAGACTCATTCTATCATGAAGGCCCGAATGGACGCTATCTGTCTCGTCCTCGAGTTATTAGGCTCTAAATTGTCTTTGGTTGCAATTAGACGGTCAAACTACCGCCTCGATGGCAAACTTGCTCGTCGAATCCCCTCACAGCTCCTTTTTGCGGTAGAGTATATCCGATCATGCGGCGTGACACACGGAGGTAGACCCAAATTAGGTTGCCCTTGCTCCTTCTCATGCTAACTGTAACTTTCAAATATCCACATGGGCAATGTGCTATTCCGAGCATCTAACTTCAACAGAATACCAACTGTTGACGGCTCTCGAGTAGGGAATTTTTTACAGAAAGATGGGTCGGCTAGCAAAAAAAGGCATTCCTGAGTACTTGGTGGAGCTTGCTGAATATAAATTTGACAAAAAAGAGCTTCTCGATGAAATCCAAGTTGTCGATTTTGGCGAGTGTTTGTCTTCCCTCATTCAGCTAAAAAAAGTGCTGTACTGACCCGACTGCTGCGTCCAGCGGTCTTTATCGCCAATATGCCTAAATTAATACATACACCCGTGGCTCTCCACGCACCGGAGCCCGTTTTCAGGCACCCTTGACAGAAGCCATCGACACATGGAATCTTGGACGCACGGTAAGTGTAGACAGGCTATATTTAATTGATTAGTCAATGACATATGAGTTTGTTATCAGGCGCACGCTATTCGAGGCCGGCCTCGACGACCGCGAGTTGATACCGCAGCTTCAGAAGGTACTTGGTGGTGTCCCCGAGTAATAGATCTAGGAAGGTCTGAAAGTAAGCGTGCCTACAGAAGAGCCAGATAGTAAGTGCGCAGAATGTGACTCGAAAATCTAGCTAATTCTAAAAAAAAAAAAAAAAAAAAAAAAAAATCGGTCGTGGACAGCTTCTTGTGTCTTGAGGAGAAGATACAGGGGTCATACGCCAATGGGTACGACAAGGAGACACTTGATTTTGGTGAAGAGGATCTTGCGGCACTGGGAAGCCACCTTCGGAGGATGTGCATCGTCGAACCTATCAAACGAGCGAGATTGACGGAATTAATGTTGCACCCATGGGCCCAGGTGGATAAAGGGATCAATTCTCAGCAGATCAAGTGGCTATGGCACCGTTAATTCGTCTTTTGCCAATTTCAGAGCTTCTTCCTTCATCGTATTATATGGCCCAAGTTATGCGATAGAGAGCTGTGAAATATCCCCTTTGCCATATTTAATTCAATTCAACTTTTTTTCCGCATCCTTCAAATATTTCCTATGGCAATATACACCTACTCCACTGGATCCCCGTCCCCCTTTACAATATCCATGGAAAAAGGACAGTTTTATCACCGCAATGCATGAGAACCTTGATCAACCGGCGGCTTAGATCCTTCCGACCCCACAAATATCACGGCGGGGATACGCACGGCCAACATCCGGACCATCGACTAATTGTCGATCACTTGTGAAGTCTGTTGAGTTGCCTACAACTCTTCTTCCATCGGAGCAAAGGAAGCTAGAACACTCAACTCTGTAGCCCTTGCTGGATACCCCCTCACCCCCCACAATTTTGTCAGGGTCCTACGACAACGATTACATAGGGAGAGCCGTAGTGTAATAAAGAAGAGACGCTTTTTACCACATGATCGACATTGCAAAATACCTCGGGAATTCTTTTAATGGACCCACTGTCGGAAAACCGTTCTTTGATCCTCGGTCGGCGTTTGTCTCGGTAGTATACAATCGTGGTGTAACTAGAGCAATTCAACCGGATGGTATCATCGGGTTCGTAGTATTATTTGGATGAGTTTGTAGAGGTAGGTAAGTGCCTTGACGGTAACTGTGTATATTAGATCAAACGATATCTATCTATCTACCCTCTACGTGTACATATGTACACTAATTGCGGCTTTAGCGCCTTGATCTGTAATATCCCCTTGGGATTGAGCATCAGCGTGGGGAGCTTGAACGCCAGTTTTGTATCCACACCTTGGAACTTAAGCAAAATTAGCAAACAAAATGAAGAATATTCCCACTTTAAACTTTTGAAGCTCGTCACAGTATGATGTAAGACTTTATCCTGTCTACGTACAACGACATCAAAGCTATTTGGGTAAGATGGTGCAAAAGGGGTTGGCGAGTGAGTGTGCGTATAAGTCGGCAGTTAAACCTGACAAATAATTGGTAAACAATTAATATAGCATCCATCAAATATAACATATTCAACAGGGATAGGTTGTCGAAATGCCGATATCGAAGTAGAATCCTCGGTGGTAAAGCCAACCCACCAAGGCCCACCTGTTATTAAGCAGGATACTACGTTGTATAAGTTGCGGTGTTTACAAGCTCCGACGATTCGGATTAGAATCCAAAAAGCCTGCAATACTTGAGTTTTGTTTCCGCGGACGTTCCGGAAGAGATCAACTATATATACTGTTGCAGGTGCTCCCTCTATTTGGGTAGTGATATAAGAAATATCACCCTTTTCGCTAGGACAGTCAACCTACATCGAATTCGGACGTAGTAGCTTAGCTATATCCGGAGACGCCACTATGCTGTCAACTACCGAAACTCTAACCTTTACACTGAGGCCTGGAGCCGCTTTAATGCTATGGTTTATTATTCTTGTAAGTATGCCATGACGCCCATTTCCCCTTGCATCCTCACCCTTCCTATATCAACACATCTATAAGAGAGCTAACTTGATCAAAAATAGGGGGTCTTATACTTGATTTCAATACCAATTTATAATGTCTGGTTCCATCCACTTCGAAAATACCCTGGTCCCCGACTGTGGGCTGCAACTCGGATTCCCTACACCCGTATGGTCTTTTCCGGCATGTCTCACCGTAAAATCCTTGAATTGCATCAAGTTTATGGAGACATTGTACGAGTAGCGCCCAATGAGTTGTCTTACAGCAATGGCACTGCTTGGAATGATATCATGGGTCATCGAAAACGCGGCCAAGGAGAGAATGGCAAAGATTCCGTCTTCTGGAAGACGCAACAGCACAGTGTCATCAGTGCCAACCGCGAAAATCACACTCGAATGAGAAGAACCTTGGCTCATGGATTCTCAGCCCAGGCGATGCTAGACCAGCAGCCTCTTATACAAAGTTACGTCGATATGTTGATAGGCCGATTACGAGAGAATTGTGCCGATGGCAATCGGCCCATGGAAATGACATCTTGGTATAACTGGACGACGTTTGATATCATTGGTGACTTGTCCTTTGGGGAGCCATTCGGATGCTTGCAAAATTCTGACTACCACCCTTGGGTATCCCTCATATTCCAAAGGATCCGCGTGACGGCCATCAATACCGTTTTACGCCGGTTTCCGCTGGGAGATAGACTCATTCAGCTACTTGTTTCAAAAGAAGCACGCAAGCAATTCCATGCGCACTTTCAACTTACACAAGAAAAGGTTAACAAAAGATTGGCCGAAACCAGCCCTCGGTCAGATTTCATGGAGGTCATGACTAAAAGGGAGGGTAATATGGTAAATTTGAATAAATACAACAACAATAGGCAATTTCCATCACTAACAGTTGCCACAGAAATTCTCTCATGCTGAGCTCTTGGACAACGCAAGTCTGCTTATTATCGCCGGATCAGAGACAACGGCTACGACCCTGTCCGGAGTCACCTATCTTCTATTGACCCACCAAACAGTCTTGGAAAAGACGATAAACGAAGTGAGATCTAGCTTTCCAAGTGAAGCTGATATTGATCTTCTTAGTGTGCAGAAGCTGAGCTATATGATGGCCGTGCTGCAAGAAACGCTTCGGATGTATCCCCCAGTCCCAACCGCCATACCACGCAAGGCACAGCCAGGTGGCGACATAATATGTGGACAGTATGTCCCAGAAAACGTAAGTGCAGTTTCACGCCAGACATACTTCTTGGGTCGGTACTAATAAATGGTAGACTATCCTGGGGATTTGGCAATGGCCAATGTATCACAATGCAAAGAATTTCACACTGCCTGATTCCTTTATTCCGGAACGATGGCTTGGTGATGCCCGATTTTCTAGCGATCCTCAAGAAGTGCTTCAACCGTTTTCGTTCGGACCCAGAAACTGTATAGGAAAGAAGTGAGTAGTTTTATTTCCAACCAAATAATTTCTTAAAAATCTAACCATATCTAGTCTTGCATATGCCGAAATGCGCTTGATTCTCGCAAAGATCTTGTGGAATTTTGATATTACTCTGCATCCGAATAGTAAAGATTGGCTTCAGGAAAATATGGCTTATTTACTCTGGAGAAAGCCAGACCTTAATGTTTATATCAAGCCAAGAGTGATCTAACAGCATGTAACTTGAGTGCCCGTGGTCTAGGATACTGGTGGTTTTAGGAGCAAAATGAGTTGATCTTTATTACTTTCTTATTGGTGTGGGCATTTTCTTGTACTGAACAGACAGTAGAGAGCTAGAAGTCCGAATATCAGCCACGTATAAGCTGGTTCTTTCCACAACAACGCCAAGTATCAACTAGGCGGAGTGATTGCCCAGCAGACACTGCGTGGCGATCAATGCGATTAGGGTAATTTTGCAAGAAATGCTCGCATTTTCGAACGGATATTCCCTTCACATCTTTTAATATCATCCAAAATACCATCGAACCTTCTGCTCAGACACAATTCGACTTGAAGCAACCTAAGAAAACAAGCTTCGGAACGTGCGTCTCCAAAAAGCCGTTAATGGTAATTTGATACTCATATACTTCAGATGGGTAGCCTTCAATGGGGATCTCATTTAGCTACCAAAATAAATGGTTAGATTAAATAGGATCGTCGTAAGCCTTTGCGTAAACGACCTCTCTCCTCCGCAGTTAGTTTGCAGATCAAGCCGTGAAAGCGTACTGCTCGATAATAAGGCACCTCTCAACAGTTTGTCCCGAAAAGCGCGAAATGTCTCCTGCGCCTCGCCCTGTGCGTCATTATCCTGGATAGGCAACATCCGAATGAAGACAAGGCTACCATGTGGTTTCAATGATGAAGGATCCAATGAGTTCCAGTCTTGAATTACAAGGATCGCCTGCCTTCGGTTGTGACTTTGTCGATGAAGCCACCCAGGTATAGAGCGTGCTCGGCTAAGTGGTATGAAGTAGGTAGCTTAGGTAAATTGCCCATGCCGACAAGGTCAGGGACAAAGCAGCTGATTCGATCAGACGCATGGGAAATAATATTGTGTCACAATAGAACGATGTTGGATTGCCATGGATGAATTAGGCAGCGCAGTTGTATTGGATGTACTTGTATCCACGGAGGCTGTCTGAGAATCTTCATCACTGACGAAACCGAGATTAAAAGGAAATTCGCTCGAGACGTCGCTCTCTGGGCCCTGTGAGCAGTCTACAGAATATGACATGTTGAGTTCTGCTGTATAGCTCGTGGGCAATTAGAGGTAGCCTCAGAAACTCGTATGTATGCTACGGGTTTGCGTAGAATGGCTTTACTCTGAAATTTATGAGATATTTCGTTCCATTATTCTTAGTTTATTGCTTCAGATATCTGTTATCCATTATGATGTATTTCTCAATTGGCCAAGACAAATGTCTGTACCAAGACTTTTAACCTACCACTGTTTATGTATGTAAGTCCATTTCGACCACTGCCTCAAGTTAATTTTAGTTAGAAGTTAAGTATTTGTAGGTTTACTATTTCTTATAGGGATTCTGCGGCAACATTCAATGCCTGCTTCTCGCTTCCACGGGACCTTCTGCTGAGTCAGTTTAGGCTTCAATTTTGGTTTGCCAGTTCTCACAGCGGATTACATGCGTTTTACCGCTCGCTCTCCGCGGATAGCGAGCGTAAGCAATGCGGGTAGTTGGACTGTTCGACAAAGATTGCTTCCCACCATTTCCAGAGCCGATCAGACTACTTTGCATCAAAACTTTCTCGTCCTTCAATTTTGTCGAAGTCTAAACTAGGCCTCTCATCGCTCCATACTGCCTATTGGACTGGATCCCTTTCCGAACGCAAGTTCACATGCTATTATTGGTGTACCAAGATCAAAACTATTATATACTACTATGAAGCTCTATGATTTAGGTAGAAAGCAATGGCGTTATCAACGGCAAGACCACCTAGTGAAACCACCACGTTTGTTATTGCGAACCGACTCTACTATCCAGATTTAGAAGCTGATATCGACTTCAGCATATGTACATTTTTGTGTACTTGGCCCTTCTTACCACCCCAGGGCTCCAAGTCAAAGGACTTTGCACCAACTTCTTCCCACCCAAGGCGTTGATACGTCTTTAGCCCAGAGGGGGAGGCGTCCAGCCAACAAGCAATTTCACTTTGAGGTTTCTCACGACTCTTATCTCCAGATATGGCAATTATGTCGGAAACCATGAAGTTGAGAAGCTTTGTCCCAACTCCGCGTCTCTGAAATTTTGGATCAACAACTAAATTGGCGAGGAACGCATGTGGTTTGCCCTTCATAAAGTCCAGTCGAGCTTTAGTCAAGGTCTGAAAGTAATAAAGGCAAAGAGGCGCATGTGCACCTTCGGGAACTTCATCTGGACTGCGTGGCCATGGATTTCGTTCATTCGCCGTATGGGAGGACTCATAGACGTGATATACGGCTGCGCCAATTATGCGTTCGGATATCGCACCGTTGAGTGATGGTTCGTATGTAACCGCCTTGATATAGTGCACTGTCGGGTCCGATCGCCAAACGTGATTATGTCTGGCGAGTTTCGAACCTCGAAGGGTCGCTGAAGATGCACCGGACGATGTAGGAAACATTAGTTGTAACATGGGTGACGACGCTCCGTATGCCCTCTCCTCGATGTCGACAATCTTCTCCAGATCTCCGTTGTCAGTCACGGGCAATACTTCTGTCAGTGACGCCATAGCTGTACCCGTTCCTTGCTGCATCCTCTCCAGTTCTTGAAATAAACCTGCAAGTATGGCGCTCGAAGAGAGAAGTGGTGGGATCTCCCCGTTGACTACCTGTATTTATAGGTGGGAGGTCTACCCGTGCTGACAGCATCCCAACATTCAGTATGTAACCCTAATAACGGATGCCTATATACCGAGACATCAAATGACATGGATGCTTAAAGCGCTGACTGCCCCATAAATGAGATTGGATGATGCCTGGCATCTGACTAGAACAGAGCTTGGCCTGCTGCTAGGCAGCAAAACGGGCGTTACTCGAGGGGTGACTGTGATCAACATAGGGAAAATATCCGCATGTAACAGCAATTAGAATGGGTACCAATTGCGCCAATGGACCAAAGAGATCCAATCCGTTAATGCTACATAGAAACCTATGCAAAGCACTACCCTTTACAACATGGACGCTATAAGGTCTTCGACCTTACAGGCCCCATGGCTCTGTTACACCACAACAATCCGAGAGCTTCCGCATCGTAGATGATTAAAGTTTTGCATTAGTAGTAGAGTTTTGGGTTAAATATTAGTAAAGGTCGTAGGTTTAAGCCAAGCTAGGAGCAAATACCTTGGATGCCTTGTAAAGAAAAAAAAAAAAAGAAAGAAAGAAAAAAAAAAAGGAGATTTATCAGTTGAAGATATCACCAGCTAATTTAGTGAACAACAATGGTCATTGTAGCGCTATCCTTAACTGAGATCGGAGCAGGACATATGTCTTTGAGCAAGGGAAATGCCGCGTAAAGGCTTCAAAAAGGCCTATGAGGGGGGTTAACGTTAACCTGGAGGGGTTACTCACAATCCACCATTTTTGCCACGTCTCTCAACTCTCAGAATGAGCCATGATCTAGAAATTGTTGTCAACGACATACCAATATTGGTAGATAGTAGAGAACTCGAAGGAAAACCCTGAGCGCACCGAATTAAAATGATTGTTTGTTGTAAAAAGGCTAGCGTACATACGTAGGTCGATAAACCAAGGGTTCAAAACGGAAAGAGAAGCATTCATCGTCTATATGCTAAATACTCACATGTCCAGCCGATTCAGACGCTTCCGTAAAGGCCTCTTATGATGAGCAAAGTCTGCCACTTTCAATAGACCAGCGCTTAAAAATTCCTATAGAGTGCTCCTTTTTCTATTTTTTATTTTTTATTTTTTTTTTTTGGGGGGGGGTGGGGGGTGGCTGGGGGAATTCTCAGAGCTGGGCTAATATGCCATGCAATTAGATAAACTCTATTCCATAGAACTATGTCTACTACAGGAAAATACGAAATGTAAAAGGTTGCCTCAGCTTTCCTCAAGCACAGCCAGGTAGGGGATCCGGAGAGGCATTGCCTACAGTTCAATTTCCGCGGGTACAGCCACTGCCGTAGTGTTGCATTAGGCTCATTTTAGGTCGTAGGCGCTGCCACGAGCCAGCTGAACATGCAATGCAACATACATGTAAGAAGCAATACAGTGGAGACGGCCTCTAGCCTCTCGATGTCGAAGGGTTAATATAAGAGAGAGAGAGCTTCATTAGCATACGATCGCAGCAGAATTTGCTTCTAGTTGGACTTAATAGATGGGTCGAGACTTGCGGAAGAGGTCGACAGCCTTGACCTGCTATCAATCATCACGGGTCGGTTCATGGAAGTAATGTGTACTTCGATGCCCAAATGGAGTAACACATTTGGCCTCATGCGTATTGCAGAGTCTGGAATGTGCCAATGCCCAGGCAACAAGGCTGAAGGTTCGATTAGATTGCGCAGTCCCTTAATAAAGTTGCTCTCTGTTGATGTTTTAACATGAACGAACACGTGTTTGTACATGGAATGTAGTGTAGTCTATGAGGGGATTTCAAGACATGCACATAGAGCCACTTTTTGGTACATATCCTCCGTACACAGCGTGATATCCCGCCCGGGTCCCTCACTCACATAATGTAAAAATCCTACTACTATTATTGGCTAACTCAAACCCGAAGGCCCTGCTGTCGTAACTCTGAATGACTTACATCCTTCGTTTTCCCCCTCCCTCCCCCTCACCCAATGTAGCTAGGCGTCATGTTCAGCTGCTAAAGGGTCTGCAAGATGATGAAATAGTTGGTGAGCTATTATCGACTCCATTCATCTCAACCATTTATCTACATAAATAGCGCCTCCTTATAGCCAACTACTTTTATCCTGCCCATCCTGTCTGCATGTGCCCCTTGTGCATGATTTATCTCTTGGAAGCCTACCTTGTATAGCCAAAGTATAACAAACAGGCCAAGGAAGTTGATTTGTACACGACCACCGTCCACCACCCAGGGAGAGCGGCTGCATCACTTGGGCCGCATATCAACTTTCAATATTCGTTTGACTTGCGATTAACAACAATCTGAGGGTACAATGGTCACCAAAAGCGAACCTATAGTACAACCTGTCGCACCAAGGCGCCCAAGGCCTGACGACCGTCCTGGTGCGGATGGAGGTAGCAAGTCTACTGGAGGTCTTGCGACTACTTCATCCAGGATCCCCACAATATCTCAAGTTGATGCTTCTGGGTTTTCGAGCGGGAAGGGGGGTGGTGCGTTAAGATCCATCGATCAGAAGTTCGAAGTCAACCCTTGCAACGGAACTCTTACTTTGGATCTGCCGTTGCATCTAACCCAGAGTCGGAACAATTTCCACCCAGAACTCAGTCTCTCTTATAATTCAGGGGCTGGAAATGGCCCTTTCGGAATTGGCTGGGATCTATCGTTCAATAGCATAACCCGCAAGACCACTTTAGAGATTCCGCGCTACAGTGGTTCGGACACGTTTCTATTATCTGGCTTGGATGATTTGGTTGAGGACGGTCAACATTTCATATACTCAGCATCTCTTGGCAAATATTATGTTCAGAGATACCGCCCCAGAGTCGAGAGCGGCGATAAGATGCGCATCGAGAGGTTCACAAACGCAGAGGACGAGAATGACGTCTTTTGGAGAACCATTTCCGTCAATAATGTGACAAGCTTCTACGGTCGAAATGCTCAATCTCGAATCATGGAAACATCTGAGTCTGGTATCAATCGAGTATTTTCGTGGTTGCTCTGCGATACCTATGATCCGCTTGGTAACGCGATGCTGTTATCTTATAAACCGGAGAACGATGATGGAATTCGTACGCCCGATGGTTCCTTTCCGATCTGGGAGGCCAAGAGAGAGCCGTCCGCTCGTACGCGAGCTAGATACCTTAAATCTATCAAATATGGCAACGTTACTCCAGCCAGAGACTTGGAGTCGTGGCAGATCGTGCCGGCTTCTAGCGAGGATGCATGGATGTTTGAGGTGGTTTTCGATTTTGGCGATCACGACGCTGCAAAGCCGACAACTAGCGAAACAAAGGCTTGGGATGTCCGGAAGGACTCATCCTCGACTTTCTCAAGCGGCTTTGAGATACGCTCATACCGCCTTTGCCAGCGCATCCTCTTGTTTCACCATTTCCCGGAGAAGCTACCACTTGACGACTACCTGGTATACTCCTATAACTTGCAGTACGATGAAGCACCATCGGGATCTCTTCTTAAATCGCTCACGTCGACTGGCCATCTTTGGAATGATGAGAATAAGTCTTACGATTCACAAAGCTTAGCACCATACACCTTTGTCTATGAAAAGGTATCTCCTGTGGATTCTCTTCCGCTAAAGACTATGAAAGTGGAATATTTGCAAACGATATTGGTGAACCAACCAAACGCCCAGACCCACTGGATCGATCTCAATGGCGAAGGCGCGCCAGGATTCTTAGTCCAGCTTGATGGAGCATGGTACTACCAGCGAAATGAGAATGCCATGAACATGGCCACCGACAGTGACAGCGACAGCCTGGACGAGACCATCCCTGCTTCACCGAGCGATTTTGGACCGGTCCAACTTGTTCACTCATATCCTTCTGTTAGAGATTACAGCTCCTCGTACTTTGAAGACCTCGATGGCAACGGCCACCAGGACCTTGTACTTTGCGATGAAACGGGTCGCACCGACGGCTACTTTGAGTGCTACTCTAAGGATGAGTGGGAAAGCCTCAAGCCCTTCCCTTCGCGTCTCAACTTTGACGCCAACGACAGCTCTGTTCGTAGGGTCGACCTGACTGGTAACGGTCGAAGGGATGTGCTTCGTGGCACGGACAACGGCATCGCCTGGTACCAGTCACTAGGAAAAGATGGATTTGACTTTGGAGGAGCCTGTAAGGGCCAAGATGGCATCCAGATGATGATATCACATGATGAAAGGAGTGCACTCTTCTTTGTGGACACTACAGGTGATGGCTTGGCTGATGCTCTCAAAATCTCCAACGGACACATTTCCTACTGCCCAAACTCCGGGTACGGGAGATTTGGAACGGAGGTTGTCATGGGGAATTCCCCGTTATTTGATTCTGAGGATCAATTCACATTCCAAAGACTTCATCTCCTAGACATAGATGGCAACGGAACCACAGATCTAGTATACCTCACTCCGGGAGGGGGGGCTGTTGCCTACTTCAACCTCTGTGGGAATGCTTGGAGTGATGGAGTGCCCATCGATTGCTTCCCTGAAATAGATAGCCTTTCTTCGGTCTTTTCTCTAGACCTCTTAGGAAACGGAACCTCGTGCCTTTGTTGGGCTGGGCCTGAGATTACAGTGGCCGACGAGTTTGTCATTTCATATCTTGACCTTGCGGGCGGGGTGAAGCCGCACTTATTGAAACAATGGTCGAATGGTGTTGGTCTCACCACTTGCGCGAAATATACCCCATCGACCAAGTTTTATCTCCAGGATGAGCGTCAGGGCAGGCCGTGGAAGTCCAAGCTTCCTTTCCCAATCCATACGGCCAGCCGCCTCGTCGAGACAGATGAGATTGCCTTGTCAGTGCGAACCACCAAATTTCGTTATCATGATGGTTACTTTGATGGGCGTGAGAGGGTATTTAGAGGATTTGGGATGGCAGAGAAGTGGGAATACGAAGAATTCACGGTCACTCGAGAGAGGAAAAAACTCAAAACGCCAACTTGTTACACGAAAATGTGGTACCATACGGGGGCCGAGGAAATGGGTCTTTGCCCATCTGACTCGGACACATTCGATCAGGGCCGCTTTCAGTCCAGCATCCCCCAAGATTTGCCTTATGACAAATACTACGACGCATACCGAGCCCTCAAAGGACGGCAGCTGCGCGCTGAGGTTTACGGACAGGATCAATCTACTGCCGCTGACATACCATACATCGTCGCTGAGAGTTCGTGGGATGTTATTCTCCTTGGTGATACAAAGGCCGTGGGTCAACCGGTGACCTTTCGGGTGCAACCACGTGAAACGCTTGTGGCTCACTACGAGAGGCAGCAAGATTTGCCACGTATAGAACACGAACTCTTCGTGAGGACCAACCTTTTCGGAGATGTCACCAAGTCCATGAAAGTCAATTATGGGAGGCAAACCAGCCCACCTTCCACCACCGAGACTCAAGCTGCTCAACAGAAACACCACATCATCTACACCGAGATTGATTATGCGACAAACATCGACAGTGAGAGCGACTCTGACAGTTATTACAAGCCTGTGCCATCTGCAACAACCATCTCTTATATAGATGACTCTCCAAAGCCGCAGATATTTGATATCGAGGAAGTTAGAAGCAGAGAACTAGATGCTGTTGGGGGAACTGTTCATGTCGGCCAAAAAATAAGAACATACTACAGAAGTAGTGATCTGTCACGTCGCTTGGAATTTGGTTTCTTCCAGAATTTCTCTATTCTCGACCAGCAGTTCCAACTCGCCATGGACAAATCCATGTGCGACAGCCTTGTTAGAGAAAAGGGTTTTGTTTTCTATCCACCAGATATGCTCTTCAGCACTTGTGGGTATGTCGACATATCTCAAGATGGGTATGCATGGATCCCATCGTCTGAAATCCTGTGGGAGGACGTTGATGGTGACGGCGTTCTCAAACACGCTCGCAGGGCTTTTTTCATTCCAGAAAAGTCCCGGGATGCTTTCGGGAATGTCTCTGAGGTCAAGATGGACGAATACAACATGCTGCCAGTCCAGAGCATTGACTCGATGCAGAATGTTTCAGCAGCTGAGAACGACTACCGTGTCGTGCAGCCAGTTATGGTGACAGATACCAACGGGAACCGTATTCAAGTGGTCTACGACGCCTTGGGTGAGGCAGTAGCCCTGGCTCATATGGGCAAAGTTGGCGAGCCTGTGGGCGACTCTTTAGACGAGACACCTCTCATTGTTTCCGAGAATGAAATACAGTCCTTTATTAGCGAACCGACTCGTGCAGCTGCAGCTAAACTCATCGGCAAAGCGGGCAGTCGAACGCTCCCCTGCAGGTCAAGGCTCACTCTCCCATCTTCTGGAAAGATACTGCCAACATTTCGCCTTGATTTTGCTCGCACCGAGCATGCCGTGACAAGCAAGGATCTTCAGACTAATCAGGAGAACCCAGGTGATATTCTTTTGAGCATCACCTATCTCACAGGCCGAGGGTCAGAGTCCCAACAGCTCAGCCTCGTAGATTGGAACACTGCAGAAAAGAAATGGCGTGTTACAGACAGCACCGTTCAGGACATCGAAGGGGCAACGGTACTAAGTCTAAATCCTTATTTCTCTTCGACTCATCTTTGGCAGTCACATATCGAGCTGGACTACCCCTTCCAGCTTTCTTTTCTAGATGCATTACACCGTAGCGTCGGCACTCTCCATCCAGATCACACTTGGACTAAACAATGCTTCACCCCCTGGACAAGTACCTCGTATGATGCGGGCGACACCATCCTTGTGACGGATCCCAGATTAGACCCAGATGTTGGCTATTATTTCGCGGCTTTGGATTCGAATTTGTTTCTGCCAACGTGGTATGAACTACGAGTTAACGCAGGAGACAAACCAACACAGGATGCTGCTGCTCAATCAGCTGAATACGCGAATAAGCCCTGTACCACTTATTTTGACAGCCGCGGGATGGCCATCGAGAGGGTAGAGCAAGGTGAAAGTCATAACCGTTCAATTCGCTCAGAATATGATGTGTTTGGCAAGAGAGTCACCGAAGTTGATTCCCTAGGCCGTCAAGTAGAGAGACGAGAGTTTGACCTCCTCGGTCGCTTGTTGGCCAGCCACAGCATGGACTCTGGGATAAAGGCAGAAGTTCTTGATAGTGCCGGCAAGCTCGTATTAGAAAGAGATGCTGCTGGCAGACAACAACACCTGGTTTATGACGCACTCCAAAGGAAGACGCAAACGCGGATACTGAACCCCAAGACACAGAACGAAGTGCTTTGGAGCAAGATAACATACGGCGACCACCAGGCCGATGCCGCGTTGAGAAATCTCCGTTTACAGGTGTTTGAAGTCTCTGATCAGTCTGGATTGCACAGAAACACTTCC
This sequence comes from Trichoderma sp. TW21990_1, assembly GCA_010015515.1. NCBI lineage: Eukaryota > Fungi > Ascomycota > Sordariomycetes > Hypocreales > Hypocreaceae > Trichoderma > Trichoderma sp. TW21990_1. The sequence goes on along the minus strand of WXUD01000017.1, from coordinate 313,825 downwards.
TATGATTTCAAGGGCAATTGCTTGTCCACCGACACGTATCTTGCGCTGGAGTACAAGACTCTGTTAGATTGGGAGGGGAAAGTCGACGTACAAGAGAAGCCGTACACATCGAGTTCTGTTTTCGACGCCTTGAACCGCGCGAAAATAACTACTGACGCAGTTGGAAGAGTTTCTAAGCGCACGTTCAATCTTACTGGGGGGCTCAAATCCCTGTACTCTTCTACTTCTGAAGCAGCCGCAGCATTGACAAAAGTCGATGTGACATGGTCGTGTCATGTGTCCAATACCGTGTACGCTGCTGATGGGCAGCCCCTTCAGGTAGACTACGGCAACACTTCACACTCTGCCTACACATACGACGAGAACACGCACCAGTTGACGGGGAGGCGGACGTGGAGAGATGACGGCACTGTGCTAGAAGATCTGACCATGACGTACGAGTGTCTGGGTCGAGTGTCGAGCATTGCAGACGCTGCTCAGCAGACAGAATTCTTCCGTAACCAACAAGTCGTTCCGCTGAAAAGCTATCATTACGACGCTTTTGGACGTCTGGTAAGCGCAACGGGTCGCGAGACGGTTGAAGCTGGGGCCAACATATCCCGCAGTGCGCGTCAGGTCGTATCTCCTAAATATCAATCGCTACCGTTTGGACAGTCCACCGAGGTTTGCAACTATGTCGAAACATACACCTACGACGACGAAGACAACATTCTTTCCATACAGCATCAGTCATCAGAAGCATCTGTTGGTGGGTGGACGAGAAACTACCATTACAACGAACCAAGCCTGCTGGAGCCGACCAAGAAGGACAATCGACTGAGCAATACCCAGATTGCCGACCTGATGGAGCAGTACAGCTATGATGGCGATGCTGGAAAGACAGGATGCATGACGTCTATGCCGGGATTTTCTCGATTGGGATGGGATTTTAACAATAAGCTCCAATCCGTTGCACGCCAAAAGGTCAATAGCGGAGTGCCCGAGACGACTTGGTACGTCTATGATGAGGGTGGACGAAGAGTACGTAAAGTAACGGACGCCGCGAGTACCGATGGTTCTGAGCCGAGAAAAATAAAGGAGACTATCTTTCTCGACTCTCTTGAGATTTATCACACGTATCAAGGTGACGGGTTGACTGCGAAATCAATCACAAATACCTCCTTGATATGCCCTACGGCAACTGAAGAGGGCCCAGCAGTAGTCAGTATCGAAGACCCGATCCTGATTGCAGACAACTCAAGGACAGCTGGCCCGTTGTTTCGTTACCATGTGAGCACAAGCCTAGAGACTGATGAAAAGGCCCAAACCATCTCGTATGAAGAGTACAGCCCATTCGGTGTGTCGGTATTGCAGGCCTGTAAGTCTGACATCGAGGCACCGCGGAGATATCGCTTCGCTGGTTACCGGCGTGACAATGAGAGTGGCTTCTACTCCTGCGGCGCCAGATATTACGCACCTTGGCTCGGGCGCTGGACTTCATCTGATCCTTTGGGCACGGTTGACGGATACAACGTGTATGCGTATGTGCGAAATGACCCCGTCAACTGGGTAGATCCTGATGGTACCGCTGGCGAAGAAGATGGTGCTGGACATAACAAGGGACGCCGCAACGCCATCACAGATTGGCATGGACAGTTCAATAATCATGAAGACACCGCAAGGCTGCGTCTTGCGGTGGAAAAGGCACTAAAGAAGCAGGAAAGCGTGACTACCAAAGTCAGGACGAATCTCAAAGAAAATAAAGCAATATACCCTATAAAAGCCGCCAAGACTACAGCAAGCGTGGGCATATCATTTATACCTCTGCCTGTACTTCCCTCCGCGTTGAAATTCGGTGTGGGCCAAGCTGCAAGCTATGCGGAGGGCAAGATTAAGAAGCCGCTAAAGAAAAAGAAGTTGATAAAGAGGATGACGGACATGGCATCTACAGTTGAGCAAGCTGCCAGACAAGACGTTTATAACCAGATTCACGCCATCAACGAAATGCCAGGCCTGTCGGAAGCTGAGAAGCATGGCCTTGTCATGGAAATGGTTAACAAGAACTCCTATCAACATCCAAGACAGAACCGACAGCAAGAGGATGAGAGCAGAGCTCAAGGTCAAGGGACTTCCCGAGAAAGTGACAACGACACTCGTGTGGGAAACTTGCTTGAACTGGAACGGCCACCTCGGGCGGCTGGTGCGCGACGCTCCGCCGAAGCGGAAGACAGAGTTCCCAGAAGGAGGGTTGCCGAACGACCGGCTGTCAGACCGCTTCGGAGTGCATCATATACTGCTAGCATGAGAAAACCTATGAGGTTTTGAGTTGGAGAGATAGAGAGTAATCGAGGAGAGGTCAAAGTGTAGGTGAAAGCTATCAACAGAACACGAGACAAGGGGCTCACATTCGAGTTTAGAATCAAAAGAATCTCTTCGAACAAGACTCCAAGGATACTCTAGCGCATGGCCAAAACTTGGAAGTGTTAAATGAGATGAACGTTCCAATTAATATTATAAGTGTGATTTTATTCCTACATGTAGTGTAGGATCAAGTAAGCACGGGAATATTAAACATACGTCAGCGGCGTATAAGAGACACGTCCATCTCCCATATATTTTCTGCTCGCATCACATGTGCTTATTACATTATGAATTCCCCTACCGATCATTCAACTCGGGAGGTTTATAGTATGCAACTGAACATGGTGTCTACGTCCGAAAAGTATACGCTTTTGCGGGAGTCTAGTAATATGCCAACGCCACTGACTAGCAATGAACAAACTAACGTTTAGCAAACCAGGCTTCTACGACCGCATGTTCTACTGTTTTCACCGCCTAGGTATCCAATCGAACATCATTGTCTCAGCAAAGTATTCCTCTCATGTGAGAACTTTGTCGGATAGTGCTGTATACGCCGCTCTTGCAACTGTGATTAAAGCACATCCAGCTTTATTTGCCGTTGGGGTCAGGTTGCCGTCGTCCAACCCCGGAAAGCATAGTCTCCATCGTGCGTTACTCCACAAGATTGACTTGCAAGAATGTGTTGTGTTCCTCGATGGCGACGAAGATACAGGAGTTGGCCCAACGCTTCTTGAGAATGCTCACAACACGTGGGATTGGACCGACGATGAACCAGACATTCCTTGGTGGAAAGTGCTAGTTGTGGGAAGAAAACATGTCGTGTTTGTGTACCATCATTTCGTTGGTGATGGCATCTCGGGCACCGTGTTTCATCGCGAGTTTCTCGCCGCCCTCAACACCTTACCTTTCGATCCGAAAGCGATGCGAACACAAATCCCACTCGCCTACACTTCCGCCATCAAGCATCCACTTGAGCCAACCGATCATTCAAACATTACGCCATCTGTCCCTAGACTAATCTGGAAGATGCTTGTTTGGTATCTGCTCCGCCTCTTCTTTCGTGGGTTCCTTGTCTTTAGTGATCTTCCCCAACCCCGACCATATGCTCAATCAGCAGTGGCTAAGGCTGTCCTCACAAACCGAACAATCACGAGAGTTTCGAGTTACCGCATCCCCTCACACAGGATGCGTACTGTGCTCTCTGCTTGCCGTACAAATCAGACGACATTCACACCCCTGCTTATTACCTTGCTGAATCTCACTCTCGCAACTGATTTCTATCCTTGGGCGACGTTTGGTTCGTCGAGATTCGCCCTTGATCTTCGACCTTATCTCCCAGCGGCCCAATTCGGAGACTTGGGTCGCATCGGCATTGTTATGAATGCAGCCGCAGGTTCAGTACATATTCACTATATGGAGCCTTTCCGCAAGGCTGTTGCGAAATATCGCTGCTCAAATAAGGGAGATGGCAAAGTTTCCTTGTTTCGCAGTACCGTATGGAACATGGTCCGAAAATACAAGTCAAAGATGGACGGCGACATCCATGGGTCTATCCGTGACTGGATGGCGTGTACCCTGATAGGAAATGATATCGAGGACTTCATGACGACTTCGTTGCCGAGGATAGGACATCTAATCAGCGATACATATCTGGTATCCAACCTCGGGGCGTTTTCGAGCTTTCCAAAAGGTGCTGCGGCGACGGGCGGTGAAAAGAGAAATTGGGCCATCGACGATATGCAATTCTCAGCTGCTGCTACGAACGGGAACGTGGGATCTCGCGGCGTCATCTTCAACGTTGCTGGCGTTGCAGGTGGCGACACAGTGATTAACGCGTCATATGAGGATGGCATCATGCACAGGGAGACAGTGGAGGCAATTCTAGACAAGGCAATGGAAAAGCTGGATTGGCTTCTAGATTAGTGTGCCGCAGTATGACATCCGGTTTGATCATCTGCTATTCGTGAGGAGTCATCCCGGCAAGAACGACACAATGCCCGCCGCCTTACGCGAAGGCCAACATTATAAAGTACTAGGTATTTTGCCCACGCGGGATACAAGTATAAAGAGAGTTGTAAACCGTTAAACAATATTGAGCACTTCCGTAAGCTCTCCATCAAGGAGGCAAGTAGGCGCTTAAAAAGAAAAGCACCTGCATCTAGCTTTAGAAGATGAGGCTCCAAATCCGTCACTGTAAGCTGTGGATAAAGATATCTGTGAAGATCTAGTCATATACATGATATCTTGTACATATCATTACAACGCCCTCTCACTCAACCAGCCGCAGTGGAACGAAACCGACTAATCATTAGCTTCAGATACGCTTCCGTAGGATTCTCACGAGAAGACATGTGCACTTAAAAACCAGAAAGCGCATGCTTGAACTTTCGGAAGACGAGGCTCACAGCGGGTAATCCAGTGGATGTCAAGGAATTATCATGAGAATATCGCCATTGTCAATCAACAATTCGAGCGCTTCCGTAGCTCAGTTGGTTAGAGCTTCGTACTAATACTAGAGCCCCGACTCAAATATTGGTAATGCGAAGGTCGCAGGTTCAAGCCCTGCCGGGAGCAAATGCCCCAGATGCGTTTCGAAGATTTCTTTTTTTGCAAATTCTGCATTTTTTTGCTCTTAGTGTTTTTAGTATGAAGTCATCTTGCTGTGGAAAAAGCATCCGCCCCTCTGTGGGGGTTTGCTATCTATGGATCCAAACGAGGCTTATCCCAATTAGGCCTTTGTTCCGGTGCCATCCTCAGATGACAAGTCCGCTATATTTTAGTGAGCTTGCCCCCATATTACAGCAGATGTCCCGCTATACCACGACCAGAGCACGCCTAGCGATTTCTTTTTTGGAGTAGGTACCTATGGAAAATGTTATGAATGATGATTTTTCTTTCAAGTCCACGATGCAGGCATCCATTATAATCGTGAAATGTTTGCGTAGAATTTAATATTTAGCTCTGCTTCGTTCGGGCTATATTCGTGTTTGTTTAGTTTTGTGTAACGAAATCCCCCCAAGTTTGTGGACGCAATACCGAAGACAGCTTCTGAGACTTACATATTTATCTAGTATAGGTTAACATGCCTCAACTCCAGAAAAAGCATCACGAGTCTCAATCTTACACTGTCACAAGATGAATGCCTAGCACTGCTCACCCACCGACAGGTTGCACTTGGGCTCTAGCAAACACATACTCTCTATTTCATATCCCATCTACCAAATCCATTCATCCAGGGGAAAAAAAAAAAGGTACCTTGCCCATGAACTCATGATACGCCCATTTACGCCCTCTCTTGTGCCACCTCGTCCGACAATGATGGCGTGTCCGCAATGGCACCAACTCGCCTTACCTGCCTCTTCCGCCGCTTGGACGATGCCGGACACTGTCAAGCAACGCCCTGGGGATGTAACATGTAACCGGCACCGGAAAGCGGATTTGCTTCGTCTTTGCCCAACCGGACATGAGCGTCTTAAGGTTAAAGACAGAGCGAACTCCAACCTGCAGCAAGGCGAGGTGCAGCAGATTGCCCACGTCCGTGATCTTTTGACTCATTTGCTCCAACTTTACCTTAAAAAAAAATCTTCGTAGAGACAGGAGTCTATATCGCAAAAACAACAGCCATGGAAAATGTCTGCTGTGGTTACAGCCTGGCACGATGATCTCCTGCGGGCGAGAGGGGCGGCCTGACATGTACGGTCTGGGAATCCGCCTCGGAGTCTACCTGCAGTGGTTTGGCGAGATTCTCGTCGAGTTCTTTGACGAAGCAGACGTCGCTGATATCCGATTGCTGGGCCTCCTTCTGTCTGGCGCCATTGTTCTGGCGCTGCTCGTCGAGGTTGTGGATCAGAACGTCCAAGCAGCCGACATTTATATCATGCTTCAACTCGCTGGCGGCTCATACATCTTCCTCATACCAATGTACATCTGGAAAGCTCTCACATGCTGTGATCGCAAGTGGGATCCGCTCAAGTGGACGAGAGAAAACCATGTGCCGGTTTACGGTGTATCGACTCTGATGCTCATGGTAATCATCTCAGCTCTTCAACTATGGTTCTTTAGCACCTATATGCCAACCAAGGGGCGTCGGTGCGAGTATTACGGCTTCTTCTTCACCAAGGTCAAGCTCGATAACGTCGCATTCATTGTGGTCAATATCATCTTGCACATCATCGTTATCCTCGTGTGCGTGGGCATTGTTCTGTCACATACGGGATTCTGGGACGGACAGTTTCGAACACGCAGACACCGACGTCGAAGGAAGCATCATCGAAGACAGTCAGTTAGCCTTCCCTCTCTACACCATGTGAAATACACAGTGCTGCATCTGACAGGAAGGTATCAGACCAGAGCAGGATACCCAAGAGCGCATCGCAAGACGGGAGCGTGCCAGACAAGAGCAGAAGGATCTCTTACGCACCATGCGTAGCATATCCAATCTCGTTGTCTACGGCCTTCATGTCACTGCCGTTGAGTTGACAATCCGATGGAACCAGTTTGACAATGTCGACGGAGTCAACACCAGTGGGCAGACAATTCCACTCCTGGTCAGCCTCGGCATCTTGATTCGTCTTATTATATCTCACTATGCAGTCCAGGGAGGTGGCACATCGACAAGTGCTGGGTCTCGATCCCGGCCAGTCGGTTCTGGTGGAGGTGGATCAAACCATCCGGCTCCAGCTCCAAATTCGACTCCTCAGATGGGGGACCTAGACGACTTCATAGCCGGAATCGATTTGGACAACGTGAGCGAGTATTTCGCCCACGGGTCCGAAGCTTACTGGTATGCTCGGACGGCGATTCAGAGGCGTGAGGTTGCGGAACAGGCTGCGGCGAGGGAACGGTTGGCAGCAAGAGGAGTAGTTCCTCGACCAGCGCGGATTTATTCACGAGGCGTAACAATTATGCAGGAGGTGTGAGATGTGGAAAGAAATGTTCCATGCTGTCTGTGTAAGATGGAGGTGATGATGTCCAAGAGAGGCATCGTAGCGGGAGATTGTTAGAACGGAAGACGGCACGTGATTTCAGTCCTGTGCAATTACAATGAATTAGATTCGAGAATTCGACATGTCCATTAATCAATACTTACTCCGTAGGCCTTTGAACATTGAATCCTCGCTCTGCTGCGATTTTACCAGCCTTTTAAATCGACGTTTCCAGGCCATCAAGGTCATCTCCATCTGCAGCGCCAAAAACAGCCTCTGATTCGACAAAACCCCCAGCCGGCGACCCCGCAACCTCGCATCGCCAAAAGTAAACAAATCAGCTAGTACCGCCTATTTTTTTGCTAAGCTGGACTCGGATCTGCCATCGTCATCATCTCAGCTTCAGCTCTTCCTCCATATAATACGCCAAGTCCACCCTCAGCCATGGACAAGGAAGCCAAAAAATCCTCCAAGACCGCGTCATCAAAAGACAAGCGGCCCAAGGACAAAGACAAAGCCAAGGACAAGGACAGGGCAAAGGACGACTCCAAGGTGCACAAGCTGTCGCTCAAGGGCAGCTCCAGGCTGGTTGCTGAGTTTGTATGTCCAACTTGTGACTCCATTTCCCCTTCAATTGGTGCCATCTACTCGTCTCTAACTGATTCCCCTTGTTCTCTGTAGTTCCAATACTCGATACACACAATTCTGTACGAAACAAGCCCATTACGCCATCGGATCACTCCAACGCATCGAACCTCATAATTGACCGTGCTCTCTCCATCACAGATTCCAACGAGGCGTCTACCCAGCCGAAGACTTCACAGCGTACGACACACACCTCCCCAAACACCCAAACCATCCGACCGAGCAAAACACCATCAGCTAATCCATCTCCAAACTGCAGCGTCAAGAAATATGGCCTCAACATGCTCGGTACATCGCCTCTCCCCCAAACCGTCGCCCTCCAAAAAAAAAAAAAAAAAAAAAAAAAAAAAACCCAAGGAATACATAAACTGACTCCCCGACCCGCGCTCTCTAGTCTCGGCCGATGACCAAGTCAAAGCCTACATCAAGAAAATCATGAGCCAGCTCGACAAATGGATGATTGGCGGTAAAATCTCCAAGCTCGTCATCGTCATCACCGACAAGGACACGGGCGAGCACGTCGAGCGATGGCAATTCGATGTACGACCCATATCCATATTCTCCAGGAGAAAAAAAAAGAAAACATAAAATACTAACATTCACGTCTCACCCCAAAGGTCCAAATCTCAGCTCCACCATCCAAATCCAAATCCAAACCCCCCACAGATCCTTCCGCTGCCGAAGAACAAGACCAAGAACAACAACAAGAAAACGCCTCCTCAGCCACCCCCCTCTTCGCCGAAAAGGACAAGCCCGAGGCTGAGATCCAGGCCGAGATCGCTGCCATCTTCCGCCAAATTACCGCCTCCGTCACGTTCCTGCCCCAACTTAGCGGCGACTGCACGTTCAATGTCCTCGTCTACGCCGACGCCGACAGCGACGTCCCCGTAGAATGGGGGGACTCGGATGCAAAGGAGATTGAGAACGGCGAGAGGGTGCAGCTGAGAGGCTTTAGCACGGCGAACCACCGGGTCGATACCATTGTCAGCTACAGATTAGGGGATTGACGAATCGATGAACAATACATAATATGGACTGATAAAGGATGGGCAGGTTGGAGTGGTTGTAAGATTACGGTTACGGCTTTGGTACGGCGTTGAACAGGAATAAATCGGTGCATCATGCAGCTTCGCGAGGTTCTTTCGCGGGCTAGGGATATATAATGACGAATATTCTCTCGTTGGTATCGATCTCTCTGTGGTATTTCATCTATGTCGAATTGTAAAGCGACAAATCCCCCTATGCATGAATTCCTCATCTCCAAACAGTCTCCAAGCGTTGCCATGCGAACGAGGCAACGCATCACAAACGCCGTCTCTCCAAATGCACCATCCCTACAAAAGAAGGTATTCACTTGTTTCAAGTTCTCTTGAAAAAGTATACATACGCAAATTTGCGCATTTCTTCAACGTCGTGAGCTTCCACCACCTTTTCGTCGTTGAAGAGCACCCATGTGGGAGACTCTCTGCCCTCCAAAGATTTTCGGATAAATGCAACGTAGTGGCTGAAGTACGTTAGCTTGGTGACAAACGAGAGACACAACTACAGAGGGAGACACTTACCCAGCGTGAATGCTTGTGCCCTTGTGGCACACAATGGACTGCAGTTGGAATCTTGCAGGCAGTGTTGCGCTTCCAGCAGGCTCTTTTGGCGATGTCTCTGCTGCCGCGCCCGAGTTCTCGTCCTCCGTGATGCCCTGGTCGTCAGGGTGGCTGAAGAGCCACTCGACAGCTCGCTCGACATCACCCCCCGTTTCTTTCAGAGCCTTTTTGGCCTGAGGAGCACCGAATCCCATGGCACCAAGCATCTCAATCTTTTCAGGGTCAGCGGTGCCAGCATCTCCCGACCCAGATCCCAGATCGAGCGGTGCATCAATATCGGCATCATCAAGGTGCGCAAACAGCCAATCCATAGCCGCGTTTGCATCAGAGTTACCCGTCGCGTGCAGGGCCTTCTCGGCACGGTTCCGTGGGAAGCCCATGGCCTCAAGTTGTGCAAGCGCTGTCGCATCCGCCACAAATGCCGGGGCCTTGTTTTCGGGCTCCTCGGGCAACAACTCTTCTGAGGGCTGGAGTCCCTTGGAGATGTAGTCGTCCAACAAAAATGGCTCGTCCGGAACAATGACGGGAACATCAATCTTGATGGGAACCCAATTGACAACGGCCATCTTTCGTGCATTGACGGCCAAAACGTTGGGGAACGTCTTGAAGAGCGACTGCTTGGTGAAGCCTGCTTTGCTGCCGCACGATGGGCAGGTCAGCTCGACTTTCTCTGCGCCTGTAAAGTTGTCCAAGCATTCCTTCAAAGTGACTGGCTTGTAGGCGTTGGCTGTCTCGCCACCTTCACTCGTCTCGCCGAGTTTCTCCAATGGCACGTCGATGAATATGTTGTCCTGCTCATTAGAGCTGTACCTAACTTTGTGGCATCCGAGACACTGGAGCCGCTGCTCCAAGACGAATCGGAACTCGGCGGTGGGATCCTTTTGGCCATCTCCGCTGTGTGGTGACCGGCTGATGAGCTTGAAGAGATGCTGGAACAGTTCAAAGGCATCTTGCTGGCGCATGGTGGAAAATTCCTCATGGCCTCTGCCTATCAGATGCTTGAACATTGCAGGCGCCAATCCTCTCTGGTAGGCAATTTCAGATCCCGACCCTACAGAGGTATCGGGCTCTGAATACCGCCCAGATAACAAGCCGTGGGCAATCTTTCTCAGCTGAGTCTCGAGGTCGGCCGCAGGCTCCTGGGTGATCGGTAGGTCGTTGTCAGCACTGTAGTAGCGCTCTTGGAACGAGGGCATGTCGAACAGGCACTGGATGATGCTGGCCAGGTAGCAGCTGTTGCCAAGATTCTTCAGCCCAGTGAGACCGGGCCCAAAAACAGGCTTCAGCTCCTGGCCATCTTCTGTAGTCATGCTAAAGTCCCATTTGAGATTCTGCTCAATCTGCATCTCGGTCAAGCTCTTTTCTGTCTTTTGGCGCTCGGCCAGGATGATTCCCCAATGGGCCAGATGCTCGCCGAGAAGCTCATCGATACGTTCTTCGTCGCACCTGTAGCAATAAATATCGGCAGTGCCCTCCGGTGTAATAGATCCGAGCTTGACAGCCACACCATGGCCAGATTCAGTGGCATGGCCCAAGGCGTGCGAATTGCCGTCAACGCCACCCAGCTGCTTTCGGCCACAGCCCAGGTTTCCACATTCCAAGCAAAGCCAAAGGTTCTCTCTCAGATCACAGCCTGAGCAGTGTCCAAGTTCGCCCTGCTCGATCTTGCGGGATGGGCGCTGCTGTAGGGTCAAGATGTGCTCGCATGTCGTGAGCTCTTGCTCCCACGCCTTCACCTCTTCCTTTCGCGAAAATGTGTGTGCCTTGAGAATGCCATCGACGATGGGCGCCAGCTTCGCATTCGTGATGTCGAGTTCGACTTGACACTCGATGCATTTGGCAGCCAAGGCAGTGTCGTATCGGTCTTCTTCCGTCTCGGCGGCGATGGCAAGCTTGGTCATCTTGGCGGGAGGTTCATCGCGCTGGATCGTCTTTCGGGTGCGGCGGATATTGAGAGCAAGCGGGTGACCCCAGACGGCATTGTGAAGCAGAGAGTGCTCTCGGTCACCGGTGCAACCACCGTTGAAGCACTGAAGGCACACATCGAGGCCTCCGGGGTTGTCCTAGAAAAAATAGAACAAGATGGTGAGCTCTCGCGAGGCTACAGCCGGGAGCGGGAGACGGGCAAGCTGCTCAAACACATACAATCGAGTCAAAGCATTGCGTGCAGTCCTCTTTGTACACAGACTGCACGGGGGTTGGCGGCTTGAGCTCTATGGCGACAAGGCATGAGTTTCGTGAGCTTCACGACAGCTGGAAGAAAGCTGCGAGCTCAAGCTGGCGGGGTAAGGATTTGACGTACCGACAGACTCGAGGTGCGGGCACGACATGTTTTTGGGCGATGGACAGTAAAAGGAAGAAGAAGAAGGAGATCGTGGCAGAAGGAGTTTGGTTGGATGGTGATGCAAGAGGCAGCAGAAGCAGGCGGTTGGTAGATGGAGGAATCAACGGCAAAGTTCTGTGACGGACATCAACTTTTTGCAGTTCGCTGCAGATGCGCGCTGGTAGCGCAAGACGGGGGCGCTATCGATTGTGATTAGTGGGTGCGGCAGTGAAGCTCAGCGGCTGATGGTGGTTGAGTTGAGTTCTAGGCACCCACTATTTTTCAGGCTGCTCCTCGATGACGGTATCGGGACAGGCAGTGGAGGGGCAGCATGAAGGCTTGCTTTTGCGTATAAATCCGCCCCCATTGTTATTATCCGGGATATGAGAGAGGGAGTGGAAGAGAGAGAAAGAGAAAGGGAAAAGGGAGAGAGAGGCGAGACTTGGTCGCTATAATGATGCTATCCAGCCGTGATTGTTCTGCCATCTTGAATACATTTAGCAAGTTAACACACCGTCCATTGCTTCATAAATGACATCATCCCGTACTCTCGATTCACACCCAACGACAGCCCTCATGTCAATTTGCCCAGAACAGACAGATCTGTGACGGCCGGTCAGACTGCGGGGTTGCATTGAATGCTGACTGTTTTTTCCGCAGTGGCATCTGAGGGTGTCTATGTCATGGTGCAAATGCTCCGCAGCCCAGGATGGATTTAGTAGCATTACATACATACATTACATACAAGGCATTCACAATGGCCGATCACCGTATCAGAACAGCATCAACGCTCATCTTGTCTTGCCCAACTCAATTCGTGGCTACGGAATCGGCGGAACTTGACGTTCGACACAAATCCGAGACAACTCCAGACTCGTCCTTATATACTCCGTACTCCGTGCTGTAACAAACCTCGGAGAATTCGCCGCTTTTGCCGTCCCACGACGAACCCTGCCGGCCGCAAGCTACTCTGCATCTAGTAAGACGCGTCGCCTCTAGGGTAATACGGCAAAGACGTACGGAGCAACAGCTGCTGCCCTCCTCGGAGGACGTGTCCAAGTCCGAACCGGCGTCTGAAAATCGCGTCCGTCTGTCGCCTGGCCACGTGACCAAATCCCCGTCTCACGTGCATCTTATCAGATTGATTTCCAATCTTTTTGCGGAGCCTCCACCAGCATTTACGTATTGACAACGAAATCTGATAGCTGACTCAGCTGTTCCAGCGCGTTGGTTGGCTGCAAGCTCCGACAAGCACCGAGATCCACTCCTCTGCACAGACGTAATGGCCGAGCGGGGCGAAAGTGCTGATTGGCCACTTGAGACACGCACTTGGCCGAAATCGCCATCTGCACCGGGGCTGCGTTTTTGCTTGATTTTTGGGACATTGATTAAGCGACGCCTCCTCACGACCTGAACCTTCGTCATTTGCTCTCACCCTCGCCTCTCCATCGCCAAGTCTTCTCTCCGCCTCTTCTCTTCGCCTCTTCTCAATCGCCTCAATTCGCCCAAAGCCTCCCGCAATTCCTGATATCAGCGCACTTCGCTCATCATCAGCCGCCTCACGTCCGAGCAGGTTCTCGCCAATCTCACAGCTAAACTCCGCTCCGCTCGCCCACACATAACAGCGGCAAACGCCCTGCGACTTCAGATATTCGCCTCTCGCCAGCCAAACTCAGCCAAAAACACCCTCCACAGCCGTTCAGAATGTTCTCCAGAGGCCTCCGCGTCATCTCACGGCACGCCATTGCTGCCCCCCTCGCCAGACCAGCTCTCGCCGCTCGACAGCTCGCCCCCGTCGCATCCATCGCGGCCAGGCGCTCGTACCACGAAAAGGTGCTGGATCACTACGCGCGGCCGCGAAATGTCGGCTCCATGAACAAGAGCGACTCTGACGTTGGCACCGGCCTTGTCGGCGCTCCTGCTTGCGGCGATGTCATGAAGCTCCAGATCCGAGTCGACCCGGAGACACAGAAAATCTCCGAGGTCAAGTTCAAGACTTTTGGCTGCGGCTCAGCCATCGCCTCCAGCAGCTACCTGACTGAGCTTGTCCGCGGCATGAGCCTCGACGACGCCGGCAAGGTCAAGAACACTGAGATTGCCAAGGAGCTTTGCCTGCCTCCCGTCAAGCGTACGTATAGTGCTGCATTTACACCCTAGATAATACCTCTGACATGTCCTTTTCTTGCTAACGCTATGCCGATAGTGCACTGCTCCATGCTTGCTGAGGATGCCATCAAGTCCGCCATTTCTGACTACTACACCAAGAACCCCTCACGGAAACCCACCGATCTGAGCGGCACCGGCATGAAAATGCCGACCGCCGAGGCTGTGGCCGCCTAAGCGCATCGTCGACATTGGCGAGATTGAAGGCGACGAGGAAAACAAAAACACACACACACACATACACACACAAAAAAAAAAAGCGAATGTCTGCTCTCTGTTTACTACGAGCTTCTTTTTTTTTTTTTTTTTTTTTTTTTTTTTTTAATGAAGAGGAAACAGTACAATCATTCAAATTGTACGTGGGAGTAGGTCAACAAAAAAAATTGAGAAACGACTCAGATTGAGAGGCTCCTTCTATTGGGACGCTGTTCTCTGGTTCTGCTTCTTTTGTTCCATTCACTTTTTCTTCCACGGGTAAACGGTATCGGAGATGAATAATGGAGCGTGTCCACTACTAAACAAAATCGAGTAGTGAGGGGGTTGGGCAAAGAACAAAACGATGTATGTACTTTACTTGCGGCTTTTGAATCGCCGCTGGGAGGAATTTACGATGGCAAGGATGAAACTGTAAAATTAGAGACGCAAAAGGCTACTCTTAAAAACATTTCATAACCATATTCTTAGTACCCAGCCCAGTAACACCCGCTTCTTGTCCAATCTGTGCCGTCGTTCTATTTCGTCTTCACATTTTCCATCATCAATTTGCAAACTCACTCATTCACCGTCCTCTTACCCCGGAAACCCTGCGCTATTGCTCGTTTAGTCCCAATTCGCCGCAGCCGCGGCATGCGCATATACGCGGGCCGCAAGAGAGAAGGGTAAAAAAAAAAAAAATATCGCATTTGCTTCCCCGAAAGTCCGAGCTTGTTGCCGACAACATGCCGAATTGGGGCTCATATCCGCCACGACTTAGATGCCGGGATCAAGGTCAGTTATCGAAGCTTCTTTTTTTCTGCTGCCGCTTCTCTTGTTCGCATATAGAGCCTATTGGTTTATCTCGCCCCTCTTCTAGGATCTAGATTTGCGACACATTCTTGTCATCTCTAACAGATAAGATGGCTGTCATCAATCCGCCGGGCTTCGCCACGCAAGAGAGGTACATTCCATCCCAGGCTCATAGAGTTTAGCATTCCATAGACTCACAAAACCCTGGGATTCTGCTGCGAGGAGAATTCCAGCGCTGCCTAGGCCGCCATGGGTTGTTCTGGGCGGGTGTAATGCGAGCATCACCGGGAGCTTTTAGGAAGGAATCGTCGAAATCAATGCTACTGTAAGGCGAACAGCAATTCCTAAAACGATAACAAGCATCTGTACAAATTCCCAGGTAACGGAGTTCGGGGGAAGCGCATCGGCGAGGCAAATCCTCCTTGAACTATGTAGAAAAGTAATCCTCATCCGTTTTGTTCATAAATCGCGTTGGTTAGCATGGGCTACACTACTAGGTAGTATCAGAGTGGAAGTTATCGGATCGCGACCGTGCCCCAGTCGACTCCGCCTCTTGTAATCGGTCGTCCTCAAGCCATGTCTCCAAATTCCTCAAGCGGTCCTCGTGAGAGATCGGGCTTTTATCAATGGCTGAAAGCAAAGAAGCAAACGCTTGCGCGTCGATTTTAGTGGCTGGTTCCATCACCAGCTCCTCTGCCTCATCTTAGCCTTAGAAATCGAAGTCGTCGAGCGCTGCGGCTAGGAATTCTCCCTCGTTGTCATTGTGCTCGTCCTTATTGTTGTTGTCTTTGTCCTTGTTATTGTAGACAGCATCCAAGCTGGTGGTCTTGTCGCTCATGACGGCCTCTTCGTCTGCGACATCATCGCGCCAAGGCAGCGCCAATAACGACATGGATACGAAATGGTTGGCCGTGTGCTTCAGCAGGTCGGCATGTCGAGGTAGTTACTCTAAGCAGATGAAGCACCACTGCGGTAGGTTCGCCTTCCGTTTCCCACTCTCGGCCAATTTTTTGACATACGATGGGTCGAGGTCCCAATGGTGAGTTCTCATATGTCTCTTGAATTCTTTCAACCTGTGGAACCTGGGTGGTCCTTTATCGTCACTGTCGCCGCCGTCGTTGTTTGTATGTAAAGTACAATGCCAACCGCGGCAGTGAGGCTTTTTGAGATGTCTCCTCCAGGCCGCGAATGAGGAGTACGTCTGGCCATGCTTGTTGCATTTCGGAAACAGACAGATATACGGCCGTAGGTCTTCTAGGAGATGTCGCTTCCACTGCTTCGCTCCCTTCCGCGTCGAGAATGTCTTGGCTGGTACCATTAAAAAAACAGTACAGACACGCCTTCTGTTTTTCATCTCCGACTAGCTTAGGTGGTGGCGGTACATCGAACGACTCCTCGCCTCCGAAGCTGCTATCGGTGGTTGTCAAAGCAGATGATGACCGTGTAGCCGATTTTGCCAGTGGCTGCTTGAAGTTTGTCGCCCAACTCCGAGTCGAACATCTTTTCATGGGTGCAGATGGAATGGTTATCCGAGAACACGCATACCTGGCTCAACATCGGGTCTCTGGATACAGCATGGGGGAGATTCTTGGCTTCGGGCAATGCCGTCGGTTGGATCTCATCTTGTTGAGCCGGTATATTGTCCGGACCTTGCAGCAGCGGAGACACAAGCCCGTCCATGACATTCCATTTGCAGCTTTCCTGGGTTTGCAAGTAGGTCAGTTGCCGCATGTGAATTGATATAGTTTTCGCCAATTTCGAGAAAAGCGTCTCCTGGTGCCTTCTCTGTTCCTCGTTGAAGTCTTCCTCGTCGCTCAAGCGAAACCGAAACCATCTGTGCATCAAGGCTTCTCCGACCAACTTTTCAAACTCGGTTCCTATATTGAAACAGACGTTATCAACACGAGTTCTGAAAATAATGCCCTCATCGCTCGGCACCCGATCAGTGACATACGCAGTATGAAAGTCGAAGAGTTCGGGGATCTGTGTCAAACCATTCTCTTTACTCAATAGTTGAATGCCAATATATCTCTTGTATAGTATGTCAATTTTTTTGTAGCCAAGTTTCAGCCTTTCTATTCTCGTGTATTCATCAGATGTAGACTTTATCAACATGTTTTCTACCATAGACACTCCGGGAGACGTCTTGAGAGCTAAGTTGAAATGTCAGTTGAAAACGTTCCTTCCAGATGATAGGCCGACTTACCTGTCAAAAGGTGTATACAGAGAATGTCAAGGTTTCCTTCAACGAGCGCTCTCATGCCGCGATTCGTTCGGAGCTGGTAGTCGAGCGATACGTGCTGGGACGCAAAGACCATAATTTTAGCGGCCTACCTGATGAAGAGAGCCAGCTGATCCTCAGCCAAACATCAAACTACCTCATCTGTGATTTCTTGACAGCAGACGAGGAGCAGGAGCGCTCTTTCAGCTGCGTCTACAAGAGATCTTTGCTCCATCGTTGGCCCAACGAGCTATGAGGACGACGCTATAGCATGGAATCCAAGGCCACCCATATCATACGCATAAGTTGTGGTGTAAACGAAGGTTTAACCGGTGGCGAAAACCCATATTTTAAGCCATTCTCGTGCTACTCGGCGCTTAATAACAAGATTACACGAGAGTAAACATAGCACATATGCAACTAGCGAAGTACTCATGCGAGTGATGATGGCTGATACAGATGCATAAATACGACAGGAAAGATGCGTCTTGAGTTATTGTTCTGGCCAGTCAAAGGAAGACATCTCCTAGAAGGCACTCTTTTTCCCGCTTCGTTATGTAGACCTTCATTCTGGCTTTGTTACGTACGTATTACAAAAGCCCCAAGGCTCATACAGGCCGTGCTTTCTTTTGTTCTCAGATTAATGCCTTATTATATATAGTGCGGATGGATCTCTTCGTAGATCGTCACGTTGACTTTTATTTCCGCAGAGCTGCTCAATAACCGCTTCGAGATCCTTGCTCTATAGTTGGCCCCAACAAACTGTGAAGACGATATCATGACATAGAACATGCAATATGTGGGAGTTCAAGGACTACCAATATCTCCCGCGGGGGGCCTGCAAAGGGAGGGCTTTATTCCTGGGGATCATCTAAGCAAATCCTGCTCGGAAGATTGTACCACCCTACCATAAGCTCCCGACCAATGTGAAAGCAAGCAACACAAAGGCACTCCCCCCCCCCCTCTTTCTAGCGATACGACTGGAGATGCTTATGGGTGACTTGGGCTGCTATTCTGACCAGTCAAACGAAATTTCAACTGTACTTCGTGTGCGCATGTAGACACGGTGCGTACAAGACTTGCGTTCTCATTATACAACACACAATGTAGAGACACAGATTTAACTTGAACCATGCGACTGAACATTATCAGAACAACATTTGAAAATCTTCAAGATACCCAAACAGCTCGTGAAAGCTATTTTTCTTATTGTCGAGCCTAGCTAGGGGATCATCTCTAACAACCACTACGAAGTTCCAGGCTAATGACCTCACGGAGTGACGGTCTTAAGGATTGCCCCGATGGCATAAACCTGGGCCTCCTCTCCGGCATCAATGAAGTACCAGGGAGTGATATAGCAGTAATTTAGGTCCTCGCGTTCTCCCACGCATGTCTTGCTTAACACCTTTTCCATACCTAATCGCGTCCGAAGCCGGCGCAGGAGTGCACAAGTTCTTTGGGATACTTGGACATGTCGGCATTGTCCACGACCCCGAGGACGATGGCCGCAATGCCAGCAGCTATCGGGATCGCAAACGAGCTCCCGCTCCTGTGGATCTCCTCCGTCACTCCATTCGTATTCGTTGAGAACGGGATACCTTGGCCTAACGTGTAGATGCAGCGGCCCATACCAGAGCTGGGGTTGGCACCAGAGCGCGAGCCCATGCCATCTGATGAATTGATCGGTATCACCTCTCCTCTTTCCTTCAGTGAGGCCGGCCAGGCCATGCTCGCGTTGCCACCCTCGTTGCCCGCGGCGGCAAAAATGATGATGCCGCTGTTCGCGGCTTGTCTAATAGCTTTATTCATCGGCCCGAGCGCGTCGTCGTACTTTGGAAAGCCAAATGACAGATTCAAGATGTCAACACGTTCTTCGCCCGGCTCTGAGAAGTGAGTGATCACCTAAAATGAAGCTCAGGTCAACAAAACAGACTTAATCGCGAGAGCGCACCCCGATATTCACTCACATCCGCTATCCGTTGGCTGTCGGCATCTTCAATATTGATTGAGTTGGCGACGTTACATACGTGCTAATCAACATACCCGGCCAATTTGAGGAGCAGGCACGCCACGAGAGTTCCGTGGCCGTCGGTATCGTGATGATCAATGTCATGAGGCCAGAAATGAATCTTCTTTCTGTTCAGCCCAAGAAAGGGATCATCCAGGTTAGCTCCCGTATCTATCACAGCGGCTCTGATCTTTTTGCCTGATGCTACTCTAGCTGGCAGCTTATCCTCTATCTTCTCAAAATATCTGAACCATTTCAAGGCGTTTTTTTTTTTTCTATGCAATACATTGGTTAGTTCGTTATGGCGCGGCCCAGCCGATAGACATAATCCGTAAGAAGAGACACTTACTCTGTCGGATCTGAAGTATTAGCCACATCAAGAAATTTACCATTGTCAATACTATCCAGACAAGGATATTGTATAGGCTGGCGAGATTGTAATGATGTCACATGAGGTGTCCCAGCCTTGGGTTTTGCTCCCTAGCAATACGTTAGGGGCTGCGATATCAACTAGTAAGGTGATACGTACGTTTGAACGCTCTGACTAGCAACTCGTGGGGGAACCGGAACTTTCATTGATACTTGGTAGCTTTAATATCGATATCACTTGGTCGGGATCTCGGTCAGGCCAGGAAATAGAAAAACTTGTTTCCAATGGTGCCAGCACCTTTTCGGAAAAGAGCCTCGCAAAGACCTCATTGAGGTCCTCCACTGAGGTCTGTGGCTGGCTCCCTAAAGGACCACCAGTATCTTGTTCCATTAGCCCAAAAGAACTTTTGAGCTCGTCAATGATTTTGCCATTGATACAAGCGTCTACTGCTTGGCCCCAATTTTCCCAAGCATCCCACTCGGTGGATTCGAACCATTCCTCAATTTTGTCGTTCAGACCAGGCGGGGCCTTTCCAGATGCTTTTGGAGGTGGCCAAAACTTCTGTTTTCGGAAATTTTCCATCAGTAAGATACCATGGTCCTGAAACTTGGTCTCCCAGATTTCGATGGTCGGCTTCGAAGACGCCTCCCTCTGTTGCTGTGTATCTGTAATGAGAAATGGTTGAAGGGCTTATGTTGTTGCCATTTTGCATTAGGTATATATTGTACCCATTCCAGCCTCCTGTAAACCACGGCTCGCCACAGGCATCGAGGAAGGAAAAGGATAAAACGACGGCCAGACAGATCTTATTTCGATAAGCAAGGCGGGTGTTGGCACAGCTGTTCAACTCGGCGTTGAAATCCTCCCAGTAGCCCAAACCACGGTGGGGCCCAAAGTCACGAAAAATGGTACGGAATACCAGACACACACGCGAAAGATTGAGGGTCCCATCGTATTCGCCTTCCAGGTCGAAAAGCTTCATGTTAACTGGAAGGGTGCGGCAACCAGCAAGAGACATGTGGCCGGTGCTTTCCTTGGATAGAGTGACAAGATTGGGCATAAAATTGAGGTCGCTGATGAGCCCTTGAATGACACCGACAAAGCCGACTTTGGTCTGGAGGCTCGTGATGGGCTTGATTTGAACGGAGAGGAATGTCAAATTATCGTTCGGCTTTTGTAACAATCCGGTTATACTAGCACCTAGGTCTTGTTTATTTGTTTCTTTATTGATGGCTATTCTGATGAGCAAACCCTTCATTGAATACAATACAGCTTGTTGCCAAGGTCTCCACACGTGTTGCTTTACTATGGGTTTCTTATTACATTCCAGGATCGAGATAAAGATGGAAGCCTTGTATACAAGCAAATGAATATTTTCTACACATGAAATGGCTCGTGAACCAAGGATGCTACACATATAATGCCTTAGAATCCATTACCATAGCCTTGTGATGGAGAGAGAATACTATGAACTAAAATCCATGTAGATCATACGGCATCAAGTAAACAACGAGTGCCAATGACCTAGAATTAACACTTATCCGGATATCAAATTTACAAATACAAAATCATGATGCAAACGCAAAATAAAAACCCAGCATCCCGCTCTCTCAAAGACGCCCTTTAGCCTGGTGCGCTCCATGCAAACCAATCGGAATCGCAAAATCCGCCTCTGCCCTGCCCACCTCCTCCATCGTCCTCGCATCCAAACACAGCAAATACGACTTCTCCAGAGTTCCATCCAACACCACCGACAACAACACTCCGTCATCCTCATCCGTGCCTCCCGGCCGTGGCACGAAAATGGCCTCTCCCGGAGAATGCCCCTTGGGTCCGCTCCAGATCAGAGCCCCCTTGGTGTGCGTGTCGGTCTTGGCGATGGAGTCTGCAAAAACGTAGAGGCCTCTGTTGTTTACGGTGTAGACGTATCGGTATGGCTTGCCAGCACGTTTCGGGTGGATGGTTGGAAGCTCGCCGACGTGTGGTGAGGGAATGGACAGCACCTCCTCGGCGACGGCGGACGCCTTTTCCTTGGATGACTGCGGTTTCGACGGGATCCTGAAGCGATACCGCGATAGGCGATTCTGAGTGGTTTTGTAAAATTTCTTGTCAAGCATAGTCTTCTTTGTGGCCCCGTCTCGGTCGAGAAGGATATCGTAGTAGAACATGTGCAGGATGTCGGTGTTGTTGTACGAGATTGCATCCATGTTAATCTCCGTATGGGTATTACCGCTTTCATCCTTCACCACCTCTTCAAAGGCATTAGCCGAGTGAAAGAAGAACCCGGCTGGGGTAGAAAACTCTGCTACAACTCCCTTTCCGTGTCTCCGGTCCACCACCGCCCACTTACACGGAATAGCAGGGTTAAAGGGTTTGATGGCGTCGAGTATGTTCCTCTCCCAGAGAATCTTCATGCCGGACCATGCGTATTGCGTCGACTGGACACAAAACACAATGTAATTTTCAGTCATGAAGAAGCTGTGCATGTACGCCGCCGGATAGTCCTTGCCAGACATAGTGGCGAGAATGTCGACGCTTCCGTCCTTGGCGTTGACGCGAAAGATCCGATACGTCGGACGAGAAGAAAGATCCAGGTTAAAGTTGAACAAGTCTCCAGTCTCGGGATCGCGTTGTGTATGAGCGCAAGAAACTTGGCCTTTTAGATCTGGGTGAAGCGATGTCTGCTTGGCATTCCCAATGGGCTCAAGAGTCTTGGGGTCAAGCTTGCTAAGAGTAGCACTGTCGGTGAGGACATACAAGGCTTTTCCTTTGGACGCGTCTCCTTGCTTCACATCATCACCACCAGGCATATTTGGGACAACTGCAACATTATTGTTGGACTTTCCAGGGAGAAAGATGGACATGACCTTTGCGAATATGCCGATGCACGGGTCAGCTCGCTGAGCAAATGAGATGCTCGTTTGCCAGCCTTTTTCTTTAATCTCGGCAACGACGCTATCAGCATGTCGACGGGAAGAATACGTAACAGTTGCGCTGCCATCGGCCAATTCAGGTGGGATGATGTCGAATCGATGGCTGTGGGCAATGCCATCAAACCAGTGCTGGATAAAATGGGTGCCCTTGGTTGTGCCCTCCACTCTGTCCAGACCCGGCCCGGTTCTAAATAAAGATCCAGCGGCCCAAGATGGAATCGTGCCCTTGACCTTCAGCTGGACTGGTCCACGATGTTCCTCTAGCCCTTCAAACTGTATGGCCCCACTGTTAGTATCTTTGACAAGTTGCATAAGAAGGCAAAGCAAGGGCGGTCGCATGTTTACCTGGGCCTTTGACGGCCATTCTTTCCACGATTCGTTTTCCCAGTTGCTTAGTCTCAACTGCACATCCTTGTCTGCATCTTCTGCCGAGCGAGAAACGATTCCCTCGCCATTGAGCGCCATGGTTGATGAGAATTTTGGAAGGGCGAGAGGTCTGAATGAATAGGCTTGCTTCCACCCAAGATGGCTCAAACGTACGGGAGACAGGCGCAAATGGCTGTAAAGTGCTGTTAGGCGGGGGCGACTGTACATGGAGAAGACTACTCTATATACTTGAAGGGCATGAGAGAGTCGAGTAAATGAGTAGCAGCCGTTGTTGATTCAAGTATTGGCCAAGACAGATGTCACTTCATCGTTCCATGCGAGGAGGACCCTCATTATATATGTGACGCCCGAGACGACACAGTCACAAGCGGCTGGCGTGAATGCATTCATTCACCTCACACGGCAAGCCACGTACTGCAAAACGCGTCGCTCTTCTCCCCTAGACGCCTAAAAGTGCGATCCCGCTACCCCATTCCCTTGTCCCATGATCCTGCGAAGGCTCTAGCAACCTCGCATCTCATCATCTCGCATTCACTTGAGGGGTTGCCACCAAAACAGAGAGAGATGGCGTCCAATCAGGAGAGAGTGACAGGCATCTTGACGACCAGGTAAGCCTGTAAGCCATCGGCAGCCACAAGTTTAATTTGGCCCACATCGCGTCGATGCACGGAAGCGAATGCGAACTGAGAAGTGCCGAATTATCGTCAAGTTGACAGGCAATTCGATGGGGGCATAATAACCACGGTGGTAACACCAAGTGGCAGTCTAGAGCAGCCTTTGACGCAACAGCTTTGTGTCTCTTTGAGAGCACTTTCAGTGGTTTGAGAGCCCGGTTGCGGCATTTCGATGTCTGACATTTGCCGGGCCTTTACCAGCGTCGCCTTGTGGTATTTCATGCTAATAAGCAACAGCACCCGGGAGTTTAGCATCTACTACAAAATACTCGTGTAGACCGAGTTTCAAATTGACAGTCTTATATTCAATCATTTGTCCCAAGCCGGACAATACTGTAGCATGACATGCATTCTGAAGAACTGAAGAACCCAGAGCTGGTCGAAATCTGCGCCCCGCCCGAAAATCAACTCCCTCAGAGTTTGGACTAAGCTTTCCGCTTTAGGCAATGAATTCGAGGTTGCAAGGATTGGCCACGCTCATCATTGCGCGTAAACCACGTATCAGGGTTGCGGGACGCATCCAGCATCAAGATGCCTCGTGTTCTGTCATGGCTTCGTCGCATCTGACTGGCTGCTGAGATGGCCGGTGTCCCCAATTAGAGTTACCGGCTTCAAGGGCCCTCGGAGATTCAAAGCTCAATCGAGCCTTGACGGTTCTTGGAGTAGGACGCATCTCCATTTGGAGATTTGGGTCGCATTCGTTTCGCTTACCACTTCCATTTTCACCAGTATCCATGGCAAGAGACTCTGTCAAAGTCTCAATGCCAAGTCTCCATGAACTACCCCCTCTTGTTATAGCATTGTGGTGGGCATTTCCAAAAGGCCGACTACTGTACTCGCAGCTGTGGGGTAAGACGGAATCATTCGCAGTGAGCCATGTGAGCCATGTCGGCTAATCTCGACTCCGTCTGGGCTGTGAGACATGCGATGTGCTTCTGGCGAAAGAAGGCCATGCAACTGCGACAGGCCTTGTGTAGCCAATGGCACCGCTGGTATTGGTAAACGCTCGAGTGATGACTGTAAGCAGTGCTGCATCACCAGTCTCCGGTAATGTAGTCTTACACGGAATCCTATACGAAATCCACTTCCTCTTGAACGAGGCTGCGCAGCCTCGAGCTCAAGATGGAAAGACGCGTCCATCTGCCAGAAACTCTTCGATATGCCTTTTCCTTGCCTCGGTCAAGGCTTTGAGCTCTACTTGGCCCGACTCCTGAGCCGCATCAGCATCGGACAACTTGCTCACCCGACCCGCAACACGTGCCAGGAGAAAACGCATCTTCTCAAGCTCCTTTTCCACGGGACCATCGCGAGTCACCAGGTTCTCCTGGATGCCAACGCCATCCGTGGTCCGAAAGGTTTCGACCGTCTTTTGGAGGCTACGAAGGCGCTCAACCCTCTGCCTCAGGTCCTTGCGCTGCTGGCTGAGGTCGGTGAGCAGACGAACCGTCTCAGCATAGCGGGTGGCCTCCATGGGATAGGCCTCGACGTCTTTATCCGACGGCCAAGTGGCGGGCAGGGTTTCGATGGCGTTCTCGTCAACTGCGTCAAGACATTGTATGGTCAGATACTGTTTCCTATGGCATGAAAGCTGTGGCAGTACCTAGGTCAAGCTCCCTTCCAATCCCGCCCTCAGCATCGTCCGGGTTCTCCATCCTGCGCTCGGCATCTCTCGAGTACACGTTGCTGATCTGCTCGGCCACATTGCGGCTTGCTTGAGGCGCATATACACGGCGACTGTGTTGCTGGATCGTGCGATTCACGCTTGTGACGGCATCTTCGACGAGGCGGTTCGGGATCCCATGTTCGGACGCGTCGTTGGAGGCGCGCCAGGCTCGAGACGGCGCAATCGGCTGGGACAAGATGTTTGTCTGCGCACCGACAAACGTCTGTTTGACGGAGGTGACTGTGGGAGCAGGAGGCATTTGGTGTCTGCAGCCAATGTGGGTGGAGGTGAGGAGGGCAGACGATGTTTGGAATTATGAAGATGAAGTTATCACGATGGGAGCTTCGAGGCTTGAAGCTTCAGAGCTCCAAGTCGCTATAGGTTACCCCACTGATAGCGCTCTACAGCGGCCAATTATGTCAACAGAGGGGCCGATGGCGGGGTATGTTGACAGCAACAATTGAACTTGAACCGTCCATGCTCCTAACCTACATGTTTGTCAACGTTGTCAATCATCTTCACAATTATATATATGTTTATTTTTGATGATTTTTTACCAGAGGTTTATATTCTTGTCATCTCTCAATAGTTTTATAATGTTTGGTTGGATTTTGTTCTTGTTCTTCATGCAATATCAGCTATACGTAAATGACGGCGCGCTTGAGTCGACGCTGATTATATCAAGTTACGACTAGAAACATTAAAAGACAATAGACTTTATCTCCTGAATTCTCCCAATGATAATACTAGGAAGTTAGACTTGCGGCACCAATACGTCGGCAGAAGAGATCCATTCGATCTGATCTAGATTGACTTTATCAAATCTTAGCCTTACTGCGGCCAACCCTTCTTCCTGTACAACATCTCCTTGCCCTCCTACCAGAGAAGGGCATAATTGATATACCTAATGTGATGGGATACATGCATGTATGTAGATAGGCACCTGTAGTCTTTTGTATTTTAAAGTAGTTTTAGCGATGCATCTGCAGTGTAGCCATCTTCTTCATTGGATCAACCAAGGCATTCTTCTTCCCATCCCTAAAGTAAATTCGGCCTCATTCCCATGGCAATCTAGGGTACAGCGGCTAGCAACACCTCGGAGAGAGCCTCATGCAGCACCACGTTTTGTACGCCCCTAATCCCAAAACCGGTGTGACCATGCTCGAGCCAATTGTAAGTGAGAGTGAGCAAATGTCTGGCGCTCTCCGATGCAAGCGGCTGGCTGCAAACCGCATATCCTTATGTGGAGCTGCGGAAATTTATTGGTGTCTTATGCTGGGTAAGACAGCTAAAGAGCTGGTATCATGAGTAAAGGTAACGCAGTGTTCACTAGACCTTTCCCAAGGATTACCTGCAAAAGATACAGATCCAATCATGCGAATGTAAACCGAGGACAGCCATCCCAGTCAAAGAGGCGCGGTGGGATGAGAGAGACTAACATCAGTGCATGCATGCATGCATGCATTCATAGCAATGGTGGGTTGGGCCCTGATTGGGTTGAAATGTGCATTAGAAGAGCTGCATGACATGCAGCCTTGTTGCCTGTTCCTCCTCTAGCATTGTATTCTTCCTCCTTCCTATAATGATCTTGACTCTAAATTGAATCAAAAAGTTGTCTGGATTGATGAAATCAGTGCCGCGCTTTATCTACGACACGAATGCCGATACCACTTCGACTGCGAATTGCGAGACATTGATCCAGACTTGCAGCTTAGAGTCAAAATATTCCCCTACGCAGAAACCCGCTGCATCCGCGGTTCCGAGACGGAAAGTAGTACGGTAATTACTACTACAATACCGAGACATTATAGTCCCATCACCACCATGGCTCCAAGACGAGCAGTGGCCGATACCTCACCGAGTCCGCTTCGCCGACTCCGGTGCCAGGCAGACCATCCTCTTCGACGCCACCGGATCTTCCGTCGAAAAGTCCAGACACTCTCGATGAAGGAGATTCGGCGCATTGCAATCCTCTCGGAAGGACTTGCATCGGCGGCAAAGGAAGACACAGATAATGAGGCCGAGACCGAGACCGAAACCGAGACACGGTGGGAGAGAAGCACTCGTGGAGATGCAAGGGCTTTATGGGTCGAACAGCTGTATCGCTACGAGGAACTGTGATTGATGTCGCCCACGGCATCAACATTTACGATGGATCTTTTTTTTTTTTTTTTTTTTTTTGTTGTTGTTCTTTTTCTTTTTGTATGTGGAATATGCAAACGAGACACTGGTGGCTGGATGCTGCTGAGCGAGTGGTAAAGAGAAAAGGCTGGCTGCTTGGGGGATGACGTCGGCTGAAGACCGAATTACTTCTGCCTCTTCATGATGTATAATCATTAACGGATACCAATGAATGACGATGATTGAAATATCAAATATTTGTTTCCTCGCTTTCTAGGGCCAATATGTCGTAGGAATAGCACCTGTACATTTACATCGCTATACGTGCGTGTATTAATGACTCCTAGTGTCAGTAACACAGCTGAGAGAGATGGGGACATCTGCACAAGCCAAAGAAACACGGCCACTCGAATTAAGCATCACTCCAAACTTATTTATCAAAACACCGCACACGACTCCTCGTACCGCTTGGTCTAATACTGAATCTATATCCATCCAGGGTTATGAATACTAGTATAATGAACCCCCAATTACCAAGGCGGGGCAGCGGGACCCCTCCCCCGCTCTGGAGGGGCAGCTCTCCGAGTAATTCATCGTATCTACTCCGTAGAAGAGCTTTTATTTATTTACTCAAGAACTCACCTTTTCTTGAGGAGGACTGAATCACTGGTAAACATACGTAAGCTGTGCAATCAACCGTTGCCAACATGTCGTCCACCATAGGAGTTGCCATTATTGGAGGCGGCTTGTTCGTCAAGGCATCACATCTAGTATGCATTTCTCACTATAACCTAACCATTAGTGAGGTTCTTGGAGGAAGCGACCAACTAACCATCTTCCCAGCCTGCTGTTCTTGAATGCGAGCTCCTCAGTCTCAAAGCCATCTACTCAAGGTCTCTCAAATCAGCTCAAGAAACAGCCGACCTCATTCCCGATTCTGTCCCCAAGCCGGATCTCTACTCTGAGGATTCTGGCGCTGGCAAGTCGTATCAAGATCTTCTTCAACGAGATGACATCTCTGCCGTCATCATTGCCCTCCCCATCCTCAGCCAGCCCTCCTTTATAGAGGCGGCCCTCTCCGCAGGCAAGCATGTCCTCGCCGAGAAGCCCATCGCCAAAGACGTGTCTTCCGCACGCACCCTCATCGCCAACGCCCAACGCATTTGCTCTACCAGCAAAGCGACCTTTTCCATTGCTGAAAACATCCGTTTCTTCCCCAGCTTTGCCTACGCCTCCAGCGAGGCTGCAAAACTCGGCAAAGTCCACAACTTTAACGTCCGCGTCCTGTGGCTCATCGAGTCGGACAACAAGTGGTACAACACCTCGTGGCGCCAAAAGCCCGACTATCAAGGAGGCTTCCTGCTTGATGCCGGTGTGCACTGGGCCGCCGCCACGAGACTGCTGCTGACAGGCGACGAGAACAAGCCAGAGATGGTGCAGGCGTTTACCGCGCAAATGCATGAACACTTGCCGCCGATTGACACCGTCAACGCCATCATCAAGACACGGTCTGGGGCAACGGGCGTGTTTCAAAACTCGGCTGGATCTCTGCTCCAGGCTTTCGAGTGGAGCTTTTCCTATGAAAAGGGCACTGTCAAGGTCGCTGGCGAGACGGTCACGGTGCAGCCAGCCAATGGGGAGGCGTATGTCAAGGAGTTTACCAGGACGAGTGGTGTGACTGAGGAGGTGGCCGCTTGGGCTCAGGGTATTATCGACGGCAAGGTGAACCCCTTGCAGACGCCTGAGCAGGGGCTTGCGGACTTGGAGTTTGTGGAGAAGATGTTTACAAGTGGCGATGAGAACGGGTCGACGCAAAAGTATGAGTTTCTATAGGACGGAAGACGGTGGCGCTAATATCAATATACACAATATGAATCCATAGACCAAGCCAGTCGCTGGCACTGATATCCAATCGCTGGCTAGGCAGAATGGAGGTGAAACAGGCAAGAACCAATTGCAAAGTCTAGAGCTTGCTCGCCTCCTTTGATGGAATGACAGGCCCCAGATGAATCTTGTCCAATGCTTCCCTCAGCCGGGGTTCCATCCCATCTTTCGGGGGTCTCCCTGTGGACCTCTCCACAAACACATGCACAAACCCTCCCACAGCCTTGACTTCATCACTACCCCTTTCAAACAGAGCCACTTCATAGGTGACGCTTGACTTGCCCAGCTTGGTGACGCGTACTCCCACCTCCGCCACGGCTGGATAGGCAATGGAAGCCAAGAAGTCTGTGTGGGAATGTACTGCTAGACCATACTGAGGCGATGAAGGGGGGTGAATGCCACACCTTTCGACAAGGTAGCTGTTCACGGCGGAGTCGAATCTAAGCATCCCACAGATCCGATGCGGCCAACCAGTTAGCAGAGCCCTAAGCGAGTTCCAATAGAGCATTTTAAGTTAAAGAATGGGCGTCGACTCGAGTCAGGAAAGAGGGTGGAGAGGGAGGGGTGGATGTCCCCGGGTCTGGAGTTGTCCAGATGGGTCGACACACGCATACGAGGAAGCCTTACAGGAAGTTGTACACCGAGTTGTTCATATGATCGTACATATCATTGTCGTTCCTGTGGCGAAAAAAGACACACCATCAACACAGCCTCTTGGTTACGAGAACGTACTATCATCCAATAGTCACTCTGCCCTTTGACACTGTTCGGGCCTCGGCATCACGATGGCCAGTCAGGAGGCGGCCTGGACATGTACGATAGGATGGAGAACACCCTTGTGAGACGACAGTCCAGCCGACGCATTTGAACCGCGTCGAGGCCAAAGTGGAGAGGGGGTGTGAAGAAGAAGTCACTGACCATCTTGTCCTATACTCCAAGAGGTACGGATAATCCTGGCGTCGGCGTGTCTTGAGGGCGTCGAGGCTCATGCTTGGAAGCGTCTCCGGACGGCGAATTAGACGTGCATACGCGAGCTTACACGAGGTCGAAGATGGAACAGGCGCGTTACAGGGAAGGGCAAAGACACGCCGTGGCCAAGTGGGAGGCGAAAATCAAAGCCACAGATGCACATGCAGTGACAGCCTTGCAATTGGCCTCGTCTATCTCGTGAGGTTCAATGGCTAGGGGAGATGCATTTAGAAGCAGTTGAATCGGGGGGCTTTTGGCGTTGGAGATGCAGCCGAGGTTCGGCAATAGTACTCCTCCAGCGTACGTAGGTGCCTCTATACCAGGTAGCATTACCTACCTGTAGGCGCTCAAATAGGTGCTGTATCACCTAATCAATGCCAAATACTACCTGCAGCAAGGCTTCCGGCGCTTTCGGTCGGGCTGCCGGTCATCCCGGACCGGAGCCACGATTCCCCGCCAGCCCTGTCCTTCTGCCAGCCCTGACCGCCTTAATTCTTGCTGCCCCTCGTTTTTTTTCCATGGCGGTACGTCACTCCGCAGACGACACAAATCTCAAATACTTGCATTTCCACGGGGAAGTCCGTATCGCGCCATCCACGGAACACGACGGCGGGAGAGAGAGGCTGGTGCCTGGACTGTTGCTCCGGGTAATTGCGCGGTCGATTCGAAACCATCTGCAGCGCTGTCTGCTGATGCTGCGAGCCTGTTCGAGAAGCATCGGCAAGCTAGCACGAACCGGAGCCTTCGCGATGACGACCTCTTCAGCAGCCCTTGCCACCAGTGCCGCAGTGCCCGCGACTGGCTCGAACTCGTTGCATGATGATTCGACGGCATCAGCACTGCCTGGGCCTGAGGCTGTAGCCGAAGCAACCGCTGCGGTCCAGAGGAAGGGGAAGGGGAATGCGAATGCGAATGGAAACGCAGAGGGAGACACAGGAAGCCCACGTGTGAATGGAGACAAGGGCCAGCTGCCCAAGCAGAAGAAGCCAAAGAAGCCAAGCCCCAGGGACCGGTCCGTAATCCCCGACGAAAACACCGTCCTCATCACTCCCGCGGGCGACATCTGGCCGCGACCATACGTCTTCGAGGACGATCTCCGGCGCGTGCAACCATACCACTTTACGTACAACACGTACTGCAAAGAGAGATGGCGCGGCCGGTCGCTCATCGACATCTTCGAGTCGGAGTTTCGAGATCGGCCGGTCGAGTACTACCGAAACTCCATGGTGCGAGGCGACATCTACGTCAACGGTAGAGTGGTTGGCCCAGACTACATCGTCCGCAATGGAGACATGATTTCACACACGTTGCATCGACACGAGCCACCGGTCACGGCCGAGCCTATAGGCATCATCCACGAGGATGACGATATCATTGTCATCAACAAGCCCTCGGGCGTCCCTGTGCATCCTGCAGGCCGGTACAACTTCAACTCCGTTATTGAGATCATGATAGCAGACAGGGGCAAAGACTTCATGCCGTACCCGTGTAATCGATTGGACCGCCTGACTAGTGGTATCATGTTTATTGCCAAGAGCGTCAAGGCAGCCGAAGCTATGGCTATCAAGATCAGGGGGCGTACCGTGAGGAAGGAATATCTGGCGCGCGTTGTTGGCCACTTCCCCGACGGAGAAGTTGTCTGTGACCAGCCGATATTGCAGATATCGCCGAAGCTCGGCCTTAACCGCGTGCGTGCCAATGGCAAATCAGCCAGAACCGTCTTCAAGCGGCTGGCGTACTACCCGCCACCTGATGGAGATGCAGATGAGCCGGCTGTGCTGGCGGAGGATGGGCAACCACACACGCCTGAGAATGCAGAAGAGCATGCTGAAGACACGACACGTAAGCCGTGGTTGAAGAAAAGGGGCTACTCCATTGTCAGATGCTTGCCTGTGACGGGGCGGACACATCAGCTGCGAGTGCACTTGCAGTATCTGGGCCACCCAATCCAAAACGACCCCATCTATGCCAACCAACGTGTCTGGGGGCTCAATCTTGGACAGGCCGACGCCGACGGCTCACAAAACACAGACGAGGACATCATCAGCCGCCTGAACCGCATGGGAAAGGAGGAAGTGGCTGAGGCTGTTGTGTATTACGACGAAATGGTGGACAGATACGAGAAGCAGCGGGCAGAGAAGATGACGGGCGAGCTGTGCGATATATGCCAGACGCCACTCTACTCTGACCCGGGGAGTCACGAGTTGTCTCTTTGGCTTCACAGCCTCCGATACGAGGACGCCGACGGGAGCTGGGCATATACGAGCCCGCTGCCCAAATGGGCTCTTCCGCCAAAGGGCATGAGTGGCCCAACCACCGTTGGCGGAATGGAGGAGCTTGTAGAAGCCGTCAAGGACGAAAACCCCGAGATTTCATCCGAAGTGCAGGCCAAAGTCAAGGCTGAAGCCGAAGCAAAAGCAAAAGCCCGGACCGAGCCTGAGAACCAAGATGGCCAATCCGGTTCCCACATAGAACAACTTCCCAATGGCACGTAACGAATCATGAATTATGATGCATGATGATAGAAGTATAGTTCATAGACATGAAAACAGAGAGGACGCGCAACCGACTAGTAGAGCTACGGAATCTAGAAGGCTTTGAGCCGATTTTTATAGATGACATGCCACATGAGGCCAATCTACACAGCACATTCACATCGTCACATGCTTGACATCATCCAGCAGTTTCAATGAAACGCGACACCATCGCTTACAATTGCGACGTCTATGCGATACATACACAACAAACACTATACTGTAGGCGCACGCAACATAACACCACAGCAACGACCTCGTGAAGAAGTACTTACGGACTCAGCCGTAGCAGTCATTCTCTTTGGACACACTCCCTGGCCTTGTCCCAGGCGAAGAGCACAGAGCGGAGATGATGCATTTTGCCATTTCCGGCCTTAGATTGGACGAGGAGCTGCGGGGGGAAGGGAAAATGAATAAATAAAAGAACAGACACATGTGCAAATTTATCCGCAAGGCTGTCTAAGATCGACTGGAAGAGAGATTCGAGCAGCAAGTTTCCTGCAAGGGCCAGGAACCAGACATTACGATAAGCTATTATACAGTACAGAATGGCAAGGCATATGTGACATGGAGCGGCGCGGAACTAAAAGTAGCTGCTACGCACGTGAATTCTACAGTACACGCCCTGACAAGGGGGTGAAAGAAAGGGAAAAAAAAGATAAATGAAAAAATGCATGTGAAAAGCGATGGAGTGAGTGGATGAATGCGAATGTCCACATAATAAAACACGGCAGAGGGAGAGAGAGAGCGTGTGAAAAAGTGGCCTGTTGCAGATCCGAATCTCTCAGCGCTGCGGCCAAAATTGCCACCATGAACGGTGAATCGCCTGTCTTGACCGACAGCACCTCTTTTTGAGGTGTTTTTTTTTTTTTTTTTTTTTTTTTTTTTTTTTTTTTTGAGATGGTCAATGCTCATGCTCATGCTCCGACCCTGGATAATATACAGTTAGAAGAAATATGCGGGCATGATTGAGTAATGCCCCGAGAATAGATTTTTTTTTTTTTTTCTCGGTCTGTTATTAGTAGGGGGTGAGATTTTGAGAGGGAGGCGCGCCAGGTTTTAGCTAATCTAGGCCGACACGACGCCCCCAAAAGAGAGCAGAAGCAGCAGCAGCGAGATTTCCATGGTATTTGGATGGAGAAAAGAGAGAGAGTGTGTGTGAGGAGATTTGAGGCTGAGACTTATTTAGCAAGCAACTACTGATGCATGTTTGTATGTGCTTCAGCCTCCCACCCTCCATCAGCGCAACTTGGACCTCTTTACTGTATAGCTGCAAAAGCCCGGTGACTAAACTAAGAAAAAAACGCCACAGCCGGCAAGGCAAAAACTGTTACATGAAAATGGGGACTGAGAATCAAAAAAAAAAAAAAAAAAAAAAAAAAAAAAAAAAAAAAAAAAAAAAAAAAATTTTTTTAAGAGCAAAAAGATCATGAAAGCTCGGTCCGGTCCGGTAAAACCACTGCTTCACGACGGAGATTGAACAACCGGCGGTCTGCCCCCCCAAAGACAGCACAATCTTGCCATTCGAACTAACAAACCCGCGCCTGCTCCTCCCCCCCGGACCGAATTAGCAAACAGAATAACAATCGGCGCGGCATGCCCTTTTTGAAGAGACGGGGACCTTGATGAAGCGGCGGGCTGGCGGTGGGAAGGGCGGACCCCCGGCCAATATCTGGAACCATGTCTCAGCCCGGTCTTGAGAAGAGCGAGCGGCATGAGCTCTCGCACAAGGAACACTGTGTACAGTATATCTTCTCGACGCTGTCCCTTTTTTTCTTCTTCTTCTACCCCCTTCTCTTTTAGTGCATGTGTTGTTGGTAAATAGCAGATACTGTACTGTACTGTAGTAGCACAACGGAAGGGGGGGGGGGAGGGAATCCATATCGTGGAACTAGAACGAGTCAATCTGCATCGCATCGAATAGGATGCTTCTCCGTGCAAGTCGCATACAGCTAAAACATGCATGAGAGATGGATACTACATAGATGCCTAGAGAGACGAAGAGAAAAAAAAAAGATGGATACAAGGACATGGAACAGAGATGGTGATCGTGGCCACCCCCTGGCTCTCAATCTCTCACTTGTCACTCCGTCAAAGGGGGGGGGCGTCCCTCATATTCAACGGTCCGATCATTTATTATAATGGATGTTGCTTGGGGGGGCAGCCTGGCCTGGCATGGCCTCGCCGTTTCTTTCCCTGGGCTAGTCGCGAATCTGGCAAATTTGAATCCGGACAGATGGGGGGGGAGGAAAGGGAATTTGTAACGAAAAGGAAACAAGACAAAGATCAAACACACATTACTTCAGACAAGTTCGCTGTCATTTGGCAAAGGTACCCTTCCTTTGCCATGGGCTATCAATGCACTTGATGCAGAGCCCAGGATGGCTGAAATGACAACAACCAACCGCATCTCCTTTATCCGCAGTAGACAGCGTCCAATGGGAGCCTCAAAGCCTTGCTAAAGGAGGCGACGAAAATTTTTTTCGTTGGTGCTCTGCTTCTAAAAGAAGGGGGTCGCAGTACGGAGAACCTTTTTTTTTTTTTAAACCCCCGGTTCTGTGTGCTGTTTGCGATAGGCTCAGCCTTGGGAGCAAGATGCAGGTATGCAACCTCTCTCTCTATTTTTCTCCTCTTCGTCGCCTTCTCCCTTGCATGTTTGCTAGCTGTTCCCGCCCCTCTGCATTTACAAGGCTCTAGTTGGCTAGACGCTCCTCGTGAGGTAAGCGGGAGACGCAGAGCCTGCAGGATTGTGGCCGATACGGTGCAAACACGAGCGATAGATGGCTTTCCGAAGTCGCCATCATTGCCAGGGACTCGTCATGCAGGGGAACAGATTAAAGGCTTGTCCACCTACAAAATTTCTAGCACACCTTCATTCGTGAGAGCTGGTTGAAAGAGGCTACGGTAGCTGCAGCCTTAACGTCTGGGCGGGCATGCATTGTCAGATGGCAGGTGTTGTACATCAGCACCTCGGTTGCTAAATTGTCATCTCCAAGGGCAAACAAAAAGAAAAGCCGGGCATGGATGGATGGGGCGTTGGCTTCGCCAGGTTGTACTGGAGATTGCCTCAACACCCCCGTTAATGTGTGCCATTCAGGTCAAGTACTTGTGGTTGAATCTGCAAGCTTGCCTTTCAGCAGCTCTGCCATCAACGCCAAACGACGCTATCACAAGGCTCCCCAATGAGCAACCTTAGCCAATTTGCCACTCACCACCTTGTAGCAATAGTCTCCCCAATTTGCATAAACCTCTCTTGTCAATGGCCGAGTTGGGCCGGTGCGGAAATATCTAGCAGAACCGCCATGTGCTTTGCCCAATTCTGTTCTCAGCCGTATAAGCTGAGCGCTGAACCGGGACAACTATCTGAGGCATCGTTGGAACGCCGGCATACTTCCAGCTCGGAGGTGCCGTGGCTAACGGTGACACGTTTCGACACCGAACTCTGGCAGGGCTCGTCGCACAGAAAAGAAGGCAGAAACTAACACCATTATACCAATGTGGTTGTCTTGTACCTGTTGCTCAATATTGCTAGCTCAGAGGGTCATGGCAACAGGCTGTCAGTTGGTTGCCGTTACCGGCCCTCTCGGCTATGACACCCCCGAGTTTCCTCCCCGAATCCAGGTGTAGATCTGGCGGCTAGTTAATAATTACGGAGCAATTTTTTTTTTTTTTTTTTTTTTTTTTCTTCTAGAAGAAAGCCATTTTTCTGGCTTTCCATTCTAACAAAAGCCGGCGTTCCGGTAGTGGAAGTTGTTGGATGATCGCCCGGGTCGGTGCTCGGCTTTCACATCCATCACCACAACATCCCCCAATCGCCGATCCCACAGTACTGTTAACGTCGTATATCGGTGCACTGTATGAGTTTCCGAACGGCGAACGGCTCAGAAAATGTGCAGTGCAGTACAGTACGATGGCGTACCAGGGCGGGCGTTTAGGCTTGCTGCTTAGCGTTTCTTCGCCCACTAGCTCACCTAGGAGAATTATTCTAGGACGAGGCGCAGAAGATTCGAAGAATATTCTCAGCTTCTGCTTTGTGAGCAGGCACAGCGGCCGCTGCCATTGGGGATGCTGGACACACACCCACATCGCTCTTCTGGCATTGCGTCTCCGCTCCTTGGGCTGCATGCCCTTGCTGAAAAGTCGAATGGTTGCTAGGTACGGCCTTGTCTAGGCTTCGGAGCAGATGTCCGATGAAGAAAAGCCATGGAAATGCTCCAGAAAAAGTCGTTTGAGCCAAAGCATGGGCAGCCACTCAAAGGCGCCACCGACGGCAAGGGAGCCCCCCTGCGCTTCCAATGCTTCTAGTTTCCTTCTACTCCGTGCCTTCTTCTCCGTAATGAACAGGACCAGGACCAGGAGACGGAGCTGAGTAGGGATAACCTGTACGCTAAATTGCGTTAATGACGACAAGACAGCAACTCGAGGAGCCGATTAGGTAGGCAAGCGGAGAATAGTTTGTGCTCTTGCAGGCCAAACATAGCGTGTCGACAGCGACGAAGCCTTCCATCTCCTTTTGAGGTATGCGGTCAAACAAAGAAAGGAAAGGAATCACTGTAAGAGTGGGTGGACAGACTTATGCCAGAACACCTTGCCCTGGGCTTTCGTGGGGGGGGATCAAGGACCGTTTTGCTCCTCCAGGAATTTCCTCCCGTTTGACAAGTCGTGACTGATAAGCACGGTGTCTTGCAAATGTTTGGAGCAGCCCCCCATGTAGACACCCCAAAGCCAACTTTTCCGCCAATCTTTGGGTGCCAAAGTCATGTTGCAGATGCCAGGGGCAATTAGTGTCAGTTAGGCAGATTGCTCTGGATGGCATACAGTAATGGCGCTGGCAGTTAGCACGAAGCCACAAGACAGCCTCCTTTTGTACTTGATATGGCGGGAAGTGCCGCAGATTATGCCGCCGGCTGTCTGTGCGAGCAACCCGCGTGTAGGACAACTACATTTTCCTCCTTGCTGTTTTGCTGTGGCAGATGTCTTTTTCTTTGGCTTTCTTTTTTTCTTTTTTCCCTGTCTGTCTTCTGACCCCCTTCCTCCATGGAGGTGACCCGAGTTGCTGTCAGCAATTGTTTCTCCACGGAATCGAGCTTGGTCAGCCATGATGAAGCCATGCTGCGGCAAATCGTCCGCTCAAGCCGCACACAACCATGAACCCGCCAAGGACCTTTTTTTTTCGTCTCTTCTTTTACCCATTCGCCCAATTTTCCCGCTCAAATCATCTCCGCCGGTGGAGGCACTGGCGGCGCTCAAGAAATCGCCACGCGCCGCGCGTTGCTTTAGCACGCAGCCTCTTTTTTCTCATGTTTGCAGCACTAACAAGAGCAAAAACCTAATGGGGCAAGCAAAGAAACGCAGGGTTCCAGTGCGATGAATAATACAGCCTGACAAAGAAAACGCTCTTGGCCTGTACTCCCTAGACACAAGACAAGCTGCAAAATGCTGCAAAATGATGACATTTGACTGACGCTTGGGGGGGGGGGGGGGGGGGGGGGGCGTGCGTGACATGTCGACCGGTGCCAGAGCGTAATGCCACCAACCTAAATCTCTGGAGCCCGTCGTCCTACCGCATGGCATCGTATCACCATGTCGGATCCTCGGTGAAAGATCGGCTGTGCGCTGTTTGGGGGGAGGGGGGTCTTGGTTGGCAAATGCTGGATAATGATGACCGATCAGGGTTCTGGAAATGTTCGAAAGCTTCGCCAGCCCACTAATCCTGTTTACCGGATGCCGGGATTTGCGGCGGTTCCGGCTGTGGTTGGGCGCTAATGCCGACTTTTGACAGATTTGATGGATGTCGAGGCAAAATGTTTCTGCTTCTGCTGTGCTGCGCTGAGTGCATCTGACTGACTGTACGAGATGAAGGCCGCAGCTCTGCATCTTGGCCAGGCTACGCCGGAAGACGTCGGAACGTCATTTGATGGGCTTTTCCCCAGCGTCGCCTTTCCGTTTCCGCAGGTCGAGTCAAGTCGAGGTATTACTTTGCGGTCGAAATGTGCTGACATTTGCAGTGGCGAAATGCACGATGCTGCATGTGGAAGGGCAGCGGGAGAGAGGGTGTTGATGCCGGGTTAGTTGCTGGCCCCAAGCACACCTTTTACCGATGCGAGGAAAAAACATTTGCAGGTTGTTTGCTACAGGAATGCAGAGCTGGGCAGGGAGTTGGTTGGAGATGGAAGCGATTACCTCATTCTTGCTAATGACGTCGTTGTTGCTTCTTTTCTGCGCGCTCCCCTGTACCTACCCGTCCGCAGTGACTTGTACCGTACATGTACAGGTAGGTACCTGCAGTGCTTTCGATTGCTTGGGTACCTGTTAGCCTGCTTGGCTGACAGAGCAGAGCCTAAACACGCCTAAGCACGCCTAAGCACGCCTAAGCAAAGTCAAGATACAGTGCATGTAGCACCCAACACAACCATTGAACTTGAAGATTTGATGAGATCGAGCAGATTCTGCATGCATCGCCACCACGATGGACGATGACGATGACGATGCCCTGACCGTAAGTCCTGAGCATCCAATCCGGGTCCTGTACTTGTAATACCCGCAATCTCTGCGTATTCGCACTTTGTCCGGGTCAAGGAAGCTAATGGCATCCAATCCATCAAACGGCACCAGGCCAGACCTGCTAAAGAACTTCTGTCGAGGCGGTCAGTGGCTCTAGGCCGCACAAACCTGCCCATCGACAGGGCGCTAACGCACTAAAAATGCACTGGACATGCAGTGTGCTAACTGCACTGTATTGCACTGTAATACCTCCATCAAGTACCCAGAGGTGCTTGATGCCTCACTGGGCAGTTGTAGGTACTATGTACAGTACTGTACATTGGATGTACCTGCCTGGACCTGGAAATCTGGACCTTTCCAATGATGCTTGCTGCTCCGGTCCGTATACCTTCGTGTTTCCTGGCAAGTTCAACCATCAAATTTGCGCCAGCTTCAAACAGAAATCTCCCTAGTTCAACTGCTAGGCCTCTTCGCCCTTCCCTTTGCTTCTGCTGTCAGCGTATCGAAATAGTCCTACACCACCAGACGGGGCGCCAGCCGCAGACGCCATTCGCTCATGATCGAAACTTGAAGCGACTGTCCAGAGGCACACCAGGCGGTTTTAGCTGCATCTGCCGTCTGCAGTGCAGGGCCAATGGCTAGAACGCCGCAGACGCCGACGGCGGCTTGATCCACAAATCGCAGCCAGACGAGACGAGACGAGAGAGTTGAAGAGAGAGAGACAGAAGGAGGCAGACGGAGACGGAGGGGAAGAGAATGAGAAACGGGGAGAAGCAGAGCAGAGGAACGGGCTTGTCCGACAACTTTCTTCTCTGTTCGGGCGAAGGAGACCGAGCCATGGCGAAATCCCATCAAATCAATCAATTCTATTTGGAATACACTCATTTCAGAGTTTGGTCTTGGTGGTGAGTCTCTCTCTCTGTGCCCCAGTTCTTCATGTTCTGGAAGATTACCAAATGGCGAGATGGGGTCTCTCTCTCTTTTTTTTTTTTTTTTTTTTTTCTGGGACACTAACAAAGGTAGCGGTGGATAAGCATTCTTTCGCTCAATAGGCGTCCCATCATCATCGACCCCAACCCCGTCAATCCGACAGACTCGTACTGTACAGCACAGCACGTGCAGTGGCCAGGGCAGGCAGAGGGCAGGCAGAGGGCATCACGGAGAAGGGTCGGAGTAGGGGCTAAAGCAACTACGGCTGCAGCATTACATTGCGACCCCTCCAACCCAGATCGCGATCCAGTCCATCTGTGGAATACTGTGCGTACAGTACTCCGTATAGTTATGGGAAAACCCAGAACGTTTATCGCCGCCAGTTCGGCACTACAGAACCAGGTATCGACAAGCCAAAGCCGAATTGCCTGAC
Source organism: Trichoderma sp. TW21990_1 (assembly GCA_010015515.1). Taxonomy (NCBI): domain Eukaryota; kingdom Fungi; phylum Ascomycota; class Sordariomycetes; order Hypocreales; family Hypocreaceae; genus Trichoderma; species Trichoderma sp. TW21990_1. The sequence goes on along the minus strand of WXUD01000017.1, from coordinate 273,192 downwards.
CATGCCTGAAGCATCCTAGCAGGTGAGTGCCGTCTTGTCAGCGAGGGCCGTTGTCCGTCTGTCTGGGCCGGCAGCACCACACGGGAACATGCTCTCGAGCTCCATCAAGTCAACGCGAGAGAGAATAGCGTCACAGCAAGATCGGCCTGCAGGCCCCTCTGTGGCCTCTGGCCTCCCTCCGCTCTCCCTTGCCGCGCCTGGAGTGCCGAGAGAGGGAGGGAGAGGGAGAGAGAGAAAGTTGCTGGCTGAGGAGGCAAAGGCTCAGCAAAGGCTCAGCTGGCCAGACGCCAGCTGTGTGCTGTGGGCGTACTGTTGGGAATGAGCATCTGGATGTCGTGTCTGATGCCTCCTGTATGGTGCATCATGGCTGGCCTCGTCTCTCACCACTCCCCGGCTAGCCCAGCGCCTCCCCAGCGCAACGCCCACGGCTCGCCTTTTCTTGCTTGCTTGCATCCCCCAGCTGCGGCGGTACTGTACATGGAGTACGTGCGAATACATGCATGCGTTTCTTCGGCTCTGGGCACTAAGGCAGCGCGGTCCGAAGCAGCAGAGACGCTCTCTGGCTCTCGTCCTTGTGGCGTCGATGCCTCACCCCGCAGGCTGGCCCATGCTGGTCCACGCTGGTCCACGCTGGTCCATGCTGGTCCACGCATTGCATGGGCGAGTCCTACGAAGTACCCAGCAGGTGGTATACCAGCCCAGTACCGGCCAGAACCAGCTCGGCGCGGTCGAATCTGCGTATCCTGCCAGTAGGACGCCACGCCACAGCGCCAGAGCCTGCAAGTCTCGAGAGACCCGGTTGTCCGCTGGCCACGCTGGATACAACCACGCCCCCCTGAGCGCCTCCCCCCCCTCCTAGTCGCCTCCAAGTGCTTGGCCTGGTGCCTTGTATGCAGACGCCCCCTGCCTCTCCACCCAGTACAAGTTCCTACCTGAGGTAAAGTACCGTGATCCCTGTCCAAAGGTACGGAAACAGAGGAGAGACGCTCTCGGGGTCCACACCACCGCCTCTGATGGATGGCCTCAGAGTGTAGTAGTATATTATTATAATACGGTACCTGACAGCATCAATATTCTGGACTCGCTTTTTTTTTCTCTCTCTGTTCCACTCAGGAAAAGTATCCACGTTCCGGATCTCTGAGCATTCTCATCCGAAACGCAATTTCGCCATCTGCTTCTGACGCTTTCCCTTTGTCTCGGAGCAGCCTTTCAAGCCTTGTCACAGACATTGTCGACGTCCTTGCTGCTGCTCTGCTCACCAGCGTGCCGCAATTGCTTTTGGACGTGGCGACATCCGCGTTCGACTCGAACATTTTTGCGCATTCACGGGCCTCTCTCTCGTGATTGTTCTGTTGACGCCATTGAAACAACCCATCGTCAACGAAAGCGAAGCGGGCCCCCCGTCTCTTTTCGTAGCGCGACCCACGACAAGCTGCCTCACCTCGTTGCTGCTGGTCCTTCGCCTTGATACCCTATTTATTGCGATAGCTCCCCACTCGGATCGCCTGTCACGGCTCTCTGCCCTCGTCGCAACCGAAGCCGTCTTGACTGCGGCCACGTCGTCGGCGATTTGCATGTCCCTCTTATACAAAATTGAGTACAACATGCCGCGATCATCTTCCGGAGAGCCAACCAAGCCGTCCAAGCGAAAGGGTAAGTTTGAATTCCCGCCGTTTCTGCGCGCCTCACAAGTCGACAATTCCCTGTTCAGTGCCACTCCACTGGCGACAATTGCCGTTTCCGTTCCCTTGATTTGCCGTTTCCCTTTCCCAACGTCATTTCGAATAAAAATCAAAGGCTAATTATTCCATGTCTCTGAACCTCGTAGGCACCAGAAGTGTTTCGACCCTGACGCCCTCACAACTGGCACGCAAGCGGGCCAACGACCGTGAGGCTCAGAGAGCCATCAGAGCCAGGACCAAGGAGCACATTGAGCGTCTGGAGCGTGAACTGGCCGAGCTCAAGGGCGTACAGAGCCGCGACAGAAAGGTGCAGGAGCTTCTCCGCCGGAACAAGTTCCTCGAACAGGAGCTCGAGCGGCTCCGGGAGCACATGGGCTACACCGCCACGGACTCGTCCTATTCCTCGAATTCCGCAGGTACGCCAGGTACCATGACCAACAACGCTCATGACCTTTACTTTGGACCGCTAACCCCAGGTCCATCAGTCTATGACGACAACCTCAGCTCGGGCAGCGGTGCTGTGCCGAGTCCGAGGGTGTCGCCTCTGCCATCCAGTGACTTCAACCAGATCACAGACTACGCACAGCAGTCGTATGGCCACATCACAAGCGCCGGCGGCGAGGCATGGCCGGCATCCGTTGCGCCAAACCCCGTCCTCGGCAGCATCCCCAGCCCCTCATCTCCCGCCCACGGCGAGGAGTACAGCGCGGCCTACATTCCCACAAGCGTGCCCTCGATGATGCCGGCCACTATCAAGGATATCAAGCAGGACTACGACGAGATGGACCACGGCAGTATGTATCCTCATCCCTTTTGCCACGCAGCGGGGGGCACATGGGCTGACTTGAATTGCTTCTCTCCCTCTAGGTGGGCTCAGGCTCAACACCTCTACTCTGCATAACTTGCCACAGGCATATATGCAGCAACACCAGCAGCAACACCAGCACCAGCACCAGCATCAACATCAACACCAACACCCTCAGCACCCCCAGCACCCCCAGCATCCACAGCACCACCAGCACCAGCAACAGCAACAGCAACAGCACCAGCCGCCGCCACCTCCACCGCTACACGCATATGCCCAGCAGCACCAGCAACAGCCGCCGCCTCACCCTGCGCACAGCGCATCGCCTCACACGCCGCTGCAGCAGCGAACTCCGCAGTGGAATCCCTCGTACTCTTTATACTACCCGCACGACATGACCGACGGCCACGCTAACCCCGGCATTCCTCGATGATTCGACCACCCACGCAGTACTGGCTGCGTCTTGTGGCAAGACGCCATCCAACCAAGCTCGCACCATTGGCAACACGAATCTTGACATCACCGAAGCATGGATTCCGGCACTCGACGGCGAATACAAACCCGCAGCGGCCTCCATGGCCCATCTGCATGCTTACGACGGTACAACTTGGGGGGCTACAGCCAATCAGCACGGTCGTGGAAGGGACAGAAATCAGATTCGACAAATGGCAACCGAATCTCGGTTGAATACTGCATCGCAGAGGTGGACACTCAGACAGGAATCAAAGCATCCGTCGCACCAGACAGCCACACGAAGCAGGGTTGCGTTGGACAAGGCCGACAAGGCAGAGTGGAGCTGATTTCATTTACGTGGCATCAATGAGGAGGCGAGAACGAACGACTATCACGAGTGGCTTTGGCTTTGCGATGACAACATGGGCCAACGACGCAGCCAAGTCACCATGGCTGGATTCGAATTATCCACAGCGGTGATGGTGGGTGAGGCGAGGAGAGTAGGAAGGGGAGATGAAAACATGCGATGCCTGTTCTGCGACTACAGAAGGGGGTGCTCAGGTCTACCCTCGGACAAGGAAGCCTACACTCGTATACTTTATAGCATTCATCGGCGTTTGGGTCTTGCATATGCATTTCAATTCTTTGGCGCACAAACAACGGGAGGGACACAGCACGATGCACCAGCGGGGCAAATGGGTTTCGGCGGCTCAAGATGTAAGGGTGGCTTGTTATATTTTTCCTTACTTTTATTTTTATTCTGCTGTCCTTCGTTTTTCTCGATTCATCTCATCTCTTTCGCTTTCTCTTTCTTCATCTTGGGAGATACCATGAGGGAGGTTTACTCGGCCGGCAAGTCGACAGGACTGATAGACGGATACAATGTTTCTTGTTTTTGCTTTTTGTTTTTTCCTTGTTTTTTTTTTTTTCTTCATCATCTTCCATCGCCTCTTCTTCAATGTTGTGTTACGAAATATTTTTTTTTTTGGTTTGTTCATGTATTGCTTCTATAGACTGCGCGTTATCACGGATGTTAGACACTTCCTATAGAGGAACTACGAGGCTATGAAATTAGACACGTTTTTGCCAAGCTTGATGTGCAGTGCCAGCGCATGTAGATTGTGTTTGTCACGGTGTTGTTATTGTTATTATTGTCTTCTTATGACAACCTCAATCTACATTGCGCTTTTTATATGTACTGTATAGTAGACCTAAACATTCGTGCCAGCGGAGAGCGATAAACGCAAGCCAAATCCCACTCGCCTCCGCCAATCAACCCTAGATATCGACGACCTCTTCACTTCTGTGCGACTTACCGCCTCATTCATCTCGCCCAATCTAGACTTCTCCCCCCCTCCCCCCCCGGCCCCCTGGCTGCATGAAGCTGCCACATGGCGTGAGGCCGGAAACGAGAAGCCAGAGTGCCGGTGGTTTTTCTTGCTTTGCGCTCTTTTAGTTAGACCAGACTAATAAAGCCGGGGGAGCTGCCTAAAAAAAAAAAAGAAAAACCCAGCCCAGGCTATAGCCCTTATTTCGTACTATAGGCTGCTAGCACGGGTGGTTTATTTTATTTTAGCAACGAAGCAGCAAAGCAACAAGCTACATAGTACGAAAGCACGCAGGAAGCTCAGTTAGGGGGCCGTAAGCGCCTTTTTTTTTTTTTTTTGCTCGAGGCTATGCTATGGGCTGGCCGAGCCAAACCCTTTCCATGCGGACGTGCATGGGGGAGCTTATAGTAGCATTTCCGGCTGCAAGCTTTGGGACTGGGGAGGCGTGAGGATTTGTCTGTGCTAGCCCTTTTGTTTGTTTTTGTTGTTGGGGAGGGGGGGCGCGGCGCACGCCGGGATGCTTATATTAACTTCACACACGAGGTGGTTGGTTCCAGGGCGGGAGGGATGAGGCGTGGGAGTGAAGCGTGAGCTGAGCAATGGAGCAGATCTGGCTGGGTTGGTTTAGTGTTTGGGCTGGGCAAGCTGGATGGAGAAGATCGAGTACGAGGTCTCTGCGGTTTGATTAGCTAGGCATGTTCCATTTTCAGCTTCAGCCTCACTGCAATCCATGACCACTGCCAAGGCAGCTTTCGATTCTTGGCGCTTGCTGCCTCCCTGCACCGTAGCTGAGCGAGTGAAGAGGGTAGAGCTGGGATTTCTGGGTACGTACATGCATACATCCATGATTGTATGGTAAGGTATTATGTGAGAGAGGAGAGAAAGTGGAGTTTCGAACCAAGAGGGGAGAGAAGAGGGGCGTCTAAGGGGAGGGAGGGGGGTGTGTGAACGAGAAGGGGAAAAGGCAGAGCCTCGATTTGCACTAATACTGGCAACGATGGGGACAATCAATTTGCTTGGACTCGGACGAAGCAGAGATGAGCAACATGGACGTGAAATTGCAAAGAGACATGGCTTACCTCGTGCAGTCTCCATTTCTAGACGTCCTCTTGTGTGAAGTCGATCCCATTCTGGCATTACCAGTATGCACCCTCCTTGGGCTCAGATTGAGATCAAACGAGGGCACCTGTTGGATATGCCCAAAGAGTGCATGTGTGTACGTAACGAGGCGTGTGAATGATCTGCTACTAGTACATAGTAGTTGGAGCATTAGCCAACACGGCATGTGTCTGATATGCGGTCTGGGTGACCCCCAACATAGATGGAGCCGCTCCCTATTCACGGAGCACCTCGTCCTTAGTGCTACTACTACAGGCGGGTACATACTAGGTAGTAAAAATAAAAAAGATAGGAAAAGAAAGTGCGGTGGGAATTGACAGATTCGGGACAGAGTTGCCGAAATGTTCGGAATGCATGGTTTCTGGGAGAAGGAAGGGTCATGAGCTGCCACTCCCAACCCACGAACCATGCATCGACAACATGGTGTTATCCCCCTTCTGCCATGTACAGTACAGTACGCCCGCACGGAGCAACATGTATATAAATAGAAGAAAAGAACGCGGCACTACATCTTCGGGGGAATATCACGACGCTAGAGATGCGGCAAAGAGGCAATGACCGACCCTGCAGGCCAACGCTAGCGGCTGTGTTACATAGTACTTCGTATATCGGTATTCACCTCAAGCCCCAAGGAACAAGGGTCCAGACCTTGTCGTTATCTGCGGTCCCTGCGGCGGGAATAAGAGCAGTTGCAGCATTGCTATACCTTGTGCTAATCAGCGGCTGCCCCGATCTGAAGTTGCTTGCTTGAGTGATTCACAATCCCCCTCCCCCCCCTCCCCTTCTTCTCAACAGACCCCGTCCGTGGCCCATCGGTCTCACCGTGGCCGGTCTAACTCAGCTCGATCTGTGCCCTTTAAGGCATGAAGGTGGTCATTGTTCTCATGTCTGGGGTATCCAGGTTGTTTCGGGAATTATGACGGGCGCGGCACGTCTACAGCCCCTACACAATTAGCAAGGCTCATTATCTCGACACTCAAAGCTCGTTGGAGGAATCGAGTCGTCTCTTAGTGCAGCCGATTCGAGTGTCGAGCATCGTGAGAGGAATAGCGGCATCACCGTGACCAAATAACCTGGGGAGAGGGGGGATGCATGAGGGTGTTTCGGTTTCGTGCAGTTGGTCTATCCTAGCGTTGTTGTGAGCCAAGTCCTTTTGAACGAGAGATATTATGAAGATGCATCGTACTCTGCAACGCAACAGCTGAAACACCAGTAATAGTATGAAGCCAGTGCCAAGAGGAGGCAATGCAGCGCTTGAAAAGAGCTAGCAGAATGAAAGGGTTTCACAAAGCGCACATGAGTCTCTACCAACGAGACAAACTGACGTGTGCACCAGCTGTAGACGGTGTTGTCATATCCAATTCGGTCTCCTGTTAGAGGTTACGAGTACCAATCACTGCCGTGACGCAAACAACTAGTATTTGTCAAAGTAACATGGATTAAGAATGAACTCCAGAAGCAGATACCGATGCAACGGGATCACCAGGCACGGGACGCTGGACATGGCCGCCGCACCTGCAGAATAGCGTCAGAACCGGGACAGGGCCTCCCAACCTCAATACCGAACCGATTCCGGGCTTCTGCGTGCATTCGAAACGACAGCAACTGGCGCCTGAATCGATTCCGTATAATGTGTGGCGTATGCACAACGCATGGGTCCTGGCCTCACAACGAGTGAAAAGCGAATGCTGTGCCCTAAACTTCAACGACTGAAGAGATGGGGTTGCTGTCCACTGCAGCATACGGTTTCCATCTTCTGGAGAACAAAGAACCAATAAACAAGCACGCTGAAGACGCCAGTTGGATAGCATCGGCCCAAAAGGGTAAAAGCTGTCAAAAGAACGGGAAAAAAAAAATTCTTAAACAGCGGTATGGAGTTGTCAAGTATATAGTACATGCCGGTACAAAGAGTACAAACAAGCACAATGACCCAGTTTTGGGCGTCTCATCATTTCTCAGACGGAGGGGCGTACAGTACGAGCATCTTTTGCTCTCACTCTCCTCTCCATCCACTGCGTTCTTTGTTGAGGAGGAGAAGCCCACTCAGAAGCGCCGGGACTCCTGGTCCAGAGAGCAGAGCATATCCGCTTCTGTATGCACCATCCTGGCAGCGACCCTCCAGTCCCCTCCTAAAGGGCTGAAAAACAAAAGAGCCCACCCGGCCGTTCCAGACGCTGGTTAGGCAACTGAACACGTTATGCGGTGGGTTTATGGCAGCGGAGTAGCGAAAATAGCATCAAGTGCGAAGAAATTGGCCGAAGTTGACCGAGCCGTTTCGGTGGCCGACCAAGGGGGAAGGGCGGGAGAAGCGCGCTAGAAGCGCCATCGAAGCTTTGTTTTGTCTTTTCTGTCATCCTGGACCCGCAGGGGGGGGGGGCGTGTGATAATCTCAGGTTGGACAAGAGACTGGCATCTCGTATGTACTACTTGGTACATTACTGCTGCACTAGCACTTGTGCAGACATGCACACCCCTCCCCCCCCTCCCTTTGCTGTAGAAATTTCCACGAGGAGACCCTGTTAGGTCGGTTTTGGCTTGGATGATGATGACATATGCTAGGAAAGAGGGTGCAAGGGAAAAGGGATAGCGCTGTGGCGAAACGAACGAAGAACGAGGGGAGGAGAGAAGCCAGCAACCGTACTGTACGTATACCGGACAAAAGGGAACCTGGAAAACACAATGCAAGCAAACACGTTTCCCGCAGGCGTGCTGAAAGATGACAAAGCACGTGAGCCGCTGAATGTCGCTTCGCGCGCGTCTCAGCGCGACTCAAGAAGCTTGAGCTGAGAGTTGGAATCACAAATACTACTACTACATAGTACATAGTACGTAGTGAGGTAGTAGTAGTAGTAGTACTAGGTAGTAGTAATAATAGTAGTAGTATGTATATTCTCCCTCCATTCTGGACATGGGGGGAAATGTCGGTGCCTGCTGAAAGCTGAAGGGTGCGCGACTCCATCGAAACCCACCTGCTGTCCCCGTCCCAGTGCTTTAGTTTGTATGCAGCAATGCTCATCTGCGGAGAGGAAGACCAGAGCACTAAACTGCATATCGTGCAACTTGCATGCGCTGGAGTCCGTCGATAACACAAATAGTCGTTGTAAACTCCCAAACGCCCCCTCCCTCTCATGCGTGCTCCGTACAAGTAGTAGTAGTAGTAGTAGTAGTAGTAGTAGTATGTACAGTACTTGCAATTAACATGAAGTCGGTGAGTCCACTAAAAAGACGCATCGTGAGACTCGGACCGTGGCACCTCTCATCACCCCCCCAGAGCATCACCGCAGAGGGAGCCTCTTGTATGTCATGTCGGAGGACCCGAGAGGCGACGCGTAGACAAAGGAAATGAGGCTGGGGGGCTCTCATGAAAGGCTTCGCACGTGCTCAAGGACTGGCCTTTCTCATTTGTGCTCCCTCACTCTTAGCCTTTGCTGTGGTTGTTGAGCTATACAGCAGAGACGGGTCAAGCGACCCAATTCAAGCGAGCTGCCCAACCACCTTTGTTTCCTTAGCCTCCGCATCTTTGACCTAGAGTCGAATCATTCACGCAGACACACACCCTTTGTGCATCTGTCTCCTGTGCTGTACTGTATTGTACTGTACGTACTGTACTGTGCATGCTTCGTACGTGCTGTGGTCGATAGTTGTATCTTCTGCGGTGTGATGCATCGGCAGTTGAGGGCCAACAGCGGTGGATACGACGATCCAATGGAGAAAGGGGGTTCCGCCAAGCCTGTAACATCGGTGTCCTTTAGTGCCATCCCCATCCATCCAGACTATTGTGTCTAGATAACGGTGGAATGAAGCCATCAGAACCTAGACTGCTTGACTAGACGTCCTAGTGCCAGCCGTTCAGGGGCTCTCGCGTCGATCAACACCCAGCTAGTTCGCCTGCTTGAGCGGGAATCGCGCCTATGATGTGTTGCTGTAACTTCTCACAAAGCCGTTGAGCAGGGAGGCTGTGCGTCGATTCGGCAATAGGCTTCATCGACCAAGGCGATAGAGCGGTGGTAGCTGAGGTGTCAAGGGAGTTTGAGACAATGGGTAGCATCGCTAGCTGAGAGTGCCCACCCAATACCACCTCAATCCGCGATGCTTGCCCCTAATGGAAGAGCCTTGTTCTCATATGCCAGCCGGCATCTTTATGCCTCTGCATGGAGGGAGGCGTTTCAACATGACATGCCATCGAGGCCACGCTTGACAGCATTCTTCGGACTCCATAAAGCCTCATGAGGGCGGTCTCATATCCATACGAGTAATGGCCTGTTCACAGGGTACTCCGTACAGTAAGAGTGAATCCGCTCAGTTTCGCGCCCCGTCCACCCAGCGGCATTCGCCTATGCCCGTAACTACATGCCACCAAGGTCAAGGTGATGTGCAAGACTAGGGAGGTAGCCGGACCAGGTTCTCCGCATGTTGCGAGAAGTTTTGATGCAGGAAAACAAATTGGCACTCGCTCAAGTTACTCAAATTAGGCATCAAACCCTGATTTGGTCCCTTTCTTTTTATGCCACATTGACTGGTCAACTTCGCGCGCTTATTTTTTTTTTTTTTTTTTTTTTTTATTTGTTTTAATTTTTTTGGTGCTGACTCTCACGTGGGTGGCTTCCTCACTGGAATTTAACCCAGACGACATCTGCTTTTCTCTCTTCTTCTTACGGCAATTCGTACTCGAGCGGGGGGGTGAAGCGAGAAGACGAAACGATTACCGCTGTCCGCTGTCCGCTGTCCGCTGACAGCCCGTACTGTTGCATGGTTAGGGCAACGTGTTTCCGGTCAGCCAGTCCTACTGTAGCGATTAGTAGTCGTCAAATCTCTTGCTGTCAGTGAGATTATGTCGACCCATCCAATGTATAGCTAGCTGCCCTTGCAAGTGGGATATCCAAGCACTTTCATCTTCGGCATCGGCGTTGACTCGTGAGATTCTCATCGCAGGGCCCCGGATCCAGGTAGCGCCCGCCCCACGCGGATCATGACACATGTGATGGATGACGATGATACTGATGATGGCCAGCAGAGCGTGCAAGGACCAACTGCTTTGACTTGCCCTGCCCTGCCCTGCCCTGCCCTGTGCCTGTTCCATCTCTTTCTGTTACGGCACCAACAGGGGCGCTCGAGAGACTCAGCAGAGTTCGAATTGATGGTCTTCAGGCGAGCACCACCTCTGGTCGTAACAATTGCCGCAAAGAGTACTGGAAGACAGCCACCGCGCTGAGGAATTCCCCTGTCGAAACGTCACCGAATACATACGTACTGCCGTTCAGCCGCGGCAAAGGGAGATAAGGTAACGGTTTGTCGATTTAGCCCATTTGAAATATCTCCGACAGACAGGTCCCCTGATTAGGAGGCCAAGGTAGCATTGGGCGGGATCTCCAGGATCCCACCGTAAGATCACATCGTCCAGCCTTACAGGCCACCCCCACAAGCCCCTGCCCAGCGCCCTTGGTGATAGTGGTAGTAGTAGTATACAGTAGTCCCGCTAGCCATGCAGGCTGTCCAACCCCAGATTGTGCGTAGTACGGGAATCAGCGATTTGACAGAGCGCGGAGCGGGAAGCCGTCGCAATAAGATGCCAGCATTCCTCCCATGGTGCGGCCACGAGTGACGTTAGGTCAGGAGAATAGGCATGGCGCCCTCTTGGCAAGTTACCATGTCAGGAGCCATTGTGCGCGCGTCCAGGCAGACACGCATTGCATAGCTGACTGTTGGAGCGCGAATCATCGCCAGCTTCAACTGTGCGAGGTCAGCCTCATACAGGGAATGTCATCCCAGGTCGAAACTGTTTGCCAAACCCGCACTCCCATCTTCTGTGGTGCCGGGTACTTCCCTGGAAGAGAAGAGAATTGGCATGGTGTGACGACTCATATTTTCCCAGTCTGACAGCGACGTTGGCCACGCCTCCCAGGATGCACAAGGACCCGGATTCTGCCACCGAGCGGCGGCATGAGTGCGACAACTGCGTATGAGAAAGTGCTGCATATAGGAGAAGTCAGTACGGAGTACTGTAAGGACCACCCAGCATTTACATGCAGGACTGCTGACATACTGTACCTATCTATGTACAGCAGCAAGGCCCCAAGGACCCTGAATGCCAAGCCGACTGGGGGTGGTGCGAGCATCGCTGCCATACACAGAGAGCACGGTACGTAGTATGCCGAGGATCTGTAACTGCAGGGAGGCCATATTGGTGACAGCGGAAGCACTGCCGCCGCAGAGACCAGATTCAGTCGCGGTGTTTATGCCGAAGGGTAACAATCTCCCTTACAGTACAACATGGAGTAGTCTTTGTCCGAGCGAGCCGGCTTGTGCTGGCTGCCCGTCGGCGACAGCGGCAAAGACTGCGCAACACGTGTTAGCCTCCATCGTAAACATCAACACGCCATCAACAATAACGACACCAACAACACCAACAACGGCCCATCGCGACAAGTCAAGTGCCCACCGGTTCTCGAGTGGAAACGCCCGGTTCCGACAGCCGGGTTCAGATCCACCGCGATCGTCTTTCCCAGCAGCAGTGACAGATTCGAATGGTGGAGTCTCGTCGAGATACGATATCCGTTCCCTTGGACGTTCGATACGGCGTTTATCCGAGGGCACAGCAATGGCATCACCAACGCCCACATGACCTCGACCAGCTTCGGGGTCGGTCGCGGAGTGTCGCCCGTAACTCACCGAGCCGAGACGGCCAAGCCTCTCCGCACCGGCTTTCGCCTGCAGTTGGCGGAGTCTAATCCCCGGCTTCGTGCCAATTATTTTGGCGGGCCTCGTGCGGTGGTTCGGACAGAGCGCGACACCGATTGGCTGGCATTTAGCCTTATTCTCGGCGAAGCCCCGGAAGCGCGGCTGAATCAAGGGTATAGCCCGGCTGAATGTCCCTACCCTGCAGCTAATGGCGGGGAGCATCGCGGGGAAACTCGTCCAATATCCTCCTCGTGATAAGAAAACTCGCGGGATGGCGCAGCTTCGGAGAATCCTGCTGTTGCTTCCATCGACACGAGATTGCCAAGCTGGGCGGGTAAGCCCGTTAGTGGCAGGAGGAGCTGGTTGTTGCTGATTCTTTTACGTTTCTCCGAAGTTCTCACGACTAATTACCCACGGCCAATATGGCGAGCCCACAGGCATTCCATCTTTGTGACCGACGGCTATATAAGTTGCCTGGCCTGTTCCCTTTGCTGGGCTTCTGTCGTTGACCTCTTCATCTTCATCCTGTTCCCCAGTGTCTTTGGTGACAGGCTCTGGCTCGTCGCTCAGTTGTGTCATTCTTATTTGAACTGCTGCGGCATGCTTGACGCTACCCTGTAGCCCTTGTGAATTTATTGTTGCTGTCATTGAGCATCCTTTGCTTGACATAGAGCGATATACTGCTGAGTTCTGACGTGTGCCAAGAGAGTTTACCTTCATCTGAAAGTTCACTTTATCTTGCTTTCTCCCCATCGCTCACCTCACGTCTCCAACCATGGCTGATATCGATGTTGAGGCCGTGTTGAAAAAGCTCACCTTGGCCGAAAAGGTTGAGCTGCTGGCAGGTGAGCTATATTCCAACATAATCACAAGCAGCATGCCATGAACCATCGAAAACTGATTGACTGACAATTCCCAAGGCATCGACTTCTGGCACACAAAGGCTCTCCCCAAACATGGAGTCCCGTCACTCCGCTTCACAGATGGCCCCAACGGTGTAAGAGGGACCAAATTCTTCAATGGCGTCCCGGCGGCTTGCTTCCCATGCGGCACTTCGCTCGGTTCCACATTCAACCAGCCGCTGCTCGAAGAGGCAGGTAAAGCGATGGGCAAGGAGGCCATCGCCAAGAGCGCTCATGTGATCCTCGGCCCGACTATCAACATGCAGCGCTCCCCTCTCGGTGGACGAGGATTCGAGTCTATTGGCGAAGATCCCTTCCTCGCGGGCCTTGGTGCCGCGGCTATCGTTCGCGGCATCCAGAGCACCGGAGTCCAGGCCACGATCAAGCACTTCCTGTGCAACGACCAGGAGGACAGGCGCATGACGGTGCAGAGCATCGTCACGGAGCGGGCTCTGCGTGAGATTTACGCGCTCCCCTTCCAGATTGCTGTGCGAGACGCCCGGCCGGGTGCGTTTATGACGGCGTACAATGGCATCAACGGCGTGCCGTGCAGCGAGAACCCCAAGTATATCGATGAGATGCTCCGGAAGGAATGGGGCTGGGACGGCCTTGTGATGAGCGACTGGTACGGAACATACAGCACCACCGCTGCCGTCGTGGCAGGACTCGACCTCGAGATGCCTGGCCCCCCGCGATTCCGAGGAGACACGCTCAAGTTCAACGTCTCCAACGGAAAGCCCTTTATCCATGTCATCGACCAGCGTGCCAGGGAGGTGCTCCAGTTTGTCAAAAAGTGCGCCGCTTCTGGCGTCAAGGAGAATGGCCCCGAGACCACCGTCAACAACACGCCCGAGACGGCGGCCCTGCTCCGAAAGATTGGCAACGAAGGCATCGTCCTGCTCAAGAACGACAACAACGTCCTGCCCCTGAAGAAGGACAAGAAGACGCTGATCCTGGGCCCCAACGCCAAGCAGGCCACGTACCACGGCGGTGGTTCCGCCGCCCTCAGGGCCTACTACGCAGTCACGCCCTTTGACGGCCTCAGCAAGCAGCTCGCCACGCCGCCCTCGTACACCGTCGGCGCCTACACCCACCGCTTCCTCCCCGTGCTGGGCGAGCAGTGCTCAACGCCGGATGGAGCTCCGGGCATGCGCTGGAGAGTCTTCAACCAGCCTCCCGGCACCCCTGGCCGCCAGCACATTGACGAGCTCTTCTTCACCAAGACGGACATGCACTTGGTGGACTACCATCACGACAAGGCCGCGGACACATGGTACGCCGATATGGAGGGCACCTTCACCGCCGACGAGGACTGCACCTATGAGATTGGCCTCGTCGTCTGCGGCACCGCAAAGGCGTACGTCGACGACAAGCTCATCGTCGACAACGCCACGTACCAGGTCGCCGGCGACGCATTCTTCGGGTCGGCCACGCGCGAGGAGACGGGCCGCGTCAACCTCGTCAAGGGCAAGACGTACAAGTTCAAGATCGAGTTCGGGTCTGCGCCGACTTACACCCTCAAGGGCGATACCATCGTGCCCGGCCACGGCTCCCTCCGCGTCGGCGGCTGCAAGGTCATCGACGACCAGGCCGAGATCAAAAAGTCCGTCGCCCTGGCCAAGGAGCACGACCAGGTCATCATCTGCGCCGGCCTCAACGCCGACTGGGAGACGGAGGGCGCCGACCGCGCCAGCATGAAGCTCCCCGGCGTGCTGGACCAGCTGATCGCCGAGGTCGCCGCCGCCAACCCAAACACCGTCGTCGTCATGCAGACGGGCACCCCCGAGGAGATGCCCTGGCTAGACGCCACGCCCGCCGTCATCCAGGCCTGGTACGGCGGCAACGAGACGGGCAACTCCATCGCCGACGTCGTCTTCGGCGACTACAACCCCTCGGGCAAGCTGCCCCTCAGCTTCCCCAAGCGCCTCCAGGACAACCCGGCCTTCCTCAACTTCCGCACCGAGGCCGGCCGCACGCTCTACGGCGAGGACGTCTACGTCGGCTACCGCTACTACGAGTTCGCCGACAAGGACGTCAGCTTCCCCTTTGGCCACGGCCTCTCCTACACCACCTTCTCCTTCTCCGACCTGGCCCTCTCCCGCGCCGGCGGCAAGCTAAGCGCGTCTCTCGCCGTGACCAACACCGGCTCCGTCGCCGGCGCGCAGGTCGCCCAGCTGTACGTCAGACCCCTGCAGGCCGCCAAGATCAACCGCCCCGTCAAGGAGCTCAAGGGCTTCGCAAAGGTCGACCTGAAGCCCGGCGAGACCAAGACGGTGACGATTGAGGAGCAGGAGAAGTATCTTGCGGCGTATTTCGATGAGGAGCGCAACGAGTGGTGTGTTGAGAAGGGCGAGTACGAAATCATCGTCAGTGACAGCAGTGCCGTGAGAGACGGCGCTGCTCTCAAGGCGTCCTTCAGAGTGGAGGAGTCGTACTGGTGGTCTGGTGTATAAAGACAAGACATGAAAATTGTGGGGGGAATAATACCATTCGCTGTTTTGATATTTGATATTCTTGCTACTTCTTATTGTAACATAAAATGATAACATGCGGTGATGAATGCGATGATAGCTTGTCAAATTGAGTTTTTCTGTCTCTAGTTTCAACAGCTCATTAGAAGTCTTCGTATTGCATTAAACTAGGTCAACTATCAAGAAACTAATAATCCCACTCGATCCCCGTGTTTGTTTCCTCCCAGGAGATCCAGCAGCAGTAAAACGCATTCATTCGCCAGATTTGTTTTTCCTTTATTCCCAGCATGGTTAACCTGCGCATCTTTTTAACCCGACGCATAACATAACGCAACATGGACCTCATGTAAACCAACAAACTTCGCCCTGTATGAGGATATCCAATATAGCAGCCGACACTCCTGACATGATAAACGAACAAAAAAAAAAAAAAAAAAAAAACTAAACTAAACTAAAAAGAAAAGAAAAGAGAAGAGAAGAGAAGAGAAGGAAAAAAAAAAAAGCAAAGGAGAAAAAGAAAACCAAGCCGGTTCGCATCATAGTTCGCCAAGTAAATCATCCCGCAGCTCCTTTCCGTACTGCGTCAGCCACTATCCCCTCTTAGTTCCCGATACATCTCCCACCCGGGCCCAGCAATACGCAATCTACCGCGTTTGCATCCGTCCAGAATCGGTACAAGTCCCTCCACGATCATTTGGAATTGCCGTGTGCCGATTGAAAACCTGCCGGGAGCAGCCGCGTGCTTTGAATATCAAAGGATCTCTTGCAAGCCTCTTGCAGCATGCATGCATATCCATATCCATCAGCACACACCTCTTCTTGCAGGGAAGTCACCAGTCTTCCTCTTTCTGGGCTATCCCAGTCAGTGCGTCACTGCATGCTCAAACACCAGAAATACCACCACACCCTGGATGGCCTCCAGCCAAAGCGTAACCCCCGGGCTCCGATTTATTCAATGAGCTCATGATCTTCGTTGCACCGTACGTTGGCAACTACTTCCGGGATGCTGGCCTCACGCAGGATGAATCCATGCTTCTCCACTACAATTTCTCCTCCAAGAGGTCCCTTCTCGTACACCATGCCCCCTTGCTGGTAGTATCCTCCCCGGAGCCAGCGCTGAAGACCCAGGGCTGTATTTGCCGCGTTGATGGCAACGTGCCAGTTTTCCAACCCAATGGTCATCCAGCCAACCACGGACAAGGTCTTGATGAATCGTGCAGGCGGTGAATTGTGGCAGCTCGGCACAGCCGCTGCCATGACCCAGATGAAGACGCCGACGGCCGTCTTCCAAAATGGCACAGTCACCTCCCACACTAGCTCCCATAACTTCAAGAAGTCGGTTTCTTTCAGAATCTCGGTGGTGGGCACTCGGGAAATGATGGCACGGTAGTACACTGAGGCAGTTACGCGGATGCAGCGATACATGGCATCATTCTTAGTTCTGGCCAGCCGGGCACTCACGCTCTCTTCCACAAGGGCGGGTGGCGAGCCGGTAGTGGATGCGGCATCGTGGCTTCTTGGCGAGGGTGTGTCGTAGTCGGAGCTGCTTGCTGGGGAAGTGCCCGCCCCCTCGTATCCTGTAGTCTCCCACATGCAGTCATCACCCTCGTCGCCCTCGTCTTCCTCGTAGAGTGGGATGTTTTCCGGCATCCGATCCAGCTTATCAAGCGCCCACAATGCCGTATCTGTCACATTCTGCAGGTCTTGTGCAGTTGGTGATGGAGGCAGGGATTCCACCGTCTGTATGACCAATCTTACATCGTCCAGGATCTGGGCAGAGCTTCGATGAAGCTTCAGCGCCGATCCCGGGTCGACAAAGTGTGGCCAATCAGACAAGAAGGGGGAATTGAATGCGGTTTGATAGGGCACCATGAAGTCATCGTTAAATTCAAATCCAGGCTGACCGTAGATGTCAGGCTCGATGTCATGAGCAATGGCAATGGCAATATCGTGACTAGATGGAATTTGAATAGTCAGCGCCAAAAAAAATACCAAACAAGGACGGGCTCCAATGGCTACGTAGCAGGGAAAATGAAACGGCGGGAGGCGAGGTGAAACTGCATGTTGGCTCTTGCGCATGCAGTAGCATGGCGACCGGCCGTGCTCTTCAGGAATCAAAGGGTGGGCAGGCATGGGGAAGGGCCATGATACTACAACAAGCGGGGAGTAACACTCACATGAGCACAGTTTTGGCTAGAAAACCACCCATTCCGAGGTCCTGGAGACCGCCCCTCATTTTAATCATGGTCTTGAGGCCCGCCATGTGGGCTCGCAGTTCTTCAGTGGTCCCCCAGTACCACGAGTCCATGACCATCTGGGCGGCTCCCATGATGGCAGCATCGCCTGTCCGCGTTCTAGATGAGCTTAGGTGCTCATTAAGCATACGGTGGACCACGCCCTTGTAGATCAAGGCAAGCTCTTTGGGCACACGGCCCGTTTCCTTGAGGAAGCATACCGCCGTATAGAGCACTATCTGAAGCAGAAGGGGGTCCTTGATGGACAGAGGAACCCAGTGTTTCATAAAACGACTCTCAGGATCGGGATTTCCGTCTATGGAAGCTTTGAAGCGAGATAGTAGTTGGAGATCTGTGAGGAGGAGGTTCGTGTTAGTGTTGGTGGCCCAAAAGTTGATTAACTTGCCCCCCCCCCCCCCAATGCTTGACTCTAAGCTGGTCCCTCCATACTCTTTGAAAGTACGGCATGTTTGAGGACAGCACTAGCACCAAGACCGGTCCCTTGCGCCAGCCAGACGAAGCATCAGAGGCGATTCTATGTCTCCCAGCACACGTGCATGCATGCATGCTTACGGTAATAGGAAAGAGAGGAGGGGAGAAGGGGAGAAGGGGGATTTATCACGTACGTATTCGGACGAGCTCGATGTTTAACCTAGTCGGCTCCATAGGCAGGTTCCGCAGTTGATCATCCAAGCCTCCAATCATGGCGGGCGGTTGAACTGCCTGATGTAAAGCGCGCACAAGTTGAGGGCCGTCAATGCTCCATTCGTCGTTGACAATGCGGTTAGTAACCTTCAAGCGGGCCTGCAGAATTAGGCGCAGCATGGCAAAGACAGACTTGGGCTTGAGCGTGCCCGTTTCGTCTGTGACTACGACGCGACAAGCGTCAGAGGCAGACCCGGGAGACGACCGGTGCGAAGCGGCATCCTGGTCGGGTGAAGAGCGAGAAACGAGCTCGCCTTGAGCAACTACCGGCGCAGCCGACGGTCTGTTAGTCAGGCCGCTGGCAGCGACGACTCCCTCCACCTGGAGAATGGCATCCTGGATGTCGGACAGGTTGAGATGGGCATAAGAACCCTCCAGCACGACCTTGACATTCTTGGAGGTGTTCCCTGGAGATCCGGCAGTCGCTGGCCTATGAGAATTGGGCGGTGATGTCAGCTTATCATCCAAAACTTTGAAGGGACGGGTAGGTATGTGTGTGCGTCAGAGTGCTGTAAGAGGGCAGCGGCATTATAAGCGAGTTCCTCTCTCCTTCTTTTATCTTTTATCTTTTCTTCTTCTTTTTTTTTTCTTTTTCCCCTTCCTTTTTCTGACCGTTTTCTGTCAGGGTGTGTGCCAGGCCACCCGATTGGGGGAGAAGACGAGAGGCATCTGCCGCGAAGCTCCAACCAAGGGAGTGGGTTGGACTGTCGGCCTTGTGGGGGAGCTGAAGCCGTAGTCTGTCCATTCCCCACAAGAGCTTGTCTCCGAAGTCCCTGTCCTGTCTGCCCCCCCAAGGAAGATGGATAAGGGTGGGAGGGACGTGGGATGGTGCAGACGAGTGGAGGGATCTCGTGTGGTTGATGGAGGGAGGGCAAATACTAACCTCTTGTTGCTTCGTTTGACGTTATATTCGCACGTCGGCTGCGGGAATCGACGGACGCAGTTGCTACACGGTCGGCCTTGGTCGCACTACAAGCCATGCTCGAGTCAGCCATGTTCAGCCCAAGCCCTTTTTCTTCTTCTTCAGGGTTTCTCTTCTCTTCTCTTCTCCCCCCCCTGTCTCTTGTCTTCTTCTAAACAGTCATGAGCTTTTGGGGGCAACCAGGCGGTCGCCTTCACACTCCCGTGTGCTGCTTGCCGATGACGAGGTTTCGGACGATGCCCGCCCCTGCCATCTCCAACCGCAGGGGGTTCGGACATTGATATATATCTAGGACTGCTGGCGCCCCGGGAGATAGAAAATCGTCCCCAAAAAGCTCTGGGGGAACAGCAGCAACACTCAATCTACTAACCTTTTGCTTGCGACGTCGACACTCGGTGCACGAATTGCCCCTAGCCTTGATGGCAATGTTTGCGGCTAACCGGCGATGAGGGGGCAGATGCCCCTGCACCTGCATTGTGTCGGACATTAACCTGAGCACCGGCGCGGCCGATAGTGTAGCGAGGCCAGAGGGGGACAAGCAGGAAAAGTGGTCAAAAAGGCCTGAAGCGAAGCTGATGGATGCGGTGAGGAGCAGGTCGAGGGGGAAAAAAGGAAACAAGGCGATGAGATGTCTAATAAAGCGCGCGCTCTCTCTTCCACACCAGACGGGCGGCCGAAGCCCCAGCTTTTGGTAACTCGTCAGTTAATAATATGCAGCGACCCGGAAGGTGACGGTTTTGACGGCTCGCGCCGCAACGCTCAGCCGCAGATTTGTCGAGATTCGGCAGCCGGCCTGTCGTGTCGGCAAATGGGTGTGGGATGGTGGTTTTGGACAGATTGAGCCTTGGGCCCTAGCGTGCGGCTGCAGACTGCAGATTATGTGCAGACTGCAGTTCCAGGCTGCAGTAACGCAGTGAGGTCGGACTGTGGGCGGATAGAGCCCAGAGGGAGGTTGTCGAGGTATCGCGTTCCTTACCCAAGGCCAGGCGCACGCAGGTCGAGCGAAACTCGCGCCGCTTGTCGTGAAAGCCTGATGCACCGATAGGAGAGGAGGATCAGGAGGGTATCAGCTGGCAACGGGCAGCGAAGGGGAGGGGGGATGAGGTGGAAGAGGAAGAAGAGGTTACAGAAGAGGGTCGCACAGAAGATGACAACGACGGCCGCCTGGAACAATGCAATGCATGCGTCTCGGAGTTGTGTCGCTCTCCCTCTGGCCACGCACAGACGAAAGGCCAATGCGAGTCAAAAAAGAAGACTCAGATTCTGGTTGATGCCGAGTCGCGAAGGTCAGGTCAGTCAGTAGCGCTGAAGCAGGCGCACCGAAAAGCCAGTCCAATGAGCGAATGATTCGGGAACAAAAGGGGGTTGTCGATGGTTGTCGTTTGGCAGCCAGAAGACCAGGTAGGTGGGTGGTGGTTGATTTTCCGTTTCCCCGATGTACTTTTCTTTTTTTTTTTCCTTTTCCAATCTTGTCTTCCTTTTTCTTTTCTTCTTCTTTTCTCTCAGTTTTTTCCGTTTCCTGCCCTTTTTTTTTCTCTCTCTTCTCCCTCAGCTCGATGCTCCGCGCATATTCCTGGGGCAAAAACGCGGGCGACTGCAGCGGTTCGGATGAGGGTGAGCTGGTCGGGTGTAACGCCAATAGGGAGCAGGGCAAGGATGATGCGATGCACGAGACCCGGCAGCGCTGGTCAAATCTCGATTGCCCGGCCAGTTGATTGGGTGGCTTAACGGCATTCCAGGGAAGGGAGAGAGAAATGGACAAGGCTTCGAAGGCGACTCGGCCTGTGGCTCTTGTTTCGGCCTCGTTGTTTCGTTGCGTCCTCCCGGATTGCGACGGAGAATTGTTCCGCCTTTCCCTGTTCTGTCTTGCCCTGCCGTTGACCCTCGTCTTTCTGTCTTTGCCTGGCCCCCTTTCTCTCTCTTTCTCTCTCTTTCTCCCTCTCTCGTTCTCTCCCTCACTTCTATTTTCGCCCTTTGCCTGTCGCAGGGTAAGACACGGCCGCGTCGACCATCCAAGGCAAGGAGAAGAAGCGAAAGCAGGTCAAGCCCAATCTGCCAAGCGGGTAAAAGCCGACAGGGCGGCGCAGAGACTAAATGGGATGGTCTGATCTGGCCCGTGAGCCGGTGGCTGACGGGCCGTTTATTAAATAAAGCACTGGACGACAACTGACTTGGTCAATAAGCAGACGATATGCTGTTTGCTGGCATTCTGCAGTGCTAGCGCCAGAAGTGAGGGGGATGGTCCCTCCAGTCTTGGTGCCAAATCGCTTGAGCCTCCATCGAGTCCAGAGCCTCGAATCGGCCGCTCGCTCCAGGAATTGATCTAACTAATGCTTCCGGCTCATCTTCAGCAAATACACACACACACGCACACAACACACCGATATGCGCAGCGTTACAGTGCATTCGTTCTGCGCTGCCGGCTGCTGACGCCCAATCCCGCCGGCATATATGTATGTACCCAGTCTTCCACACATGTTCCGCGCATCACCGCCGCATCGCATCGTGGGTTGCATGGCAGCATCAATGGAACAATCCCATGGATTGCAATCATTCAAGTCATTCAAACTACTTTCTTGCCCATGTGGGGATCTTCTTGTCCAGCCCCCGCGCAGCTCGGCAAACATTGTTAGGCCGAGCATATGTCGACTATTTGAGGCAGATTCGGCGCTTCTGCTTGTGCTTTTTGGCTTGTGCCTTGCCTTGATGCGAGATGGAATCGGCTTTTTCCCTTTTTTTGCAAACTGTGTGTTGGCGCTTATTCTTCTTTAGCCTCCCTTTGCTCGGAGGTTCGACCAACGACAGCTCAGAGCGCCGACATCACCCCCCAATCTAACAACGTTTTACGGAGTCTGGAACTTTTGTCCACCCAACCGGTCCCCTTCGGGTGCGTAGATGGAATGTCGTGAGATTTTGATTGCCTCGGTTGGCAATCGAGTCGAGACTGTAAAAAAAAAAAAAAAAGAAAAAAAGAAAAAAGAAAAAAGAAAAAGAACACCCAAAAAAAAGGCATATATATAGTAGGGACAGTGCATGTGTAGGTCGTTCCAGGGTTCTCGCATCAACGCATGTAAGAAGCCAAATCAGCATAGCCTCGATGGGCTAAACGCCAGATCGACATGTAACAATCCTGCCACGAGGTGCCCTGGACCTTTTGGTCGCTTGAAATGGCCTCCGAACAGGCGCTCTTTGGATGGATTGATCGTCTATTTGCGTAAGGCGCCAGTCTCGTCTTCCATCGTTCCATCCTATACATACATTACATCATGCTAAGTGCTATGCTATGCATGTTGTACTGTGTGCGAATCGGGTTTTAAAACGCATTCATTCCAGAGGAATCACATCACACGTCAGAAAGCTGCAGGATCTCGCATGATTCACATAACTCCCTCATAAAACGCGCACGCAATCTCATCTTGTCAAAAGAGAGAAGGAAAAAAAAAAGGGGGGGGGGAGGGGGAGGAGGAAAGATCTATATGTCCAGGAATAACGGGATCGCGAGGGCAAAAGCCGCCCACCCCCTCTAATTTTAAAGTTACATGCATCTAATAAGTGGCGTCCAATACGGAACAGAAGCTGATCTGACTCGTCGATCTGCATCAAGCAACACATCATTTTTCCCATCAAAAGACGCTTCGCCCTCCCTTGCAGCGCGCGCGGATTGCTGCAAGCCGCCAACTAGTATTTGCATTGCACTATTCCAAATCCTCACTGGCCACCATTTTACAACCCCCCCTCCCCTTTTGACAGCCACATCTCATATTCCCAAAAAGAGTAACTGTTTTTGAGCCGCCGTCGTCCGTGGTATCCATCAAAGCAACATGTTGTCGTAAGAAGAAACAAAAGATCCAAACCCTTGCTCCCCCCTCCTCTCTCTCCAGAAGAGTAAAAAAGAAAATATAGACAATGAAGAAGATGAAGAAGAAGAAGAAGAAGAAGAAAAAGAAGAAAAAGAAGAAAAACAGAAAGAAATCATGACCTCGGCGCATCACAGTCGTCATCCATATAACTGTAGTTTCTCCCCTTGGTCCTCATCCACTAATATTGTAGGTAATCCGGCTTCCGCGCCATATTGACCGGCGGTGGGCCTTCGTCATCGTCATCAACGGGGTAAGGTGGAATTGACGTCTCCGAATCACGCGGCCGATGCCCGTATCCAGACAAGGGAGTCTTTGGTGGTAGAGGCGGCGCTATTTTGGAGGGCGCCGACGGAGATTCAGCTCGAGAGTACTGTTTGGGAGGCAGCAAAGGTAGCTGATACCTTGGCTCCTCATCAGGGCTCGTTATGGCAATCGGATCGTCGGAATAGGCGACCCTGTACTGGCTCGGCGCCGGTGACATGTCCACAGTCTCCTTCTCAGACGCGGGGCTGACGGTTCTTCCGTAACGTGAATGTCCAGTACTCGGCCGGATGTGATCGTTAGATACTCTGGGAGAGGACAAGGTATTCGCCTGCAGGTGCAGACTGTCCGCGCCAGAGTCAAAAGACGAACGGCTCGGCGGGCTTTGCGGGCTATGAGAGACGAAGCCAACCGGGGAGTCGCCGGGCAACTCGACAGCAAAAGGATACTCAAAGTTGTTCTCCGACGTCGACTTAACAAGCTCGGGCACGTTGGCATTGCTTCGCTCCCACCGTAACCTTGCTCTGTGTATCTTGGCCAGCCTGGTCGAGATGCCATGGATCATCTTTTGCTCCTCTGCTCGAGACATGTATCGTCGAGTGCCGGTGCTGATGTCGCTCAACCGGTTCCATTCGTTCATTCCGAACTCTCCAACGCCCACTTCGACGTTGAGACGGTAGTAGTTTTCGACATTGACTCCACGCTTCGCCAAGTGCTCGCGAATCATGTACTCGTGGATCTTCTCGCAGCCCTCGATTTTGGATATCAACTTCCTTCGCGCCTCAGCAAACTCGCCCAAGAAGCCCTCATACCACACCTGCTGGTTCCCGTCACTCCCCCGAGGTCGCTTTCCGGTGCCGACGCTGACAAACACTCCGACGTCTCGTCCCGGCCATTCGTTGATAACAGCCTCGTCTAGAGCCTCGGGGGAAGGGTTGAAAGTGCCGGCTCCATCGTCGTGGAATACTGACTGGCCAATCTGGACGGGTTTGAAAGCAAGGCCAATAGAGCAAGTAGCCCGGCCGGCCTGCCAGATCTTGCAGTCGAACTCTGGCGGGGGCTCTTTGCGCGAATCGTAGGATCGTAACAGCACGGCGGGTGCTCCTCGTCCAGATCCTTTGTACATTGCAGTCACGGCACTATATCATTCTCTCGTCAGCTCGGGTTCTAGCACTCATGTGTACGCTCGAAATTAATGGGCAGCCTTGGATCTTACGTCTTGGTCCTGTTCTCTCTCGCATCATATAGCCTTGCGTTTCCGTTTCCAAATCTCAGATTGACGACCGGCCGCACAGGTATCTGACCGGAGGGATTGCGCGCACTGAAACTAATGGTACTGGCGTTGCTGGAATGTCGCTTTGGGGATCCCGACGAGCGGCGGGATGAATTAAACGGGTTGACGACTTCCACCTCGGTGTCGTTGCCCTCCTTGTCGTACACGGTGTGCTCCCAAACGCCCTGCTTGATGGCCTCTTCCAACTTGCTGGCCTTGAACAGCGTAGATCGGTATGGAATGCCGGCAATCGTCTTGTCTGTTTCGAACACCATCCTCGTCATGCGAACGTACAGCTCCTTGCAGGTCTCCAAGTCCAGGCGTAGCCTGCCCAACATGATTGCGATCAACCCGCCGGTGCCCGTACCGACAATCAGGTCGAAATGGTCGCAAGGCTTCGGGATTTCGTGTCGGCGAGGCGCGCGGCCCTCGACTTCTACAAATGTGCGGTGCATGAGTTCCTGGATGATGATGAGCATAGAGTAGCCCCGAACGCCTCCTCCATCTATGCGAGTCGGGCGTTAGCAGCATGTCGACACCATAAGAAAGATTGGGGGAGGGGCACCGTACCGAGAGACAGGATGCGCAGAGGCGGCCCTTTGGTGGTGTCCGACCTCCGGACTCCGTACGAGTCCATCATTCCCGAAGCAAAGCAGCCGTCAACGGCGTGAATGAGTCGGTTTGTGCGATGCGAGTGGTGAGCGATGCTGCTTGGCCAGGTCGAGATTTTCTGCTGCGAGTCTCTATCAAGGAGGAACCACGTTTCCAGATGCGACCAATCAGTCTCCGGCGCCGCCTAAATTCCTTGGTGCTGATTCGCGGTCGCAGTCGCAGTCGCAGCCGCAGTCGCAGTCGCAGTCACGGATGCTTTGGGATTGCGATCAAATGTCAAAACTCCGCGGGCTTTTTGCCTTATTGCCTAGTAGGTGGTTCTTTGTCAGATGGACAAAGAAGTGAATCCGAGGAGAAATACAAAAAAGAACATAAGCAAGCAAACAGCCTCAGGCAGCGTTCGGGCTTGTCGTGATGAATGAATCATTTATCATTTACTAATGCCGTCCCTCTGCAAAGGTGCCGTGACGCAATCGCCCGGCCATACGAAGGGCTACATGCACTAAGCTAATAAGCAAGCGGAGGTGAGGCGAGGGGTGAGAGGCGCAGCCGAAGAACCGCTAAGCAACGTCACAGGGCCTTTGGATTCTTGCGGCCAGCGGGTTGGCGGGGATGTTTGACGCCTGCGGGCCGTTTTCCACAGCGCTACAGTCGCTACAGTTGCTTGCCTGCATGTGCTGGAGGATGATCCGGTGCACTGGTCAGGAACGGACGGGCTTTCCGGGACGCGCGAAGCTTCCAAGTACCGAAGCTGCCGCTTGGAGGGGGTTTGACGGCCAAAGATGAGGTGTTTTTTTATGACATCTCCTCATCTTCTTTCTTTTGGAGGGGAAGATGCTTTTCAAGTAATACCTCAAACGGGATGGACGCGAGAGGCAGACGGAGAATGGCTGAGAGCGAGCCAAGAAAGCTACGAGAAACGACGCCGGATGCCAAGTCTCACTTGCTGCCGTCACGAGGAGGCCGAGTGTGACGGCGTTCAGGCGATTTGATACCTTCTTTGATGCTTCATACATGTGATTTCATTCTCCGTATCTCGGAAAGCTTACTACTAGTAGTAGTAAGTACTCGTTATTATGCCCATCTTGATCTGGTAGACTTGCTTCTTTCTTCTCTTAATCCGATTTTCTCTGCGCATCTCATCTCAAGAAAAGAACGCTAAAAAAAAAAAAAAAAAACCCTCCCCATGTCGTGTGGGTGGTTTGTTTCGTGGGGGGAGTTTTGAGCCTTTTGGGGGCTGTGCAGGTTGGGATTTGAAGCGGGAGTATTACGGAGTACAGTAGCCTGTATTTCGTACCTGGCGGGGCAAGACTCTTGAATGTGAGACACACCGGTTATGAGATGGGAATCCATGCCGCGTGATGGATGCATATCGTGATGGTTTGATTGACAGGATGCCAAATTGCAGTTTGCTCACGTTTTGACTTTTGTCTTACCAGAGTGTAGATGGGTGAACGCCACGGCCGGAGCGATGGAGGATGAAACTGCAGGCAATCTATTAATCTCAGCCGATGTACATAAGGTATACCTCCAATTGGTACAAATTCGAGTAGTAAGCTGAGAAAGCCTTTTGTCAGGAGGATGAAAAGATTACTTGCAGTACACACACTCAGACCGGCTGCGCCTCGAATTCCGTAAGGATTCACATCTCGAGCACTCCGTACTGCCTAGCAGAGATGAGAATCTCATCGCCCTTGCAGGACGTGCCGCATGTTTAATTCCTCATGACATCGAATGCTGCGACTTACATAAGACGGCACCTCCAGCTTGGCAAACTTAATAACAGCTAAGGGCACATGCACGCAGCGCCTTTACGTCAGGATTTCGTACCTGCTTTATCAGAGCCTCGCTCGCCACTGTCGACACGATGAGTGTGTGCCTCGTGGGGGTTTGTTCATTTCACAAAAAAAAAAAAAAAAAAAAAAAAAAAAAAAAAAAAAAAAAGAGCCGAGTTCAAGAGGCAAAGAATCGGTGAGAGTGAGCATGGATGACTTCGCTTCCCTAGCGCTGGCGTTACGAGGCGCAGATGCTGTGTGCCTGTACAGGATAATGCATGCCACGTATATGTGTAATCGCTATTATTACATGTACTTGCAGCAAATGTGTAATCAGTGCGTGTACTTGCACGAAGCATCGCTAACATGAGTGTGAGAGCTGGTAACTTTCATGTTGGCAGTTAGGTGCCTAGGAGAGAGAGACTCTGGCGCTTGGTTTCACGGCAGAACAACAAACGTAGATAATAAAAATAGAATGTGGCTTCAGCAATGAGACCTGTGGCTGACGATCAAAATCAATTACGCGTAGCCACTAGAATTTGCAGGCGTGGTGGCAGGTCCTTGACTGATTAGCACCGTCAAGCTCTGTTGTGACTGTAGATTTGATGTGCATGTACCAAGGGAGAGCCAAGGGGATGATTGATCATCATCGACCACTGCGAATTTTGAACAATGTCTCGCGGCTCCTGATTCGGCAGCATGTGTCGTGCATTGCCACACTTGTTTGAGAGACCAGAGTCCCGTTTCCCGCGGGCTCAGCCTCGTTGTGCGACCTACACCTCGTATACGTACGATCCTGGTGTACAGTGAAATCCCACCATGTCTTAGTGAACGCAGTTGATTTACCGTGTGAATAAGAAGAAAGAGGGAAATGAGCAGATATAGAATTGAGTATCGGAGTGTCGCTGGAATCATTGGTCGCTACAGCAGCTAGAGCGGTAGATGGAGCTGCATGTTTACATGCGTTGGCTAAAAAGGCTGGCTTATTACAGGTACCTACCTAGTAGTACATAGTAGGTAGCGCACACCTTTTATTAACCTGTTCAGCCTCTCTTTCCGTAGCATATAATACTGCCAGGCTGCAATGAATACACATTCATCATGAGTCAACGACGCCAAAAGATTACCTACCTATGCTACTAGGTACTATTATATGGAGGTATGTACGACTAGGCGTGCCAGATCTATGTGCCGACATACGGTCGTGTGCTTGGCCATTGACGAGACGCCCGTCGTCGAGATTCAGCATGCTACGCTGAACATGCGTATGGCGCCTTGCAGCAGAAGGTGTGAGGTGCGCCTATCAACAGGATCAAGGCTGAGAGACTGGGTGCGCAATATAGTACCTGTAGTAGCTACGAGGCTGCTGTACAGTATGTGGTGTGTGTGCTGTAATATTCATCGAGTGACAGTAGCGTCCCCTCCCTCCGTTCCATTTGCCATGGATGCCTCGAACATGGCCTTCTTTCAGGTTCAATGGATGGTACGGAGTACCTACGAGGTAACTATAACAAAATAACAGCCGCAAAAGCTACCTAATACTACTACTAGGTAGGAGGTAGGTAATACCTGTATCCGCACGGATCAGGTGCAATCCGGGCCGGTGGCGCTTCAAGAGACAATCAAATGAAACCTTGGTACCTACTGTACTGTAGTAGGTACTGCCTAGTAGTACCTGTACTAAGGTAGGACGAGCCGGAGCCGTGCTGCATGTTTTGTCTGGATTGCATCGAGCCAGGGCATGTGCCGTGCCGCAGTTGTACTTTTGGCTTCGAGTGCAAACACCTCACTCCCACCAGCTCTTTGCCGACGGGACCTGAGATGACAAGTTACATACTACTACTAGGTAGGCAGTACTACTAGGTATGTATTACTCCGTACAGCTTTGTGTTTTTTTTTTGATGAGCTGTAAGCCGGCATATTAGCCGCCAAGTCTGTGAGCAGCACGGCGAATGAGAGGCGGCAGTGTGTCTGCAACGAATGCACACTCGTGTGCGGTTTCAGGCGGCATGGCGGACTCCCCATTTGCCGAAGACGACCCAATGACGTGCAGAGGACTCGTGCAATGGGTGCTGGATGTTGATGCAGCAGGATACTGTACATGTGCGGTTGCAACGGTCCCAAGGTACAAAAATAAAACATGTGCTGGATAAATTTACTCACCTGCAGAAACGAGTACCCGCAAGTGCTCACCAGTCTGCCTCCTGATAGTACTGTACCTAACTGTACGGGTACAGTATGCTCGCGTAGGTACCTTCTACTAATGTATGAGGTAGTAGGTATCCATGGACATGGATACCACTGCTTGTACTTCAAACAGACGGACGAGAGCCAAGGCGTTAAGCGATGGCAGTTTCAGCCGCGAATGGGAAACCATGAGATGAGGCCACAGACAGCACCGAGCTTCGCAGCGTTCCCACGTACCTGGTCGTGCTGAATTGGACTCCAAAAAAAGTCGCCACTGGCTCCAGGCACGGGAGACGGGACGGACGGGGTGTGTGATGGATGTGATGGAGCAGCAGCGGCAGCCCCCAATAACCCCAACTCAGCAACGAGGACCATGATGAATTGCTCGACAGGAAGGCCCATCAGACGGTGAGCCTCGCCTAAGGCCTCACGTCGTTCCGAGACACGCTGATGCCGCCACACTGTTACCCCATGCGAGAGCTATGCCCAGCACAGCCTAGAGAGACGACGCGACGTCGAAATGGCAAATTGGCAGCGAGCTCCGGCACCTTGCCAGAGGGCCGCTAGCCCAGGCGAGCCGCCAATCAGGTGCCCCGGGGGGGCTCGAAGAAAGGTCGGCCTTGATCCATCCAGCCCTTGGTTTTTGGGCGAGGCTCTGGGTGGTCGAGGCTAGAAGAACGAGCCCTTGGGCGGCGAATCAAACAGCTTCGCAGGCAACGCGTCAGCCCACGCACGGAGACAATCCGCTGCGTGAGCCTAGCCGAGTCAAGCCAGCTGCGTCTACAGAGCATGCACGACGACGACTCGAATCTTCGTCCTTGTCGCGGGTGGCGTGGGTGTGCCCGGGGCTGCGGTCCTGGGAGCCGGGCTCTGGTGCTGAAGATTTATCAAGTTCGGCTTGTGCATGTACAGTACACCCTCATGTACGGTATATGCGAGGTCGGGCCACCATGTAAGGCCGGTGCAAGTACAGTACAGGACGGTACATGCGACATGACATGTCAGGTACTACAGGTAGGTAAGGTACTAAGGTTAGCAGGTACCAACTCGCCATGTTTGCTGTCCCTTGCACGAGACGAGATTGGGATGGACAAGGCCAATGGCCGTTGCAATAAGGTAGGTACTGGAGGTACTGTTTAGATGGGATTCCTCAGCTCCAGTCTTCCGACTTGTATCTCTACTGTAGGCATCTTACCTATTAGTACTGGGCTGGGCCCGGGCATCGTCGGTGTAAGGTACTAGGTACTAGGTAGGTACGGAGCGCCAAGCTGTGCATTGCCGCGAGAGGACATGCACCTGTGGCATTTACACCTACAGCTACCTCAGTACCTTAGAGGTACCTAGTAAGGTAGGTCAATCAATGTTGGGCAGGAATACATGCATATTGCCGTGTGCTACACTTATTAGCAGTGCAATGCCTGCTTGAGCAGATGGACTACTGTCCTGTCCTTGTTGCGGGTTGAGCATCCAGACAAGGATCAAGCGGCTGGAGAACGTGGCGAGCCAGCAGCGGCGAGACAGGAAGCACCTGACAGTGGTGAGGGTTCCGTGGATCGATGCCATTGACCATTGACAAAATGTACGTACAGCATCAATATGAGCAGCCATGAAACATCTTTATTGACCCCCTGTCCGATTGATGCTCAATCAAGTCCCCGCAACGGATTATGATGCCTTCAGTAGTACGAGGTACATGTGGCATAGACGTGCACAAAGCACCGCGCGTGTGTGTTGCACCAGATGCGATGCATGCGCCAAAGCCTCAGAGCAAAAAAAAAGAAGCGCAGCAGCAAATACCCTTGACAGATTAAAAATAAATAAGTCACAGCAGTAGTACCCTTGCGCTGCGTCGTTTCATCCAAATAAACGCCCCCCTCTCCAGTCGCAGAGACGGATGTACTGGTGCATGTGCCGACCTGCGTGTGTGTACATGTACCGTTTGGTACCTCCGGTTATTTGAGCGGCACTCAATCCGCATCCAATGCCGTCGAGTGTCATGTCATATCGGATGTCATGCTACATGTACCTGAAGCCGCCACTGGCAATGCATGGAGTCGATACGACCAGTCCAATGCTCTCGCACAGGCCCAGAGCCAATTGCCGCCCCAGCTCACTCAATCAATCAATAGCATCAATCCATCCATTGCCTTAAAAAAAAAAAAGGAAGAAAAGAAAAGAAAAGAAAAGAAAAGAAGAGCAAAAGAGAAAAAAGCTCCATCCAGCTGTCTTCTGCATGTGGACCAGCCCCAAAGGCTCTCTCAGTGGTCCCCGTCAAACCTCGCCTACCGGCCAATGACAGCGCCGCTGCGGCCTGCACAGCCAGGCGGCCCGCCAACTAAAATATAGCGGCTTGCCCTTCCCTGAACCCCCAGCGCCAGCCCAGTACCGCCCTTGGTAGCGCATCATGCAGCGCCTACAGAGTACCGGTACCTCACTACCTAGTAGGTACAGCCAAGTACTGTACTCGCCCGCCTGGCAGGTCTGGTCCCATCAATTACAGCCTCGCCGCCAGGCCAGAGCCTTGAACCACAACTCCCCTCCCCCCCAAGCAGCCCAGCCTTACCCTCTCTCGCTCCTTTGCTGTCTCACCTCATACTCTGCTTCTCCCAGCCGGCCGTCGTTTTGTTTTGCTCCTGCCTCCTCATCCCCAGCCTCGAATCCCACAATTGCCGCGTGCTGCTTCTCCGTCGCCGCCGTCACGCTCTGCTCGTCCTCTCTCAATCAATTCAGGATTCGAAGCTGCCGACTGCTCCGCCTGGCCTCGCCCAGCCTCAGTCGTCCACCCTCTCCAAGCTGCCACAACCCGTCTCGTCTCCTTGTCGTCTCGTCTCGCCGTCTCACGTCGCTTCGCCTCTTGGTTTTTGTCGTCGCCCTGCCCGTCCATGGAACCGTCCAGTAAGAAGCGGAAGCTGGCTCCCAAGGTTAACACCTCTGTGGCTCCCAACCCTCAGCCTGCTGCGCAGTATTCCCACGAAACGGTTAGCCTTGCGTCTCCCCCAACCTCTCGACTGCCTGCGTGTTGCCCATCTCATTGCATCCACCTCCTTATCCATCACTTTCTTCGCTATTCCTCGCATTCGTTGCTGACTTTTTTTTTTTCTCGCCCGTATCTCAGCCGCCACAACAACAACAACAACAACAACAACAGCCTTACCCCGTACACGATGCCCCCATTGCCGAACGACAGGACTTCGAGGCCTTTGCGCGTCATCTGCAGGATGCGGCCATGCTGATACAGCGCCAGACGGAGCGCCCGCCTCACAGTGACGTCTCCGTCTTGTTATTAAGCTGGGAAGAGGATCGTGCAGTGGACGACGACGTTGCCGCGGTAGAGCAGGTCATGCAGAAGCAGTATGGCTTCAGCACTCAGCGCTGGCAGATCCCCACCGTGCCAAATCCAAGCATCAAGCTCGGCGTCCAGATGGCCTCCTTTCTCGAAAACGCGAGGCCCAACCACCTCCTCATTATATATTACGCTGGCCACGGATATGCCGGCCCCGATGGCCAGCTGTATTGGGCCTGGTGAGTTTTCATCCTTGGGCGCTCGCCATCCTCCCTCACTCTATTGCCTCTTCGCCTCTCTGCATCTGCCTCTACATCATGCATGTCGCCATCGTCATAATCTCTAATCACTTGTCCCTCTAGCAATGCGCGCGAGGATGCTGCCAAGCTCAAATGGGATGGCGTGCGGTGCTTGTTCGAAGATGCCCAATCCGACATTCTCTTGCTTCTGGATACCTGTGCCGATCCCGAACCGGCAGCTGCGGGCAGTCACGGTGTGAAGCAGGCCATTGCGGCCTGCTCCCGAGAGCACAAGATCCGACAAGAACCTGGCCAGCGCTCTTTCACGTCCTTCCTGGTAGAGGCACTTCACAAGCTAAGCGGGGGACAGCAGCCCTTCAATGCCCAAAGACTATACGACGAGACTCGTGCCCTCAAGCAGCAGCAGCAGCAGCAGCAGCAGCGTGCGAAAAGCCCAACTCCTACAAATGGCGAAACAGCAACAGCTCCCGCCTTGCCCATCATGCCCATATTCTTCACCCTAACTCCCGGCAAGGGGCAAAACTTGATGCTGGCGTCCATGATCGGCAGGGCGCCCGTGCCTCCCTTGAATGGCGTGGATGCGCCAGATGGGCAGAGTAGTCGCGCTCGTGAAGACCACATCATCGACCCGGATTCCGTAGCTGACATCAGGTTTGAAGAGCCCCGGATACTGGTCTGCACAACATTCGTCGGCGATGCGAGTCCAGACATGTCTTACTTTCACCAGTGGCTGCAGAACAAGCCGAGCCTCGGCGCTGCCATCGCCGTCGAGGGCATGTTCCTGGGTCCGCCCACAATGCTGCTCATCTCAATGCCCCACTCCATATGGAATGTCGTCCAGCACGATAAGGTCTGCTGCTTCTTGGGCTACATTAGTTCGCACAATATGATTCACCTGTATGAAAGGCTAATTGGGCCCGCCGGCATCCGCCCCTCTGCCAAAGAAGTAGAGGACGGCCGTATTCTGCTGGAAGCTAGGGAGTTGGCGGCGGGAACACCTTCGCGAGCTCGACGAGAGCCGGATCCATATTTGCACGCCGCGGCTCGAGATGGCCTCGAGTACAGGTCGCAAAGTAGTCCGTCTGCAGCGAACTACACTCCGGTCGCCCCTCGAGCTATTGCGCCAATCAAGCCAAAGGATGAGGTCGAAGATTCCGCAGAGATGCAAGAAGCCGCAGAGCAGCTCAAGGCTCTCAGCCATGTTCGGCCTAGAAGTGATGATGGTCCTCCTCCTCCTCCTCCTCCTCCCCCTCCCCCTCCCCCTCCTGCTGCTACTACTACTACCGCTGCTGTTGCTGTTGCTGCTGTTGCTGCTGCTGCTGCTGTTGCTGCTGCTACGCCGGCACCTCCTGCTGCTGTCTCTGCTCCGCCTCCCCCGTGCGGCATCGAACAACGCTTCCAGACGGCATCCCTGAATCGAGGCACATTGAGCCAAACATTGCACGCGATGTCAACGAATCCGGAGCCGGCGATGCCATGGCTCTGGACTCGACCCCATTACGTATGAAGGCACCTCGACGGTCTCTCCCCAAACAGGAAACTAGATGTGATCACTGTACTCATGCACCCTTCAAAGATTCCTCGTCGCTTCGAAAGCACATCGCGGCAGCCCATACCCGACCATTTCCCTGCGCCTTTTCCTTTGCTGGCTGCGCCAGTACCTTTGGGTCCAAGAACGAATGGAAGCGCCACATTGCTTCACAGCACCTCTGCTTGACATACTATTGCTGTTCAGCTTGCCCACAGAGCTCAGTGGAAGGCAAGGGTAACGAGTTCAACCGAAAGGATCTCTTTACTCAGCACCTCCGTCGAATGCACGCTCCGTTCCAGATCAAAAGGACTATTGCCAAGGGCGATAGCAAGCTCCAGGCCGAGTGGGATGCGCACGTCAAAGAGATGCAGCAGTCCTGTCTAGTTACCAGGCGACACCCTCCACAGAAGTCGGCTTGTCCACGAAAAGAGTGTAACGCCCTGTTCGAGGGGCCCACGTCTTGGGATGAGTGGACCGAGCATGTCGGGCGGCACATGGAGAAGGGCGAGGGCCAGCGGCTGGGCATCGATAAGCTGCTGGCAGAATGGGCTCTTGACGAAGGTATCATCGAGTTGAAGAGCGATGGCGAGTACCGCTTGTGCGCCACAAACGGCGTTCTCGCCAGTGGCAGCAATGGCAGCGTGAATAACGGCGTTGCTAGTTCTTCTCAACCATCTCTGGAGCACAAAGAGTCCACCGCCTCTCTGGCGGAAAATGCGTCTTCGGCGGACGAGACCCAAGCCGTGGAAGCCAAGTCGACGGATGATATGGAAATGGCAGAAGGATGAGCTTTCGCTCTTCCTCCAGCTTCAAATAAGCGATCCCATTCTGACTCTCTTCATCATCAAATTCTACTTATGCAAGTGTACACGACATCTTTCACTGCCTCTACAAACTCGAGAATGACTCACGAAAGCTACGATACGGAAGCCTGTTGTATGCATATCTCATTCCTGTCATCATCTTTTCTTTCCCCCTTTTTTGCCCTCTCGTCAGTCTTTCCTGTTTCATTCATCTTTGTTATGGTGTACTCTGAAAGTCAAAGGTTACAACTGCCCGTGGGCGTTTTCTTCTTCTTCATCTTTTATCCATCAGGCCTTCAGTGTTTATTCCCCCCCCCCCCCCCCCCCCCCCCCCCCCCCCCCCCCCCCCCCCCCCCCCCCCCCCTTTTTTTTTTTTTTTAGGTGTCCTGCTTTTCTCATGGAAGGCGTTGGTATGGTTTGAAACCGTAAGGAAAGCATCAAACGGTGATAAAATGGAGTCTTGTTTCTCATGCTACTGTTGAATAGTGCGCGCTTCGAAAGCAGGCCAATGGAGCGATTCTCACGTCGTCGAGGGCATGCCCCTATCCGAAGTTGATGGGCGAGCGGCAAGGGAGGGAATGTAGGAGGGATGGAGGATACAAGATAAGACAATCTAACAAAAGAAAAAAGAAAAGAAGAAGAAAAAAGGAACGAATCGAAAGCATGAGGGGGGACGGGGAAGGAGGGGGAGACGAGTAATATCCATGTTTCAACCTATCTATTAGAATGGTAGAGTAAGAGTGCTCCAGTTAGTCCGGATCAGCGAGTCTTTCTTTCTTTCTTTCTTTCTTTCTCTCTCTTTTTTTTTTTTTTTTTTTTTTTTTTTTTTTTTTTGCGCGTGTGTGCGATGAGTTTCTTTTTTTTGGAACATCATGAAGATGATGTCCTCTTCAAAGTATACTGCATACTACTAGGTACCTGTACCAAAGGCACTTTATCTGAATGAAGAACAGTTCGAAAGCACGATGGGCGGTATACTTAGCTTATGAGGAGCCTAAGAATAAAAAGACAGTTCAACCAAAGTCATAATTGTTCATACCCTATAACCCTATCATGCCTCCTCCCCGGAGGCAAAAAATCCTATATACACGAAGCCCAAAGGGCGTAAAAGGGGCTACACTATATCCACTGTTATACCAAGCGAGTGAACGAAAAAAAAAAAAAAAGAAGAAGAAGCCTTCTTAAACTACGCCGCAGGAAAAGCACTCTAGCCGATTCGGAGAGAGGCAGGACCGCTAAGGGGCAGGTTGACGTTGAAAGTCTGGCTGTTTGAGTTTCCAGAGCTGGACTTGGGAGTCGGGGCCTTGCCGCCGATGATGGTCACCTTGGAAATGACGAATGGCACTCGGAAGCTGAAGGAGCCGCCCAGGATGAAGATGCCCTTCTTGTAAGTAAAGGTGACGTGGGTCGTGGCTCGCTGGTGGATCGAGACGCCGTCGTCGAGGTACAGCTCGCCCGACGCAGATCCAGAGGCGTCGAGGGCGATGAGAAGCTCAAAGTTCTGCTTGCGGAGCTCGGCGGTGGTGCTGGTGGACTTGACACGCAGGGGCAGGATGACACCACCGCGGATAAAGAGAGGAATGGACGTGATATCGACATTACTGATGAGGTGGTTGGTGGCGCCGCCGTCGATTCGCGCGTGGGTGTACCAGTCGTAGAAGACGTCGTCGGGGAGATAGACGCTGACGCTAGTAGACCCTTGCTGCGTGACGGGGGCGACGATGACGCCGGGCCCGAAGAAGAACTGGAGCTCGAGGGCCCATGTGGCCGGGTCGCTTGGATAGTGGAAGAACATGGGGCTCACTGCCGGCGTGCCGTCGGTGGACTGGCGGTACAGAGCAGTGTAGATATAATCCAGCAGACGGTAGCGGATGTCAATGGCCTTCTTCGCACTGCTGGCGACCGACGGCCAGCGGTAGAACTCCTGGCCAATGTTGCCAAAGTCGTTGTGGTTGCGGTAGAAGGTGTTGAAGGCGCCCAGCGAGGCCCAGCGCGCGCAGAGCTCCTCGTTGGTGTTGCCGCCGAAGCCGCAGACGTCCGAGCCCACGAAGCCGAACTGGAAGAGGGATGTAAAGGCCAGCATTGTGCGGATAGACACGGTGTAGTAGCTCCACTGCGACATGTTGTCTCCCAGCCAGTGGCCGACCTTGGAGCCTGCACCGGCAAAGGTGCTGCGCGTGATGACCAGGGGGCGGAGACCCGGTCGACGAGACAGCATGGCGTCGTGCGAGGCTGTCGACATCATGGTGCCGTAGAGGTTGTGAGTGTCGTACATGGTCAGGCCGTTCTGGTGGATGAGGTCCGTGTTGACGGTATGGTTGGAGATGCCACCTTTGTCGGAGTTCCACGAGTCCTGGAAGGCGGCCTTGTTGTGGATGGCGTACTTGGGATACAGCAGATCACGACCAGGGAGGCCCTTCTGATCACCCTTGGCATAGTTGTTTTCGCTTCTGCCTTCACTGATCACCAAGTTGAGGGGCAGGCTGCCGCTGCCGGAATTGATTTGGAGATGCTCAACGGGACCATCGCGTTTGCCGTGACAGCCGCCGGGCTGGAAATCGCAAGGCCAGCCGGGCAGCGGGCGAGGAGGTGCCCGGACCGGCGGTGGGGCCGGAGGAAAGCCCTTGGCGGCGGAGTACGGGTCATCACATGGGAAGTTGCACGGGAAGTTGCTGGGTTCGTTCATGTCGATCCAGAGAGCGTCGATGTCTAGGCCTGTTTCAGCATTGAAAAAGGTCTGGAACTGGCCGTTCCAGTACGACTGGGCGTTGGCGGAGAACCAATCAGGGAAGACGGTGACACCAGGCCAGACGACACCAATCCAGACAGAGCCGTTAGACCGCAGCAGGAAGACGTTATCCTCAACGCCCTGGTTGGCGGGAGGATAGTCTTGCCAGGCGACGGCTGGGTCGACCATTACGACGTAGTGCTGGTCATTTGCGTGCAGGTGGTTAACGAGCTCACGCATCATGGGCATAGGGAAACGGTCTGGGTCGACGGTGAAGACACGGCGGCGGTCCATGTAATCAATGTCCGTCCACATGGTCTCCAGGGGAATGCCAGCCAAGCTGTAGTTTTGGACAACTTCGGCGACATTGAAGGCGTCTTGGTATCCGTATCTGCGAGAAAGGGGAATTCAAGTAAGCTGTTGCTCTTCAATTTCACATGAAGGGTCTGCATATTCCTGCTTACCTGCACTGGTGGAAACCCAGACCCCAGTATGGCTGCATGGTCGGGAAGCCGGCAAATTCACCATACTGCTGCACTGCTGCCACGGGAGTAGGCCCAGCGACAAAGTAAAAGTCGAAGACGCCACCAATGGTGTTGTATTCGAGATACTGCTTGCCAGAAGCGTCCTGGTTGATCAAGATGTCCATGCCATTGGAGTTGAGGAAGAAGACACCATGAGAGCCTGTGGCACGATGCTCCAAGTAGAAGGGGTGAGTTCCGTAGAGGTTCGCGTTGCTAGGGATGCCGTAGCTGTCCTGGTTCCACATCGTGCGGATGTAGTTTGTCGTCTTGAGGCGGAGAGGGTCAGAATGCTCGCCCAGGCCGTACAGGTTGGGGTTCGCGGGCAGGCTTGTCCGGAGGCGGAGGTACTGGGACTCGAAGACAAGCGCGGCGGCCGAGGTATCAAAAAGGACCTCACCAGTTTTGGCACGGGTGACTTTGAAGGAAAAGGGATTCGCCGTGTAGCTGAACTTGAGGTTGCTTGACTGGGACAGGACAGAGCCCCCGGGACGAGGGAAAACGGAGTTGGGAACCTGGTAGACCTGGTTGTCCTTGTCC
Organism: Trichoderma sp. TW21990_1; assembly: GCA_010015515.1. NCBI lineage: Eukaryota > Fungi > Ascomycota > Sordariomycetes > Hypocreales > Hypocreaceae > Trichoderma > Trichoderma sp. TW21990_1. Next base: position 234,259 of record WXUD01000017.1, on the reverse strand, counting down.
TGGATGAGGACGTGAAGGCGGTCCTCTAGCAGCATATTAGCTCGACAAGCTCAATTGGCAACGCATTTCGATTGAAGTCAGGTTGGTGGGAGGGCATTTTGTTCAAGAGGATGGCGGTAGTGGTGATAGCAAGACGTGTATGGCATGCTGACTTACCAGTCTGGTACGTGACCTGCAGAACGAGATTCTTGAGATCAGTGCCATACACATTGCAAGCAGCACCGGCCAGTGTCAGGTCGGCCGTCACGCCGGTAGACGACACGCGCACATTGGAGGCTCTGTAGCCCGGGCATTGATCCAAGGTGCCTACAGTCGCGCCATCTCTGTGGAAGAGGGCGGCGGCAGAGGCAAGCCCCGCGTACAAGATGGGCTTCCAGTAAACCATTGTCGCTGCCAAGGCGATGACAATGGTGATGAGGATGGCGGGAGGGGGTAAAGATGCTGCGGATCGTGCAGAGCCGTCCTTGGCAGCGGCCATCCTGGGGGAACCCATCTTGTATACAAATATTTGTACTCGTCCAGCTCGGAATCATCCAAGACACTGAATACCGGAGACCGTCAGATGCTCCTGCCTTGCAAGCTTAGCTCGTCAGCTGTCACCCTCGTCACATCTCCAGCGAGCGTGCGACATGGTAGATCCAAGTTCCAATTCCAGGCAGTGGGACGGGGCGGAGGAGACGAGGAGACAAGGAGACAAGGAGACGACGAGGTGCGTGGGGCATGCATCTTGTCATGCATATAACCAAGACAAGACACGGGACCCCGGGAAATGGGGCGCGACTTTGGATTTGCTCTCGTCCATGCTCAGAAGCTAGCATTTGCGTACAGTTAGGTACATAAGGTGGTAGTAGTAGTAGTAGTAGTAGTAGTAGAGGTAGTAAGCCTAGGTTAGTAGTTTAGGTCAGCTGCATGCAATTGGTCGTTGCTTGGGAGCTCTCTGCTCCGTCCAGTACAGTACGTATTATACAGTAGCGCGCGAGAGGAGGCGGAAACGGCGTTTTGGTCGGGCGAGATGCACGAGGCTGGGGGAGCTTCGGAAAAAGGGCGCGCCAAGCAGGAGAGGTGAGACGAGACAAAAATCAGGGACAACGAAGGCCGGCGGTTGGGTGAGGGCGAGATTGGAAATGTCGATCCCAGCCAGTCAAGGGCAGAGGATGAGTACATACTAGGTAGTACTACTAGGTGATGTATCGAGCCATTGATGTCGGCTGCAAAGATACCCAAAGTAGGTACCTGTATTAGTACTGTGCAGCAGCAGCAACAATAGCAACAACAGCAACAACAATAACAAGTACAATAACAACAAGTGCAACATGCCCAGATCACCAAGCGGACTCGGGTCAGAAGTACATGCAAAATTGCCATTTTACATTTGCACTTCTCATTGTCGCCAGTAGTTAGTAGCATTCAATGGGTGCAACCTCGGAGCACAGGGTTCACTGAGGTCACAAGGCACCAGACGGCTTCAATTCTCGAGGTGCAGGCCACCATGCGGGTGGAGCCCTGGGAAGCTCCAGCGCTCTCAGCGGGCTCTCAGCAGGCTCTCAACGGGCCCGGGGCTCATAGTGGCCGGTACCTGCGCAGCTCCCCAACTTCCCCGCACCAAACTCGCCGAGAAGAGCAGCACAATAGGTACACTGTAGTACTACCTCTACTACTACTACTAACTAACCTACCCTACTAAGTATGTAGGTAATAGTGAGGGCAAGGCACCCGGCGGGCCCTTTTTGCCGGCCCTAAAGCCCGCTAAGACGCTAAGCGAACGCTGGGGACCAGGACCAGCCCAGCACTGTCCATCCATAGATGGACGTTTTTCCGTCGGGAATAGGTGCCTGGTATCACCGACAACATCGCGATATTGCACGGACGCTCGCCAGACAGGTTGATGCTGGCCACAGGGGGAATTGGGATATTATCCAGGGCAAAAGAACAGGCGGCGCTACTTTGGCCGCTCCATCCAGGCGCTCAACGGGCCGAATTGCAAGGCAGCTAGTCTCATTGATGGGAGAGAGTTGGGACGAGGCGTCGGAAGCACCTGGATGCTCGCTTCGACGTAGGAAGGGAACTTTGAAGTTGTGGTGGATTCTATGACATATCCGCTGAGCCCAGCACCCTGCGCCGAGTAACAGAATTGGAAGCGAAATAGGGCCCTTGGATGTGATCTAGTTACTCTAGTATTACTCCGTAGTCGTAGTCGTAGTTGTAGTCGACTCTTCAATAGGATGATTGTCATGTACATCCCACTTCTCCCACGTCCGAGCAAAGTACACTCAGATCATCCGACGTTTCCAGCGTCGCAGCACTATCATCGATCTATCGTCATGCGAGAACCCTTGCTTCCAGCTACGGCACTGCACCCGAGACCCAAACGTGCAAAGGGTAGCATCTTGGGGTGGCATTAAAGTTTGAACTCAGGATATCGATCATGAAGGTTGTAAGTGTGCCCCATATCAGCTCTCCGCATGTGATATGCCATCTCCGTCGTGAATGCTTCTTCTCACTCTCGAAATTACCCTCTTTCCCCGCAGCTTAGTCGTACGAGCCTTTCACCTCGGGAAACACACCATGAGTCGGCATGCTCTGTCTGTTCATGTTCATCGCAAAGTTCCGAATTGTGACTCGGGGATTCAGGAGGGTGTGGTGGTTTGTCGTCTACCAACCGGCGAGCTTGGTTAGTGTCACGATCCATGGCTCATGGGATCCCGGTTAAACATTAAGGGAGAGAGAGATCTCTTGCGGTTCCACGAGGATTGGTAATGTGTGTACGGAGAAGTAGAATTTATCCGTTTATTGTTTTACAACCACAACCACAACCGCGTGCTGTTGTAATACTACCTGCATGAACTAACATCATGCTCCTGAGGCTGCTGTAGCACCATGTAGATAGAAGTGGTACCATGTGAACAACGACATTGGCACATCTCTGCCGTTTTGGCCTCTTCAGCAGCCGCGGATCAATCTATATGGTAGCCTCACCTTCTTGTATAGGTCAAGATTCCGCCTGAACTTTTTCGAAAATCACTAAGGTATTCTTCGGCTCTGCCTCGGTCTCTTAAATATGCTGAAGCCGCTGAGCTGCGATGTAACCCTGCAGCCTACATGGACTGTACTAATCGCATTACCTATGATGGGTTCTCCATTCTCTCTGCATGTTGGTCTGCCGCCCGGAACGGATACAGCTGATGAGGAACTACTGCCTGCTTCTTGTTTCTCGCCGCCAGCAATGCCGCAAAAGGACCTCGGGTGTTTTTTTTTTTTTTTTTCAGACGTTGATGTCCGAGATATCTACCAAGGCTGTGTGCGACTATTGGGCTGGGCATGGGTCTAAAATCGCAACAGCTAACCTAGAAGACGGCAGGATTCTAGCCGCCTTCACCTTGAATCTCATGAAGATAATGATATGAATCTTTGGCTCTATTGACGTCCTGCAAATGGCTCTAGGAAAAAAAAGAGATACGCATAGAAAAAGAAAGAAAAAAGCAGCCTATAAATTATTGGTATATGCGATCTAATGCGTAGATCCATTGCATGTGGCTATGTTCTCGGCAAGGGAAATAAGCTTACCTTAATCGTGGAGAAGACATTGTTTATTGAAGTGCAGGCCTGCATTCGAACCATGCCATGCTATGCCTCGGCGGTAGATTTTATAATACATTACTAAAAGGGAATGAGAACGGAAAAGAAAAAAAAAAAAAGAAGAGAAAAAGGGACAAGCCGAATATCAACCTAACGTATCACCACCAAACATTACAGTATTGCTACAGGAATAAACTCCTGATCAAAGCTGATAGTTCTGCGTACTCGCATCTGCACGTGACCCATCATTGTGGATTGATTCAAAGCACATGCTCTCATCCACGGCGCACAAAGTCTGCAGCAAGAGAAAAATGAACGGGGATCATAATATAATGTGTGATGCATAAAATAAAATGCATGCACTACTCGATGCGCACAGTAGAGAGCCAAATCGAAATGGATGATATGCTGCGAGGCGGCGAATTGCAACGCGTTGACGAGACCAGCGTCCCCGCCATGTAGGAGTACATGCAATTCGCCCAGAGGCACCGCAGAAACGGCTGTACCTGGGTCTGTATCACTCGTGAGCCAGCTGGCAGCCCCCTTGCATCACTGCGTCAAAGAAGAGCAAAAGAGCGAGAGAAAGAGAGACGGAATTGCAATCCGAACTTGCCATTGGCATCAACATCAGCATCGCATCATCACCAGCATCAACGCTCAATTGCTTTCCAGACAACCACCGCCTTGAGAAGCGCTGTTCCGCCCCCTATAACTGGACTGGCCTGGACTGGATGCTGCGGATGGCCAAAGTATAGCAGCGCCGCCACACGCTGTCCTGGTACTTGCATTGATCCTAGCGAACATTCAGCCGTGGAAGGGAGCCCCGACAATGGCAGCCGAAGCGCCAGAGCCTCAGATGTTCGCTAACCTGCACCACGATCAAGCCACGCGCGACATGAGCTTTGCGTCTCCGCTCAACTTGGATCCTCTCGCCCAGCAGCAGCAACAGCAGAATCAGATCCAGATCCAGATCCAGATCCAGGCGCAGGCGCAGGCTCAAGCGCAGGCTCAAGCTCAGGCTCAAGCTCAGGCTCAGGCGCAGGCGCGGCATCATCATCAGCAGCAGCAGCAACAACAACAGACCCTCCACCAGCAGCAACTCCAGCAACACTATCTCCAACAGCAATACCTCCAACAACAGCAGCTTCAGCAGCAGCAGGCGCTCTACCATCAGCAGCAGCAGCAGCAACAGCAGCAGATGAACGGCATGAATGGCGCCAACATGGGCGCCGTCATGCCCGCGCCCACCCCCGCTGGACACCAGGCCGAGCTCAACTACATCTATGGCATGGTCGAGGAGCTGAGTCGACAGCTGGCCGACAATAGGAGGGTTACCGAGGAGATTATCGGCGGACTGGGCAGAGTGCGCAACAAGGCGAAGGCGCAAGGCCTGACTAACGGCGACGTGATTTCGTCTGCGGCCGACGACATCAATGGTGCGTTCTCTGATCATGCCGGCATCTCTTTTTTTTTTTTGCTGAGACTGCGCTTGATCTACGATGTGCTAACTCTCTCTCTGTCTCTGGCAGCCCAAGAATCCAACCTCGACAGCATCATCTCCGAGCTCTCAGAGTCCTTCGACAGAGCCAAGCACAGCCGCGACGCAAACGCCGCCCTCCTCACCCAGTACGCCAACGCCCTCTCTCTCATGCTCAAGCAGTTCCACGACTACAAGTCCAAGCACGTCGCCGACGTCGCCGCCTGGCACCGCTCCTACCGCTCGCAGCTCGACGAGGCCCGCCGCGAGAACAGCCGCCTGCGTGAGCAGATCTGGGAGATGCAGACGCACGCCGCCCGCGCCAACGAGTCGCTGCGCAAGTTCCGCCGCAAGTACGACGAGGACGAGGAGAGGTTTGCGAAGCGCGTCGACGACACCGCGCTGAGGCAGGAGCTGCGCTTTTGGAAGCGCATGGCCATGCCCGAGCTGGAGGACGACGATCCCTACTGGAGTGGGGACGACGATATCATTGACGAGGCTGAGAAGGAGAGGCTGAGGGAGCTGGAGCTGCGTGCCGCCCAAGAGCAGCACATGGTGGATAGCCAGGGCGAGGACAGCGACGAGCAGCACCACCTGGCGTCCATGGGCATGATGGGCGGCATCGCTATGCAGAGAGAGGACATGTCTTCTGGACAGATCCTGCCCATACCGCCTCCTCGGCCGCTCAGTGCGGCGTCCAGCACGGGGTCAACTGGCAGATAACCAAAGCAAATTGAACGGGTAGGAACGGCAATCATCTGCCTAGTACGAGACATGAAAGTGTTTATGGAATTTTTTTATGCATTCAAATGAAACTTGATGATAAAAGGGGGGGGGGGGGGGGGGGAACAGGAAACCAGAGGCTACCGATATCCGCATGATGATGGCACAACTAATGGTTGGGCTGGGTTAAGAATTGTAGATATATGTAATGGCAAAATCAGTGTCAAGTCAAACTGACAATTGCCTTCTTGAAACCCAATAAAATATAACGAACATGGTACAAAGATGTACCAGCACATTGTGGGCAACTCTCTCGGCGCCTTGTTCTCATATGCATCATTTCCATTCCAATTCTCCCGCTTTCCAAGCCCTAATAATACATGCAACATAATAGCATATCGTGAATATGCTAGCAGCGAATTGAGCACTCCCCATACCTATAGCTAGGTATGTAGTGGTAGTCTAGTACCCACTCTGCTCTCGCCTGCCATCACCCTCTTCATCCCCGTTTCCTTTGGACGAAGCAGCAGCCTCGCTCGCCTCCTTGATTCCCTGCTCATCACCTCGCAGCTTTGCAAAGTACGCCTTGATATCCTCCGCGCCAACAGCCTTGCCGCTCTCCGCAAACTGCTTGAAGAATGGCGTGAGCTGCTCCTTGAGGTGGTTGTACGCCATGACACCCTCGATGGCTCTGACGCGGTCCATGTTGCGCAGGGCGCTCTCGCCGCGGTCAAGCAAGCTGCCACTTCCATGCGTCGAGCCGCCGTGCTGTGAAGCGCCGTCATCGGACAGAGGAGGTTCATACACTTCCTCCTCTTCCAGCAACTGGGGGTGGGCGTTGAGTTTGCCGTAGCAGTCTGAGCAATGGCAGAGCTTCTCGCGAAAGTCTTCTTTGAAGAAGAGAGAGAAGCGGCCCTTGGGCGCCGCGGGCAGATTGGGTAGCTTGCATGAGGTTGGATCATCTTTCTTGCCTTCCTCTTCTGAGATCTGAACTTCTGGCTTGGCGTCATCACCATCCTTGGCAGATTGAGTTGTACCGACTTCCGCTGTAGTATCTCCAGTGCCTGGTGCTTCGCTCTCGCTCTTAACGCGCTTCGCATCTGATTGCTCTTCATCCCCATCGTCATCGGCCTTGCGCTTCTTGGACGCAGCTGTGGCCGTGCTGTCGTTGGATGGCGATGACGCAGTAGCTTTAGGCCGCTCTAGGAATATGGCTGGTAGGAATCCCGAGGTTCCTGCATACTGTTTCATCCACGGGTTTGCTTCCAAGCACTTGTAACATAGGAAACCCTCAAAGTTGTCCTCATTTGGAAATCCAGGAGGCATCGGGGGTTCGTCATCCTCGTCTTCGACAGCAACATCGCCAGTGGCTTCAGTTATGCCATTGTTTGACTGCCCCTCGTCTTTCTCAGCGATAGTCGCAAGGACACCTCCGTTGGTTAGACCGTCGGTTTCCGCCGCAACTGGCTTTGATTTGCCATTGTTCATCTGCTCATACCATTTGGGCCCCATGCCCACCAGGCAGCCAGGATGATACCAGTCCTCTCCGCAACCTCCAGTCTCTTGAGTCCCTAGCCCAAGGCATTGGAACATGGTTCCTTTTTGCTGGAATGGGTCATAATCGCACTCGCAACCGCAGAAACGATTCTTGAAATTGTGGTTGTATTTGTTATTTGCATCCGGCTCCTCGGAGTGGACATTGCCCTTGGTATTGGTCTCGCTATTGATGCGCAGCGTGCATGGGCTGGTAGACGGCATGCGCGTCGTTCCGCAGTCACAGGTAAAGTTTCTCTTCTGGAAGATCTCAACAAGAGTGTGCTCGCCGTGGCATGAGACGGAGCACGCGTAGCACATGCCGGCGGGAGTCCATGCGTCTCCTGCCTTGGCCGGCGCAGGGTTGCAGGTCAGACAGGCGAAGACATTTTGTCGCAGCGGGCCGAGGATCTTGGTGCACGTCTCGATGCTCTGGACAGTATAGCAATCAGCTGCTTGTACATCGATGACGCTGGTGGCATGCAGAGTGTGGGACAAGGACATACGTAAGGCAAGGCTTCGCGCGCATCGGCCTCGAGGATTTCTTGATCACGGAGAAAGCTATCAACCATGTTAGTCGGCCGCATCCAGCAGCGGATATTCCAATCCCAGTCGCGACCTACTCGGCGGCAGTTTGAGAGTTATCCGACGCCCGTGATTGCTGGGAGAAGCTGTTGCTGCGGCCAGTGACACGTTCGGCTTTTGTCTCTGCAACGGACGGCGTGCTCATCACCGGAGGTGGAGGCGAATCGCCAGACATGGCTGCAGGTGACGGAAAATAGAATCGATGGGATGAAGAATTAGTAGCCGAAGATGGGATGGATGAACAAGTTGAATAGAAAATGCTCAGCAGGGCTGAAGGAAGCTGTCTGGAGACAGGGACGATAGCACTGTGCAGCTCCAACTGAGAGCAGTTCCGTGTGGACATATTAACCTGGACGCGAGACTCACCAAGAAATACGAGGGTAGTGCTTATCTAATTTTGTCGTCTTCCCATCAGAGCAGAACGGAAACCACTTTACGCGTCAATGACAAACGGGCTTAGCGCCCACCAATTAACGCGTCTTCAGCGCGTTCATCGCCCAGCTCTGGCCAATTGCTCCCTAATCTCGCTGCCCCCACAAACCAAGAAGCTGCATCGCCAGATTTCCATCCGTCAATCCTTGACTTTTTCAGCTTCTCCAAGCAGGCGAACCACTGACACCCAGCGGGAGCCCATTGATAGCCGCCACCATGAGGTACGTCAAACTGTTGATACGATGCATTTCCTTTTTAGCTTCTCCTAACATTCCGTCAGCTCTCCCCTTCGCGATCATCCCGCATCTGCCAATATCGGCTCTGCCCCGCGATCAGGCCGCAAGCGCTCTCGCCCTGATGGTGACGATGTTTCTACGCCCGGTGGACTGAGCTCCAGCCCGCTGCCATCGTCTCCTCCTGGGCCTTTTAACATTGCCCATGGAGTTGACGAAGACGAGGAGATCGAAGAGGAGGCGGAGATCCAAGATGACATTGACGACATTGACGAGATGGCCGACGACGACGTTGACCTGTTCCGTGAAGGCTTCGAGGCCGATTACAAAGACAGAGAAAATGATGTCTACGAAGGCGCGGGATTGGATGACGAGGGCGATTATGATTCTATGGACCTGGGCGAGCGACGAAGACTTGAGGCTCAGCTCAACCGACGAGACAGAGAGGTTGCTCGCCGGCAAAGGATCCCAGCGGCCTATCTCCCCGGGGATGACGATGACGGCGACATTGACCTCACGGCACAGCCTCGCAGGCGGCGACACCACTACGACGAAGATCCAGATGACGACATGGACGCCGACATCATGGACGAGGAGCTCTCGCTGGAAGCTCTTGGCGATGTCAAGGCCTCCAATCTGACCGAGTGGGTGTCTCAGCCCCCAGTTCAGCGAACCATCAAGCGAGAGTTCAAGGCTTTCTTGACATCGTACACCGATGCATCTGGATCCTCAGTCTACGGCAGCCGCATTCGCACGCTCGGTGAGGTCAACGCAGAGTCGTTGGAGGTCTCGTATGAGCATCTGGCCGAAAGCAAGGCCATCCTCGCCTACTTCCTGGCCAACGCCCCTGCGGAGATGCTCAAGCTGTTTGACCAAGTGGCCATGGATGTTGTGCTGCTTCACTACCCCGATTACGAGAGAATTCACTCTGAAATCCATGTTCGCATCTTTGATCTACCCGTCCACTACACACTTCGACAACTGCGCCAGTCGCACCTTAACTGCCTTGTGCGTGTCAGTGGAGTTGTCACGCGCCGAAGCGGTGTTTTCCCCCAGCTCAAATATGTCAAATTCGACTGTGGCAAGTGCGGCGAGACGCTGGGTCCTTTCCAACAGGAGTCCCATGTTGAGGTCAAGGTTACGTTCTGCCAGAGTTGCCAGTCTCGTGGGCCCTTCACTTTGAACTCTGAGAAGACCGTCTACCGAAACTATCAGAGACTTACGCTGCAGGAGTCCCCTGGCACTGTTCCCGCCGGACGTCTTCCTCGCCACCGAGAAGTCATCCTGCTGTGGGATCTTATTGACAAGGCCAAGCCTGGTGAAGAGATTGAGGTTACGGGCATTTATCGAAATAACTACGATGCTCAGCTGAACAACCGCAACGGTTTCCCCGTATTTGCAACCATTCTCGAGGCCAACAATGTCGTCAAATCTCACGATCAGCTTGCTGGATTCCGCTTGACCGAAGAGGATGAGCAGGAGATTCGCAAACTGGCTCGCGACCCCAATATTGTAGACCGAATTGTCAACTCCATCGCCCCTAGCATTTACGGGCACACGGACATCAAGACTGCAGTTGCTCTATCTCTGTTTGGTGGTGTTGCCAAGACTGGCAGAGGAGCCCATCATGTTCGTGGCGACATCAACGTTCTCCTTCTGGGCGACCCTGGAACAGCCAAGTCACAAGTCCTCAAATATGTTGAGAAAACGGCACACAGAGCTGTGTTTGCGACTGGCCAGGGTGCCAGTGCTGTCGGTCTGACGGCTAGTGTCCGTCGAGACCCCCTGACGAGCGAGTGGACACTCGAAGGGGGTGCTCTTGTCTTGGCTGATAGGGGCACATGCCTTATTGACGAATTCGACAAGATGAACGATCAAGACAGAACCTCGATTCACGAAGCCATGGAGCAGCAGACCATCTCCATATCCAAGGCGGGTATCGTGACAACCTTGCAAGCCCGCTGTGGTATCATTGCCGCGGCCAACCCGCTGGGAGGTCGTTACAATTCAATGATCCCTTTCTCGGCCAACGTGGAGCTGACAGAGCCCATATTGTCGCGTTTCGACATTCTGTGTGTCGTGCGAGATTTGGTAGAGCCATCCGAGGACGAGCGACTGGCGAGGTTTATCGTTGGTTCTCACGGCCGAAGCCACCCCTTGTCACAGGCCCGCCCGGAGGCAAATGCCGCTACCCAGGATACCGCAATGGATACCCAACAAACAGGCGCATCGAGGGGCCAGCGGGATGGGGAGATTTCCCAGGAACTTCTGCGCAAATACATCTTGTACGCTCGGGAACGCTGCAGCCCTAAGCTCTACCACATGGATGAGGACAAGGTAGCCCGATTGTTTGCAGACATGCGAAGAGAGTCTCTAGCTACAGGAGCCTATCCAATCACTGTAAGTCCAAATCCCATTGTCGTCCCTGGTCCGCGATGTGGTACTAATACGAGATATCCCTAGGTCCGCCATCTTGAGGCCATCATTCGAATCAGCGAAGCGTTCTGCAGAATGCGTCTTTCTGAGTACTGCTCTGCGCAAGACATTGACCGCGCCATTGCGGTGACGGTGGAGAGTTTTGTTGGGAGCCAAAAGGTCAGCTGCAAGAAGGCCCTGGCGCGCGCCTTTGCCAAGTACACGCTGGCTCGGCCAGGCGCCAAGAAAGGGACGAATGGATCACAAAGGCGGCCAGAAGCTGTGATGGCCTAATGGAGTTGATCAAGGATGCGACGGTAGTTGGCATGTTCATGGGGATAAGGGGATCTATGGATGTGTTTTGTTTTTCTTGAAAACACGATAATTATGCCATGGGCTAGAATATTGTGGGCGTTTGGAATTGACTAAAGTAGCATATGACTAAAACAAACTGTGATTTTCCACAATACTTGAATGTTACAATAAAATAGTGCGAATTATTTTATGGAAATTATCATGGTGTATGATGAAGAAGGTGGTAAATACACGAGTCTATGCTGATCCACGCCTTACTTTCCCTCTCCTTGTCCTATATATACTTTAGAGAAGATTGACGAGGGTTGTGCCCGTCGATTTAGCAGGGTCTGGCCATAGACGTTGGCGGGATGCTATCTCTCTCTTCTGTCGAGTGTTAGTAAGAGTGCCGGGGCGATGCTCTGAGGGCATCATATGGATTCAGCTCACTCTCTTGGAGACTTGGCCAGCGACGCTCTAGCCCTTAGTCTCAGTGCCGGCAATGCCTGCGGAAGCAGCGGCGGTGAAGATGAAGACGGTAGTAAGGAGCTTCATTTCGTCTTTTGCTAGAATGCTTGAAGCGAGGAGTCCTAGTAGCAGGATGAGTTGTCGTTGTTGCTGCTGCTGCTGTAGTCTTGATGGTGAAGTGTTTGATGAGTAGACGAGCAAGTAAGAGTCGCCGTTTATATATTGGTATCCGGTCACTTGGTCGTCCACCATGATGTGGATTTTTTTCTGGACCGTCGGGCGGTACTGAAAATGGCATCCACTTGGATTACATGGGGAGGCATGATCCTGATGGCGAAGTTCATGATATAATGCATCGCAGTTTACGGAGTACATCCTAGGTGGGATAATAAAGATCCACACTACTACATGTTTGCGTGTCAGATCTTTGCCACTTACGATGACATTTAGGATATTTGAGATACGGAGCGGAGATGACTATTCAGTCTCATACAGGGGAAAACCATCTGAGGGCCTTGCACAGCTTCAGCTTTCGGATTATACGACTACTCCGTACTCTGCGTGGCCTGTCAGCCTCACAATTGAGCTAACGATTTAAAGAAGAAAAGATTATTGAACTCTGCCTATTATGTCACCCTCTCCAACCGGAAAAAGATCAGTGAGTCCAAGGATATGATATCTGCTTTGAGGTTTAAATTTGTAATGTGATACATGAGGACCGCGCTTTAAAAATTATCCCGGCGGATGTACGGAGTATTCCCTCTCGACAGAGGAAGAAATGCCCTGCTTTAGAGGCATCTAGGGTCGCTCTTAGCCTGCTGGAAGCATATTTCATTCCTCTAAATCCTATACCATACTATAGATAATAGCACTGAAGACGGCTATTTGGACTGGGGTAATCAAATTGGTGTCTGGAATGGTCCATGTTTCGTAGAGGGGCCTAGAAGGAATGCGAGATATGGTAATAGAATGGTTCTGCTTGGGGGTGAAGAAGCATACATGTATCACTCATACACGCTATCACTATCCGCCATGGGACGTGGAAGCGTAGAAGTTGCCAACCCTCTCAAGGGATTATAGCCTTAGAATATTAAGATCAATAAAGATTATTTAGTATTCTGTCCTAACTCTAGAGTAGGAGATATGGCTGCTGCAGCTCATATTTTCCGCGAGGATACCGAGGATGGCAAGCCTGTTAAGTTACTGGTGGTGTTCGTTTATATTTGGGGAAGGGAGCGGCGGTCATACAACTGGTAAAGCTCGATCCGTCGAGAATGCTTTTGCTAAGATTATCAATGGGGTGGATAATATGATTGCTATTGCTGAGAATAACTAAGAGGAATTAACTACCACCACTTTCGACGATGGAGCTTTGAGTGATATTCTCCCGGGCTTTCCTGAGAAAATCGAGGGCTAATTGTTTCCTTGTGAAGTATTTCTCAAATTGTTATTGCTTCCCTTCCTTCTGTACATACTAACCGAAGATAGGGATATCGGCAATACCCACACTGGTATCTATCCCGGTAAGTAAAGAACTGATAAACTCTTCTCCATTGCTAGATTGCAAGTATATGTTAATAAACTACGCCCATGTATGCATTATGATGACCTTCTAGAGTAGAAGATAGCTGAGGTGTGCATGGAGAACTACGACCCCAGATTACCAAACTCACCAAGCACGGTGATGTGCTAGTAACCGGTTTCAACTTTGGGTGTGGCGAGTGATTGTTTGTCTGCGCATAATCATGATTGTTCCGGCCAACAGAATGGTGGTGGATCCCCTCACATGAAGTTCTCGTGGGCAAGCCGCCACCGTTATTCTGGGAAGAGGTATTCCTCTTGTTGTTGCAGGATGTCTCGGCAGAATTGCAGTCACAATAGAATCAATAAAGTATCGGCCCCCCTCGGACCCCTGGCTTGGTTGAGCGTCTACGCTAGTCGTTCAAGGATGACGGTCAGAAGCCTCTGACTCGCCGCACGGGCTGGAAGCTTCTGTGGAATGTCTGCCGCTCTTAGGCTATGATTACAGAGAAGGATGGCACCATCCGGGAGTACAAGGGTAGCGAGATGCCTCCTAGCGTGCAAGAGATTATCAGCGTTAAGGGCTGGGAGGACTGGGTCAGGTCCAAGCTTCAAGCTTGGCTTAAATAACTGCGAAAGAAATAAACCGGCATCTCGACAACTTTGGCAGCCCGAAGCCATTTATGAGGGTGAGAAAAGGGATCTGATGCTTGCTTGTATAATCTATACTCTCTTTGAATTGATGAGAGCGTCGTCCACTCAGGTTATTCTTATATGCCCTACGGAGTACTCTATATGTCTCACGATGATACGGAGTAGACAAGAGTGATATTCATATAGTTAGAGATTTCTTGTGTATTTAATACCCTCTTTGTTCGCAGAAGATCTAAGACGTGCTGCCTTATCCCACACGACAGCGTTATTAAATAGCTACCGTTCATTGAATGCCACCATATTATTTAATATATAAATTACCACACTCTATACCCTTGTCGTCAACTTTGACCCAACTTTAGCAATCCTTGCTGCCAAAGCCATTAGTGCACCGAGTAAAATACACGAAGCTGCAAACATTTGGGCTCCTAAGTAGCTCCCATTTTGTCTCTCTATTATGGCACCACAGATTGCAGGGCCCGTGAGTGTTGAGAAACTAACAAACCCAAGAATCATCCCGACGCGTGTCCCGGTTCTACTGGGGTCGGGTGTCATGGTTGTGGCGACGGCCGGGAATAGTGCCTGCAACGCTGCAGCAATCAATCCATAGACAATGGCGAATGCATACAGCCCAGCAGTCGATGATACTGCCGCCCAGCAGAACACGAGTAAGCTGGCAGCGAAGCTCATTGGGATGAGCATGTTGAGCATTCCAACCCATTTGTCAGCCACAAGGGTTGGCAGGACACGTCCAACGATGCCCACCCCGTTGAGAACCATGAGTAGATTGATTGGCTCTTTAGTCCCGATCTTGTCTCGCGAAAAGGTTCCAAGATAGAAGAATGCAAAATAGAGACCCCAAAAATTTAAAAACATGCTCAGAGAAAAGAATAGAAATGGGACGTCACTGAAGGCTGATTTGTCTGTCCACCCAGCCGTTTTGCGTGGCGGGAGACGTGGTTTGAACCAGATTAAGCAAGGGATATATGTGGCGAGCATGATGAAGCCCATGATTCGGAGAGTCCAGGAGAATCCAAAATTGTTGTGGAAAATGAGCCGGTTTATCAAGACGGGATACACGAGCCCTCCCACAGCGGCACCGGCAGCTGAGAGGCCGACGGCGAATGCTCGATACTTCTTGAAGTACTGGGAGAGGACAGCTATGGCTGGGCAAAACGTCAAGCCGTTACCGACACCGAGGCAAACAGACTGTGCTAAGAATATCTGCCAGTAAACCGTGCAAAGCGATGTTATGAAGATGCCCAAGAGTTGGAGGAGCACCCCGCATGCAAATGTGATTCGAAAATAGCCGGCATCGGTCAGACGCCCTGCGACGGCGCCAATAGAGAAGAGGAAGAAGACCTGAGCACTACCTATCCAGGAGATTGAAGACTGGGATTGTCCAAGAGTCTGGGTGTAATAATCTTGAAAGACGCCATAGCCGTTTGCCACGCCCCAGGTGTTGAAGATAACGATGTGCATGAGCAGAACGTGCATCCACGCAGTGAAGCCGCCATCGGGGGGATCATCGAGCTTGTTTTCGAGCTCTTGGCTGCTCAGAGCCACCTGATCTGTATCGCATAACACGGTTTCTATTGCTATTGCTTCCTTTTCGATCCCCATTATTAATGACTGATGTTTGTAGTTGTCCTCTCGTCAACTTTCGTGTAAATGATCCTCGTGCTAATATTGACAACGTGGTGTAGGCATACTGTAAATGCACACAACAGAACCAAGATTCTTTCTAGCCGGGAAATGAGCGCAATGCAAGTTTCCCATCGTACTTAAAGCAAAGAAAAGTCTGTGTCCATACCTCCTTGTTGTTAATTCCATCCATGTCAAAAAGCAGATCTCCGCCCCGACAATACCCCCATCCGCTCTATGCGTGATACCCGTTAGTTACCGTTATTCCCGCCAACGCTATTTCTCATCCAGCAGGTCGTCCCCGTAAATCAGCCCGATTCTCGCCAACGAAACTCCGTTCAACGTCTTTTGGCAAATCTACCCCAGCGTCTGACGACAATTAGGGAAAGGAATTTTATTTTATTATATTTTGTTTTTACCAAAAAATACAATAAAACTGTCCAACTTACATAATTTCCTCTGCCAGCTGATTCCTCGCGGGGCTGAAGCCGGAACCAGTTACATTATGACTCGACTGGAAGGGCGCAAACGATCGAAGATTGCATGTCAGACGTGTCGCGACCTCAAGCGGAGGTGTGACGGCGCTCGCCCGTGCGGCACATGCGTTCGATTCGAATATCATTGCAATTACCCGGTGCTCAGGAGAAGAAGAGAGCCGGATCGTAACCAGGGGCCGACCGGAGATCCGGCACCGGCACCACCGCTGCCGAATTTGAAGCCTTCCCACGACGACGTTGTATCATCGACGGCGAGTTCGCATGCTCAAGCGCGTTCAGTGGAGGCAAACTCATGTCCGGCATTTGTAAGGACGATGGCTCTGCGGTTAGATCCAAAAAGAAACCCTAGGATGCACAGCTTTGCCTGGAATGCTTTTCTTGGATCGCGACGGACTTCACATACTCCGCTCGCCCAATCCATTACAGACGTGGTATCCCAAAAGAGGTTACAAGATCTAGCAACCACATATTTCCAAAAAGTCGACCCAGTCTATGGATTCATCGATCGTGAACAAGTCTCCCACTGCATCCAGCAAAGATGGATCACTGGAAATGCCACACACGTGCAAGATGCTGTATTGTGTGGTATCGCCGCCCTGGGATGCTTGTTCTCGCAGATACATGCCAACGCGGCCGAAGATGCGATGGTAGAGTTGGCAAGGGTCTTGCTCGAGAAGACCTTATCTAGCCCCCCATCCGCTGATAGCATCACAGCATGGCTGCTCCGCGTCATCTACCTCAGGGTTGCGGACACGCATTACGCTGCTTGGATGGCGAGCTGTACCGTGATGCACATGATAGATGCTGCTGGATTCAATATCGAAGCCCCCGAGGAAGCCGTCATTCCCTCTTCCCACCAAGAGGTTAGCCAAGATCTAAGAAAGAGGGTAGTGGCTATTGCCCAGCATCTCAACATATGGATGTCGTTTGACATGGGACTCACTCGTGTTGCTCTACCTAATACAACCACGGCAATACCTTTGGCACGAGAAGGGGACTTTACCAGCGAGCTAATAGAGTTGCTTCCGTTCTCAATAGAGCTCGATCCTCAAAGAAAACCTACGGCGTTTGAGCTAGAATACGCACTTCAAGTAGTGCTCGGCCGCATGCATTCTAGCCCGCCTTCAATTCTCGCCCAGTGCAACTTGGCGCTTTGTCTTTGTCGCCGACTGCGGTCAATGGACGTTGCTCTGACAGATTCTGTGCTCCAACAGGTTCTCATGCTCACGTCTAATGGGATTCGGGCCGCCCAATCAGTGTTAGCTGCACGTTCTCCTTGGCATCAGATGACCTATGTGCCTTTCCAGATTGTGTGTGTACTTCTTGCTATAGATACGGTTTCTTCAATATCCCAGCTGCGGGACGCAATGCAATGCCTTCAAGAGGTATGCGCCATCTATAACACGGAGGCAACACAGGAGGCATTGAAGACAGCACGCTCACTTGTTCTACTACACCAAAGGGGCAAAGAGATGTTTGCTTCGGCTTTGAGTGAGATATTGAAGAGCCGCCCAATGAGTCCCATTGCAGGTGTTACAGGCAATTGCCCTGTGCCAAATGATACAACTGCCATGAATAATTTCACGGATCAATTTTTTGGCCTCCAATATAACGATATGGATCAGCTTTTGAGCGCTGATTTCTTCTGGAATATTACCAACAATAGGTTTTAAAAGGCATTACATGTATGTTTTTGTACAGCAGACTTGTATTCGCTTAGTAGTAGTCTATATGGCAGGACCTGTATCTCATAATTGCTTACAAAGTTATAAATTAGCTGCCTGATAAAGATTGAATAGCAACCCGATACTTAGGGGATGACTTGGGAGACACTGGAGAGTGGCATATCTATCCATAGGGAGCAGTGGACTGACGATTGACACAGATTTGTATTTTTTTTTAAATTCAATAAGCTATAATTATACTATGCGATGGATCATCTTCTGATGTCCTTGTCTTGATTTATTTGGTATTATCTATCGTTGCAATAATGGAGCATTAGTAACCAGCAGCCCGCAATGCTTGCTTCCCCTGCCGTCACGGCAAGAGACGCTGCGATAGATCTCTGCCCACGTGTCAGCTTTGCATCCGTAGGGGAGTAGACTACTGCTACCAAGAAATATGTTGTTCTGCCGGAGAGCAATGAAAGGATCAAAGACGGTGTACTGGCAGGACGGGATTCGTTGATAAATAAAGCAACTGGTAGCGACCGATCAAGTGAATGGGGGTAACTTGCACCCAAGATTTTCCGCGAAGCAAATTTAGAGATCACGCGCGTCTGCATCGCGATTCCTAGCGATGTTGGTGCCCTCGCAGGAGAATCTGAGCAGATTCGCGATATATCTGCTGCATTTTTCTCACAAGAGGTTATATGGACGCCGGTCATCTTTCGGAAGAATTTCTGCAACATTGCTCTTAATTCATTGTCCCCACGACGCGCTGAAGGAATTCTATTCTCGCTATGTATGAAGCTATACTGTACCCCCGCGGCGCAAGATGATAGCGATGGGAAAACGGCGCCCTACAAGACAGCAAAACAATTCCACTCTGAAGTAGGGACCACTACGGTCATATCTGTCTGTATATTGTAATCTGCGATTTTGATCGCCGCTTATGAGATTGGACACGATATCTATTCTGCTGCTTATTTGACCGTTGGAGCCTGTGCCAGATATGACATCGCGCTGGGCCTTTATAAGTTGCTTGATGATTTAACAAGGGAAAATAACGCAAGGAAACCTTGAAAATGGAAGTAGAGGAGATGGGGAGAGTTTGGTGGGGGATTCTCATCTTGGATCGGTATGCTTCTCATTGGTTTGGCATATTTGGGAGAGTGAAGAGCGCTCACTTTCTCTGTATGATGACTCAATAACCTGGGATATAGATTTCTCAACCTCGCAAATCCACTGAGAGGATTAATAATAAAAGATCCAGAGTATGATAATCACCTTTCAGTAGACGACTGGACATTCTTAAATGCGGTGAGACCCTTTTTTAACTATACAGTGAAAGGAAAATTCCTCTGATCGTCTCCAAACTTTCAGACTGCCAAACCTCAAGACAATCTCAAAATATCTGCTGCGTTTAATCTTAAAATGTGTATGTTTACACGGTTAGCCTAAGCAACCTATTTGGTAAACCAGGCTCTCAAGTTCGTGTCATCCCTTCCACCGCCGGGCGACGCAAACGATACAGTCGACATTGAGAAGGATGCTGCGCAGTTATGACGTACAATCTGCGCCTTGATCTCTGTAACGAAGACGGAATTCGACGCTCGTGATCTTGCAACTTGTTGTCAAGCTGCTATTTCCTATTTATGTGCTGCTACTTGGGGAAGTCTGATAAGTTTTGACCTATGTTTAGTGCCATATTATTACTTCAGGATCATCACTGGCGCGAGTGCGCATCAATTCCACTGAAGACGCGTACAAAGCTTCCTCCTTGGGATCTGTAATGAATTCCCACCAAGAGAGATTTGCGCGCGTACATTCCTTGCCACAGCTTCTTACCAGGATTATTTACCAAAGAACAGGATTTATCAGACCACCTCGTTTGGTGTTTCCGCTTTTTTGTCTAGTGGCATCCCATTTTCCGTGGAGATGACATATGAACCGTCGTCTGTCAAAATTGAGTCATTCCGGGTAAAGCCTACTCAATGTCGAACCATCTGTTGTTACATATCGTATCAGCGATTTGAAAGTCTATAGTATAAAATTTTCTTCGATGTCAAGCGTGTTAAAAGAAGCTTTACGTGGTGTCTTATTCTCAGGCCCTACTTTGCTTCGAAACTATATCATGAGCTACTTCAAAATGCCGTCATATCTTATCACAGGTGCTAACCGGGGACTTAGCCTAGACTTTGCCATAGAGCTGGTACGTATTGTTGTTTAGTTTTGCCATATGTGATAATATTGATCGTACGATAGCTTAAAGAACCTGATAGCTTTGTTGTAGCAACCGCTAGGAATCTCAGCAGCTCAAAAGCATCGGAGAATCTCAAGGCTAGGCACCCTGAGCGTGTTGAGTTTGGCTTGTCCAACTAGATGTCGCTAAACAGGACAGCATCAATAAATATGTGAAAGAAGTAACCGATCTATTACTAAATGGGTTAGATGACCTGATTAACAATGCAGGTATCAGTAGTGACCCATTCAGTTGTTGAGATACAATGTAAGCCGCAAATCTCCTTCACAGTGCAGTACTAATACTAGCCATAGGGATGTTGATGTGATGATGCAAGAGGTGGCTTTCAGCGTAAGACACATATTTTAGTCATCCGATCATTCTATTCTCTCATACTTAAAAGCCAACAAAAAATGGTTCTTGTAATTTCATCAGTTTTAGGATCATTTGAACTGGAACCATCGCTTTCCGCGGCAAACGGCTATTCGATACATATCTAGAGCCGCCCTAAACATGTAAGGCACCGCTGTATAGTACCTTGCAGTTGGTTTGAGTGTTAAAGAGGAGCAGGGCTATCCGAAAATGGAACGGTGTTATGATAGATGGTGCTATCATGACTCTTCTCCACCCTGGTACTTCTCACTCAATGTAGTCCGTCATAGAGCTCGTATGCTGAGATACTCTAGGATATATGGGAGAAATTAATATCGGTAGCCCTGTTTTGGATTTCATGAAGAACCATGTACCTCAAGTTCCGATTATCAGTGTCGAGCAATCTGCCATGGGGAGCATGGAGGTATTAAAGGGAATGGAATGGCTTACCAAGACCATGGAGCGTCCTATGACTACGATAGAACAAAGCTACCTTTTTGAGTTACAGAAGGTCATTGATCATGCACGGACTATACTATGTAAAGTCATGTCTTATAAATCATTTTGCCTTCCACGCAGCTCATATATTGGGGGTTGGGTAATCTTAGCCACAAGTGAAGCACCTGACGCTAAGACTGCAGATTGCATGGGTTTTAATATATGCACAGGTAGCTATAGAGGGAAATCCTTACATAAACATTGCGCCGCCACGACAACAGCAAAGTCAAGCTATTCATTCATGTCCTCAATAACGGGTTTACTATGAAGAACATATGTATTATTATGGCTATCCCCGATAGGTGTAATAATACCATCGTTTCTCTACTCCTGTGTGAGACCTCTTAGGTTGCGAGTGATGGTGATGACGACAGACATATGATGCACCTGTTGATTACTGAGCACCCGACGGCTGTGCAAGTAATCGCCGGAGACAATGTAGTCTCGATGTAGCCTTCCAGCATAACACGAGGTCCATTTTACCCATGTCCATAGGCCGTTCATCGCGTCAACCGAGAGGTTGCGCTGACCAGCAAAATGCGCGAGTACCACTGGTGCAGAATTTCCACCGGCAGCGGCATCGGGCCCTTGTCGCCTTCTACCTTGCAGTGGGTAGGGAAAAGACAACTCTTGAGAGTTAGTCGAGCGACTTGAGCGTCGTGGTCAACAACGGCGCCAATGGCGAACAAACCATCAGTAGGCCGTCCACCCTGTTCCCGAGGAGAATCGCCAGCGCGGACTAAAATTTCAGTTGGCGTGCGATCGACGACTTCAAAGTGGTCTGTTATAGCTGTTCCGACCTCATATGTTGAGGTAGCGAGCTGGTCACGCGTCCATAGCTGCGAGGATGTCTCGGGACCGTACCATTTGCGATGCAAGTAATGTCGCTGTATCGCATAGCCTGACTTTTATTAGCACAAGTTGCTATACTACTAATACGAGAGCTGAAAACGCTGGTGAGGGGCTGAAATAAATAAATAAATAAATAAATAAAAAAGACTCACCCCAGCCATGCCACACGCCACGGCAGAGCTCCAAGGCTAGATCCCCCTCATTTTGTAGTAATTCTGGACGGATGCGATTCAGAGGGACGGTCTTGACGCAGATGTCATTGGTAGCTGCGTTTCGATGAGGATTATACTTCTTGTATGAACTGGAGCTGTACAGCGCGTCGTCGAGAGGAATCGGCGTGATGATGCTTGTTACCGTGTGAATATAGCCTAGCGCAGCAGCTGTGCCGACACTCACTCCAACGACGGCCTTGCGGATGATGCCCATGATGTGAAGCGGTCGATACTCAGGGAGTAAAGATATCGAATGATGGATCTGTTATTGTAGCGTCGGGTGAACGGCCGACTCCATGTGTGTTGAAGAAAAAGACAAAAAGAGTTTGAGTTTTTACTGCCATGTGTGGTTCGCACTATCTGCGCATCCCGTAGCAACGAGTGTGATCTCTCCAACCTCTTAGCGTTGTTGTCAATTCTGGCCCACCATAACCTGGGACCTTGGTAATTACTATTGGTTAGTTTGAAGACATTCAAAATCGAGACCATCGATTTTGTGCAGCGTATCACGTACCTCTGCCATCTACTGAAATTGATACCGAAATCAAGTACTAGAAACTATGTACTTTGAGATACATAAGCTGCATGCACGTCATATGATTTTGCGCCCT
Organism: Trichoderma sp. TW21990_1; assembly: GCA_010015515.1. Taxonomy (NCBI): domain Eukaryota; kingdom Fungi; phylum Ascomycota; class Sordariomycetes; order Hypocreales; family Hypocreaceae; genus Trichoderma; species Trichoderma sp. TW21990_1. The sequence continues at coordinate 211,759 of WXUD01000017.1, read as the reverse complement.
GGGGGATATTGTCCAGCATATTGTGTATTTTTAGTAATATTATTATAGATGCATACACAGGACAAGATGGACAAAGCTAAGAAAGGTGAATATTGCACGCTAAATTGGTCTAAAAAGGCAGCTCTAATCCTGCCACTACTCGGTATCACAGCGGCTGCTGATTTCCAACAGGCCAGAGGCTGGGTAGAAGTGAACATTTTCAATGCGTAGCATTGAATCGATAATCCCAGGCCACCAGATGATTTCTGTGTCTGGAGCAGAAGTGGACACGAAGTATATTGGTATCCTCATGGTCGATTCCTCCCTACGCCGATCATCTCATTTTTGAGCCCTACAGCCTAGTAAATTCAGTCGTAGAGTTGTAGCATAATAATTTGGATGCGGATGTTGGCCTCAGATGGGTCATCTCAGCGCAAAGGGTGGATGGCGGACAATAAATGCACATTAGAGCGCACTAATGACTCGAATGGAAGAGCTTCATAGTTGGCAATAGAAAGCATGATAAATCATGTAATCTCTATCCCGGTTTGGTTTCATATGTGTCATCTTAGGATGTGAGGGCGATTGCATGTTGGCTACATCTTCGCGGGACGCATGGTTCGTGCTTGACATCTACAAGTACTTGATGAGCCTCGTGAGTTGCTCCCTAGTGTACCACAAGTCATTTATTATTGTGCTTTGGCTGAATCAGAGTTTCCACTCTTGTGACGGGATGAATTAAATAAAAAATAGGACACTGCTTTTTACTAATCTGAGTACACAAATGCGTCCCAGGTGGCCCTCCATATCCCTTACTAATCTCATTGTTCAGTAGGCTTGGCATCAGCATTGCTTCCAGAAAGGCAGAATAAATCTGCCTGAGAGAAATATTCTCGGGCTTATTTTACAAAGAAATGTACTGAATCATGATTGTGAGTCGTGACGTCTATAATGGATATCATGTTTCGCGATGCACGTTGGTAGCTGGGTTGGGATGCAAACAGTCCATAGCAAAAACACAGCTGAGTCGTAAGATTTCACGGTCTAAGTCTCCCTTTGAGCAGAAGGACAGCCTGCCAAGACAATCCCTCTAGGAGTCTCTGTATAGTCATGCCTGGCTATACATCATTACAGAAAGGAGCTTGATATCGGTACATTGAATGCAGATGCTACTACGAAAAGCCCGCAGAGCTTAGGCTATGAAATTTCGAGCTGAAGTTGACACTAGACAGACTAAACAACTGTTGGTGATCTGGCTTCACTTCCCTGGCCGCGATTATAGGCACCTCGGATATTAGAGTTCGTTTGGCGAACTTGATGCGAAAATACTACGCTTCGACGATGATGATTGCCTTGTCCGTACTAAACAAATGGCTCAGCTTGAGTCAACCATGGCGTCGGAATCTCTAATATCATACTTGCATACTTCAATAGGTAGCTTGCCTACTTAGCACAATAATGCGGAGGGCAATTGACCTCGACCTCCGCCACAATCGGTGCTGGCTATAAAGTATTAGTGTGCTCCAGATAGCTCAAGTCCAGCCACCATACCCTACCCTTGGCTTCCCCCAGGCACAAAAGCATCCGGTGATACGGGGCGCTCCGTGCTCTAACAAAAGATCCGGCCAGGATTGCCACGCGCAGCCTTAGTGCCCGGAAGCTTGACCGACAAATATTTTCTTCCGGCCAACGGGGAGCAAACTTCGCACCGAATATCGGATAGCCGGTGCCGTAGCGTCATGCTACCATGTTGCTAACACTTAATCTTTAGCCACTAGTGCCAATTCCACACCAAACTCTGGATAGATAACAAGAGGGTTGTGTTATAATGCAACGCACAGGAACAGTGGTCAAAGCTGCTGTGAAATGCTCAGCCACCATGGGATAGCCTATTTGTCATGAATCTGATATCTTGTCTCACATTTCAACCCCTCAACTGATGATCAACGGTAAGACATCAACAACACGTGATACATATTCGTACTCCATAGGTACTCCGTACATTACAACGAAATACTACTATACTGGGCTTCATATCGTCCCCACCTTGCAGTATCAATGACTAGCGTACGTAATTTGCATTCTACATTGTCCAGATGGGGCAAGAATCGGATTTTGTGAGCCGACCGCTTCCAGCAGTCAGACCTTCTAACTACGGGAAAGGCAACTTGGTTCAGGCGTTTGGTAGCGCACTGATGATAAGCCTATACTTCGTACTCCATACAGTCTTCCGGGTCGCGTGAGATGGCGTACAAAGGGTGCCGCTAAAAAAAAATGTTTGCCCGAGCAGGGGTATTGTTCCAGGGAGTTGTCTTATCTGAAGAGGGAAAAAAAAAGGAATGGATGTTATGTAAAAGCACCTGCTCCGCACTGACTTGGAGTCCCAACAGGGAAGAACAAAAAAAAAGGTGCACTCTCACATCTTCTCCAGGCTTTCACAGCCAGATCTTCACAAATGGATTACGACCCTGAAAGCGGCCATAGGGCAGCTGGCCATCCTGCCCACGAGAAGGATGTCACGGCTATTGTATCTGACGATGCCTCGGGACAGTCTCTCTCTGGCGGACCAAGGAGTGGTTTGCTGTTTCGGCTGCGCAGAATGGAGGCCCAAATGGACAGTAAGCTTGGAATCGAATCAGAAGCCATCAACCGCAAACAGGAAGAAGACAAAAAACCGGTTCCATGGATAGAGCAGTTGACGATGGCTTTGCTCTGGGCTAGCGGAACCATGAACACATCTTGCTTTGCAACAGGCTTTCTAGGCGCCGAGTTTGGTCTTGACCTTAAGCAAGCGATTCTTGTCACAATCTTTGCCTCGATTCTTGGTGGTGCTGTTACCGGCTACTGTGCAACCTTTGGAGCTGCGACTGGCTTGCGACAGATCAGTGTGAGCCGCTATAGCTTTGGCTGGTGGCCTAACAAACTCATTGCGCTACTCAACAGCATCCAACAGATGGGCTGGGCCGCTGTATCATGTATCACGGGTGGCCTCGCCTTGACCGCCGTGTCCGATGGTCATGTCTCACTGATCCTCGGCATCGTCATTTTGGCTGTGGTGGCACTAGCCATCTCATTCATCGGATTGAACGCTATCCTGGTTTACGAACGATACGCCTGGATCATCTTTTTCGTGATATTTTTGATAATTTTTGGTGAAACTGGCCGATTTGCAGACAACACTTCACCACCGGCTGCTACAGGTGCTACCCTTAGTGGAGCTATTCTCAGTTTGCTGGCCATCGTGTACGGTTCAAGTGCCTCTTGGTGCACCATGGTCAGTGACTACTACGTTCACTATCCGGCTAATGTCAGTCGTGTCAAAGTCTTTTTGATGACTACTCTGGGAATTGCAATCCCTACGTCGATTGGCATGGTCGCTGGTTGCGTTGTTGCTTCGGCCTTGAATACGAAGCCCGAATGGAGCGATGCATATGACCAAGGACTGGGCTATCTGATACAGACAATGCTGTATCCTCGAGGATTCGCGAAGTTTTTGCTTACTTTGCTCGTTCTATCTGGCATCAACACCAATGTTATCAGTATTTACAGTGCTGCTATTTCATTTCAGCAGCTCTCACGACCCTTCGCTCAAATTCCCCGATTCATCTGGACAATTTTCTGCTTTCTTTGCATTCTTGCTTTAGCTCTTGGCGGCCGAGAGCAGTTGAATGCCTACTTGCAGAACTTTTTGAGCCTTCTTGGATACTGGTGCACTAGCTACGCCATTATTTTATTCGAAGAACATTTCATCTTTCGAAAGGGAAACTTCAACAACTACGATCTTGATGGTTGGAATGACCCTGAACGACTACCGCTTGGTATCGGAGCTTCGGTTGCATTTGGCCTTGGAATTGTGTCTTGGGTGATGGGAATGGACGAAACGTGGTACATCGGACCTCTTGCGAAAACCATCGGAGACTATGGCGGCGATGTTGCTAATGAGTTCACGTTTGTGGTCACGGCATTGACCTATGTACCGGCCAGATACCTAGAACTAAAGTTCTTCGGCCGGTAAAAAAAAAAAAGTCGGTTTAGATATACAATAGCTTTACGATTTTTTATTGAGAGGTCTTCTACTTAAAGGAGGCATTTATCAGCATGGTGGCCTATTTAGCAGGCTTGATGAAGGCAATAAATTCTCAAATGCTCACCTCACGTCCTTTTACAAGGCGATGTAGATAGACGACATATTTTAATGAACAAAACAATTTACGATCAATATCTCTCCTAATTGAATAAACGAAATCTAGTTTCAACTTTGGCCTGAACGTGGTGGCAAATGCGATATCTCTCGTACCGGTGCCAATATCTTTTCCTCTTGAAGTTTTATGCCAACAACTTCAAGTCTCGCAGCATTTCTATGATGCATTTAAGAATTTCTTTTGTCATTATTCTCAAATTCCACCTTATTTTAGCTTTCAATTGGGAGTACTTACATGATAATAGTCAAGGTACTCCTTTCGATATTTGCGTTTGGCAATGTTTGCCGCAATTTCAGTAGCATTTTACTGTCTTACGAGGCTATTAACATATAGCCTTGAGACTTGCAAAGACTGGTTGACCTGAAAGTCCAACAATTGTAATGGATAACTTCTCCTCTGTCACACATCCAGGCCTTCACCTGTATAGATCCAGGTGTAGCTTAAGATTATGCAAGTATTGCGTTATGGGACTTATGTCAATGTACAGTCCTCTAGAATGAGGGGGCAGATTCCATTCAAAATCCTTGGATTTATTGTCGGCTTGGGTGGGTTGCAAATCTCGTGGCCAGCATTTCCTAAAGCTTTCACTATAATCTTAATAGCTCATCGGACAGGTGGGCTAGGTAAGACAACGGCGTCCGTTCTTAGAACACTACGGGTTGGCTTTTCTGAACTTCCAAGCTTCCTAATCTTTTCATGCAGTCAAATTTCGTGTCCGTCCCTCCGTGGGAGTTCGATAAACATTGAGTTATGCAACCAAGGCTGATTGCTCAACAGAACCTTTGTTATACACGCTAATGCCCAAAGGGTTTTAACTGGAGGTGCTACGATAGAGAGAATACTCTGTTGATTATCCATGCTGTTTGGAGCTCATAAGGCAATCGGCCAGTAGGATATTGCAGGTCACATAAACCATTGGAACTGGATGGGGGGAGGGGGGGGGCGAATCCAACTCCCAATGTTGGTCCCAATACCCACAGGGTGACCTCGAAGACTGAGCAATGAACCTTCGCCACCGCTGCTACCTCATGCGCTTAGGTGGTGATTTTTGGCATTCAGCAGATATCAAATAATATTGTTCCCAGTCTCTGGTACATCAACGATGATAAAGCTGAGTAGCACACAAAGTCCCTTCATTGATTAGAGCCAAGAGCAACAAAATAATTTGATTGATCAGTGTATCATAGGAAGAACAGTATAAAGAAGAAACTTGGAATATGGAGACAAGAGAATAGCTCAAGTTTCCTTAGAGTTTGTCTGCTTTGGCACTTTCGATCCCTTCCCAATAAATTGACTTTGAAGATTGTTATCTTTAGCCGCCCTTCCCACCACTTTCGCTTAAAATACTCAATTGCTCATGAATCCACTGATACACAGTTAATGTCCAAGAGGCTCTCATCCATGTTGGTGCAAATCCATTGGGGAGCCCTGCCGCTTGGGCTGGTCACCGAAATATTATTGGCAGCAATGTTCAAGCATTTCTATAAACCCCTTTGTCAATATGAGCCTCACGACTTATAACACTTTACTTACCTCGGTAGATGAGCAGGTCAGGGTCCCAACTTTGGGATCATATTTGGTCGATGTCGTTCCCCACATGTTTTTAAATATGACATCGCTGATGGTCATGTTAGAGGGATACTTGTCGCAAATGGTTTGGTTGCTCTGTCCATAACACTGGTTGATTTCGATAGCCCAATCGTTGTTGCTATTGTGAAACGTATCATAAGTGACGTTCTTCACATACCCAGCTCCGCCGCCTCCTGATAGACCGGGTTCGAATGGAGTGTTTGTACCAGGCCACACCTTAATTCGGGCACCATCGCTCGCGTTCGACATCGAAATGTTGTATACGTAAATATTCTCAACAATGTCATATTCTGCCGGATATTGGCCTAGGGAGCCGACTGATATCCCATGTGAGCCATTGCATTGCATGCCTTGCACAATAATGTTTGTGCTATTGGGCTTGAAAGACACGCAGTCATCGCTGTTATTAACGTGTGAATCCTGGATAACAACAGAGTCGCTTCTAAATGTGTCCCATCCATCTCCGTTTTTGGCAGGGTTTTTGCTTTCACTCTTGACTGAGATGTCGATGTCGCTGATCAGGATATCAGTGCTATTAGCGATGAGATTAAACCACTGAACTGTGTCAGTATTTGCTTCGCAGTCATGGGCTAGGAGTTACCCGCATTAGGAGAATTTCGCATTTTCAGACCGGTGACGGACCCGCGCTCAAGTCCATCTAAGACGAGCAAAACGGGCCGTAATAAAGTAGGCTCAGCTGCGAAAGCATCATACCAAGCTTGTCCGTTTCCGTCGATCAAGCCCTGTCCCCTGCCGTAGATATTGACATCCTTACCCCCAAAGCGCCAAAACGCAGACGAATTTTGGAAATCATACTTGAATGAGTTCTCCACCCAGTAATTAATATCATTAGTGAATTTGATAGATCCAGTAATAGCCACGTCCACAGCCTCAAGGAACGTAAGATCAAGCGGGGAGGCAATAATATACTCCTCGTTTAATATCACGATGCCACCTTTATTACACTTCTTGAAGGCTTTGAGAATCTCAGGGGCATCATCGTTCTTGCTATGGTGGCCAGAGCTAAGACAATTAGGGACATAACAGGTCTTGTGGCGTTTAGGAGAGTGAGGAAATTGATGTCCTGGAGTCTTGGGTCCCCAATGAAGTTTCGGCCTCCCAAGTGCGGTCTTGTGAGCATCGATGGGATCTAAAAAGGATAAAAGAGCTACGCAAAATGCAAGAGTTCTGAAAACAGCCATTGCTACTCCCTTGCCTCGGAAGAAACGATACGCGTCCAGAGACAACAGACTATAATTGTGCCCCAGTACCACGAATCGCGCATATTTAATGAGTTGAAGAGATCGCCTATGTACAGGTACTCCAATTCTTCCGGTTACTTTGCCTATTTACTGCTCGAATGGCCAAAAGAAAAAAATTGAAGGTCAATCATATTGTTGCCACTGCACGTCCGTTTGATATACCCAATATTAGGCGCCAAACTTCGTTCCTCTGCAAGGAGTATCACTCCTGCTAGAAAATGAAAATGAGAAACAGGCATGATGGTAGTTCAAGCAGGGATATTCCACCAATAAGAGTATGAGAAGGCAGTAAGGTTCTTCCCTCGCAGGGGCATGGGATGAAAATCTCATCTTTGAATGCGGGGGTAGATACATACCTGTATAATGTCCTGCCCAGTGCTCCAAACCCTTCGTAAAGAGTTATTTGTGGCCCGAATTCGCCTAGTAGACAAATCAATAGTGGATCGTATGGTCTGCACTGTGACCCAAATTGACGATTTTGAATGGAGCGGCTATCATACGGGCTAATGCATGTGCCGATATACTTATCCGAACGAATGAAATAGTGGTATGGAAGGGATAAAGAGGCCTCTAAGTTTACTAAAAGACTTAGTTTATATCTTACTCGTTCGGTTGAGCTATGGATATCTAATGTAGAAATTACGCTGATCAATCTCCTATATTGGCCATTTCCGGATGTCTGTTTTGTGATTTGAAAGAATGTAACTGCTCGGGGTAATAACGGCCGAGCAGATGCCGACCAGTTGCAGTATATCTTGGCGATGTAGCTTTGTCTCTTTCTACTGTTGGGCAAAGCCAGTAATAGATAAATCTGTAGAGAACATAGCTCATGTAGTAGGAAGTAATGTGAGGTCAAATTCCGCTCGTGAGGCACTTCATGTGTCAGAGTGGGTTATCTCCAATCAATATCTACTACTGTTATCCATACCTCGGCAAGTGATGGAAATCATTCTAGATAACTTGACAGCATTTTTGGCTGATTAGGTGAATTGTGTCGCGACCATAGCGCCTGTAGTAGTCAGTTTAGCTGGTTATATAATTATTGCTGATCCGGAAGCGACCCCAGAATTTTAATTTCACTTTGCGGCCAGGGTTCTATCTAAAGGTGTAAACATAGCTCGCTCCACAGTATATCATCTGTAAGCCATGTAATTCATGGTTTCCAAAGTCTAGCTCATGAATTCTGAATAACGCGCTTACATATCTACATCTACACAGTACGGTATCCGTACAAGATCAGATCCTTGACTTGGGAGTGTTTGGATACTTGGTGTCTGACAGAGAGCGGCTTTATGACAATGCACTGCTCAGCAGCTGCAAAACAGGGTATCTGTACTCCGTATAAGCGACTGATGTCGCTCTAATCTCCATGGCGAAATGTAAAATCCATCATGTATCGCAATGATATTAACTCAGCTAAGAGCCCGAGAAGCCTACTGAAATAAAATATAAATGACTTGAAGTGTGCTTGTATCAGTTTATAGTATAATTTCATGCAATCCTAAAGGCCAATGAGCCTGCTTAAGTGATGGGACGGCTAGTATAAATTGGAGCTGAGATTTCTGAAAGCTACGGCGATTGTATTTGACTGGGATATTACATGTAGGTAATATTAAGGTTATCAGGAGAACGCGTATTCCTAGGTGGCCAATTTCCTTCCAACCACACAGCCAGTTGGCCACATTTCCATCTGGTCTTCCTGTTCGCCGCGTCCTATGGATGGAAAAATCGAATTTCCGGCGCTAGCATATGCGTAGGATGCATCTAACGCGCAGTTGCGAGACTTGGCGGGTGCGTGTCGTGGCTTCATAGTTGTAAGCCGGCATGCCTCAAGGTTTTATAATGTTTGGAGTAACATCTAAGGAGAATTAGCCGAAAAGGCCCATATATATCCCTCGTCTTAAAATAAATACCAAAGAATATGGCTAAATTTGCGGGGAATAGTTTGCTGAAGGAAGCAAGTGACCTCCACTGCGGCCATACCATGCATAAAATTGGTCTTGGCATCTTGGAGGAGCAGCTTGATGTCGGAGCTAACATAATGACTTTGCGGAACGTCCGCACCACTGTTCATTTAATGTCGAATGGTCTTCTTGTAAAATCCATTACATATACTGTTAGATTTTGCGGATCTTTGCTTGTTGTTTTTCTTTGAAGCACATTTCACATAAATCGATATAAAATTGAAAAACGGCCTCTGGCGTTTGCACAATGGCGTCCTTGAAGAGGGCATACAATTGGTGAGATGCCATTTTATTACTTGATGGAAGATAAATCGTCTGACTTGATTCTCAGGTACATATCCATGGTGGCAGCAATGTGCATGGTTCTTTATGGATATGATGCCTCAGTGTATAACTCCGTTCAAGGCTCACAGAACTGGCTGACCTACTTTGATCTTGATACCGTAGGTTTTATAAATATCCAGATGGCTGACTCGGAATTGGTGCTGACATATTGTATAGGAACGGGATACATATATGATAGGCCTGATAAACACATCGTACACTATCGGTGCAATTGTCGCGGGGTTCTTCCTCGGCGGCCCTCTTGTTAGCCATACTGTTTATTTTATCTTATGAAATTATACACAGTCTGACAATTTGAACAGGCAGACTTTCTAGGACGGCGATGGGGTATGTGGACCGGATGCTTTGTTACTGTTATAGCCACGTTCATGCAAGCATTTGCCCCCCGACATAATTTAGGCTGCTTCATTGCAGGCCGCGTCCTTGTCGGTCTTGGGCAAGGTATTGCTTTGACGTCTGGGCCAGTCTACATCGGCGAAATGGCACCGCCTCCTATCCGTGGTCTCATAATGGCTTTCTGGCAGCTATTCTATTCTGTTGGGTCATTCATTGCCTACTGGATCAACTACGCTTGTTCTCTCCATCGCATTACATTGGGTGACTGGGACTGGAAGATGGTGGTTATTTTCCAGATTATGGTTCCGATAATCATCATGATTTTGTTACCATTCCAACCCGAATCACCACGATGGCACATCCAAAGGCATGGTAATATTGAAGCTGCAAAATCTGCTCTTCGAAAGATCCGTGATACAGAGCAGGAAGTTGAGGACGAAATTTTAGCTATACGTGAAGCCCTTGAGTATGAAAAGGAAGCTATCAGCAATAACTACACTGCTCTGTTTAAAGATCCTTCTATTCGCAAGCGGCTTTACCTCGCTTTTATCATTAATGTTGGACAGCAACTCAGTGGCCAAGGCACACTCAACACATACTCCACAGCTATTTACAAGAAAGTGTGGACATCGTCTCAAACCATCAATCTTATTAATGCGCTGAATGCAACGTTTGGTATCCTGTGAGAATACTCACCATTTCGCTGTTTGTCTATTACATTTGAGGTCTAATTGTGGGCAGATTCACTCTTAACGCGACATGGACAGCCGACCGATTTGGTCGCCGGTGGCTATTTATAATCGGCGGCATTGGCATGGGTGTTTGCATGCGTGAGTTATTCATCTCATAGACCTTGGTAGCTCAATAGTATTAATCACCAATAGTGTTGGTTCCTGTAATCGGTCAAACTACCCCTGATATCAACGGCACCAAGTCGAAGCCGGTCGGAACCTCTATCGTCTTCCTCTTATTTTTCTTCATTTTCTTCTATAAGCCCTCTTGGGGCGCGACTACCTGGATTTGGACATCAGAGATATTCAGGTAGGACTTACGCACTCGCTAGTAACCGACTCAGTTGTGCTAACAGTCTACTGCCAGTATGAACGTTCGTGCTCAGGCAATCGGGATGTGCAGTCAAATGCAGAATGTTGCCAATACGATCTTCCAACAATTTTTCCCAACATTTTTAAAGAATGAGGGCCTCAAATGTCTATATTTCTTTATGGCAACGAATTTCGTACTTGTTGTATTTGTCTATTTCTTTATTCCCGAGACGAAGCAGATTCCATTGGAAGAAATTGATGTTCTTTTTGGCGGTGCTAACCATGTCGACAAGGGCGCTCAAATACTTGGTGCGCCTGATATTCACGGTAAAGAAACTCAGGTAGATGGGTTGCGTGAAAACAGTAAGATGACGGCAGTTTAGGAGGGCATTCTAACTATACTAGCACATATTGGATAAGTGATCAAGGAATATGAATTAGCTCTTATATTAAGACTCTACTTTTATTTGATAGCAATAATGCTACTTAATAAGTTTGAAGTCTTATTTTTTCCCCCATGCTACGTGTTTGAATACACATATATATGATTGCACTCAACACGACCTTGAATCCTTAGGGAACCCTCCCTTTACGGTACTTTGGGCTATATGATACTATAGTATGCCTATATAATAGAGTACTGGATGGTATCTAAGGGATTTATAGTTGTGTCACCAGGGTTTCCAAGCGTGTCGAAAGAGAAAGCACTCATTGAGTCAGTAATATTCATGATTGTCATTCTACTATCCGTAAGCAATATTTTAATTCCCGGTATCCTTATATTAAAGTAATCAATAGAATTTGTATTTATTTTCTAGTCTCTTGTCTCATTTCAAATTCGCTTTCTTCACTTGCCTCTTTTGAAGAATTTATCGACATTTCGTTATATCGTCGTGCAAGATTTTCCAATGTTGCTGCCTCTGGATCTTTCTCTCGACCTACTATAGGTATTGGCCACTGAGACTGGACATGCTGTGCAATTAGAAGATCGTTGTCATCTGAAAGGTTCCAATGGACATATCCTTGTAACAGCCTCAAATCTTGGGGTGATAGACGACCCCGTAGCAGCCGATATACGGCAGAGGCTACGTGTACATGTTGCCCTTGATTATACAGACCTTTGACGCAAAGAATTATTGTGGACATCAAGTGCTTGAATTGGTCATGATCAACTGTAGAAGCCTTTAGTCCCTCCAGTGCGGCAAAGCCTATGGAGGACAGAAAAAAGGTAAGATAACTGTCACAAAACTCAAAGCTGTGACGTAGATAGTAGATGCGGGCTATGGTTTCTAGCCGAATCATAGCCACTGAGATAGCGTCCCGTAATAATTCATTAGTATCTGTGTTGTGTGTAGAGGTTGATACGGAGGATCTATCATTGTCGACAGGCGTCTGCAGCAGTGCAAAAATGGTGGAGTGATATTCCATGCTTTCATGAAGCATCAGCAAGCGAAATCCATAAAAGTTACAGTGTATTAGAACTATGGACTACTCACTGCAACTTTAATTGTGATGGAAAGACGATATTACTGGGATGTAATGGTACTGGCAGGTGGGCTAGCCACGATTCCATTTGGGCCCGAAGATCTGACTTCACATTGGCTGGAAGAGTTCTCCCACTGTTCTCTGGGTTGAACAATAGCGTCGCAATGGTGTTGAGAAGGATTTTCAATCTTGAAAACGAATGGAAGAAATGTGGGAAATAGAACGAGGTGAAGGCGTTATTTGCAGGATATTTTAAAATGAAGTCGCCATACCAAGCTGGTTCTGAATCTGGGTCTGGTAGAGCCAACATAGGCGGGTTTGAAACCGCAGGACATCTAAAGTAGTAATAGCCCATGATGCTGTTTCTCCAGTCAGCCATTGCTAAGTGATAAAAGGCAACATTGACCTACGTCTGATAGTTATAAAGGGACCAGGCGGTGAAATCTCTTGCGTGTCTCAAAGTTTTGTTGTGAATGTGGCTATTATCGCGAAATAGCTGCAAATGCTCCGCTATGGCTATTGCTCTGTCCAGGTATATCAGCCCCAATTTGTCTATACCATTGTTCACATATATGGCATTCATGATTATAGCGGCTTGTAGAGTTGGGAGATCTGCGCTTTCTGACTGTAGTTCCCAAAGTCGTTTAGCTTCTGCTAGAAAGCGATAACCGATATTCTCGGGATTCCAGAATTGCTCGCGATGTTGGACCCCTATGCAACAATGCTATAACAGTTAGCTTGCTGCTAAAGGATCTTGCACGTCTTCAAAGGGTAGTCACCGATGCTTCGGCCAAGAGGGCGTTAACAAGAAGCGAAGAGCAAAATTGCTCATCGCCGTCTGTAAGGGCCTGGACGAAAATATCCTTCTGAAATATCGTGTATGAAGCGTATTCATGGAGAAAATAAGAATGCAGCAAGGTTCTCATGAGATTATTATCAGCGCTAACAGCTGTCCAGCGTGATATGTCAACAGCAGAAAGTCGCGTATTAACGATCTCGGCACTGTGGTAAGGCTGCATATAAATGTATTGTGGCGATCCCGTTCTGCTACTTGGGTTCAAGGGCAAGTTCAATTGCTGCTGGTTTGTATCGTGAAAGGTCGCCTCGTAAATTAAGGATCTGAGATATGAATTGCTAGCGGTCAAGAGGGCGGTGGGCATTGTCGTGACAAATGGAAACTCGTATCGGCGCCGTGTCTCGGGAGCCAAAGACAGTTGGAGAAGGAGATTTCCCTCCTTAATCTGCCTCATTACTGCCTTGATATTCGCACCCCGCCGGATCAAGCGAAATATTGCCTGAGAGTCAGCGGCTGGCATGGTTTGAATGGCCTCGTAGAGCTCTTCATAATCGCTGCTCTTCTGTTTCACCTCTTGGAATTTTCGTTTAAGTACTGCTGAGTTCGTTTCGGTAGCGTTGGCAGATGTGTAGTGGCAATCTATGCCCTTTTGCGAGCACGACATACATTTCGGCCGACTTCCACTACACTGAAAGGCGTAGATGGCTTAGTTTCTCAACTGTCTTGATTTCGGTCACCTGTAGACACCGAACATACCCGTATTTTGCGTTTCCGACAGGCCTCACAGGCAACACTCACACCGATCCGTCGAGACGGTAGACGGCCTGGGCGTTGGGTGGAAGTAGAAACGGGTTCGGAGATTGGGCCTGGAGCAATTCGACGAGGGCCAGATGCGGTCGCGTGAGACGTACTTTGAGACATCGCGAGGTCAATATATGCATCAAGCTCACTGATAGTGAGCGAGGCAGAGAATGGTGATGAGCGCGGAGAGTGAATCCTGCCATCGAGAGTTGCGTTGTTTGGTCAAAGTCACAGCAATCCAGACAGAGATGGCATGGCCTTTTCGACACGTGCGGCTGTCCAATCAGACGGAGTGGAGGCAGCTCCGAAAGTGCCACCCAGGCCGAGCGTGTGCGTTAGGTACGTACTTGCAGCAGAGCGTTAAAAGCGCTGTTCTGATCGATACCTACATTGCTACACAGCCGTATCTCCTCAAATTTGAATGGTAGCTATTGTGCAATTAATTATGCTGTTATTTTGAATGAGTATTTGTCTAGGATTATGGCCAAATCATGCGCTGAACTAATAATTGGGAGCCGGAAGGGGCGTGAGCTTAACATGAGAGTTTTAAGAATATGATTTTAATTAATGAATACACGCTCATCCAGCACTCTTGTTATCCTGTATCCGTGAGTTGCGTTGATTCAGCAGTCCATCATATTGGTAGGCATCAGTAAGCTGACGAATGCGAGAATCACCTCGTACCTATCTTTGCCGCTACCCAATGATATAGAGCCCTGCAACTGCTCGTGTCGCTTTCATTACTGTATAACGACGAAAAATATCTAGGTATACTCTGGATAGCATGCATAGAAAAGGCCAATGTGGCAAAAGCATCACCAGCCTCAATCACGAGATCAGAGTGCATTCGCTGTGAAAAACAGTAATTCAATTGGCAAGTGTAATATGGGATATAGATTAATGCTCTTGCAATGACAGCCTTCTATATGATATTTGCCAAATATATTGCAGGAGAATGACGATATGTCCGCTGCAAATAGCAGGAGAAACCGAAATATATGCAACCTACTCATATAGATGAGGCTCAGACTCACAAGTGGTATACGGTTTGGCGCTATACCGACTGTCCCTTTTCACTAATGCTACTGAAAATCTTCTCCATTTCAATAAAGTACATGTCGTCGGGTAACGCCATACTGCTGAATCTTTCTCGTGGAAATGGCGTGGTTTCTCCCGTCTTTTGGTAGCCCCGGCGAATATACCACTCAATAAGTGTCTTTCGCGTAGAAAGTGCGCCCAGTGAGAATTTCTCCGTGTTCCAGGTCTGTCGGCAATACGCTTCAGCATGATCTAGGACCAAACGCCCAACACCGCTTTGTTGGTAACGTTCATTAACTGCAATCATAGAGAGGCGACCACAGTTAATGCCGCGTTTAGCGACCTCGATTGAAGCGACCAGGGTATTGGTGTCATCCATAGCCATCAGAACCGCGTTATCAGGATTGACAATCTTGGTCATTACTTCCTCAACGTCGATTCGAAAGTTTGAGGCAAGTTCTGTATTCCCAGTCCAATTTGGTCTACTATCCACTGCGCGAAAAGCGGATTCAACGAGTTGCTGGATTTGCCCCGCGTCTTCAGCAGTTGCTAGGCGGAATTGGAGGTTGCTAGAGGCCATTTTTTCTAAGATGAGCAAAACAGAAATCTAATTGCCCTTTGCACCGAATGGTTTTAAAGCTTGAAATAAAAGGTGTTGATTTGATTTTTTTTCTTCGAATCGGGTTTGGTGATGTTTATATATATCATTTCCCTCTCCTCCAATTTACGAAACACTCACAATGGACTTAGCCTGGCATCCATGGATCTATATTCATCTATTTTTAGCAGCTTTGTTGAACCAAGGGCGTTAATGACACTGGTCGATTCGAGATTCGTTGCTGTAGCCAGTGCTGTCAGATCACGCTTCCTTGGACTTTTATAGAGCTCCAGTGCGACCTGATTCTCCTACAACATATCACTCTGGGCTGCTCACTCTGTGCCAAGACGCGATGAAAAAGGCGCGCGAATAACATTGAATGCACGCGTGAACGACCGATAGCAACGCCCTTTACCAATCCAAAAAACAGGTTTTTTTGACATTTATCCTCGCTATAACGAGTAGCGTGCGCGAAATATTGTTTTTAAACCGATCATGCGTATTGAATGGAAATTAGCAATTATCGCACGTACTGCATACATGCTCTAAGCGAGGCGCTGCACTACGGATAGTATGGAGGAAATAACCAAACGGCGTCGACCACCTGAAGTTTGCATTGTGCTCTAGGCTTGCGTCTATACTGAGCTTCACACGGAACATGGACTCCGGCAGAATTGTTTCAGCCCCTTGCTTGTACCGTAATAAGTACTACGTACTACTAGAATAGCCGCTCACCCCCGCTGGCTGGCAATAGTGCCATCGTGCCGGGAGGCGCTTTAACTCCCCGAAGCTGGGCAGGGCGCGATGGAGATTCCAGCGGTGCAGGCATGTTATATAGTGGTCTCAGCTACTGAATCGCACTGTTTTCTCTTCTTTCATTATTTGCTACGGTTTTCATTTTACTGCCATCTTTATAAACATTTTCGTGGTTCTATTCTGCAGCTTAAACAATGTTTGGCAAGATCGCCCTCGAAGAATGCTGGACAATTCAGGAGGAATTGGCGAATAATGATCCCGGCAAATTCGTTGCAGCCGGGACCGGCTCTCGTTTGACAAACGAGTTGCTTGACATTCATGGCACGCGTTTGAAGCAAATGGATGAGAACAATGTTGATTTTATGGTTCTCTCATTCAACTCTCCAGGATGCCAGGGCATCTCAGACAAATCTCAAGCCGAGGCGCAGGCCACCCTGGCAAATGACCGCATGGCGGCCGAGGTGATGAAAGCACCAAACCGTTTTGCAGCTTTTGCAGCACTGAGTATGCATGACCCGGCGCAAGCAGCTGCAGAGCTCCATCGCTGTATGACGGATAAGAAGGGCTTTGTCGGAGTTCTGCTCAATGATTACCAAAGCTGCGGCGAGGATGGCAACGGCATGCTTTATTACGATCAGCCGGAGTACGATGTATTCTGGCAGGCGGCTAATGATCTTGAGGCCCCTGTTTACATGCATCCACGCCCCTCAAACAAGCTGATTCACAGATTGATGTGGGACGGTCGCCCTTGGCTCGACTTCTCTGCGCTGGGTTACGCGGATCGTCTCAACATGCATATTCTGGGCATCGTCACAAACGGTATTCTGGACCGATTTCCGAAAGTTAAACTGATTTTCGGCCATATGGGCGAGCATATGTGAGTTAGATATTTTCCCCCAATCTCAGATTCCAGGTTAAAGCTTACCCAACTCAAGTCCGTACGACATATACCGCATTGATCATAAACTTGATCGTAGCCGCTTCCCCAATATGCCCATGCGCAAGGGCAAACTTGTTCGTGATTATTTTGGGGAACAGCTTTTCATTACGACTTCCGGCCATTTCTCCACACCTGCATTAATGTGCGCCATGGGGGAAGTTGGCGTGCAGTCTATCATGTTTTCTATAGACTACCCTTTCGAAAGCATCCCTAATGCTTGTGGTATGTTCGTCCTATGCGCCAAGAGCTTTGAATTGAACCCCTCTAATTATCATCAACGCAGCGTGGTGGGATGAACATGTCTCAGCAAGCGTTAATCAACACGACTACACGAACATGGGCCGTAACAATGTGCTTAGGATTATCCCAAGGTTGACGCAAGAGCCGCACAATTTGAAGGCCATGACTCCACAGGAATGCAGAGTAGGAGGGCTGGCAGCGGATCAAGGGGAGGTATGCTATGGTTTATACAATAAATCTTGGAACAAGCGGGAGATCAAGATCGTGCCCTCGTAGACGATTTTTTTTGAGATAAATCAGTATAGATTCTGTACTCTGGATGTTGAATGTAAGTGTTATGGTTTGCTAGCACGTTCTCACCCAATTTCAACCGAACATGCACTACATGATCCCACAAGCCTTTAGAGACTTAAAAAATATTTGATGAAGATACTGTGGAGGGATACGGCATATGGAGTTATTACCAAATTAGATCCAATAACAGAGTATTTCTCCTCCAAGTATTGATGAAAAAAAAAAAAAAAAATTACCATGCTTGTAATTACAAATCTTGATGAAAAGTCGGCTTGCCAAGGCGTTTCCGCCACTCCGCACCCTTATAGTAGAGAGGAATAAGGGGCAAGAAGAACGCAAAAGTAATCATTGCCAGCGTGATCCAGGCGTCTTCGATCCCAATCATGTTCGCGAAAGGGATGGCATAAAAACCAATGGTGAAACTGTACACTTGCCTCCCAAAATTAATCAGCGAGCCGAGCTCGGGAGATTGTGGTTTGTAGCACTTAAGAGCATAGAATGGTTAGCTTGTTAATAATATTAATATTTGATGTGAATGACACTCACCTCTGCTGTGTAAGTATAGACCCCAGTAGTCATAACCTGCAGTCCAAAACTTGCGATGGCAATTCCCATAGCGACTCCAATCCAGTGAGTCTTATTCTGAAGGCAGACCCCCTCGATGATAATACCAAGAGGTGTCAGCAACGCAGATGGAATGATGCCTAAAAGTCGATCTTCAGGGCTACGCTCGCCCCCACGACTCAGTGCTCGCTTTTCACTAATCCAGTCTGATACTCCTCCGGCGAACAGCTCGCCAATAAGACTGCCAACCGTAATCGGAATACCCAATAAGAGACCAGTCTGTTGCGGTTTGAAATGATAAATTTTTCCAAAGAGATTTGCGCTAGTGATGATGAACAAAATGCTGCCGTAGGCGAAGCACAGCGCGTAGCACCAAGTTGGTATCACCACGCTCGGATAGATCATCATCTGGAATGGCCTAAAGAAGTCCACAAGGCGCAGCTTCCGCGTGGGATGTGCCCGTCTCTTCATAAGCATGTTCGACCTCCATGATTGGGACGGGCGCGCCAGAGCTGCAGGAGTACGAGAGTACAGCGTTTCGGGAACGGTAAGGATGAAGATAACGAGAATACCTCCCGTGATAATAGCCGGAACATAGAAGCACCAGTGCCAACTCAAGTTCTTCTCGATGTAACCGCCGATGAGGGGCGCGATATGACCACCAGTCAGGAAACTGATGGTATAGATGCCCATATAGAAGCCTCTTTCATGGGCAAAATACATGTCGCAGACAGTGGCACTCCCCAAGCCCAGCGGTACACCACCAAAGAAACCGTTGAGGCATCGAAGGGCTATAAGAGTCCCGTAGTTTTTGGCCGCTCCCGATGCGCCGCACATGGCGACGGCCGCGGCGACAGTGCCGATGTATACAGGCCGGCGTCCATAGACATTGGCGATTGGGTTCCAAAAAATGGCAGAGATGCCGCCCAGCAAGATGAATGTGCTCGTCACATAGGCGGTTGTAACCAAGTCGCGGTGGAGAAAGATTGATAGTGGAACAAAAGCTGGCGTCTGTAGCAGATCCATATCTCGTTAGTACGGCTCACGAGGAAACAAACGTTCATGTTGAGGATATAAACACGCACGATTAAAGAGGCACTGAATAAGGCAAGAAACGAAAAAAGTGAGACCTCGGTGAGAACCATCAGCTTCAACCAACGATTCCAATTGAGCGGGTCTTTCGGGTCGTTTGTGGGCTGTGGCGACAAAGGAAGACCGCGAGGGTCCAGCTTCAATGGCCCGGGAGCTTCTTCCTCATGTTTAACAGTGCCACTGTTCTGTGATCGATCTTCAGCGGCAGATGCCTCCGCCTTGTCCGTTGACATTGTAATGGAATTGTTATGATGGAAAGGGCAAGATAACACAGAGTGTAAATCGAAAGTGTCTTAAAGTGGTTGGGGGCCAAAAAAAAAAAAAAAAGCACAGTGGTGAGGGATCAGGCCATGCATCATTGAGACTCAGCCTGATTATTTTATTCATTGAAATCAATCCCCTTGTAGCGTTGCTACGCGTGGTATTTATCGTGTGCAGTGCGCGGTTGGGGGGCCTTGTGATGAATCCCGGAATCTTTGGTAGCAATGGCGGACGGGGTTTCGGGGGGAGTTTAGAGTTATCCCCCACACTGTTAAACGCCACAAAGTCTGCAGCAGATATACAATACATGAATGAGAGGCCATGCCAGCATACAGCAGTAGTTTGTCAACTAGCTCACAGACAACTGTGGGGTAGAATGTCACTGAATAGGAGTAGAAAGCTTTGCCGAGCTGGAGGCTAGGGTACACTGTCTGGCGTTCATCAACCGCTCAACGGAAAAGATGCTTCATGTATTTGGTGTGAACATCTATTCTACTGCAGTTATACCGCTGCATAATAACCTTAACACAGTAGACGGCAATTGAATGTATACAATTACCTGTTGCTAAGTACGGCCTCTCTCAAAGGCTGCAACCTCATCTAAATCGGACTGGAAAAGTACAAGGCAGCGGCTTCAATATGAAGCGCCAATCTCATCTCATCTCTGTGAATGAATATAGTTATCCGGGGATTCCGCTAAGAGCCGGTGGAGATTGCATCAACGACTCAACGCCAGGATTCTCCACACCCCACGACCACGTGGCCGAACCTAGAGTTGAATGGAGCTCTAGCTGAGAGCCCAGATCCATCGTAAGATCCTGTGTGGTGTCCCATAGAGACCACAGATCGACACCGCCATCTTCCATCGCCTCATCTATGTACATTGTGGTTTCTGCTACCCCCCGATTACTCCCTGTCATAACAGTTGGGGGCGTGCTATACCGCTCAAGTGACCTCCGCCTGTCTTCTGGCATTGTTCTATCCAGTAACCCAAGCAACTGTTGTAAAAAAGCATATGCTCTCTGCGCGCAGAGGTGATTGACAGACATTTGCCGAATCATGTTAACTGCTTGGTCTAAATGCATCAAGGCACTCCGATCATCTTGAAAGTCCGGGTCAACGACATGGGATACGATGATCAAAATCGAAGTGAATACTGGATAACTCGGTCAGCTAGAGTTATTTCTCGCGCGTAATTGAAATCAACCTACAATAATACAGGTTGAACCAACTTGGTCCCATTGCATTCTTGGTCTGCTCATGTCGTTCAGCCACCAGCCGAATCGTTTCTTCAGCTGTGGTCACGCAGA
This sequence comes from Trichoderma sp. TW21990_1, assembly GCA_010015515.1. NCBI lineage: Eukaryota > Fungi > Ascomycota > Sordariomycetes > Hypocreales > Hypocreaceae > Trichoderma > Trichoderma sp. TW21990_1. Next base: position 190,863 of record WXUD01000017.1, on the reverse strand, counting down.
TCTGCCGACTCCGCTGCAGCATGCTAGTTCGTAGTCGACCGCCTTCCCATCCTTTGGTAGCCGGCATTGAAGGACAAGATACCGAGGACAACGCACTAAGGCCTGAAACCAACGACTGTCTATGAATCAGGATGCACACCATGTTGGCACGGAGCGCCAGAATTAGAGCTGATTCATCTCCCCGTATAGCAGCTTCTCGAATACGGAGCCTGTCAGGTACCTCGGCTTGCCAAGTCTCGAATTCTTCATCCAGTCTGACCAAATCTGCCAACGCCGGCTGGTCGCCAAGTAATGTAATAGCTTCTAGAAGGCGATATAGTTTGGAGACCTGTAAAAAGAAGGACATGCTTGAAGTGGTCTGAACTGAGGGAAATAATAGCCTGGTCGGCCGAATGCAATCGTCGTCTAAATCCTCTGGAAGAGGGGTTGTGAATGTAGCCGTGGAAGTAGCAGCAGGGCGACCGTATATCATACTGAGTAGTTTATCCAAGCCGAAACACGCGTACCATACGCGTTTACGAACTTCTTGATCTATGCAGTCGAACTGCTCGGGGTCGGGTGGTCGGTGTAACTCTAGGTCGTAGGCTATCCGGGTTGCAAGTCCCAACACCGTCCAGCATTCATCGCTGTAGCTAGAGCTCTGTAGGTAGCGGGCACCGAGTAGTAGGGCCTGAACTTTTTCGATCTTCCAATCTGACAAGAGATTCGGTTGCATCAGCTGCATTGCGGTATTGTAGTATTTGCGAGAGGCAGTATCGGAATCCCCATGGCCTTGTCGACTGTGAGCCACAGCTAGTGCACAGATCATGTTGAGGATGGCCAGAGTATAAATATGATCACTGCTTCCAGAGGTAACTCGATTACTGAGAACTTGTTCAAATTGGGCCATAATGGAGGGAACGTGGAAAATCGGAGTAAGCTCATGGTGGAAGTCGAAATATATCTGGAGCAATTCTCGGACATTGGTAGGTGGAGAAAAAAGATTATCAGAGCCTCTCACATCGACGGAGTTATCTCGAGGGGAAGAGAAGGACTGAGCATCGAGCTTAACAGACGGGTTATTCATAGCGTTGAGTATCAGCTGGGTGAAAGACTCGCCAGCTTTGCCACTGAGGAATATATCTGGAGTTGTTGGGAGGACATTTTGATGCTGGGCTTGCTGGTGCTGACTGTGACTGGTTGACCACCCAGTAGGCCGAACAGGTCGCCGGGTCGGCGGCATTTTTGTCACCTCATACTGACTGGTCGACGGAACAGGGGATATGGTCTGGACTGTAGTTGCTGGTTGTTGTTGCATCTGCTGATGGTGGTGATATCTTTTTGCATCTCTCTGAACATCCTCAAAGTTGCGCACACGCCGTTCCAAGGATCGGATGTATCTGGAGAAAGGTAAGTATGTTCCGTGCTGCGGTTGCAAAAAATCAATGGGGTCAAATCATACACTTGTGCCGATTTAGTCATACCCCGAAGCATCTCGTCGGATGCCTGCGCCGGGACAATGTGATCGCATTTTGTCTTGCGTTGGCGGCAACTGCGGCATGCCACTGTCGCTCGTCGACGCTTCCTGGGACCGTCTTTGCGGTCGGATGCGGCGTCAGCCTGTGCTGTCGAGTGTGTAATAGAAGGGCTATCCATCTTATCGTCGTTCATGGGGGAACAAAGACAGGCTATGGATTGTTCGATGAAGTCGGTGAAGAGCCGTGCTTAGGGTGTTGAAACCGTCGTGAACCGAGGCGCTGCAGCTGCCTGTAGTACCCAGCTGTCCTCAGCTATGGTGCTGGGTTGTAGTGAGCTAGTGCTGAAAAACCTGTATGGATACCAATGGGATCCATGGATCGAAATTACTACTACTAGACAGTCCGAGATACCGAGGGGGCCTCCGCAGCAACAGGGCATATTCCAAATTGCCACCCCCAGACCCGCCACCCCCAGCTGGATGGAATACTCCTCTCATCTGGGGTGCATATCTGGGGCATTGGGGGGTAATACGCCTGGAGACGCCACTGCTAGTGCTGGGCCTGGAGTCTACCGGCTCAACTCGGCGCGAATTTGCCCGTTTCTCGCCCTCATCAAGATAGCGGAGCTACCAGTTGCCATGAAGCAATTGATGCTGTTCAGCTAGCTTAGAGCCTAATTCAACTAGTCAGAGAGCTATTTAGATGCATTTCTTGGGGTGTAATAAGCAGGAAACGCCACAGCGGGGAGATTACAAGCACGACATTCCAGTATGAGCACGTCTATGCAACGCCCATCCCACCAAGATGCTTGCACGAGTTAATCGTGCCCGGTGCATTTCCAAGTGTGAGCGATTGAAGATGCTTATAGATTCACCAACAGATTGATTTCAGTACATGGCACTATTATAACTAACAACTTAGTAACATGGAGACGGACTACTGGCCCACCTTTATGTGTCTACTCAGAGAACAACACTATTCTTGTCCAACCAACACTACACGCTCCGGTATAGAGTTCATCATGTTCGTCTCTCTATCCGTTTCAATGTTGTGTTGATCCAGCAGGAGCTGCTTCTTTGCTCCATACTCGGCCTCAATATCCCCAGTCCATATCCACTGCATTCGATCTTTCAAGCTGTCGCGCACAAGTGGTAGGCAGTCTTCGTAGGCTTTCCCCTTCATCTCTGCCGTCTGCATCTCGTAGACCTCACCAGCTTGGCGAGCGGTTGCCTGGGCCTTCTGGGCGCGAGGAAGACGAACGTTCTGGTAAAGTTGCATCCACTTTTGAAGTGCACTGATGTCTCTGTCCGGAGACGCGGCCAGATAGTCCGCTATGGTTCTCCCCAAGATGTATCCATCCTCAATGGCTTGACCAGCACCGGCTCCTGTAGTACGTTAGCAGAAAGATACAGCATATTAGAGAAGAACTATTTAACAATTTTGGTGTCCTCACCCTGATGTGGAAGCATCTAAATTCATTGAGACATTAGCAGAAGCCTGGATGATACGTGAAGTGTGTGCCGTTCACTTACTGCGTGTGCTGCGTCTCCCATTAACACGATTTTGCCACCACCATAAACCCATTGGTCCAAAAGCTCGCGGTCGTTCAAGATCCACTTGGACGGGTTCTCGTTCATAAATGATATAGTTTTACGAACGGTAGTGTCGAAAGACTCAAACTCTTTCTGAACCTCACTTCGGTGACCAGTAGCAGCCCAGCTCTCCTTGGTGCGGTCATCATCGGAGTAGACGAAAGCAACAATGTTTAGTATTGTGTTTTTGCTGATAGGAAAGGCCAGAAAGTGCTTGTCCGGACCCAGCCAGCTTACTGAGTATGAATCGAATGGCCACCACGATTCCAGGTCCTTGATTGGGACAAGCCCACGATAGCACATGCGGCCACTGTATTTTGGGTTGTCAGAGCGAAACTGAGAGCGAATATTAGAGTGAATTCCATCACATCCAACAACCAAATCCGCTGTCGTGGTTGTTCCATCAGCGAAACACAGCTCCACAAAGCTTCCTTGGTCCTAGAAGATGTCAATTTGGTGTCTCTTTGCATCTAATGTAGTGGTATGGCATGCTACCTTGAGCTCGATGCACTTCTTATTGACGTGAAGAGTAGCTGCGTTCCGTTGCTTCACGTGGTCGAATAAAAGAGACAAAAACTCAGCTCGATGGACTGGGCTTTGTCTAATCTCTTGCCGGTCATCAACCGGAACAGTAACAATCTCGCTACCAGTGTCGTATCGGCGAAACGAAATCCAGATACCATTCCGATGACCAGAGATTTTATTGAGGTCTTCCCCCACGCCAATGCGGTGCAGGAGCTTGGCAGCATTTACTCCAATGCCCAAGCCAGCCCCAATTTCCTTGTACTCTGGTGCCTGCTCATATACATCAATGACGACACTGCCATCCTTGGGACTGTGATGGTGAATCGATAGCGCAGCACACAGGCCGCCAATGCCGCCGCCAACAATGGCGATATGAAATGGGAGCTTCTGACTTGGCATGTTAGGATGAATTATGGTTGTTCTACAATGCCAATATTGAAGTATTTTGGTTCCTTTGGTATTGGCAATATTTATTTCTTGGCACCTTTGCAGCTCAGCAATTCACAGGGAGCGTGCCAGTAAGCTATTGCTTCTTACCCGGCCTGCTCCCCCGAACCGGTGCCAACCGGGTAAGTTGCTTAACTCCCCGACCCATGATTCTCCCCGCACGAAAGGGCGGAGAAAGCAAGTGTGTTTGTTCCCCGGAAGTCGCCCGGCTTGTCTCCAGGCGGGGCTGAAAGGATGTAGCGCAAAATGTAAGATTGAAGATTTCTTGATCCTCTTGCGGGTACATCGGCCTCGTCATCTAATAAGGGCACAGATAGCTTACCAATCATGGCGATGGCTAGGTAACTTTCAAGGCTACATCTACTCAAGCTTAAATGGGTTGATTGAAAATGACTCCCTCTTGTTTGCTAGCCAATGATGCAGTACGTCAAAATTGCTATAAGTATGTACTTGGATTGAGTCGCTATAATAGTATGAGCTGTCCTTGTCTGGTTGATATGAAATCGGGGTGAGGTCGCCATGGCATTGAACAGATTCCCAAAGAACATCGAGACAGTGATCTGAAAAGTCAGCAAGGCTCAGAGCTTCTTCGAAGTGTTCGCGGCCTTGCCGGTGTATGCGAAGAGGAGGGGGTCCTTTTGGGTGGTAGAAGTCTACGTCGACTTTTCTAAGGTGGTTTATGCTTCCATGGCTGCTAAAGAAAGCTGATGAAAACCAAATACAAGTGAATTCAAACCTAATTTGGTGTTAGCGAGAATTTTTATGCAGTCGATGAAATCGTAAAGCAAAAGATGTTGCTCAATGGAAGGCTAGAAGATGTGCCGGAGTTGCTGTGCAGATCTCAGAATAAACATCAACATTTTCTACAAGAAGGATAAAATCCTGATGCCTCATTTATGTGCTAAGTGAAGATTTTTGATATTTTCGTATTGCTTATCTAAATATGTGTGATTGCTCTACATCCTATCAGCCAACTAGAAATACAGAGTAGTGCAGCCAATGGCTCATGTACTCAAGTCTAATCAAGGTTTGGATGGGAATACAGTATAGAACGTGATTCCGTATTGTATGACTACTGCAGATGAACTTGGAATGACATTTCCCTGTGGCATAGAAACACTGTTGTCAATACAATGAACTATCCAAGTCTTTTCAGCTCCTCGGGTATTTCCCGTGATGCCGACTGCCGTTCCTTAAGCAGTCTCGTTCGTAATCCATGCAAAATACCGACATCCATGAAGCCCGATTTAGATGCTATGCAACGCTACGCGAAGCCGAGGGTTTCTGTCGCCTGTCTCCCCTATCGCAACCAGCATATGAAATGCGACGCGAATCGTGCATTTTGTGCACGCTGTCAGCCACTCGGTAGATCATGTTCGTATCCAGAATCTCACAGGAGTGGCAAGTATCGGAATACGGCGTTATGGAAGACCAGATTACATCGCATTTCTTCAAATTCTCCAACTCTTTTCAGTCCATCGCTATCAAGATCCCAAGAAGATGAACAGTCCACCAATTCCGAACCATGTATTTCTACTGCCACGCAGGAGTCCCGATTTGAGATTAAGAATCGGGCCTCATTCTCCAACTCCGATAGTTGATCGCTACAATGGAATACATTGCTCCTTCTATCAACACACTCCGACGCACACCGAAAAAGTCCTCTACCAAGAAGTCAATGTTGAGATAGATGTGTTTACCGTGTAGAACACTCTCTTACGCGCAATAGCCAGGAGCTTGTGCGACGACAGATCTGGTTCATAACAATTGTTATCTCAGGCAGTTCAAAGGCAACTCCCATCGGCATGCATGAGAAGAGCTTCGCTGAAGCAATTGCCAATAGGGATCCTATCCTCTCGGAAAGCTGGAGAAGCACTTGGTGGATGTTAGACTTAGCCGATGCCAATTTTTCTGTCAGAAGACGTGATTTTATGGCTGTCATCACAAATCATGCTATGACGTTGATCTCCCCTGCGAAGACGGACTTTATAAAAGAATGGTAAATCAATCTGCGGCCTTTTCTCCGTGGCGTTGTGTGCTAAATCGTTTTTTAAGGGCATTCCTCTTCAGGCAACCACGATCCTGATTATCGGACTCGCGAATTCGCGTTGGAGGATAAAGTCTTTTCGTCTTTAGCTTATCTCATCGATGCTACGGAAATCTTCATCACGGCGCTAAGTGCTTCTACTCAATATCAGAATGTTACACAGGCAGAAGTTTTGTGTGGTAACTTGGAGGCAAGCGTCATAAGCTGGTTCCTATTACTGCCATCGAAGAAAAGAGAACTTCCTGTGGCGGCAGGCGTAATGGACCAGCTCATATTCCAAGCCCGCATGATGATGTATACGTATCCATAACTCAGTAGAAGGAATTTCTAGCTGTGACCCACCGCCGCCACCACTAGAGCAGATTTCTGGCTCTGCTAGTATTTCGCACGACATACATTCAGAGAAATATTCCAGGCAATCAGAAAGCAGACTCAATGTTTAATTCTGTCGCGGATGAGAGCGGCACAGCTTTTACCACTTGTGATATGTCTGGTCGCATGCTGTACCATTGCGTACCTGTTGCGTCAAAGTTTGCGTTGAAGGCAGACGAGGCCGAGGCAGCTCGCAGTCGGATTCACCATCAACACCAATTACTTTGACAAGGAGTGCTTAAGTGCTTTTGAGAACGGTAGATGACCTTGGGGACTTTCAACCCCAATCTAAATCAAGCCAATTTCGCAGAGTAGCGCACAGGACTTAGAAATAGAAATGTAATCAATTTTTTTTTATTGGTGATAATTGTATTGTAGAGGCAGGCACTACCCTTTTAAAACTACGCATCGTTGAGATTTGACCACAAGCACACTCGGTTATACTACTTGCGTAGCGGTTTCATGGAGCCACGCCTTTATACCTGCCATTTTTGCTCCCGTATACTCTACGTGCATATACATAATCTGATATAATGGGGGGGGGTTTTTTTTTTAAAAAAAAAAATGATGCCTATTGCACAAACTTCCAGTCGAGAGATCGCGAGAACTTCATCCGATTTTTGTTGCACATTCGAATAGCCTAAGCCGATGTGGGCCGAATGAAATGGCGCCGGCCGGAGAGTGTGAATCGTTCCGAGCCGAATTGAGGCTAGGAGATCACGAGTATAATAATCATCAAGAAAAAATTAATAATAATTAGATATTCCTTCTCTGTGATTTCGAGAGATCAATATATCAGAGCCCAATATTCTTTGGACGACATGGCTGCTGCACTGATCCGAAACACAGCCTTCAGCACCGCTGTGCTATTTATTTCACGGAGCTATCCTAAGCATGGAAATAACGACTTGTCAGAGAGCAGAAAAGAGGCAGAGAAAACTTCAGATGAAAATAGCAGCCTTCAACAGCACATTGAATTCAGCTGGTGGGCATCACTCAAAAATACTGTCTCTCCCCAGTTTCTGACCTGTGACAGTATCTAGGGCTCCAGATGACAACCCGGAGAATCCTCAAAATTGGCCCCTTTCTGGGAAGATCTTTGTCAGCTCTCTAATACGGTCAGTGCTTCTTGCTCACAAAATTTAGTTCAACTTATTCTGATCAAAAAAATTGGAGCAGCATTTACACCTTCACTGTTTATTGCAGCTCTTCTGTATATGTTCCGAGCGAAGAGTAAATAAACCTGCATGAGTCATATCTAAATTCAATAAAAGACAAGTGATGAAAGATTTTAATGTTTCCGAGACGGTTACATCGCTTGGACTGGCGCTTTACATTCTTGGATGTAAGTCGATGACCACCACTTGGCACGCACGCGCAACTGACTCACCATCTTATTGGATGGCCTTGGTCCCCTCATCTTTCCTCCTCTCAGCGAAATACCACCCATCGGTAGAAATCATATTTATTGATGCATGAACTAGTTTACTACATGGATTTACTGAACCAAACTTTAGTTTTCAATCACTCAGATTCCATATTCCCCTCGCTGCTTGGTCGGGAGCCATGTACGCTGGCCCACCCCTTGGCCTATTGTTGTCAGGCTTTGCTGTTACTGCTAAGACGTATGCTCTGATTATACAACAATCCTACTACTTAAATTGTTGTCTAAATATGAACAGATGGAGATGGGCAATGTGGCAAATGGTCTGGCTCACAGCTATTGTCTTTGTTCTTTTATTTTTTCTGGTGGGCGCGCGTGAATCAGTTCCCTGGGAAATTCCCACCTTTGGCATTAATATACTGCGGCTGTTCGTTCGTGGTGAGACTTGGCATTTTTATTCACTTGCCATGTAGTTATCCACAGTATTCTGCTAGTTTGTTTGCCTCGAATGACGCATTTCGAAGCGCATTCGCAAGCGCGGCTATACTCTTTGGACGGCCTCGTTACATCAATCTTGGTGTAGGTAGAGGCTGCAGCTTGCTTGGTGGGTTGAGTGTTTTTGGAATCGTCGGCTTCTGGTACTTATTCTTCTACAGCGACAAGCTGAGGAAACGCAACAAATTCAAGGCACATCAATGAATGCGGGGCCCAAGGCATTGCAGAATAATATCGAGTTGGAGCTTAGGACTATACTCAGCGTCACGTATAATGTAGCACAGCGCTTATGAGATGAATATTAGAGTCTAATGGCCAATAGCTGGGATTATCGGTATGACGTATGTAGAGAGTGAGTCGTCTAAGATCCCGTGGCTTATCAAAAGGCTGGATGGTCGGAGTCGGAGTCGGAGTCGGGGTCGGGGTCGGATCTGGAGTCAAAATGAGTATCTGCCGCCCGTTTGGTTCCACTCCCATTAGCGACCAAGCGCAAGTCTTCGGCGAGAGACTCATTGGCAGTGGATCCAACAGGTAGTCTATATGTAATAATCGTAACCACCGAGTGCTGGTTATGCTGTGATTGAGTGATGGTGACATTTGAATCCTGCGCTAGTGCATATTAGTGCTGTTACGCAAAGAAAACAGCGTCCAAGTGTGAACAAAGTCGTACATAAGCCTGTTTGTTTTCTCCTTTCATTATTTCCTCTTTCTGAAAAAAAAAAAAAAAAGAAAAGAAAAGAAAAGACTACAGCTATTCTTTGCCCTTCCATTAGGCAGTAACATGGCCGAATCATCCGAAACAATTTTGAAACTAAGCCGAAGCACCATTCGACGCTATCGCTCATCGGATGCCGAAGCTATAGTGGAAGGCGCAGATACTCCTCTGGTTTCTGAATACATGACGGCATCTTTTCCAAGTCCCTATACACTGGAAAAGGCGGTAGAATGGATCAAAATCGCCAACGAAGAAGGCAGTCTTCATTTCGCCATTTGTACTACTGACGGCAATGTCGTTATTGGTTCCTGCGGATTTCAGCATCTCACAGGCGTGGAATCTCGCACCAAGGTCATTGGCTATTGGCTGTCGCCCAAATATTGGGGCCGGGGTATAATGACAGAAGTTGTAACATCAATAAGTGATTGGGTTTTTGGGCAGGTTCCAACTCTTCTGAAACTAGAAGCAAGCGTGGTTGAAGAGAATCGTGGCAGCATAACGGTTTTAGAAAGAGCTGGGTATCACCATGAAGGAACTAGACATATGGCTGTGTTTAAAAATGGGAAGATTAGCAACTGCGTACTCTTTGGATTGACTAGAGATCAATGGGCTAAAGTTGTCTAATGGAACATAATTACAGCTTGCTGTTAAGTAGATTGGATGAACAAAGAGTAGAAGAAGACACAATGAAACATAACGTCACATTTGCATTGTTACTGTATGTATTTACATGGAACTCTGTCGAAAGTGATTCTTATCAAAAAACTACGAACTCCAATCGCCAGCCAGATGGAGTGAAATTACTCCCCAATTGATAGTAATCTTGCTGAAATTTTCTATCTTCTTGTTTCAAATAAACTAGGTCATCTACGCTATAATTAGACATCATATTAGTAGCTACATATGTCAACAAATGGTGACAGATAAAAATTTATCAATTGCTATATAGCCAGCTAAATGTATCTATATCTCTTAAATGGCTGGGACGGATTATTTGAAATGGTGAATCTACCTTGAAACTATCAGTGATGTTAGAAAGAGGGTTGAGCACTTGATCCAACACCTTTAAAATGAGATCTTTTGTCCTGTAGCAGTGATCAGTACATGGCACCTTCGCCAGCAGCCATTCCAAGAAAGCCGCAAGCAAGCTTAGTTGCTGGATGGTATTGGAAATTGAAGATGTGAAACAGCCATGAGATTCTGTTTGAAGGAGGCTTTCGCATAAAACAACAGCTGCTGGAACTGCATATCCCGTGATAAACCACTCATGGTCCCCTTGCATGCCCACTAGAGTATCATTTCGAGTCCAGAACGTAACTGTTACTGATACAATATCTAGACTAGTCTGAATTAGACTATCTAGAGGGAAGTTCGGCTGAGCTTTTTGTAATAACTTTTCGATGAGGAAGAGGTTCTGAAGGTGCTCTAACTGGATGAAAAGTTTGGCATATAGAACGTGAGGTTTAAGGGACTTGATCTTCATATCGCTATCATTCAATCGTATATCGCTAGGTAGGCTGTTGAAAACATGGACTTGCTGTGACCTCAAAGCACTGGATTTCGAAATGGTAATTAGTTTTGATTCCGAAACCTGAATAACAGCGTTCAAAGTAACCTTACGTTAAGCTAAGTGCATTTCTTTGCCTTTTGTTCAAAGCAAATGCTAAAATGTTTTCTCGGACCTGCGAGATTAATCCTCTAGCTCGGAGGCTTGTTGTAGAGTATATTTTACCATATGCATTCCATCCTCCCTCATTTACTCCCAGTGAGGCAAAATCCGCAACTTGACTAGGCTTCCAGCGCAATAGGATGGTATTGCAGATGTCCAATGGCAGTGCTGTGGAGCAATGGTTTGATGGTAGCAGAGGCAATTTGCCAGAAAAGGTGGCAGCAGTTTTATCCAGGATATAGATGGCCGTGAAGAGACGTCGTTCAGATTGCTTCAAAATGCGAGGATCTTGGATTGATGCATTAGACATGATATTCAGACCCATAGAATGAACTAAAGAAACGGTTACTGAGTGTAGCCGCCAAAATCCGGCATCTAAAGGTAGGCAATTAGCACTGCTATATTGGCTATCAATGTTCCGCGGGGGGGGGGGGGGGGGGGGTGGGTAGTTACTATTGGGGCCGTGTAAAATTGACGAAACGATGCTTGTGCGGTATACGAGGTAAAGAAGTAACACATTTTTCGCTTTTTTATCTTGGCAGAATTTGATACAATTCTCCATAATGTCAAAGAATTTGAAAGCAAGAACTCTTGGCCGATATCCATCAATGCTTTCTTCATTTTGCAGCGCACTTAGTGCCCAGCTACTAAAGAGCAGACCAATCACTTCCCATCTCAGATTTGGGCCAGAAAATGTGGTATACCAATCTTCTGATACACACAATTGGTTGTTTGGAAATCTCTTTGCCGTGTTTGAGAAAATGATCAACGCAAGGGCCTCGAGATGCTTTTTATTGCTATCCTTCCCAAATGCATAAGCAAAGGTGGTTCTTAGCTCGGCTAGCAATGCCGTCGTGGACAATGGAATCCACCCATCAAACAGATTAATATGAGGCTTGGCAAGTATGCGTTCAGCATCAGGGTTTGGTAGGCTAGCTAAAACATCCAAAGCCGTTTGTAAATCTTCTGTGCTTACCCCCAAAGAAGCACTCTTGTGGTATTGTAGGCTTGCAGTTTCAGGTGCGGGAGTATTCTCGGTATTGCTTAGAGGTGTGTTGACTTGGTAGGTGCTAAAGTTCGACCCGGTTTGTGTCGATCCGGCATCTGCTTGTGCATTTGATGTTTGTAGTTTATCTTTAGTAAATGTAGAATCATTTTGAGGCAAGGAGAGAACGGGTATAGCGGAATTGCCACATTGGATAGCGGACATTGAATGGTCCCGCGAGCTCTGGCCAAGATATCTGCAAGGTTCCTTTGTCCGACTTCGCTGGCAGCGCAAGCATGTAGGAAAAGCGCGATCGCAAGCATATTTTCTGCGTTGACATGGCTCACAGGCAACTAAGCGACCATTTTTGGTTCGAGGTATAGTACTCGCGCCACGTTTATCTAGGTCCATGGATGGCTGAGAGGCGGAAGAATGGATCGCTAAAGATTTTGACACCGAGTCATCACGCGGTAAGAAATAAACATTGACAGAATAGCACGTGATGGCGCTATATTTAAGAAGACTAAGCTGCCTGTATGCATGCACTAAAGCAGGGTTGCAACGTGTCGAGTCAATAGCTGTCCAATGGCACAGAGAAGCTGCAGATTGTAGAAGATCGACTTCCTGGCTAGTATAGGTACTTGGCATACATCGATCCATCACTCTTCTCCGGAAATTAATTTCTCTAGCCACGGTCCTAGCAGCTCAAGGCTATACTCATTGTGGGCGGTCTCTGATGTGTCAAACATTCCCTTGTACCACCCAGGTTCCCACAAGACATGAGGCGTTGACCAACAGGCTGGCACGAGCCAAAGTCGATGGGTTTTGGCTCTCCTCCTCCACCTAGCATGATATTTGCCGGATTGATATCGTTGTGTGCTAGTCCCATTGAGTGCAGATGGCGAACTGCCGCCCGCAGCCCTGTTATGATACGCTGCTTGTTGAATAGGTCTAGCCGTTGCGTAGCTACCGCCAGGTTATGCTTCAGTGGGAAAGTTTCCAGGACTAGCCCAACGATTCTGCCTCTCTTCACGCGGCAGCCATAATAGCCCACAATGTTCGGATGTGGATGTTGTGCTAGAAATTCCATGGTTTGCGCTTCCTGAAGCACAAGCTTTGGAAGCAATGCAGTATCCTCGAGTTCCTGGTAGGTTGACTAAGCTGTACGCTTGAAATATCGTCCGGAACAGTCATCTGGTGCTGCCGTTAGGCTAGCTGATGGGAAATTTGGATAGACCCCCTCGTCTGGCATACGCTGGAGGCTCTCTCTAACAATCTCCACAGTAAGCTGCTCCACGTGCATTCCTTCTTTGAAGCTATGGTAAGCGTTTTCTTGCAAGTGGACCGCTGAGAAGGAGGTCTGTTGGATCTGTTCTCCATTAGACTCAACAGTCCACTCGCACCTGGAACAGAGGTCCGCCAGGTTCGTGATTTCGATAACTATGACGTTTTTACTCCTCGGCGGTTAAAGGGCATAAAGATGCGAAAGTGATAGTAGTAAGGCTGTCTGCCGCGTTGGTGTAGAAGCGGGAGATATTGCGAAGCCAGGGGATAGAGGAGTTTTTGCTTTTCTGCGTTCACTTACACAGGGTGTGGTACATAGGGCGCCTCTAATATCTAATGTAGCAAATTACCAGCTCGTGTACTGCACGTTGTATTTATCTAAGCCCGTGATCAACGTGGGCAGTGTTGGTTGTATGTCTGTATGACTAAAAACAACTGTATCTAGGTGTACAACCACTGTCATCATCAAAGTCTAAACTAAGCCTGACGGGAGTCAAACCACTATATAGGCGTGCAAATTTGTTGATCGTGGGCGATCCACCTGTGCGACTTCTAGCTCCTACAACCCTTATCGTTAATAAGCATATCGAATATCGTCGGCGTCTACAATGCGATGTCTGTGTCTGTAATGGAATGAGGCAATCTCATCAGTACCGATGTTAGAAGGGCCTCCCTGTGGTTGTTGAAAGTGTTGGATGAAAAGTTTTAGAATCAGCAGGAGTTAGCTGTTATGTGTGGGCTTGATATGCTTTGGGCCTTCGTATAACAGCTGACAAAAATGAAGTCTGGCGATATTAATGCAGAATTCTCAAGGAGATTGCCAGAGCCTAAATTCACAGTGGCACTATTTTGTTTAATAATACACTCGCCATGGCCACACAGTAAGCTTCATAACATAACTATGTCAGGCGTAAATTAGAGTCGAAGTCGAAATTTGTCAGGTTAAGCCTTAATGAGGTATTAGACTAGGTTACAGCATGGTGGAGATTTCTAAGTGAATATGCATAACGGTACATAGCAAGAGAATTCGTCTTATTGAGGAAGCACATAGAAAATTGTACGCGTACCCAGCCAATGTTCAATGGAGGGATACTGACTAGTATCCAATTAATCCTTGAGATGCGATGGCGTAGGAGTATTTTTAGACTTCGACGGCTAGGTTGAAATTACTATCGAGTTTTTAGCTGTATTTCATGTATTTCGAGTCTTAATTTCAACCTGCTTAAATTTTTTTTTTACCGTCATTCGCATATTAATATTAACTACTACAGCGCAGAGTGGAAGACTAGTATATCTCATAATATTTCGTAGAAGATATTCTTCATCTATAATAATTTCTGTCATGCTTTACTAGAAAAAGCTATATGCTCCTTGAGGTTTGGTATTCAATTTTTATGTGCTCTATCATGTATTTACGTTATCTTTATAATTGCTAACCATTAATAATTGAATCCAGCATCCCAGCCGTGGCAACTAGTGCTTCGTCATGGTGTCGGTACCCGACTACTTGAATCGCGATTGGGAGGCCTTTGTAACGTTCGGGCCCTGTATCTGATTGGCAAAAAAAAAAAAAGAAAGAAAAAAAAGTTAGTTTCAATTATGTAGTAAGTATTAGAGGTAGTTAGTATTCACGTACAAAGTTTATAAAGTTCAGTGTCTTGGGAGCCATATTTTGCATTGCAGAGATCGTCTTTGGAATCTGAATCTCTCACAAAGTCCACGGGAATCACAATCGCTGGGTAGTCGAGATAGTTCCACAGGCCAGTATACGTAGCAGTAGTCCAAGTATCCAAAGGCAGTGCAGTATGGGGTGCAGGAGGCATAATGATAGCATCTAGATCGTTATCACAAAAGAGCTGAAGATAGGTCTTTGCAGCTTCTGCTCGACGCACGTTCAAGTCGAAGAAGCCTTTGAGAGTTGTTTTCTCTGTTGATAAGAGACCGATGGCCTTGACCGATGGCACTAGAGGCTCCCCTGTTCGGCCAAACTGCTCAAGGTAGTGCTTTTGGTAGCGTACATCAGCTGTCGATTCAGAAAAGAGAGCGACTGATAGACATACCTCGTTCCCTAGTAGAGTAAAATAAGTGAAAAGATCCTCATATGAATCTTTGACATTTGGCAGTGTCAATGGAATAATTTCAACAGCGTTACTCTGTCGAAGTTGCTCAACTGCCTTCTGCAGGCCCCTTCTCACTGGCGGAACTGGAGTGTAGACACCATCGTCTTCAACTAATCCAATTCGCAGAGCTTTTCTAACCTTGAGATCTCTCCATGGCAATGAGACGACATTACTATCATACTTCCATGTACCAGCCTGCATGATAGATTTGAGGAAGAGAGTACAGTCTCGCAACGTAGTCGCCATTGGCCCAACGCTCGATCTTACTCCATCTGTACCTGGTTCAGTAAGGTCACGCGTACCGGCGTGAGGAATCAGTCCTGCACTCGGTCTCATTCCATAAGTTCCGTTACAGACAGACGGAACACGGATGCTTCCGGCGATATCAGTACCAACTCCGAGAACGCTTCCTCTAAGAGCAAGCAAGGCACCCTCGCCACCTGTGCTACCTCCTACTGTCATGGAGGC
Source organism: Trichoderma sp. TW21990_1 (assembly GCA_010015515.1). Classification (NCBI taxonomy): domain Eukaryota; kingdom Fungi; phylum Ascomycota; class Sordariomycetes; order Hypocreales; family Hypocreaceae; genus Trichoderma; species Trichoderma sp. TW21990_1. Next base: position 175,303 of record WXUD01000017.1, on the reverse strand, counting down.
ATTTCTAGGATTGAGTGTCCTGCCAAAAACATTGTTATCGCTATCGGCGGTCATGACAGACTGCGGGACGTTTGTCTTGCAGTAAAGGACAGCACCAAGATCGAGCAAGATGGCGGCAATCGCACTATGCTCCTCTGCTGGGGCATTAACATAGCAAGCTAAGCCAGTCGATGTATCATGCCCCTTAACTTGAAAACTATCCTTCAGTGAGACGGGTATCCCGAAGAGAGGCGGGAGTGTCTTGCTATCTGGTAAATCGAGCCGCTGTTTATCAAGTTGGCGAGCGCGCTCAATTGCCTCATCGAAAAAGATCTCTGTCAAACAGTTCACCTATTGGAATATTGTAATTAATATTTGGGCTGTGGGGGATATAGCCGTATGAAACTTGCCATCTGATGAGCAACAGCTGCTCGTTTGCAAAAAGCCGTGGTGACCTGCTCGACAGACCAAGTACCAGCTTTAAGGCCCATCAAAAGGCTTGTTGCGTCATTGGACGTGATTCCAATCTCAGCATCGCTCAAGATTCCACAAGTGATCGGTATATCGAATGGACTGGTGGAGCCTCGAAGCTTTTCTTGGTCAAGCATCCAGGCTGTGGGAATCTTTTGGCTCCTCTGCTGCCTTTTTTCGTGGGAGATAATCCTATAGTCTTTTTGAGCCATTGCCGTTGTCGGGTACTCTCTTCGCAATGTATAAACTAAAGAGCGGTGGTAGGAAATGGTTTATTTTGTCATTAACGACGCATTCACTTGGCCATATATATATATGCGTGCGTATCTAATAATCTGCCATGCTTACTCGTCAGTCTCGCAATTCCCCAATCGATTATCTATAGCAAACTACCCAGATGCAAATCACATCATTAATCTTGTTAATAAATTCTCCGGTTCCGGTTTCATGATACTTTCGCTATCCTAGTCATGATAGCCATTGCTGACCGTTTGCGTCTTTATAGCAGTGATTGAACAAGGTAGCAACGATTAGCCAGAGTTTCTCAACAGCAAACGAACCCAAGCCCACCATTCTTTCAACCAATCAGCCATGGAAGCCATGCTCGTAACCATCGTTCCGTGACGCTAAAATAAGCTGCTCCACAGCCGCAAAGGCCGCAATTCCAGTGATACCACGTCATAAACTTCCGGTCAACCTTCCGGCGGTCAATTTTGAACAGTCAGCAGAAAATAAGCCGGGCGCTGATCCTTCCACTGTGGGTCTTTTAGGTTGGGGAATGTTGCCGCGGAAAAACCAACCCGGAAATATCTCAACTCTTGGTCCTCTTGCTGCTCACGATGAAGGTCGACCAACATTACTTACGTTTCTCATCCGCGTTGGAACAGACCGGATAAATGGCGACACCTATACGCAAAAATCGAAACTCTAGAACAGCATGTGATAGATGCTATGAGCTAAAAGAGCGATGCACTCGCTCTGCTATTAGCCTTACCTGCACAAGATGTGATCGGCTAAGACTTATTTGCTCAACGACTCGCCCTATACGGCCGGCTGGCCGAAGACCGAAGAATTGGAAACGTTTGGTCTGTGCGACTACATTGTCGGAGCCAATCATTTCCAACGCAGATAAGCAAACTTGTATGGATATTGATCCATATCTACATGGCGGAATCGACTTCGACTCCAGAGAAAGAGAAACTTTGAAGTTCCTCTTAAGTGAACCCAAAAACTTCGGACACCACCTTGTGAGCCCTTGCTTTGAATCTTTAGAGCATCGGTCTCTCGTTGCTCTAGTGCCTGGCTCTATGCCATTACTCAAAGATGCATTTCTCTCCTATGCAAGTGGATTGCACTTGATAGAGGCAAGAGTATCGGCAGATGTAAACATACATGCCGGCTACCGTTACGCTTCATCTGCTATCAAGATATTACGATCGCTAAGCGTTGACAATATACAAGAGGCAACCCTGTGCCTTACCCTCGGAAAAATCTTAGTTCTGTCAGTATACTCACAGATGGGGATCGGTGCAGCCGAAATATGCCAATACTGCCTGAATACCGCTATGGTGTATACTAGTGCAGCTACATCGTGGAATCAAGACATGGTGGCACGACATAGCTTCCTTATCTTTATGGAAACTACAGACAGCCTGGTTCATTGCCGAAAGCCAGCGCAGCGATTTCCACTACAAGAGGCGGCAATTATAGACCGCTATCTTGGACTCTGTTTGTCCTTATTGCCTTACTACTACGATCTTTGCATTATCGGCCAGTCTATGGTAAACAGTACTGACACAGAATACCTGGTTAACCTTTACAAGAGGCTTGAAGAAGTACGGGCCGCTGTGGAAGCATGGCGACCGCCACACTTAGGCGACATAATGCATCAGGTCGAAACGGTAGATATGATCAATCTCCTCGCGCAAGCGAAAGTATACCAACTAGCGGCATTACTAGTTAGCCATCGTCTACGATACCCGTTTGGTCAGGAAGATAGCCAGGCAAATATCTGGTCAAGCGAGATTATGAAGGAATTTGAGTATGCAGACTGGGCTACAAAACAAGCCACTCGCTGTGTAGCAATGCCATACATACTCGCAGCCATCGAAATCCAGGATTTTAGTTCGCGAGTAGAGGCGCTACAGAATGTGGATAAATATGTCGACAAGTTTACCCCAACAGTCCAACAAGCAGCAAAGCAATTCCTTTCGCGAATCTGGCTGGAGCGAGACAACAAGATAACATATTATTGGTTTCGATCAGTTGCTAAACCTTGTCCAGTGCTACAATATTTCGAATCTTGAGATATTGCGATCACAGTCATAGCAATATGGTGCTTCGTGCTGCAGGTGTTTACTCAGCATCATGGCCATTTGAGCAGTGGTTGGCTGCCTACCTTGAGTAGTTGAATGAAGATTGGGTTGTCACAATATATAGCAAGAAAGAAAATTTCCCGGATATCTTTGTTTCATAGCTACGCTGTTTTACCCAAATCGATACGAGTTCCGTAACAATGGCATCCTGCTACTCAAGCAGTAAGATCATCTTCGTGTCGTTCGTAATATTTTGTCCACGAGGCTTGATAAAGCTGTACTTTTCTATCTACTAGTACTTATCAATTATCCTACGTAGTCAGATGTTGCACTACTTCTCATATTATTGGCACGTAATCCTTTGCATGACAGATTTAACCTCTGGCTTGTGAAGTTATCCGTAGACGAAGTGCGCATGCGCGGTCTCACCACTTCCAGACTAGGGTATACGCGTTTCCGTAAGCTTAGTACGAACCACATTAAGGATGTATGCCTTCTTGTAACCAAGGATGTACGCATTCGAGTGTGCCAAAAAGGCTATGGTATACGCGTCCCCGTCAGATTTGTTTTACTCAAGGACTAATTTATCACCATCGATGAAATTAGGAACCAATGGCGTCTTGCAGCTCGAGCCACCTAATTATGCACAATCCTTTTTTCTAGAGTTTAGTACTTTTAGCATGTTTAGAAATAGCGATATTCTAATACGTAGGAAGGCCCATCCCTGCATTTACGCTTGCCCGCTACGAGGGCAGAATAGGAGTACCTAGTAGCAACAGCACCAAGTAATACATGAATAATGGTAGTTCAAATGGCTTTAGCAATCATTCAAAATGTCCTATATATATATTCGATAATCTGCTCTAATCGAAATGAATCTCGTGGCTCTACAATTCTTCACTCTGTCGACTTGACTGATATTAGCATTCTTTTGAATTGGATTATCATGGCCTGGACCCGGGCTATTACCTACGCTGTTTTAAGCTCTCAGCTGTGGCTTCCTACCCAGGCTGACTATGTTTGGCCAAACGAAAAGATCGATGAGCTAGAGAGAGAGCTATACGAACAAACAAATCCTTTTGATGGTCCCGGTGGTACTGCTTCCTTTGTCGATGGATGCAGTGGGCCAGAGGAGCGTGCACTGGGTATAGGACGCAGTTTTGGTGCTGAATGGATTAGAAACGCCTACCATGACATGGCAACAGCAGATGTGTTTGCTGGGACCGGCGGCCTTGACGCCTCAATTGTTTTCGAGATGTATCGTCCTGAAAACGTTAGTGACGCGTTTCAGGAGATGCTAAACATTTTCCAGGGAACCATACTACCCGAATGTCGATGGCTGATCTATTCGCCATAGCCACAGTGATGGCGGTTAGTGCATGCTAAGATGGCAAGGTCATTGTTCCATTCAGAGGAGGTCGTGTGGACGCGATTGGTCCGGGTCCATTAGGCGTTCCGAAGCCTCAGCAAGATCTGCCAACACATACCTTGAGTTTTGCGAAACAAGGGTTTGATAAATCTGAAATGATTGCTCTCGTTGCTTGCGGGCATAGCGTTGGAGGTATGCATGGTGTCGACTTTCCAGAAATTGTCGCTAACCCTGTGCCGACGGATGATGTTTGTATATCTATATGTCTGACCGATAGCAGATTGAATGGCCTGCTATGACTCAGTCACTAACTCGCAGCTTTTCAGGTAAAGAATGATAACACCGTTACTTTCGGTACGACAACGGACAATTTTGATAACTTTGTGTGAGTATTTCGTCTGCATCGCCTTGCTAGGCCTGCTACTTCATCTCTATTCTTCTAAACTAATGTCTTACTAGTTCTAAAGAATTCATCGCCAATATGTCTCAAAACCCACTGACATTTGGACAAAACGAAACAACCCGATCAGACTTCCGTATTTTTAACGCAGATGGCGGTGATATGATTTCACATATGGCGTCATCTAATGACTTTTTTCTGAATACATGCAACAATAAGCTTGAGCGCATGATTAATAAGGTGCCCCGGGATGTTGTATTGACAGATGTTATTAAACCTCTCAACGTAAAGCCCAGAAAACTGTCAGTTACAGTCAATGATGACGGAACGCTGGCAGTAAATGGAATCATAAGGGTAAGTTAGTTGACCTGCAGCAGTAGAAGCAGATCTTGAGTGGCTAACTATATGTTTGAAAGTAATAAATGTTGTTGATAGCCTACTTACTGGAAACGGAACATAAGTTCTTATATCTTTGACACCACGGTCTGGTGGCGCATTGTCTGTGGCCATTGGAACCACATCGCGAGGGTTAACTGCTGGCTGCGGCTATCTTAATTGCGGTCCAAGCTACACCTATTATAGCTTCAACTCTACAATTCCCGTCGAACGTATCATCTTTTACTGTTGAAATTGCCGATAGCTCAACTGGAAAAGCCACCGTCTATGACAATGGTGGCGCCGGATTTCCTGTGTCAGATCATACCCTACCAATGTTTAGCCTCTCTAGTCAAAGCAGCATAACCATCGATGGTAGCGACCAATTGCAACTTAACCTCACTGCCGCAGTACGTATAACAATCGTTCACGAGGAAATTTATTTCACAAGACTGACCAATTTACAACCGCTAGGTTCTAAATGCAGAGGTGTTTACCAATCTCTCTCTCATTATACCGCAGCCCTCGAACAAAACTGCTCCGATTAGCCCGTGTACTCAGGAAATAGTTCACATGGAGCTTTTAAGAAAGATTTCTGGAACCAACTTTACATTCTATAGAGGCATATGGCAGAGCAGTGGTCCATTGACGGCAACCTCTTCGCATCCGTTCGATATTGTTGCCCAGGGATCGGCGCAAACAGTTTCCAGTCTCTTCAACTTCTGGAATGACGTCGAATTCATCTAAAAGTTTATTTTCACATCGATGTCAATAAGGAATATCTCGTTGGAGACTGATATGTAGAATTTATGAGAATGATCTGCATGCAGTTAATATTAGGTTAATGGATTCGCGGTTTAATATGTTGGAAAGAGGCTGAGTATATTTCTACATATCAAGCCCAGGTTATTTATTCTACAACATAAGTATAAGAATGTTAACGTAATGCTTCCGGATATACGTCAACTAAAATTGCCTGAAGACTGCAGTAACGAGAAGATTCTTTGCTAGCCAATGAATTAACACAATCATACTCTCGCCTGATGGAACTATAGGTCTTATGCACGTTTCAGAGACATTTACAGCTGTATACACTGCGATAAATTTAATTCATAAATGCTTTGGCAATCCGGCTACCATATAGCCACTTAGTAAAAGTGTGATATATCTAGATTGTGCAAGAAGACCCTTGACATCATTGATCTTGTGTATTACCATAACGATGATGCTATATAGATTCGACTTATCAAGAAAAAAAATACAGAGGATTACACCTCTATTAATCGTCTTTAGAAGTAGCACTACTAGTCACGAACTTTGCGTATGGAGTGGCTCGACTGCGCATTAGTAGCGCGCATGGGATTAAGTCCAGACGGACGGGATGATGGCAGCTATAGAGGCCAACTAGATTCAGCCGGTGTTTGATAATAAGGTTTCCAAGTTGGAGGAGCTGCGAGAGGGCCTTTAGTGCATAGTGAGTGCAGTATATTTCTTGTTATCCAAAGATACTAATACAGGAAGCTCGAAAGCATAGTGGCAAGGCTATAATTGAGATTTTTAAGAAAGGTTAGTTAGATAGGTATAGCTGGTAGTGGCCAAGAATCTGCGCAAGATGTATTTGATTCGTTTGTCATGTGTGTAATGGTAAAGATCGTAGGCGAGGGGGCTGGCTCACTTATGATACAGTCTTATTTGGTATATCTCAATAATCAGAACTGACTCAAAGCCGGCAGCTCTACTAGAAGCCCTAAGTTATAAAATATCCTAGCAGATATCTTTTTCCACATTAAATATCCACAACAGCTGGCATAGTTTAATATTCATTCAATAAATTAATATACTAGCAATGAGTGTTTCCCAAATACAGACTCGGTTAGACCTCTGGTTGAATGGAGGCCATCACATGTAAAGCCAGAGATTAGACGGATATCTCGTCCAGCTCAAAACCAAATCGCGATTAGAAATATCAGGGTTTTCAATGGTCATGAAATTAGCGAGCTCACCACTACCATGATCGACAGAGATGTCATTGGGACCGACGCCAGCGGTGTGGATTATGTCGATGAACTTAGGGCTATTTTGCTCCCAGGTCTGATTGACGGTTACTGTCAACCCCTCAAACTAGAGGATCTGGGACAAATGAGCAGTTATGGTGTCACGACTGCAATAGGTATGGGCTGCTCGCCGGAACCAGCCTGTAATACTTTGAGAAGCCAAACCGGCCTCACGGACTTCTATAGTGCCGGGGAAATAGCCACATCCCCCAAAAATACTTACGCGAGACCTCCGACGGGTCCTCTTGATCTCATCTACAGCCCAATTCAAGAGCAAGAATGGTGACCCAATGGATTGGTAATGGGCCAGACAATATTAAACTCGTTGCTGAAGCCAATGGTATGACTCAACCCGAGCGTAACGCCATTGTTTATCAGGCACATCAAGCTAAGATGCAGAGTACGACACATACCTCGGATATTACAGCATATAAACAGGCAGTCATATCCAAGACAGATATCATCCAACATTCCGCCAGCGACTGGCTATTGCCTGTTGGTCTTATAAAGCGAATAGTTGCGAACGATCAAGCTATTACGCCGACTCTTACTGCTGCTAGGGTTTCGAACGCAAATCCCGTGTTCAATCCATCTAGGAATGGCAGCTTCCACAATGCAACCCTTAATGTCGGTATAATGCACAAGGCTGGAATACCCATTCTAGTTGGAACCGATTCCAACCTCCTAATTAAGGGGATCAACGTTGCATATGGAGCTTCCATGCATAACGAACTTGAGAATTTGTTTAGTGCAGGTATGACACCCGCTGAAATCTTGAGAAGTGCCGCAATACTTCCCGCCCGTCAATTTAGCTTGAATGTTCGCGGCAGTGTTGCACTGGGATATCGAACCGATTCGCTTCTAATCCAAGGAGAACCTAGGTAAAATATAGCCGTATAATGCCTCCCCGTCCTCCATGCACAAATTTTTGAAATGGTCGTATGGAGGGATGCTAGTTTCTTCTTGGCCATGATGACTGTCATTCTACGGTAGCTCGTTGAGGGTCGGTCCACTGCAACGCGCTAGCAGTAAGATTTCGAGCTCGGTATCAAATATTATATGATCTCAGTATTCCTAATTTGAACCTTAACCGGATTCGGATCTTTGCACAAGTTGATTGGTCGCTTGGTTGGCAGTGACCCATAAGGTGAACTGGAGAGGCTATGTACCATCACCATCTGTTGTGATATTGGACAATCTTGACGCCGCATCGGCTCCATTTCTAATGGTCTCTGCAGCATCAACCCGGGTTGAAAGAGAATGAAGCAAAACGCGTGTTCAAGGTGCCGCGAACACCCAAGAAGATGACTTCTTGGTAGCCCTTGATCCACTGCGACAGGTACTAGTCACTCTAACAGACTTGCAAAGGGATTACCGCCGATGTTCTTCTCCATCCGTTACAACATGTAGTGGCGCATCTTCCCGCTATTCATAGACTCTTTCACGGAATCCGTGTGCAAGCATGTGAGGCAATCGGTAATCTTTATGTTCTGCGAGTTTCGATTGACAGTACGAGTCACGCGAGCTGATTGAAATCTGCGACTTAAGTCCATTTTAGTGGGCCGCGTTGCCATGTTTTCCGGATAAGAGATTCTATCCTCACGCAAGTCGAGTTCTACTATCAATCTTCTTGTCCGCTTTTTCTTCCTTTCTCTATCTTTTCTTCCTCTTTTCTTCTTCTTCTTTTTTTTTTTTTTTCGCGAATGAGTATATTTTCCTCTATCCAGCACTACCCAGATGGAGAAGATTGAGGACAACACCACAAGCACTAGCTCTAAGCCCACATTAGAGAGCCAGTTCTCTGAAGGGGAAATGGCACACTCTAGCGGCTTTTTTGCCCACGTAAACCAGCGAATTCTCAGACTTAAGTATTTTGAGTCTCGCGGCATCGAGAGGGTGCCAGTGACAGAGCGATTAGAGAAAGTTGGCGCCTCTCACTACATGCAGATGACTATGCTATGGTTCAGTTCCAATATTACTGCCAACAACATGGCCGTTGGCATGCTTGGGCCACTTGACTATTCTCTAGGCTTCACAGATGCAGCGCTATGCGCGACTTTTGGCGCTTTCTTGGGGGCTATGGGAGTCGCCTATATCAGCACCTTTGGCCCGGTCAGTGGGAATCGCACAATGGTATGAAGGAGATTTCTTTTTCTTGGTTTCCTTCCCAGGGTTTTCTGTTTCTCTTTATAATCCCTGTGTTTGCGTATGTAAATCGAATCATCTCCCTGCAACTCTAATTGTTTTTACTTATAGGTTTTGGCGAGGTATTTCATGGGCTATTGGCCTAGCAAGATCTGCACTATCTTAAATGTTGTCATTATGTTGGGTTATGGCATGATTGATTGTCTCGTCGGAGGGCAGATCCTGTCCGCCGTCGCTGATGGCCAACTCACCGTGATTGTCGGTATCGTCATAATTGCCATCATCTCGTGGGTTATCGTGCTTTTCGGCATGTCAATCTTTCAAACATACGAAAGGTAGGGAGACATAACCCCCCATTCTATCTCTCACTCATCACTTTTGGTGCCTCCCAGACTGACCGAGATGGGGCAACTCCAGATGGGCATGGGTTCCACAGCTCATCGCAGCCTTCGTCCTTGTCGGTTCCGCTGGTATTAAATTCGACACCACCATCCAGTCAATTGGGAGCACTTCGACCATTAACGGGAACCGCCTCTCTTTTTTCTCCCTTTGCCTGTCCTCGGCCGTTGCTTGGGCCCCCGCTGGAGCAGACTTTTACGTGTACTACCCCGAAAATACTAAGAAGTGGAAGACGTTCATCATGACGGCCGCCGGCGTCGGCCTAGCGATGACTTTTGCAAATCTCCTTGGTGTTGGGCTTGCGTCTGGCACCTTTACCCAGCCATCATGGAACGATGCTAACAACGTGTCTTCTGGAGCTCTCGTCGTTGCAGGCTACCAAGGTCTGGGAGGGTTTGGTAAGTTTCTAGGCGTTATAATTGCCTTCGGCCTTGTTGCGAACAACATCCCCGGTACATATTCTGCCGCTTTGTGCTTTCAAGTGATTGGCCGATACGGTGCGCGAATACCCCGATGGTTCCTTTCGTGTGTTGGTGTTATTATCTACACTGTATGCGCTTTGGGTGGGCGCAACAACCTCTATGATATCTTTGAGAACTTCTTGGCTCTTATGGGCTATTGGGTTACAATCTTCCTGGTAATCACTTTGGAAGAACATCTGATATTCCGCAGAACTAGAGGGTTTGATTGGACAGCTTGGTCTGATCCGAAACGGTTGCCACTGGGCCTGGCTGCATTTACAGCGTTTATCATCGGATGGGTCGGTGCCATTCTATGCATGTATCAAATTTATTACGTTGGTCCTATCGCCAGGCTTGCCAGCCCAACTGGCGCGGATCTGGGCATTTGGGTGGGTTGTTCATGGGCTATGCTTGTATTCCCTCCTTTGCGATGGCTGGAACTTCGCAAGATCGGTTGGTGATGAAGGCTACCTATGACATTTAGATATGGGCAAATACTACCCTTCATTGTTTCATTGCTTAGAACTAACTTGATGAGTTATCCTAGCTGAAGTAATCCTGCAAGCGCTTATAATATCTTAATGTCCTTTACAACTCATCCATGATGCCCGTGGCCATAGCAACGAGCCAGCAAAACTATAATAGGTGGTTTTCAGGCTAGCTTGATGCTGTGTTTACCAATATTCCCACTTTATCGATTACTTCTCTAGAGACACGATGGGTTATATTGCGTTCTCGGTTGTTTCGTACATCAATCTACAAAAGCTTTCGTTCCCGAAGCTTCCTTATCCCCGAACCACTCCCAGATATCCTTGATCAGAAGATCGGGCACTTCGTAGGCTGCAAAATGACCACCATTTTTGTGCACATTCCGTTTTTTGACGTTGCCGCCACGCTTGGCCCATTCCAAGGGCATTCGATAAGTGATATCATAAGGAAATTGACTGATTGCCACCGGTACCTCTACAAGCGGGAGAGTGCCAAAGTCGGCTGCTTCAAAAGCCCCGTCATTGGCCATCTCCTTGTAGAAGCGCATACCGCCGTAGGGCCCCTGTATGTAATACATCATTGACCATGTGATGATGTCCTCAGGTGTCCAGGCCTTGAGGTCTGGGTCCACGACCTCTGCAATCAAAGCATAGATCCACATCGCATTGCCGAGTGGAGAGTCTGACATAGCAAAGGCAGCTGTGAGCGGCTGTGTCTCTTGCATAATACGATATCCAGATGCTTGGTTAATATATTTTTCCAAAATATTGATATAGGCAACTTCATCGGGAGTTGCTAGCCCTTCTGCAAGCCTGCGAATGTCATTTTCTCCTGGTTGAATGATCCAAAAGTTGCTGAGCACAGAGACGACATTCTTCGAAAACAGGTGCGCCTGGAAACGAAGGATAACACCGCCAAAATCCCCGCCTTGGATGACATATTTCTTATAACCTAGTTGATTCATTAACGCGTTAAAGGCATGCGAGGCTTCAACAGGACCAAAGCCTAGGTGCTGAGGTGCCGGGGAAAATCCAAATCCGGGTATCGACGGTGCAACTACGTGGAACGCTGGCACAGATCTGTTAGGGGGGTTTGTCAAGTCGTCAATGATGTTGCTGACTTCGAGAAATGAGCCTGGCCAGCCGTGGATGAAAAGCAGAGGAATGGCGTCGTCGCGTGGTGAACGGTGGTGAACAAAGTGTAGTGGAACTGGATATGTGTCGTTACCAATAATCGGTGTGACAATTGTCGTGAATTGTTCGAGTCTTCTCCCAAACAACTGTTAGAGAGATATGTAAGATAATCTAATGGATGCTCCCACTCACTTGTCGTTAATGGCTGCTTCAGTCGTGTTCCAGTTGTATTCATTGGCCCAGTAGTTTCGAATGTTGGTATAGTTTTCAGGACTCGGCCCTTCGCCTTTTGCTCCCATAAAAACGGGGGCCCTAGCGTGTGCGACTCGCTGCCTTGTGTCCTCAATGAAACCTCGGTCAACGTAGATCTTGAATGGCTTGGGCGACTTGCGGAAAGTCGCATTGACGTTTGGGAGGGAAAACACGTCTGCAGCGGCACAAACGGCGTCCAAGAGGGTGATGATGATTAATAAAATCATTATAATTTTGCCAAGCAAGCTGTTAACGCACAGTCGTGTTATATACGAATGTTGTTATGAATGGCCCAAAGGCTCGCTGATATGCACACCTGAAATATTAGCCAGGCTGATTGTTGGGTTACCATGAAATGCCTTAGAAAATTTGCAGAGTCATACATATACTACTCGGAGTCTAACTTATCTCGGGGGTTATTGATATCGAGGTTTGTATTTAAAATCAAGATAAGAAGGTCAACAAAGCCGTAATAGCGGCGTATTATTAATATACAATCTTGATGATCACGCAATTTCCCAAGATTTCAGGAATTGGATCGGTCCGAAGCGTATTTCTAATATTAGTTGTTAAACGATTAACAAGGAGAATGGAATGGCCTGATGCATCTTCTCATCAGAGAACCTAGCCGTGGTTCTATATCCGTAACAAAGCGGATATAAAGAATATATCCTGTGTTAGCGCAATTACTCATAGCAAAGCAGATGTGGATAGGGAAATATTCTATTATAATATATTCTATGTATTTTGCTTATTAAAGAAATTCCCTTGTATTTATAATTATACTGGTAATCAATAATCTAGGTCGCAAAATTAGTCGTCAGCAATCAGTGCCTCATCCCATACCTGCCACTCCATAAAATCAAATGCCACAATGGATTCTAACTCATTGGATTCATCATGCTTTACCCCAATGTCAAATATGTTAGATGCTAGTACTTAGCTAAACTCTGAGCTACTAATCGGAATGTGAGTCTCGGCCGCATGGATATCCGATGAGTTTGAATCCACATTGCTGCCCTCCCGTATGTCGATGAAGCTGCATGTATATGTCTTATTGTAGGGATACACTTGCATTGTGACCCCTCTCGGACTTCCTTCTCGATGAGATTCAGCGGCGCCAATCAGTTTACTTAGCCTGTCCCAAGATGAGATTTCTTTTAGCCTTTCTGGTACCTCTTTTAAAATCTGGTGGGTTAGCGCGCCCATCCTCTTTCAGAAACCGTCAACCATGGAGACTGGCAGAGCTGCATGCACACTACGCTCATTGAAGCCCAAGGGAAGTCTCCATGCAATTGTCATCTCCATCTTCTCCAAGAATCCTCCGTACATAGTATATGAGCTTCTTTGAGAATATCTGTTGTTAATTCTAAATGATGTTGCGTCATTTCCTGAGATAGTGCTTGCGAAGGGTCTTCTAGATTGCGAAATTGCTGCAGATATATCTTGTGCTCGATTTCAGAGAACGCAAGAGAGGTCATAGCCTTGATGAGAGAATTTAGGGCATGATTTAGAGCTACTCTTGTAATATATAAATCCGCTAGCCTTGCCCTTGCCAAGTCCATGATGTGGAGTTTCTGCTCCAAAGGTTTTCGCTAGTTTTCGTTTAGAAAACAACACAATAGCCATATTTCGCATGGCATGATGCAAATAATAGACCCGCTTTGTGTGTCGAAAGGTGCCGTGAAATTTCCTTTATCGTCATCCGATATGTGGCTTGGAGCTTTAGTATCGAAATTTACCTCTGATACGGATAATCCTGTAGTACGGTCTGTTCGGGGGGTTGAGTCAATGAAGATAATCTGCCGCCATAGCCGGCGGCGTATCTCAATCTCAATTAGAGTTAGAGGAGGTATTTTGAAGTTTTCGGCGTCTCCGTGCAGCTGTAACGATGTTTCGATCCTTAGTAACAGGCCCATCAGTGGAGACAATAGCTCCTGGCACCCAATGTCAGGTAGAAGTGAGAGATAGATTACGAATAGCTGGGTGGTTTCAATTTCTTTCGTAACCAGAAGCCCAGCGTTGGCGAGCGCTCTGTCTGTTCCAAGGCGAAATCGAGCTAGTAGCTGAAATCTTAGCATACCGAAGCAATTCAAAGTCTTTTTTTCATCCAACGATGTGATTGCTGCTAAGGATACTGAGTCCACGTAATTTATTACTGCTCTCATTTTTTTTATTGTTTATCCCATCCACTTCCTCTCGTATAACAGCGACTATACGAGTTAGGAACCCAAGTGAGACCTTCTTAGCAGCAGCACACAGCTTTCTTCTTGCCATATCAATGTAGGCAACTCCAATTGCACAGCCGAGGAGGTCATCTGGTGGGGGGGCTGGATCCTCGATCTGCTATTAACTGATACACCGGTTAAGCAATGAATGAGTAAATTACATTAAAATGGGGTGCTCATTGCTATCGTAGCGCAGCTTCCATATTAGGGCGCTTATTGCATCGTTTCTAGATAGAAATTATACCCCTAGTTTCGAAGCGAACTAGTGCGGCGTTTATTTGAGACTCCGTAATTTGCCATATGGTAGACGATATAAGGTGATAGGCCAAGAGGGCTGTAGGTAACAATCCATTGAATGTTCGCCCGAAATTTGATATAGGTTGAGATAGCGAATGATGACTTTGATGATGCCCGCAGGCTGAGAGCACTCAATTTTCGAGTCTTCTCCTTGGAGCACTCTCCGGTTTAGACGAGCTTGACCAATTTCCAACGTTTGTCCCAATGCACCACGGGCGCAACTATTGGCCCACAAACTAAGTAACTCATATAAGGCGATACTATCGAAAAATCAATGATGGACTAAGACGACGAGTATGAAGCGTCCACGAATTCGTGTGATTTCGGCTCGCATGGCGAGCCACGGGGCCGCCCAAGGTACATTAGGGATAGGAGGATAGAAGAGAGACGACTGCGTGAAGATGGGAAATGACGCCCTTTTTAGGGTGTCATAATCAGGCATGTCCTCTGATGAATCTTTACCATCTACCAAAATATTGTCAATGGTTTCGCGTCCGCACTAGAGTCGGACGTTTCCCGGTCAGGGACCATCGCTCACGACAAAGGATGTCAAATGCGGAACCCCGGCGACAACTTTGCTCAGCCCATACTGTAGAAGAGGGAAAAAAATTTAGGTCCGCAGAAGGAAAGCAGAAGATCTCGCCAAAGTACATGCGAGGAAGAATCTGGTCCGGAGGGGACAGGTCCAGCCTTGATAATATGGATTAGTCTTTGTTTCTTATCATTTACATCTTCAGATTCTCTCTTATGTCGACTGTTGATCCAATTTGTGTTTTTTGGTGCCACAATCTCGGCTGCCACAACAACGACACTTGGATTTCCCTACCAGTTCAGAAAGACCTGGTTTCGATCCAGTATGAGCAATGCTTACCTTTAATTTACATTGCTTCTTCCAGTCTTAGCTTTGTCCACTATTGCGAGCACCTTCTATTGCACTATCTATCCATTTTTCCGGTTCGAAGAGTCTTTGCCTACTATGGACATTGGGGCTATCTCCCGCTTGGATGGTTTTCGGTCGAGTGTGGCACGCAATGGAAATAGCTAATGTGGTTCTACCACTTTGACGAGTGATACCGGAAATCTACATACGACAACCCAAAAGAGTCAAATGAGAGCAAAGAACACATGGCGAGGGTGGCCATTGTCGTATGGTGGTATTCAAGGTGTCGCTTTTCAGCTATTAAACTTCTGGCTGCTGCGTGGGTTGTTATTGTGCTTGGAATTATTTGGAGGTCAGGTGATGTTCAATTTTTAGGAAGGAAAATGGCAGGTATTGCTTTGAACTCTTAGGATCGGGGGTTTAGACGTTCATTACGTATCAAATTATGCTGCCACCAAGACAGTTCATGACCCACATTCAGCCGACATCAATCATAACCTACGTCTCTAGCAGTATAATTGAGCCACGGTATCCAAATCAAAACGAAGGTATTGCTCTTCTATACTTTTTGCGGTGTAACGATGTTAGGGTAAATTTTCTTTGGGTGCTTGCGTTCGTGCACTGGTGGGTTATTGTGACGGCGTAAACAATGTGAAAAGTAACCAATATGCTTTTATTAATCCTCGATTTAATTATAAGCACAATTGCGGATCGAACTAAGGGCCAAGGTTACAAACGTGTGCATATACTGGAATTTCAGGCAGACTTGTAATATGAACGGCGGATTAAAGAATTAATTAAAGAAAAAAGACCAAGTTTATAAATTAGTTATATAAAAAGAGAAATATATAATGTATTTTCCGCAAATCTATCTTGCTTGGTAAAGCATGTATTATGACTCTGCATCGTAACTCTATGACATTCCAATCTCTTGCATTGAGTTATTGTTATAAGGGGCTTGCTTTCGAAGTAGAGCACTGAGTTCCCCAGGATATTTCCAATGGAACCAGAGGACAACCAAGAACATCGGTAGTGCATCCAGGCAATAAACGAAAACTTCGGTGGAAAGCAAGTACCCATCTTGGCCCTGAACATACTCAATAAGACGGAAGATATTCCGTATGATAATGAGCGCACTTGCAACATACAGTGCGTAGAGATAGCTTCTCCATTTTATATCGGACTCGTGACTTCTCGCTGTTGGAGCCAGTATCATTCGGCGGTGGAATAAAAGGGCTACTAAAACAAAGAATCCGAACCAGAGAATCTGGAGAACTAGGCCGCCGATAATGATGTCATTACCCGCATCGAGCTTTGCTTTGTCGGACTTTGCGGTGGCCAACGTACCACCTCCTAAATTGTTGTTAGATATACACAGTTACTAATGTGTAATAAATATGTCTTGATGTCAAACGTACCAGCAGCAAGAAGGAAAAAACAGATAATATCACCGAGGACAAATATCTTTGTAAGCCATCTCCGCTTTATGATCGCATGCTTTTCTCCGTCGACGAGCTCGATAATTCGTCCAAGGGTCATATACACCGATGCTGCGAAGAGCGCCGGAGCGAGTAAAATGAACAACGTCTGGATAACGTATGGCGAATAACTCCAACATCCGGCCTTCTCAGTTGCTGAAACAGTTCTGCCGATGAAGCCAATAAGCTCAACTATGAGAAGCGGTTAGCTATTTGTGGCCACCTGGGACAGCATCCGGTATTTTGGGCCACGAACATAAGCAGCCGACAACTAATGCCGATAAAAACCACGCCCTTCCTCTGACCATTTGAAACGTATGGCCCAAAAGCGATAAGCCAAAGACCGCGCTGAAAATCGCAGCAGCAGCGACAGATGGTTCATATTTATAATATGAACCAGTTACGTGTTCCCAGTCGGCAACACATTTACCGTTGGAACCCATTTTCGAACTGTAGAAGGGACAGATAATAAAACTGTGAAAGGAAGAATATTATCAAACGGGGAGAACCAAAGGCGGCTCAGAAAGAGCAGAGGGAATGTTGGTGCACAATATTACTTGGAATAATAAAAGGCGATCATAATATTTTCAAAGTGTTAAATATGGTGCCATAGAAGGGTCCCGGCCCCTTTTTACAACGGCTGTGCTCTCAAACATTCCAATCTTGAAACGCGTAATGCAGAGTTAACGCCCAAGCGCGGCTGAAAACGCCGGGATTCGGAGCAAAACGAGTTTGCGTGCTGCTTTCGGTCTTACGCAATTCTACTCTTTGAGGATCATCCATGTATGACAGCAATCCCCCGGTTCATAGTACGTACTACCATGCGTAGGGTTTTTTGTCCAATTGTTCTTTACCTTTACCTTAAAGTGGGAAGAATCGCTGACATTTGGATGAGGCGGAGTCAATCCGACTCCACCTATTATACGGAGCTAGCGCCTATCTTTTTTTTTTTTTTTTTTTTTTTTTTTTTTTGGCAGAGCACTACGAGATTTTAATCTTGGACACTTGTAATTTACTATTAAAGCAATACGAGAGCCCCGATACTATGTGTTACACTTACTCGTGAATTTGTAATATGCGTAGAGAATCCATCGGAGAGAT
Source organism: Trichoderma sp. TW21990_1 (assembly GCA_010015515.1). Classification (NCBI taxonomy): domain Eukaryota; kingdom Fungi; phylum Ascomycota; class Sordariomycetes; order Hypocreales; family Hypocreaceae; genus Trichoderma; species Trichoderma sp. TW21990_1. Next base: position 157,477 of record WXUD01000017.1, on the reverse strand, counting down.
ATCTAACCTTCCAGATAAAGTACCAGAGCTTGTAGTATTCGGCTTTCGGATTGCGACCTAAACGTCCCTTGGCACCGAATCAATCAGAGCTTAAATCGTTTTCGTATTACATATTCTATGACTCCGATGGATTCAAAACCATCCGGGACCTTGAAAACCATCCGGGACATCTTAAAAAACCATCCGGGACCTGCTTTAGTTTATTGAACGCCAGGTGGGCTAGCAAATAGCAGCTCCGCTATACCGGCCTCCCGTGGGTCCAAGGCGCTTAGTGACACCCTTGCTCGGTAATGGTACTACCAACCATCGGGTTCCATCGTACAGTATACTTTGCATATAAAGGAAATATGAGAACAGTGCTCCGTAATTGAAGTAGTACTACAAAGTAGCATCCGGGACCTACGGAAGTATGCAGGGATTAATTTCTCTCTAATCTACAAGATCTGTCCAATAAGGTACAACCCCTGCCTATTACTGCACGGGATTCGCTAAGCGGGATTCCTAAAGACAGCACGGTGTAGCATCTTCAAACAAAGGTCAGCGGAGGCCTCGTCAGCATGCTTGTCAGCAATACTTTTGGACCGCTAGTTACCTAATTAATACAGAGTACTCCGTATATAATATATATGCCCAGCCTTTTCGACTATTGTAATTATGGTCTTGAGTATTTATTAGCGGCTATATTATGACTTTCTGCTAAGCTATATTACATATATATCTAAAGTTTAGTTTGATCGGCTGTTTTTGATTGATTATAAGCTGGGGGCTGGTTCTGAAATCTTAAACTAGGATCTGTTGTATAGTTTATTAAACTAGCTGTAACAGATTTAGTAACCTTATTATCCTGATTACTTATATACCCTTTGTACTCCGTACGTATACCCGAAGGGAAAGGAAGGGGATATTATAGGAGCAGGTACTTGTATAATTTGGAAAAACTCTCTTGCAGCTTACTTATTCGTAAGGTCGTCCACGAAAAGCATTGTATATAAGCATACTTATTTACTATACTTTGGCAATGATTTACTAGACCACTGCTACTATTTCACTAACTGTATAATAACCCTTAAGTAATATACTATCTCTGTAACTATTAGACATTATATATATATGATGGATAACTAAGACTTTTTATTAATATAATATAATACTCTAGTTATATACTTGATATATGTTCCATATGATTAGATTAAGTAACTTAATTAAAAACTATTACAACCTGGTCTACTGTAATAGTTGGTCGGTCAGATCTCTTATAGGTCTATTACTATTCTCTTCGGTAAAGCCAAGTGTATCTCGCTATATGCTAATCGCAAAATCAAGGCCGTATTCTTCACTTCTTAGCCTCCCATAATATTATTATAGAGGCTGATACAAGTACCTTTGCTGCTAATACAATTACTCACAGCTTGGCTCGCCCAGGGTTTAAAGCAGGGATTACGCATTCGTGAGTATAATTTTTCATAAAAAACTCGTAAACAGTCATCAATTGATTAATCGATAGTTTCATGGTTATCATGCTGTGCCTTTTGGCTGCACCTCAGTTTCTAGCTAATATGCATTATACCAACCCTAATAACTTAGTTAACAGTCCCTTCCAATCTACCCACAATACAAAAGATCAAGCTTTTGCATGGGCCATGAGGCAGCCAAGGATTGTGGATAATTTTAATTTGTGGATGTCAGAGATTTATGACGGCCGGAAAACTTGGTTATATGTGTTTGACTTCGCTAGGCATGCTTCGAGCACCTCTCCGGATAATCTTCTCTTTGTGGACATTGGTGGCGGCATTGGCCAACAGTGCGCTATTTTAAAGAATGCCAATCCGAAGCTGCCAGGCCGTGTTGTGCTACAAGACCAACCTTTTGTTATCCCACAAGCGATTCCGGTTGAGGGAGTAGAGAAACAAAGCTATGACATCTGGGCCAAGCAGCCGCTGAAAGGTATACTTACATTGAGTCATACACATAGGCGAGCATACTAATCATAGTATTAGGCGCCAAGGTTTACTATCTGCGTAACATTTTGCATGACTACCCGGATAAGAAAAGCATCAATATTTTACATAATACTCTCCCTGCGATAACTTCGGACTCTCTCCTTGTTATCGATGAGATTATTATTCCGAACAAGGGCGCACATTCCCGTTCAACGGAAATTGATATGACTATGATAGTTAGCTTTGCCTCTACTAAGAAAATTGAAAAGCAGTGGAATAGTCTTCTAGACAAGGCTAGCCTAAAAGTCTTAAGCAAGAATATTTATAATTATACTACCGGGCAGAGTGCTATTATTTTAGTACCAAAATAAACCTTTATATGTGGGGGTCGCGCAGATAGAAATAGAGTCAGTAATAAGCTTAACTTAGCTAATGTGAAATAAACCCCACCCTTCCTTATAAAATAACTTAACTCTATACTTGAAAAAGTGGAGAAAGAAAGTAAACTCTACTAGAGATAATATAAGTATTTACTAGGAGAGTATATACTTATGTAGGTGTAAGTTATAATACTAATAAATAACTAAAGTATTGTAAAATATATTTGTTTAGAATTTTAAGATATGTTACTTAGCTTAATATTTTTTATTAGCCTCTCAGGCAAAGATTTTCGAGCTAAAAGGAATCCCTGAGGTCTGCTAAATTATAGTAATTACCTGGGGCTAAGTTAGCGAATTTATCTGACAAGTGTGAAACTGTAATGAACCTACTGGATTCCCAAGGGATAAACCAAGTTTTGGGTTTATGTTGGCAAATAGGTCAGGTCGGATACGGGCGTTGTCTGTGTGTGTTATGTCAAGTACCAGCCTTCGGCATTCGGATTGAGAAATTCATTTATATTAGTAACGATATTATCCTTAAAGCTGTTATTTAGGTAGACTGTATCGATTGCTCTCGTACACGTCGCGGCTATAATCGAGTCCAAATGCTATGCCTTGGATATAGATGCATGGAGCAAACCCCCCACCCTCCCTTTCATAAGCAAAAAAAAAAAAAAAAAAAAAAAAAAGCTTGGTGTTTAAAAAGGTATGTAAACTAAATACCTTGTTTGGTTTCCGTTGGCCTCCGAAGCATTTCCAATCTGTCCCGCATCCCTTTATTTCATATCTTTTAATTTTTAAAAGACTAAAATGAAAGACTAATTTACACCAAAAAAAATTCGACGATATGAATACATATGTCTTGGAGACACTGGTTGTTTCTCTCGGCTTTGGTACAGCTTTAGCGGATTGCGCCAGAACTCCAAGCAGATATGTTATTTGTTTCGGTGCTAATGGGGCAATATGTAATAGGAAAGTGGCGGACTACTTCGGTAATGTAATAACTTGCGAGGAGGCTGCACTAGGAGAAGCGAATGCACTGTGTTTTTGCTAGAACTTTATACAACCAGATATATTTGGAAGATAAAGATTGAAAGCAAACCCTATTAGTTGCATAAAGTTCAGTTTTTTACAATTTATATATATTATAATTATATATCAATAAGCTGACTCTGAAGTATGCAAAGCGTAACAAAACTCTTTCAAGCAATATCTCCTTTGTCTGCAAAATCCTTAGGCACTTCAGGACCCCATACGGAAAACGGACCAACAACATCTCTTTCTGTTACAGTATCCTGGTTCACAACATCTCCGTCGGCATAATGCTCTATCTTAAAGCCGCTGGGGTCCGCCCAGTAGTCAAAGATCTGGCTGCCAAGTATATGTCGCCCTACCCCCCAAATGCTTTTCCAGCCTTTCTTCGCAAGCCAGTTATGCCCTATAAGCTGCGTGTCGAAGTCCTCGACCTCGTAGGATGTATGATGAAGGAAAATCTTCTTGACATGTGGTTCAGCTCGTTGCATAAAGAAACAATGGTGGTCGGAATATTCCTTGCCCAGGTCGAGATGCATAAACGTCAACACGTCCATGTTTGAAAAGTCCCAGTGATATAGAATGTCGGACGGTATGAAGTTAAAGTTGTTAGTATACCACGCCAACTCAGCGTCAAAGTCGGGGACCACGTAGCCAAAATGGCCCAACTTATGGACAAGAGCTGGTCCCTCGTGGTACCGCTGGAACTTGCCTAGTTATTCATCATTAGCGAACACAAACATTGCTAGGCCATGGGAAACAAGTATAGCACTAACCTCGCCTTGGCTTGTCAAACGGTTTGTTAAATGGACCTAACTGCTCATGAATTGCTGACGGTGCCTCTGCACTCGTTGCTTGTTCTTCCTGACCATAGATAACATGGAAGAAAGTTTTATCGGGTCGATTAAATGTGACGATTTGCCCTTTTCCTGGAGCCTCATCTAAGGATCCAACAATGGCGCCATCTATCTTCGCGGCCTTGTCAAACTCAGCTTGCGATGCAGCCACAAACGCTGGACCGCGAAACCTCGGCTTGCCATCTGGGCTCTGTGAAGCAACATAGATAAACGGGTCCCTCCCATATCCGCGATAATAGATCGTGTCTTTCACCCTGTTAGCCTCCACAAAACCAAAGTCCTTTGCGAATTCGCTGAATTTCTCGAGATTAGGATGTTCGAAATACACATGACCTATTCTGGCGAGTTGAACTTTTGATGGGTTGTTCGAGATTGGAGGGATGCGCATGTCCGGCATGATAGTTTCGCGTAGAGATCTTGGTAATTTTACGAGTAACTTAAGCGCAATTTCTAGTGGGAGTGGCATTTTTTTCCAACTGTTGGAGAGTCTTTGAGATCTTGATGTAGTCTCCTCTGCATCATTTATAAGTCGCGGAAGTATGGTTGTCTCTTGCAATTAATTAGTTATTCCGTGGAGCATCTCCACTAGTGCTCACTGCATTACATGCTTAGGCACAATCCCTCCGAGAAGATGTCATAAATATTCTTCGCCGTGTAACACCTAACGAGTGTCCAAGTTAATGTGCTACTGTGATCATGCCGAACGTTAGAAGGAATTTGAATGTTGAGATTACTCTTCGGCATACTAGCCGGAGGATCTCAAAATATTACTTCTGCTCTTAAGGCCCACACACGCCGCAACCCTTTAATCGACCCACTTAATTTATGTAGAGCAGATCTCCAGTTGGAGATATTCCATCCTTTGTATGTTGCTAGCCTGAGAGTATCAGACATGTCGGTTTAATATGGTGGCTCGAAGGAAGGGGCTAAATTATACTTAATCACTCTCATCTTCACATATCCGGCTTCTCCACACTAATGGCACCAAGCAACAATAGATTATCTTCTGCTAAGCTTTGACGACTTCAACAAAAAATGGCCAATGGACCTCCGTTCGCGCTCGTTACAGGATGCAGCAGTGGCATTGGGAAACAGTTTGCAATTGCGTTTGCTGAGAAGGGAATCACCGTCTTGGCCACTGCTAGGCGTGTTGAGTCACTCCAGGATATCACTAGCAAGTATGCAAATATTGAGGCATTTGCTCTAGAGCTCGGCAGCATGGCGAGTATGGACAAATTGAAAGCTGAAATCGACAACCGTACGGGCGGTCGCTTGGATTACTTAGTGAACAATGCGGGGACACATTACGCGGCCACAGCCCTTGATCTCGACGTGGAAGAAGCTGCGAAGTTGTTCGCGGTCAATGTCTTTGCCGTTATGAGACTATGTCAGCTATTTATTCCGCTGCTCTGCAAAGCGCCTCGTGGACGGATTGTACAGATCGGGAGCGTGACGAGGGCTGTTCCTGTTGTTTGGCAAGCGGCTTATAATGCATCTAAGGCCGCCCTCAGCCAATATACGAAGACACTGCGACTTGTGAGTATGGTGTCTTTTCTGCCAAGGCCGAAATAAAAGACTCTGACATATAAACGCAGGAGATAGCACCCTTTGGAATTGACGTTATTGAGGTGGTCGCTGGCTTTGTCCGCAGCAATATCCTGCATCATGGTCTATATGCCCCGGAGAATTCGTTATATCTACCCATCAAGGGTACTATCGAGCGTATCAAGTACGAAGGAAACGCAAATGGCATGGACACGCGCGACTTCTCTCGAATTGTCGTTGACAAAGTTACTTGTCGAAGGCCAAGTCTTGAAATATGGGAAGGAACGCTGGCATGGAGGTTACGTCTCCTCGTAACCCTTTGGCCGCTGCGCTTTATGGTAGGCTCACCTGATACCCGCTATATCCGTAAATCATGACAGATGCTTACACGAGTATCTGTAGAATTGGATTCTTTCTAGGGTCTACAAGCTAGAACTCCTCAATCGAGTACCAACTAAGTGACTACGCAGTTCATTTGTCATTTCGACGCAGTTCACTGGAAGGTGTCATAGCATCTTGACCATAAATTCATGTTAAATGTCACTTTTTCCACTAGCGATACAGGTAGTAATGCTACGAAAATAGATTATCTCGTGCCTTCTGAACTACATTCGCACTTGGGTACATACCTAGGCTCTGGGAATGCGTCCTATCATTCTCTCCAGCTACAGTGTGTATCTTTAGTAACTTATCCAGATGTTTATTTAGAGTTACTAAAGATCCCATGGAACACGTTGCATGAAACTCTGTGTCAATTTTACCACTTTAGAGACCCTTATAGTACAGGCTTTGTAGCCTCTGTTCAACGAGTATGATGTACAAATTGCATTCTCGGCAAGGCGTCCAAACTAATTAAAGCGCCTGTTAGATGGTAAAACTAGGATTAATGACATTGGCGCAATTTATCGATGACAGCAAGCACAGCAAATAATTATTCATCTTATACCAGGGATCGAGGTTATCAGGATAGACAGCATATGGGTCGTCTCATTCCATTGCCTCCATGTCAGTCGGAAGAACTTCCGTTCCCCGCACCAAAAATATACCGCGGCGTAACTAATCAATTCTGCACCTGAAGATTTTCCATAAACTTACTCAGCTAACCAACCCCTGCATATTAGCCTGTAGCTCCGTAAGATACAAACATCTATCAGCAAGTTAGCTTGGTAGGTACGTACGTAGGAGTATACTCCGTAGGATCGAGAAGATCCACCAGTATAATTCTGATAGTAGATACGAAGTATATAAGTACTCCTACTCATCAACTATGATGAGAGAGGGCAATACAAACCGCCCACAGCCATAAACACAAACAACAAAGTGTCGTACAAACAACTAATGGAAGAAACGCAAGTTCTCATCGTTGGTGCCGGACCCTCTGGCCTGGCTCTTGGTCTTGCATTGGCCCGATTTCAAGTTCGAGTAAGGCCACAAAATGCATTTTTACGCTAACATCGCTAATCCGGAAAGTCTGTCATCCTTGAGAAAGATAGCGAGGTGACCAAAGATCCTCGAGGCGTATATCTGACCGGAGATGCCATAAGGATCCTCTACGACTTAGGCCTAGGGAATGAGGTACCGACTATTGGACATGGTAAGTGAAACACCATACTTTGAGGGGTTTTGAGAGATCGTAAATTGATTGATAGACACATCAAGGGGTCCACAAGATCAGTTTTCATCAATCTTCGTTTAGCACGAAGCCATTCTACGAGATGGGTATCGGTACGCGGAACGCTCTACAACAGGCAGTACCAGAAGGAATGTTGCAGAGTCAGCCACGGCTAGGTTTGTCCATCCACTTTAATGTGGCACGTTTTGACTAAGTTCTAATTATGATGACGTATTAGAAACTGCACTTCGAGAGAAAGTCAGGAGCTCTGAATATTGTACACTCCGCACAGCGTGCCGTGTGGTGAGTATATCTTGTGATGACTTGCCAAGCGTTGAGTACATCGACGAGCAACAAAAAAAGCATCAAATCAGGAGCGAATGGCTGGTAGGCGCCGACGGGAAGGTAGGCATCGTAAGGAAGCATTTTTTAGAGCCAACCGCTGGCATCATACAAGAAGAAGGGAAATATCCGTACAACGGAACTTGGATTGCGGCTAATTTGAAGATCACGTTGCCAACACCTCAGACTCACCCGACCTATCCCCTGTGGGATCTCGGATACTCTCCCGAAGAGGTGTACAACCTCTTCTGGCCAGAAGGATGGCACTTTTGTGGCCCTCCTGGCAAAGCAACAGCAACGGGGCGATTTGGTCCAACTGAGGATAGAACTTGGCGTCACGAGCTATGCCAGGCCTACTGGAATGACTCTATGGATGCAGAATCTCTATTCTGGGAGCACATCAAGCCAATGATTACACGAGAAAGGGACGACAATCGCGGATGCGAACTCCCTGGTCCCGTGCAGTTTCCCGAAGACTGTATCGAGATTCTTCGTTGCAGGCCATACAAATTCACGCATAAAGTTGTCAATCGCTGGTTCCACAAACGGGTCGTTCTCATCGGAGATGCGGCGCATGTGTTCCCGCCTTTTGCCGGTCAGGGGATAGCGAGCGGCGTGAGAGATGCACACCAGCTGGCGTGGCGGCTTGCCCTGCTTCTCCGGGCCAAACATCAAGGTGAAGCATTGGCCAATAACACCCTCCAGTCGTGGGCTGTTGAACGACGGAAAAGCGTGGATGATGCAGCCATGTTTTCAATGTTAAACGGATATTTGTGCAACAACAAGCCATCAATCTGGCTGCGCGGTCTCCTATTTCTTGCTATGTTTCTCGAGTCTTCTCGGTTCTTCTTTCAGTTTCCGGATCCCCAGGCTATTGTGGAGCGTCGTGCATTCACCAACGTACGTGGGGGCTTTTTTCTCGAGAACTATAACGGCGGTGCTCGACTTACCCAGATGTACGTGCAATCGGATAAAGTGGAAGCGGTTCTATCTGATACCTTACTGCGACCCGGCGGTAGTATATTCACGATTCTCGCCATATGCAATGGGGGTGACGATAGCCGACTTTACAAAGATGCAAAAGAAGCCGTTTTAAGGTCAAGAGTCGGCCCAGCCATTTTATCAGAATCATCAATCGTGCTTCTTAGTCCTGATAACAGCGGAAGATCGATCAAATCAGTCGAATTGGACAACGGAGACCAAGTTCAGGCGTTTTCACCGGCTGAGCAACCTAACGGGCAGCATGGAACAAACTCTCAACAAGATGGTCACTTATATATGGAGCGCCTCGGACGATCGACACGATTTGCCATCCTGCGCCCTGACTTTTTCGTGTTTTCCTGCTGTAAAAATGAGATTGAGCTGGAGAAATGTCTATCACTGCTGAAGAAGCAGCTAACCCTTTAAAAAAAGGGCAAACCTCAGAATACTACCTTGCATAGCTATCAAATTAATACTATAAGTCGTTAATTAATATGACTTGTGTTGCCAATAAAATTCCTGATTTATCTTAAAGCTAATAGAACCATGGTATAAGCTTCCCTTTTACATCTACAGGTACCCCACCTTTTGGGTATCCCCTTACCAAAAACCAGAATACCCGACTAGCTATCGGAATAATAACCTACTTTTTCGATACTTTTCGCCCTTCTTGGGCTTTTGCTAGAGACTATAGCTACGCTTGCCAGACTCTTAAATACCTAGGGGATTAGAAACCTTACTATTGCCGGGCAGGCAGCTACTAGAAATTATAAGAAAACTACCCCTTTAACTACAGGATAAAAAAATACTTTTAACCTCTCTTTTACCCCTAAAAAATAATACTTTTATAAAACTAGTAATATAAAAAATATACCTTATCTTAAATTAAATATAAAATAATACCCTAGTATTAGGTTTATAAAAATTAAAAATAATAAAAAACTTATTTTTTTTTCTAAAGTAATATATAGGAAATAGTTAATATAACCCTTAGATAATAATTTATTATATAAAAGAAAATCCTTAAATAAATAAAAAAAATTAATATTAAAAAAAATATAAAATAAAATATTTTAATTTTTATTATTAAAATTATAAATAATTACTTAAAAAGATTTTAAGGAAAATATAACTGCCTAGTTATAAAAGTTACTTATAAAGCCTTTTCTTTTACTTTTTAAAATCTTTTAGCTTTAAATAGCTAAAATACAGGGCCCCCTAAAAACCCTAAAAAACTAGGTAATAATACTTTTATTACTTAACCTACTCCTAACCCTATATATTAGAAATTAGTAAATAAGACTATAATTAATAATAAAAATACTTTTACTAGTAAAGTTTTTATAAAAGAAGCTAATAATAAAAAACTTACTTATATAAAAATTATAATTAAAAACTTAGGCCTAGTTAATATATAAAAAAATAATAACTTAAATAATATAATTAATAGCTATAGTAGAGGGCTAGCCCCTGCTATAGTTAATAGGGCTAAAAACTTAAAAATAATTATTAATAATTATATTTTTATTTAAGTTTTATTAAATTATATATAAAAAAAAATAATAAATATTAGAGCTAGATAAAAATTTATAAAATTTAAAAAATTAAAAGTAAAAAATATTATTTACTTCTAGAAAATAAACTCTAGTTATATTTTTAAAATTAAAAAAAAATAAATAAAAGAAAAAATCCTAAGTTTTAGTTTTATAGCTATAGTATATAACCTTAAAATTAAAAAAGTATATATATAAAAAAGTTTTTTTATTTATAAAATACCTAAAACTTATATAAATACCTTAGGTATATATTTAATAAAATAACTAATTTAAGCTAAAGCCTAGGCTAAGGCCTAGGCTATTAACCCTCCTATAGCCTATACTAAAATATTTTTTAAAAAAACCCTAGATATATATAATTATTTTATTTCCTTTATTAAAAATATTAAACTAGGTTTTTATTTTTTTAAATACTTAGTATTAGTAAAAAAAAAAATTTAAAAACCCTAGGTTTTTTAATATAAGAAATACCTTAGTTTTTATAATTTAAGAAACTATACCCAGATACTTTAATATAAGAAATATAAAAAACTAGGAAAAACCTATAGTAATAATATATATAATAATTACCTTAACCCCCTTTAATATATAAATTATAATAGCCCTTATAAGTTAGATATTATAGGCTATTATACTAGACCCAGGATTAAGGATAAAATAAAAAATTACTTAATTAAAGACTAGCTTAAAATAATTAAAAATTTTAGTATAAAAAACTTTCTTAAAATTTACTTGCCTATTATATTTATAGCCCCTAAAAACTTTACTTATACTTATAAGCCTTTTTTTAGTATTTTAGCCCCTATAAAATCTTAACTTATATTTAATATAATAATAAAAGTAAATTTAAAATTAAAGGATAAGAAAATATTAGCTAAAAAAAGTATTCTTAAGTAATTTATTATAATAATATAAGGAAATATAAATATAAATAATATTAGATCTGCTTTAGTAAGTAATAAGCTTTTAGGGGATAATAAATAATAGAATACTAATATTATCCCTATTATAGAAATACTAGTTTTAAGATTTTTTAGGCTAATATTAATAAAAGTAGCCCTGCTTAAAATATTATTTTTTTTCTAGCTTAGGAAAGTAATTATAATATAATACTTATTTAAAAATCTTATATTTAGTAAAATAATAACTTAGGCAGATAATAGACTAAAAATTACCTAGGCTATTAAGCCTATAATCCCTTTAATAATTAAAAGAAAACTAGATTTTTAGTTTTTATATTTATTAAAATTTTACTTAACTTTTTAAGTAAATAAATCTCCTCCCCTAGGCTAAAGAATAAATATATTTACTAAATTAAGTTTTATAAATATATAATTATTAATATATATTATAAAATAGTAAATAATACTATTATAAAAACCCTTATTAAATAAAAAACCCCTTCCCCTAGAATTATATTTATAAGAAACTTTAATATAATATATTAATTATAATAATTAAGCAAAAACCCAGATATAATAGAAAATAAAATAATAATATAAACTAAGTCCTATAACCTCTTTCCCTTATTAATTAACTCCTTAACTAAAACTTTAAAAAAATATATTAACTTTATTTTTTTTAATTACTTAATTTTCTCTTATATAAAATATATACTTAACACTAGCTTTAATTATTTTATAATTATTATAACTCTCCTAAATCCCCTTAAAATAACCCCAGGAGTAGGTAAAAAATATATTTTAATAAAATACTAGGAGAATTTTAAATAACTTATATACTTTTTTACCTAAACCCTCCTTATAATTAACCTAACCTCTTTATTTAGCAAAAACTTAAATAAGTATATTAAAGTTTTATAAAATTTTTTTAAAAATATTATAAGGGCAGCTAGTAAAATTAAATATTAAAATAAATATAATATCCTATAATAGATAAATAAGTATAAAAAAGCCTAATATACCCTTAGTTATATTAGATAAGGTATAGTAGAATATAAAAAAACTAAGAAAAACCTAAAAATAATAGTTAAGTATTATAAATAAGTATACTAGAATAAAATTATTAGTAATACCTCTACTACTAGAAATATTTAAATAATAGTAAAATAGTAAAAGGCTATTAATTATTTCCAGCCCCCCCTATTAATTAATAGAAATATAAGTATTTTAGACTTAATAAAAAAAACTATTTACCTTAAAAATAAATTTTTAAAATAAAAATTAATAAAAAAAATATTCCTAATCTCTAAGAACCAGAACTCCTGGTTAATAATAATATTAAGTAAAATACTTTAATTATAGAAGCTAAAGCTAAAAAAACTATTATAGGGTCTAGTAATATAGCCCCAGGGGCTAATAGTATTTTAGTAATATTATTATAACTAGCCTAGCTAATAGTAGGAGAGTATATTATAAACCTATTTAAAGGATATTTAGTAATTAAATATTACCCTCTTTTATTTAAGAAAGTAAAAATTATTATTATACTAAAACCAGGTAAACCAGAAGTAGTATATATTATATATAAAAGCTATAGACCTATTTCCTTACTTTTATATATTAAAAAAGGACTAAAAAGACTATTAGCTAGAAAAGTAGCCCTACTAGTAATAAAATATAAATTATTTCCCTTATAATATTTTAAAGCTTTCCTTAAAAAATCAGCTATTAATTTAATAGCCTGCCTTATATATAATACAGAAATAACTTTATTTAAAAGCCTTATAGTTACTTTTCTAACCCTTAATATCTTAAAAGCCTTTAATATTATTATATATAACTACCTTATCCTAAAACTTAGAAAATAAAATTAGCTTATATTTTTTATTAAATAAGTTAAGTTTTTTATAAATAATAAAATAGTAAAGGTCTGTAATAGTTATAGTATAACTTTCCCAGGTATTAAACTAAAATACAGGGCCCCCTAAGAATCCCTTATTTCCCTAATTATTTTAATATTATATTTCTCCCCTATATTAAAAATAAATAACCTAGATATTTACTTTAGTTACGTAAATAATATTATAATTTATACTATTAGATCTAATACTAAAGAAATAACTAGGAAGCTATAATAAAAACTATAAAATACCCTAAACTAAAGATAATAGAATATTATTTTCTTTAACCTAGATAAAGTAAAACTTATTTACTTTTACTATATTAAAAACTATACTTATAAAAAAAAAGTAAATTTTAAAAAAAAGCTTATTTTCCCTTAGGTATTTATATATTAGCTAGGAGTTTATTTTAACTCTAGATTTTTTTTTAAAAAATATATAAAAATTATTATAAAAAAAATACTTAAAGTAGTAAACTTCCTTAAATCCCTTAATAAAATATAAAAAAGCTTTTCTTCTAATATTATAATAATTATAGTAAAAGCTTATATAATATTAATTACTTTTTATAATATAAAAGCCTAGTAATTAGGAAATAAAAAAAAAAATATTATTTATTTAAATAAGTAAATATTTATAGGTATTACTAGATTAGTAAATAAAATAAATAAGATTTTCTAGATAATAGCTAAAGTAATAATCCCTGCCTAGAAAATTATAAATATAATTATTATATATAAAAAGTCTAGGATTTTTATAGCAGTAATAGCCCTAGTATAAGCTAAACTTTATATATTAGCCAGGTTTACTAGCCTAAATAAAAATTACCTTATAAGTAAAAGAATTAATAAAAAATTTCCTTTTAGTTTCCCTAAAATTAAATTATAATAAATTACTACTTTAATTAGTAAAATTATTAAACCTTTTTTTTTTATAAAAAATAATAGTATAATATTAGCAGGACTAGACTTTTATAGCCTAGGTAAAGTAAAAGTAATAGAAAAATACCTTAAACTCCTAAATTCTTTTCCTAAACTAATTATTTTTATATACTTAAATAAATTATAAGATAAAGTAGGAAATATAAGATAAGAAGTAGTTATTTTTTATAATTATAGAATTACTTTTATATATAGCTTTTTCCCTAATACTAAAGTATATAATATAAAAGCAGTTAAAGTTTTTAAAGTTATAAAACTAGCTAAAGTAAAAGCCAGGGAAAACCCAGATATTAAAAAAATCCTCCTTTTCTTTAATAATTTATTAATAATAAATAAAATTCTAGGAATTATACTAGCTTTATTATAAGATACTTATATAAAATTAAGGAAAATAGTTAAAAAACTATAATTATAAGTTACTATTAGGGTTACCTAGGTATTAGAATATAAAAATATACTAGAAAATAAAAAAGTAAATAAACTAGTAAAAAAGGGTTTAAAGTTCCTGGAAATTACTAGTAATATTTTAATAATTACTTATATTAAGAGATAAATAAAAGTAAAAAAGAAATAAATATTAGAGATATATTAATATTAAAATACCCCTAGGTATTATAAATAATAGAAGTTAAGTATCCTGGTAATATTACTAGAGCTATAGTTATTATAAATTATTTTTTATAAGTTCCTGGCTAAGAAATTAGGATATAAAGACTTCTAGGAATATTATAAAAGGTTTAGGTATAAGGTATATTTTATTTATAAATATAATAAACCTAAAATATAAAAATATTTTATAAAATATTAAATAATAGCTTTTTTTTTACTAGATATCCCGGAAAAAAAACTCCTGTAAGAAGCTATATATTTTACTTACTTATTTAGTAAAAAAAAATATAAAGAGTTTCAGAAACTAATAGAAGAAACTAGCTTATATAGCCCCCCCCCCCTAGATATAGATTAATACCTTTTTTTTTTTATTATATTAAAATATAGCAAACGCAGACTCTGAACTGCAGCTCTTACTATTCTAGTACCTAGATAAGGACTTATATAACTAGTTACTTAGTAGATGTAAATAATAAAATAAATAAACATAGAACCGTGGTACTCCATGCAGGTTCTGGATTAAAAGATTGCTTGCTGGAAGTGCTCTGAATGTTGCTTCTGGGAGGCTCCCATAAAAAGATTCTAAGCAAACTAAAACTTATCTAAAATACTAAGCACGCGGCTTTTCAAGCTGACTAAAAAAATTATTATTTAGATATCCCTAGACTATACATAGTATAATATCTAAGTCAAACTAGGAGGCTAATATAGTAGTATTAAAAAGAGAGAGAAAAGGGAGGAGGGGCTAACTTAGTGAAGGTAATATATGACTTATTGTAAAATAAAATAAATAACTTTTAGTTGCACTTCCACACTATTAGTATAAATATTAGAGAATAAGATTTTCATATTATCTCCAAGCTGCTGCTTTAACTGGAAGTTATGTTATAGTAAACGTTTAGTTTATCTTTACCCTAATCCCAAATTTAAAGTACATACTTTCTCCCAAAACTCTAGTTTAATCTTTCGTTTCCAGGAATTGTAACATAATAATAGGGAAATAAATATAGTTGCCCAGGAACAACGTTTTCAACTAGTTGAATAGTGCCTCGTCCAACATACAGAGCTATATCTTAAAAAGCAGAAATCATAATCACAACCATCGTGTGAATAAACTGATTGCAGTTATCTGTAGGTATACGATGAACCATGTCCATGTTGTTATCCTTCGCCAGTCCCGTTAGCAGTAAGTACGGGATGCCCATCGTTGTGGGCCCGATGGCTTACTCGAATTTCATCTTGTTATGAAGTGCTCCGACTTTCGCCATCTCGACTTCCACCACGTCTCCGTTTTGCAGGAAAGTCTTGGGCTTCATGAATACCCCAACACCTGCTGGAGTGCCTGTCATGACTGCCGTGCCTGCAGGGATAGTAGTGCCTATGTCTGATTAGTCCGAGGCCAGTAGAGAGGGCTCAGAAGTAATTGACCTTGGCTCATGTGACTGAGGATTTTCTCCGGGGAGAATATCATATCTTTCTGAAACTCTGCCTCTTGTCTGATTTGACTATTGACCTTCGTAACGACTTTGAATGCCGCGCCATTGCCAAAGATCTCTGGACTGATTAAGGTCGGGCCGATTGGCGCAAACTTGTCAAAAGCTTTGGCGAAATAGAATTGGCCTCCTTGGTTCTTAGGAAGCTGGAACATACGACAGGACAGGTCGAGGCCAATGGTGTAGCCTAGGATGTAATCCTTGGCCTGCTCAGGTGACAAATTCTTGCATTCCTTCGAGGTAACGAAGACCAGCTCACCCTTTTTTGCACAAGAAAAAAAGGCATCAGCCGCGCTCTGTTAACGGGATTAGCGCAGCGGATACACACCTCGTAATCCAAAAGACTTTTAGCGCAGAAATCATTGATGGGAATGTCTTCGCCAGGATGTGCAAGTGTTGCCGCTGGCTTTGTCCAGACGGGGGGGTATGAGGGTATGTCGAGCTAATAGGTACAATAAATGTTAGGGTCGTGGGCTTGCTTCGTCCCACGGGGGTTTCGAGGACAGGGGTTTCCATACACCAGCTTCTTTGGCGTGACTTCGATAATTGAGGCCAACGCAGTATATGGGAGTCCCAGTTTGAGGGAGCGGAGCTAAGAGCTGTGAGAGAAATCAAGTTAGTCTAGCAAAAGATAGATATTAAAGAGAGCTGGGAGGAGAACATACTCGCCGTATTGTGACAGTCTCCTTCCCAGTATTGCTCACGAGCTCGTCCATTGATGGATATGCGCCTAGAGTTGTTCCTGGGGATGGCGGCCCGTTGGCATTATCGCCGAGATCAGCGAAGAAGGCTCGACCATCCTCATCGCATTCGAAGTGGATCAGATGCGAGAATGGCGGCATTTCGGAGTGTGGACGGCAAGAAATAGCTGTAAAGAAACAGTTGCCAGGAAGAAAGACTCTGTGGCTAGGTACACTAGAAGATGGGTGAATCACATGGACGCCGCCAAAAAGGCCATTCAATTACATTTATGTTAGAGAGTATATGGCCTTTTCATCCCCTCTATAATTAATTATATTTTTGCTAAGGCATTTCGGAAAAGCTTCCTCGGAAGAACTTCTAGCGTATGTAAATGTCTTGGATGGAGTTTGGGCGGTTGAGAGGGGAGAGAATAAGCACAGGGATCCGGTGGGCGATGTAGCTATTTCCGAGGCTCAGCTTGCTGATGTACGTAAGCCCCAAACTCTACCCCGCAAGTAAATGACCAAGCACAAGAATGACATTCACCCAGCTCTGGGGTTGAAAGCATTTCGGAGGATATTCGAACTGACAGTGGGGCAAATCTTACTTATGTAAAAGTAGGGGATGCTTAGTTAACTAGTCCTCGGAGCATCTTCAGTTGATCCAAACGCATCGGCACATTTTGTCCGATAACTTCACTTCTGCTTACGCAGAATCAGGCAACCGTAGCAACAATACAGTATCCGGGGGTGGGCATCGAACCGGATGATTTCTGATCAAGCCTGGATAAAGCATGATGGAGCAACAGATTCTCAACCATGTGCGAGACGCGACCAGTTGTGTCTATTCTGGCGACCCACATTCGCTCGAGACCACAGATGCGCCGCGCTCACCAGGCAGTGAGGGCCGGCCGCTGATTTCCCGAGTTTGTGATCGCTGTATCCGGTGAGTCCTCCCGCTTTCTACGTCTTATGTCTGCTCTTCTTGCCATTCGATCGAGCAAGCTATTGACAGAGGTATCCGGATCCCGATAGGAAGAAGATAAAGTGTATGTGTGGCGTGTTTTGAGCCGTCTCGTCATTACTCCCACACCGAGTCTCTCCTCCCCCTTTTGTTCTGACTTGAGCTTGTCGCAGGTGATTTGCAGCGACCAACGTGCTCTCGCTGCTCCGAGCATGGTTACACATGTGTGTATTCGTCCACACGGCGCCGGCCCGGACCTGCAAGAGGTTCTCATCGGACCCGCCATGCGCCGAAAGAGACGCTGAATCATCCCAACCATGACAGTGCGTAGCTGAGTTTCATCTTGGCCCTTTTTAACACTTGTGATCCTCCCTACCGTGCTAGTTGAGTACAGTAGCCACACGCGAACTATCGGCTGTACCATATGTGTATCCTATATTAACGATTTCCTCTCCACGATAAAGATCATCCACAACGGTTTACTAGCCCCGCAACAATCCCAGCCGGGGACCCTCCTCCGCCTTCTCCGTTTCCCATTCTTAACTGGTATGGACAGACCGACGTCCTACGGCCGGTATCTCCTGGCAAGATCACCCTAGGCTCTGATGATTCGGCCCCGTTGGGCATCCTTATAGAGGAAGAAACCTACCTGTACGTTCACTCTGTCGGCTGTTCAGACTCGTCACTGACTCGCCTTGTGCGATTCAACTAGGTTGGAGGCGTATCTTGATACCATTCACGAGGCAATTCCCTTATTCACGAAGTCGCATTTTCTCTCCGATTGCAGAAATTCGATGTACAGTCGCGATCTAATATTGACGATTGTGGTCATAACTGCCAAGGTTACAGGATACACCTTTACCGCTGATAACTTCGACATCGATGCCCTCATTGACAAGATTTTGAGCGCAGGGTCGCATGAAGAGGATATGTTTAGCAATTCTCCCTCTATTGACCAATTTCGTAAGGCTTGCCTGCTAGCCTTTTACGAATTCCACCAATTTCCTGGACAGCAGGCCTGGATGCGCATCGGAAAATTGACACGTATGGCTACGTGGACAGGACTGGATCATTTGGAGATCCTCAAGTCTCAATATCCCAGCTGGAGAGCTATGACGGAACACCAGCTGGATGAATGGCGTTTGATATGGTGGTGCATCTATCGACTAGACTCGTACACCAATATCTCGTCTGGAACTCCCTATCTCATAGACGAAAGGCTTATTTATACCTCTCTCTTGCTTGATACTTCTAAAGAAGCCTTCATAGAGCATCAGCATGATTCTGTGCACCAAAAGCTCTTGTTGCCATCTCATCATAGCGGCCTCTGGGAGCCTCTGTCTGTCATCACTGCTCAGTCTCGGGAGCCGTCGTCGTTCAATTTCCACATCATCACCACAACTATCCTGCGTGAGGTGGGACGGGCTATACGATTGCACAACCTGCGACAGGAGCAAGGGGTTGGCTGTTTGGCCGATATTGAGCGACACCTCTCGACAGTTCGTCTCTCTTTGCCGGCCAACTACCTCAACACCAGACGTAATGCATTCTCAAATGAGACCGGACGCGATCATCACGCAAGGCTGGTCACAATATTCCATATAACCATGGCACAGTTTCTTCTCTCTATCATAAGCTGTGTCAGGCGAGAGCAGGACGATGAATGGATTCTAAACTGGCAACGGGTCCTCGAGGCGTGTCAGGACCTGGCGTCAATATCAGAGCAGTGGAATAGCTCACATAACCTGACAGTGGACCCGGCGATATCCATTATTATCTTCACTGCCCTCATCTTCCTTGATGTGCAGAAGAAGTCGGCTAGTGCGTTGGTGCGGAGTTCTCACTCCGCCATTGAGTATCCCGAGAGGGTCCTGCTTATGCAACTTGAGCAATTTGCCAGCATATGGACCCTGCCAAAACTGCTTACCCGTACGTATGCCACTAACTTCTTTATTTAGAACCTAAGGAGGCTGACGTGGCAGTGGAAAAGTCTCGTTGAGGAGCTTTAGAGAGTCCGTTTCTGGCCCACTCTCCTTCTCCCACATCCAATACATCGTCTCGCATTTTGAGGCACCTCTGCATCCGAGATGGCTGCAATTCCTCTCTACTGCACAACTGGAACTTGATGCTTGCTAATAATTTTAGCAGGTATATGAAATTTTGGTGAAAGGCAGTGATTATAGCTAAGATATTAAGGGTGGCGAGAATAAGGAATCAGCTGCTCGTGAAAGCAATTCTATACCTTTCCCTTTGGAAATTGTTCAGACTATGATATATAAATAAACGGGGAAATATAAGCTCCATATATCTATTTAAGCAGTTTAGCAAATGATTACCTTTTGAATCCCTTTCTTATTCAAATTGCATCCAATTAATATAGTCTTCTCCAATTATCAGTTAAGACTTCAAAATGCCTAGTGTAATTACTATTTAAAAATCATCTTTATTTATTACCCAAAAGCACAATAATCCAAGCTTCCTGTACTAGTAGTATATTTGATTCTTATGTTTTTGTAGCAGCAGCACCACTGAGAACTATGCCTGTTTTATTTTATAATCCACTTGGCATCGACAGTGCTGTATTAGCTGGTGCAGTACCTGCACTTAGCCATTTGGATGCAACAGTTTTGAGCTGAGTGTAAAAATTCACTCCCAGTTTCCCATAGAAAGTACTAGCCACCCTCCAGCCACACTCTTTTTGTTTCGTATAAACGAGAACATTGGAAGGGGCATTGGAATTGGCACGTTTATGCTAAATTGACCTGCTTCGATGTTTTGGTGAAACCTCTCTGCGACTACGCCCGAAGTGAAAATAGCAGCACCATTCCTATAGCCATTCTTGTTAATAGGATCGATACCTGACTCAAGTATGTCAACATCAACACACACTAGTACCGGGCCAAAGATCTTCTCCTTATAACATTGCATAAATAGCTTGACATCGGTGATTATGGTTGGAGCGACCCAATTACCATTTGGATAACTTTGCTAGCTTATAGCCGCGACCGTCAAGAAGGACATGAGCTCCCTTTGCTTTAGCACTGGCGATAAGTGATTCAATCCTTGCTTTGCTTTCAGGTGTCACGACAGGACCAAGATTAGCACCATCCTCAAAGCCCGCATCGACTCGGAGAGTTCTAGCTTTCTGCACGAGCTCACTAAGTCATTTTCGGGTTTCTCCAACAAATACTACTACGGACAACGCCATACAACGCTGTCCCACGGCCCCAAATGCAACACTGGCAATGGCGTCCAGGGACGTTTCTTTGTCACAGTCGGGCATGACCAATGCATGATTCTTTGCGCCCAAGTTTACCTACACCCTCTTCTCATTTGCGGAACCACGTGTGATGTACTCTCTAGCTTTATTGCCGCCAATTAAGCTGATGGCTTTGATAATGGGAGAATCCAGAAAAAAATTAACGGTATCGTGCGTGCCATGTGCAACGCCGATAACACCATTTGGAAACCCGGCCTGGGCAGCCAATTCAGCAAGTATTATCGCAGCGCCAGGATCTTTCTCAGAAGGTTTCAACACCAGCGTATTTCTAGCAATCGGTATACACCAAAAAAGTATCATTGGGGGAAAATCTGGATAATTTATTTGTTAGAATCGTACTGGCTGTTAAATGCCTTGTGGAAGAGTATACTAAACGGGCAGATTACGGCTATAACGCCGAGAGACTTCCTGTAGGTTCTAGTTTCTATAGCCTTGGCGACCTCTAAAATCTCTCCTTTTATATACTCTAGGCTAGCGGATGCAGCTTCTGCCACCTGCAGCTCGCGCAGTATGTTGCTTCGCGCATCCGCAAATATTTTGCCCTGCTCCAGGGTAATAAAAGCAGCGAGTCTATCCCAGTTCTCTTTTATCAGACTAACGTAGCGAAACATAATCTGTTGGTGGGCAATTATTGAGACTTTGCTTTAAGAACCGAAGGCATTTTGCGCTTATTTAGTCGCGAGTTATAATTCATTGCTAGTTATTATTGGGACTCTAGTAACTAAGTCAATTGTGGCAGGGTTATGAACAGGGATGAAGTTCTTTGATTAAGACAGTCGTAACTCATTATTAACAAAATATAGCGTATCCCTTAGGTCGGGTATTTTGTTATGATTCCGAGGAAAGTTAATAAAGGTTGAGCTTAGTAAGCTTGCTGCAGTAGGGTTTGATCCCTGGGTCATAGCTAAAGGTGTCTAGAGAGTAATATTAAATGTTTTTTTCTCTCTCTCTCTTTTTTTTAGTATGTAAGAGCAGTATAATTATGGCCGGGACTTGGAATTCCTACTTGGGGAGGTTAATATTAAGAATATTCCTACTATTTGCCCCCGCATTAGTAAATAAGCCTAACCTGCTGTAACTAAGTAACCTGGGTAAGTATAAGTACTGCCCCGATCGCAGATTAAAGAATTATCAACGAAAATAAAATATCTGATAAATAAGAATTAGTCCGGAGGTTTTGCTGTCTCACCATAGAATTTCTTTTTACTGTAACACAGACTCCTTTATGTAATAAATCGACGAGGCAACTTGGACTTAAGAAACT
The DNA here is from genome assembly GCA_010015515.1 of Trichoderma sp. TW21990_1. NCBI lineage: Eukaryota > Fungi > Ascomycota > Sordariomycetes > Hypocreales > Hypocreaceae > Trichoderma > Trichoderma sp. TW21990_1. The sequence goes on along the minus strand of WXUD01000017.1, from coordinate 135,198 downwards.
TCTTACCTCTCCGGTATCCTAGTATTCAGGGGTCAGGTATTTCCCTACGGTAGATAGGAGACTGCTATTAATAGTATAAAACAGATATGACTGATAGATACTACTGACTTCTTTATTTATCGACTAGTGTAGTATTGAAGAGTAGACCTGTATATTAGAATAGTTTCCTATAAATAATTTATCCGGATATTTATAGTATTCCTATTTTTCCTATACTACCAGGGCAATGTTTCAATTGCTTTTTTATCAGCTTTACTACTTTATAATTGAAAATTGTATAAGTAGACCATAACTGGAACCAATTTGTAGCTGTAGTATATTAGTACAGGTTTGTCAAGTAATTAGTTACTAGGGTCGAGATTCGTGTGGTAATTCGTCATGACCCGGCTCTTATAGTCGTAACAATGGGCCTACTGGACCACCAAGCCCAGAACAAGGTCGGACTAATCCAACCACTTACAAAAGGATTTACGCGCACTCGCTAAATCCGCGACAAGATCTAGAAATCCCCTCTAGATCCAAGAACAGATCTATTAAATCCTAATAGATCCAGCCCAGACTACTGGATATATAAGTTCACGTTCTCACACTCATTCAGATAGTTTAGATAGCCCGTTAGTATTACAACAGCAATAATACAATCAGATTGAACTTAGATATCTCTCTATTACATTACAGCTACGGTAACAAGATTGCCCCAGTCCAACCTGATCTATCCGCCAACATAAACCCGATCCAGAGGTTTATCCCTTAGGAATAGCCCTCCTATACTAACTTATAGGAACGACTGTTATATAATTATTTTTGGGTTAAATAAGGTTGCTCTATTAAAGAAAATATTCTAATCCAGAAAACCAGTATAGCCTATATTTCAATATACTTACCTTAGGCGGAAGGCCGTAACTGTTGTTAGAGTCCCCAGTAAGCTAGGCTAAATAATTACATAGCGATCCCTTATGTATTCACACCTACGATAATAAATAAATCAAGTCTTGGGAGTACTTGACTAATTTTCATACTATTTAAGCAGTCCTAGAGACTTTTGGACCTTTGTAAGCAGTAGAAGATATACTTGTGACGAACCGGTGTCTATAGGTTAGTGTAGACTATGCAATTCCCAAGGGACAAACCTGTGGTTCTAGGTTTATGTTGGCGGAGCGGTCAAGTTAGTAGACGGGCAATCTTGTCACGCAGCTTAGTAAATAGCAATAAGAAGGATCTCTATATTCTAATCTGATTATATTATAAATGCTTGTGCTAATGTAGTGATAATAACTGGCTATCTAAGTATTCTAATAAGTGATATGAATATAACTTATATATCTAGTTGTGTATTCTGGATTATTGTAGATCGTAGATGATTTTTATTAATCCGTCCCTGAAATTAACAGGACTTAATATTAATCTATGTTAATTCGTTTCGGGAATTAACAGGACTCGATATTGATTCGTGTTGACCCGATACTTATTAGTATATTGGTCCTATATTTATCTGGGAGTGCCTGGCTAGTGGGCCTATTATTGCAACTATAAGGGTTAGGTTATAATATAATATCCCCCCTCCTTTAATCTTGTTCTTAAAACTAGGGTATTTTTAGTATATAAGTACCTACTTTTCCCTTTCCCTAGGTAAGTGTTTTTTTTTTTTTTTTTAGTATTACTTATTTCTGTTAATAAATATAAATTCTTGCATGCAGAAATCTGCTAATATTTTCTAATAGAAATCTAAAGGAAAAAACTAGATAAGAGTATTATTCTTGCTATAACTATTTTATTTAATCCTGTTAAAATAAAACCTTATTAATTTTACGAAAAGTAAAATATTAAATATTTGGTATTAGAGTTAGATTCTAGCTGTTGCACTAAATATGTTAAGGCTTATAAGTTTTATTATAAGGTATTTTTTTCTCTTTAATAATTATTGCATATTTCTTGTTATTATAATTAATTAGATAGTAAAGTTAAGGTTATTAAGGAAGAAATTATAAATCTTATAGCGAAGGTTACTTATTTTTATAAATAAAAAAAAGAATAGTTAGAGAAAGTAATGTATGCTATATTTTGGGGTATTAATAATCTAGAAGAGTTAGAGTATATTAAAAAAGCAGAGTATAAGGCAGCAGATATTATTTATCAGGCTTATTTATTAGTGCCTAATTTAGGTAGTTCCGGGGCTTAGGGTTCTTTTATCTCCAGTTAGCCGGGTTTTAAGTTAAATCCTTCCTTAATAACCTTTTTAGGTTTAGTTATTAATGAAAATTGTTAACTAGCGTTTTCGTATATTTAAGGTTTTTAATAGGTTCCTATGTATTTTCGGCGTTGTTATAGTTTTTTTATTTTACGAGATACTTGGGTAAGCATGTTTGGTTATTGAATTTGATTTGTATGATTTTTTTAACTTTATATTTGAGTTCTTCTCCTTTAATTTTAATTTCGTTGTGAATAATTTCTCCTATATCTTTGTCTACTAATACTTTTTCTAGTAGTAAGATATAAAATATTAGGTATAGTATATATCCTTGTTTTTCTTTTTATGCTAGGATATCAAGTTTATAGTTTATATTTCTGATTTTTTTTAGGATTTTATAAGGTTTAAGTTTCTTGAAATTGAGTTTATTACTTAGCCTATTTGTTTTAATATATATAATTTTTTTATTTTGCGAATACTATAATAGGTAGACTATATCTCCCTCCTAAAGGTTTGGTCCTCTAATCTTTTTATTATCTGCGAATTTTAATATTCTTTCTTTAATAAACTTAAGCTAAACTTGTAGTTTTTTGTGGAGTTTTTTTATATTATTAGCTATAATAATAGCTTTTTCCGTATTTTTTCCTTTCCTAGGTAACTTATGGAAGTCTGGCTTATATTTATAGTTAGCGTAATACGGCAAGTATTTTATAGATTTTACTAGGGTATTATTATAGGAAATTTATGCAAGTGGTAAAAATTTAACTTAATTATCCTGGTTAAAGTTAATGTAATATTGTAAATATATTTTAATAATTTGGTTAATCTTTTCTGTTTATCTATCTGTTTATGGGTGATAAGTAGTACTGGCTTTATAATTAGTTCCGAGTTTTATTATTAGTAATAACTAGAATTTAAATATAAATATAGATCCTCTGTCTGAAATAATTTTATTTAGTAATCTGTGATTATAATAAATATATCTGAAGAACTAGTATACTAGGTCTTTGGTGCTATTTAATTTTTTTTATGGGATAAAGTAAATTATTTTTGTGAGTTAGTTAATTATAATAAATATGCTATCCCAAGTATTTTTGCTTATAGGTTTTTTAGAAGGTAATAGCTTAGTTATATAATTAAATAAGATAAATTCTTATGTTTTTTCTGGAACTGGTAAGGGTTATAGTTTTCTGTAAGGGAGGTATTATTCTGCTTTAGCTTTTCCATATATAATATATTTAGCTAATACCTTTTATACTTATTTTTTAATTCTATTAAACTTATAGTATTTTTTAACTTGTTTAGTGGTTTTGCGAATTCCTCTGTGTCTATTAAGTTAATGTATGTAAATATTCTTAACTACTTTTTCTTTAAGTTCTTCTGGTACTTAGATAAATCCGTCTAGTATTAGATATCCTTTATTTATAAAAACGCTTTCGGGGTATTACTTATTTTCCTAATTCTTAATATACTCCTTAATATTATTTATAATAGGGTTATCTGTTTTAATTTGGTATAGGGTATTAATAAATTGGAATATTAGGTTTCTGTTTTTATTATTTTCTAATACTTATGTTTTAACTTCCGGGATTTCTTTAAAAAGATCTAGTTATCTGCTAAAAGCATCTGCTTTTCTATTATCTGTTCCCTTATAATATTTAATAATTAATTTAAACTCTAAGAGTTTTTTATAATATTTAACCTATCTGCGGGATAATTCCTAAGTAATTGTAAAGTAAGTGATATTTCTGTGGTCTATAAAAATTATTATAGGAAACTTGCTTCTTTTATAGTAGTGTCTCTAATATTTTTTGCTAAGAATTTTATAAATAGCTATAAATTCCTTATTATAGATGGGGTATTAAAGTTCTAGTCTATGTAATTTCTCTGAGAAATAGGTAACTGGTCTTAGTTATCCCTTTTCGTCTAGTTAGCTAAGGACTACTCTAAGGGTATAGTCTAAAGCATTAGTCTCGATAATTATAGGTTTCTCTGGGTTAAATATAATAAGTATAGGTTTACTAGTCAGGGCCTTCTTAAGTTTATTAAAGGCTTTTTATATATCTAGTAACTATATAAACTTTCAGTCCTTTTTTATTAAATCTGTAAGTAATATAGTAATTTTTGCGAAGTTTTTAATAAACTATTAGTAATAATTAGTAAGTCCTAAAAAGTTTTAGACTTCCTTAATATTCTTGGGTGGTTTCTATTCTTTAATTGCTTTAATTTTTTCCAGGTCTATTTAAATTTTTCCTAGTATAATAATATATTTAAGAAAGGTAATTTTCTTACTATAAAACTAATATTTCTTAGGTTTTATAAAAAGTTTATTATCCTGTAGTATCTGTAATACCTGTCTAATATATTTCTTATATTCCTCTATGTTTTTTGAATAAATAAGGATATTATTAAGGTATACGATAATAAAATAATTTATATAGTCTTATAGTATATAATTGATTATTTATTAGAATATTACTGGGGTATTAGTAAGTCTAAAAGGTATTATTTTATATTTATATAGTCTGTAGTAAGTTTGGAAAGTGGTTTTCCACTTATATCCTTCTTTTATATAAATTAGATTATAGGCTCCCTTAAGGTCTACTAGGGTAAAGATATTAGTATCCTATAATTAATCTCTGATTTCTGAAATTAAGGGTAATAGTATAATATTTTTTTTAGTTATTATATTTAACTATTAGTAATCTATAACTAGTTATAGTTTACTATTCTTTTTTAGTATAAATATAACAGGGTAACCGGCTAAAAATTTAGATAGTCTAATATATCCTTTTCTTAGCTAGTCTCTGATCTATTTATCTAGAGTTTTAAGTTTAGTAATACTAAAGTTATAGATTTTATTAAATATTAGTATCTTACTATTAATAAATTTAATTTTATAATCCTATTAGCTGTATTCCAGTAGTCTAGTTTCAAGTTCTTTATTAAAAACCTTTATATCCTAGAGTTCTATTAATATATTAGCTAATTTATCTAGTTTTACTAGTTCTCTAAATACTAGTTTTTTAACTTTTCTTATAATTATATTAAGAAAGTAAATATATTTCTTTTTTAGTTTCTTAATATATTTAATTTTTATAGTATCCTTATTTATAATAACTTCTTTTTCCAGGGCTTTATTATCCTGGAATTATACTTTTTTTATAACTTTTTCTAGGTATTTTTATTTTTTTTATAATATAATAGCTTCTGGTACTTAGGTCAGGAATATCTCGGCATTTAATTACTTATTTTAATTAAGTTATAATTTCGCTGGTATTTTAGTTAATTAAGCGCAAGTTTGCTATTTTACATGGCCTCTTATTTAATTAATATCTGGGTTACGTATTCCTAGTTAATTATATCCTAGGAGAATATTATATTCTATAATATTTAAAATATTAAACTAAATTAAATTAGTTAGGCTACTAAACTAGAGTATAAGGTAATTAGTCTTATAATCTATAATTCTATTATTATATAAAAGCTATTATTATTTAATACTTGCGAGCGGATAGGGATTCTTTTTCTTATAGTTAGGTAACTGTAGGTAATTTACTAGTTAAGGCGTAATATAGCTTATGCTTGCTCTACTATTAATGTATATAGTAATATAATATCTTTCTAAAGTTCCGGGAATTCTAAATTCTTATTTTATCTTTTTTTAGATTATATTAAGGTTATGTATAGTTATATTATTGGCGTTAAGGTATTTGTTATTATAGCAGTTATTATAATAGTTTTTTTTATACAAGGCTTATGTTTCTGTATTATTAAAGTTTTATTTATTAAATTTTTTAAAGTAAATATTATCTAGGTTTATAAAGAATTATATAGGTTCTGGAGTTCTAATATTATATTTAGTATACTAGTAATATTCTTTCTTAGGGATATATCTGTTAGTAAGCTGGCGGTACTTTTTAATATCCTTTTAGCTAGCTCTATATTTCCTATTATAGCAGTATCCTCTTATATAATTTTTAAAGTTATATTCTTATTAACTTAGGTTTTATATTATATATTATAGCATAAAGTATTATTCTCTGTATTTAATATATCCAGTAATATTATATAGGGAGAATTCTTCCTGTTAGTATATGCGCGGGTTATAGGTATAATATTATTTAGTAACTTTTTATTTAAGGTATTACTTATAAAAAAATTCTTAGCATTTACCTAGGCTATTTTCTCTATAATCTTAGGTAAATAGGATTTCTTAGGTATTTTTTTCCTATTTTTAATATTACTTTATTATTATAGTAGGGTATAGTAGGTTAAGTACTTATATAATTAAATATTCTAAAGTATTTATTTCCATGGATATATCTTCCTGTTTTTTTTCAAGGAGATATTCCTCTGGGGTTATAGTCTAGGAGTCTTTTTCCTTTTTATTAATTTTTTTTTACAGGTAATATATAATAATAGTAAGTATTTTATTAAGTAGTAGGTAGGCTTCTAAAAGGGTAGCTAGTATATTATTAATATTACTTTTTTATTTATATTCTTCTACTTGTTTTTCTAGAGTTACGAGTTTAGTATATTATTTTTTAAGTTATACTATATCTTTGTTAGTAACTTTATTATTCCTATATTTATTATTATCTGGTTATTTAAAGTATAAGATAGTATTAAAGGTTTTTTTAGGTTTCGGGGCTTTAAGGAAATATCTAGTTATTTCTTTTTCTTTCTTATGGGTAAAGCAGTTATTATTATAATATCCTGTTTAATAAAAAATAATATAGGGTATAGGGTTTATGGTATTAACTATTTTCTTATCCTTAGGTTCTGGGATAAGCGTAAAGTCTTTTTTCTTTTTTTTTTTAGGGGCTCTGTAATATTTCTTAATATAGCCCTTTTTTCTACAGTTATAGTATTTAATATTCCTATATTATTCTTAGATAGTATTTGCAGTCTAATCTATTTTTCTGGGTTTGCTACTATTATTATTAGCAAGATATTTTTTTTATTTTTTTCCTTAATTTACTTAATATTATAGGTTTTATTTAGGTTAGAAGTTTCCGAATTTTTTTTCCTTTTTTTCTTATTTTTATTCCTAATTATAGTTATTTATATTAATAGCTTATTAGGTATAGTTAATAAAGCTAAGCTTTTTTTAATCTATTTTATATATTTTATCTTTAACCTTGGGTTTTAGGCTTTAATAGTATACTTTTTTCTTTATTTCTTCTATTTAATTAACCTTAGTTAAGAATTATAGGAAAATAGTAATATACTTAAATAAAGCTTTTTTTTAGGTAAGTATTCTAAGGTCTTTTTCTACTTCCTGTTTTTTATTTATTATTTTAAAAGATTTTTTAAGTTAGTTGCGGAAGTCTTTGTATATATTAAAAATATCCTTTATTTATTATTTCCAGTCTTTAAAAGCATTAACTTTATAGTTTTATATAATAGGTTATGCTTATTCTTTAGCTGCTCTAGTAAAGTAAGTAATAGTAAAAATAGTCTTATTATTATCTTCTTCTAGTATATTAGGAAAGTATCTAAAATAGATATTAAGTTTTATAAAATATTTTTTTATCTTATATAATTCTTTATTATAAGAGTTAGGTCTCTTAGGTTACAGGATCTTGCTTTTTTTTTTTTTTTTTTTCCTTAAGGGTAGTAATTTTTATTTCAAGGGCTATAATCTTAGCTTACTATTTCTTCTATAAGAGTTAGGGCTGCGGATCATTTATGCTATCTCTAATACTAATATTACTATCTAAATAATTACTTTAAGCTTTACTTTTATAATCTATATTATTATCTAGGACTTAAAAGCTTATAAAATATTTTCAGGGGTCTTTTATTACCCGTAGGTCTAAGGTAACTATCTAAATAAGAGTTATTATTATATAATAAACCAGTATTTATAAGTTAGTATAAACTATGCAATTCCTAAGGGATAAACCTGTGGTTCTAGGTTTATGTTAGCAGAGCGGTTAAGTTAGTAGACGGGTAATCTTATTATATAGCTTAGTAAATAGCAATAAAAAGGATCTCTATATTCTAATCTAATTATATTATAAATACTTGTGCTAATATAGTAATAATAACTAGTTATTTAAGTATTTTAATAAGTAATATAAATATAACTTATATATCCAGTTATGTATTCTGGATTATTGTAGATTATAGATAATTTTTATTAATCTGTCCCTGGAATTAACAGGACTTGATATTAATCCGTGTTAATTTGTTTCGGGAATTAACAGGACTCGATATTAATTTATATTAACCTGATATTTATTAGTGCATCGGTCCTATATTTATCCGGGAGCGCCTGGCTAGTGGGCCCATTGTCGCGACCATAAGGGTTGGGTCGTGACAATACTAGAAAAAAAAAAACATAATAATTATATTGATATCTGCCCGAGGTTCTATCTCTCGATGTGTTCGTGTATAGGCATTTATCTATGTTGTAATTTATAAAGTTTGTTTATCTGGCGTGGTCCGAGGTATCCTAAGTAATATTAATCGGTAATAATTTAGTTCACTAAGTTCATCTTATTACCAGACAATCAGCACTAGGATATTAACTTTTTATTTACTACAGAGACACGCAAAGCTATTGACAAAGTAAATAATCTTGTAGATAAATAAAATATATAAACAGTAAGAATTAGATAAGCGCTAAGTAAAAGCGCCTTAAACTATACTATATTATGTATTATGGAATTATATTTAGTTAACGCTACAAAACTTAATATATTAATATTTAGTTCATTAGTTTTATATCTTGCTTTCTGTTTTTAACTAAAGGCTTACATTTCTTTATTTTCCAAACCTATATAAAGACAAAAAATTGTCGTTCCAATCGCTTATTATCTTTCTCTTTAATCTAACTATACTAACGGCAAACATATCAATTGACAAGCAAACTACTAAATTATATCTATTATGTCAGTTAAGGGATACCTCCACGAAACCAGTCTGCACACGCAGGCCAAATGGCGGTCTGCCCTCTTAACCTATCCCGGGAACCTACAGGAAGCTTTGCGTGAAGCTCAGACGGATCCTAAAAAAACTTTGTTTGGTGTTGCTCAGGGAATTCCAAGCACATTCTTAACAAAGGTCTATGCTTCTACGAGACCAGACTTTGTATGGTTTGATGTTGAGCATGGCATGTTTGATCGATTAGTGCTCCATGAGTACGTTAGCCTAGTAACAGAACAGTGTTTCTTTGCGTACTCGATTGGATGAGTTAGCTAACTACAATAGCGCTATTCATGCAACTCAGCACCATTCCGAGGGCCAGACAATGGCCATTGTGAGAGTACCAAAGGAAGACGAGGTTTCTTTGACTACTGCATTGGACGCTGGTGCTTCTGGCATTATTATTCCACACTGCGAGAGTAGAGAAGAAGTCGAAGAATTCATGAAAAGGATCTACTATCGTAAGTATAAAAAAAGGGGGGGGAGGCACAGACGCGAGGGAGATATTTCACTTACGATTGACAACGTTACTAGCTCCTCTCGGTGGTCGTTCATTCAGCCCGTGGGTTTTCACTCCTGGCATCTCAGACGCATCTTTATATCAGAATGATGCGTTCAATATGAAAAATTCAAACAATCATGTCGCCGTCGTCGCACAAATAGAGAGTGTCAAAGGCATCGCAAATGTGGACGACATTGCATCCATACCAGGCGTCTCAGCACTGATGTTCGGGCCAGGAGACTTTATGGCAGATGCGGGATTAGAGTTGACTCTGGGACAGCCGCACCCCACTCTAGCTGCTGCTATGGAAAGCATGTCAAAAGCCAGCAAGAAACATAATGTTCCCCTTTTCGGGTAAGTGCAAGCTTCTATTTACCTTATATAATACTGTTCTGCGTTCGGCTAACTAATCATAGCGCGGCTATGAGTCTCGATATGATACCGATGATGATAGAATCAGGCTATCGAGCTATTATGGTCCTGCTAGATGTATGGGGTATTGCCAACATGACAAAATCCAGTTTAGACAAGGCAAGAGGGTTCGTTTCACTGTAAAAGGTCAAGCCTGTCCGGAAGCTTGCACTGAAAGCAAACCTTGCTCTGAAGTACAAGGCTGTTCACTTTAAAATATACAATATACAGCATAGAGGACGCATGGAACAACATATTCTATGTTTATCTTCTTCTACTATCTTCTATATTACTCTTCCTATGCACATCAAACTTCAACTTAAGAGTTTAATAAGGGGCTACGCGAAATAGAGTAAACAGAAATCTAGATTAATAATTTATGTAGTTAGAGAAAAGGTATTTCTATTATACGGCCGTGAGCGATTGCCATACACTTACTAATATAAGTGTCCTTATAAAGTCTATGGGAGTCCATATGCAGCCCAAACACGTTACCAAAAACGTAAGAACGAATTACTACCTAGGCAAATAAGAAGTTATATACTAGTAGTAGTATATGTTTGGATATCTAAGCAGTTCCACCTGCGAACTTTTCAAGGTTTCTCGCCAGAACATAGTCTTGCAAGCTTCACTGCCAAGCTAAGGAACTCACTCTCAACGACAACCGATGCAGCGCCAGGGACTTTCCCAGTATGCATTATACCGACGTTTCCCAGCACAGCAACGGCCACATCCATTTCTTGATTCCAGAACATGCTTCCATTGAAACCCAATGTACTTCCGTTGTGACCAAACCATATGTCACCATCGGTAGTCTTTATCTTGAAGATCCCATGCCCTACCCATATGCTAGCTGTTACGGGTATAACGTCGAGCATGACTTTCAGCAAGGAGGGAGACAAAATTCTAGCATTTCGAATAGCAAGTGCAAGAGTACAAAGATCTTTTGGGTGCGATAAGTTGCCGCCGGCGACCTATTCTGTCGACATGTTCGATGTGCTGGCGTCTAAGAGATCCGGACGAGATTTTAGATTTGGAAAAGAAGGACAGGCACCGGCTGTTGACAAAAACGAGGGAGTTAGCCAGTGGTACCTGCTGGAAATTTGACCAGCTTAAGGTAATTCGAACCCCTCAAGGTATGTATAATTCAAGCCTAGAGGCTCAAGCACTCGTGAGCGAATAAGAGCTACAGCTTCGACCCGTGAATGCCTAATTAACGTGTTAACTTTATGGTCTATCGTCTTCGTTAAAATGGCTACCGCAACTAGACCTAAGAAAATGAAGTTTGTATTCGCATAAGAGTAACCCCCTGGCTTTGGCTTGGGATCCGGCGCCCGAAGATTCGGGTTACTGTCATAGCGGATGTAATCCAAAGTCTCTGTGCTAGTCCACATCTTACAAGGATCAAGATCTGACCCACGGCCCTCCCTGATCCACCGAGAATCATCTTCCCAGCTCGGTATACCTGAAGTGTGCTGAAGGAGCTGGCCTATCGTGGCTCGTGAAGCATGAGGGATTCCTCGAAGAACTTCTGTGCAGAGACATACTGTTTAAGAGCATCACCAATGCTAAGTCTCTATTCATCAATGAGCTGTAGCACGACTACACTCATGAAAACCTTTGTGATGCTTCCGATTCCAGAGACGCAATCAGATGTAAACGGTATTTTGCCCTCTATATTCGCTAATCCTGCCGTGTTTGACTAGAGAAGCCCCTCCGAAGCTGCGACTGCGGCTGTTAAACCTGGCACGCTTATTTCCACGCTGTGTTGGAGGCATTTCTGCAATATATCTTGCAAGAAATCTTTCGTATTATAATTTTGTTTAGACATTGAATAAGACTTTTGAACAATTAATTACCTCAAGCATGTGGCTTGAGAAGATTATAGAAATCTTACAGCGACAATAAGTCAAATTCCAGTATTTATTAGTCACAATAAGGTATACACTACTCACACGTGATCAAAAATTCCGTCATTAGTAGTATCAGCAAAGAGATACTGAAGCAGTTTTTCAGTGTGTTCATGCAGTATGTACTTAATAAAATTTTCATTTTGCTGATATTTCTCTCTAAAATAAACGAGTGAAATATAGTTAATATTATTCCATTACTATTGGAGATCAAGCAAACATTGGGGAAGCTCCGTTCTTTATTACTAAGTATTGCACTAGTCTAGCTGTAATAGCAGTCGATAATAATGATATAAATAACGGGGTATTTCCGCCAGTGTCGAGTAATAAAAACATAGGTAATAAGAAGATATACACGTGGGCTATTGTAAAAGTTTACCTAAAATAGGAGAGTAATATATAATTTATCTAGATATTATGTTACCGACCTACCTAGTAGTAAGGACTATTGTATTTAAATATACAGGCATTTAAGTAACCACAAATAATTTTTGTATTTTGGTAAGCGATAGCTAACCGCAAATCCTGACCCTAGTATAAACGTCGTATTTTATGGGGACGCTGGTGTAAGATTTCTTGGCGAAAGATTAGTATTCTCCGTTAGCATTCAATCCTTAAATAAAGCAATGGATCCTGTAGTAAACGCGGGAGGTAATATATGTAGCGTGTAGCCGCGTCACGCGATCATAGCCATGTCTGTCTCTCGAATTAACGCAGCGTTTTGTTTCTTTTGGATTCTCCTCTTTGTGCTCTCCTCTATTTACTCATACGATGATCCGTCATCTATCTTTTTCAATGCCAACCGAGCTTACGAACAGCGCTTTTCCAGCGTGAGATCCGCCGAGGCCGCCGCATATATCCGTAATCCCCCTGCGAGGGTCACACCGATCAAACCCGTCGACAAGCTGCTCTGCATCGGCATTCCCAGTATTAATCGCACGACCGAATCGTTCCTTTCCTCCACGATTGCTACATTATCTGATACACTCACGCCGGAAGAGCGTGCATCTATCCGCATCGTTGTGTTACTGGCCGATAAATCGCCGTCGGAGCACTTTGCCTATGGACAGGATTGGCTCGAGCCACTTGTTGATGAGGTGCTGTTGTATGGAGAGCCACCTCTGGGCAGCACCATATATCGTCGCATACCGTTCAATCTGAAGGAGGGCAATATCCGAGGTGACGGCCGTGTCGAGAACATGAGACTCGACCACTCAGCGCTTGTCGAAGCTTGCAGACAGCAAGAATACCCTTACTTTGCGCTGGTGGAAGACGACATTGTTACCACACGAGACTGGTTTCCGCGATTTAAGAAAGGGCTCATATACGTTGAGCAAAAGACAAAAGAGACTACCAAGGACTGGATATACCTGCGATTGTTTTACTCGGAGATATTAATGGGATGGAACAACGAGGAATGGTTGGCCTATTCCAAGATTATCTGCTTGGTATACACCATTGTGTTAGTTGTATTCCTCGGTGGGCGGAAATATATACGTGTTGGTGTTTCGGCCAGCGTTTCGCCGCATGCGCAGCGTTACCTCGCCGCCCTTATGTTTGGTCTCTGGCTCCCTACTCTCATTGCTCTATACTTCCTCTCTGGCCGCCTGACGACCGGCAGATTGAACCCTTTTAGCTTAAGCATATTGCATGGAGCGCGCGAGATGCCGCATTACGGGTGTTGTGCCCAAGGACTTGTCCTCCCTAAGCGACACCTGGGAGATTTTCAGGCTTTACTAAGAGACCCACCATATAATTTCCCGGGAGACATGATATTGGAAGATTATGCTGAGGCTCGTGGACTTATTAAATGGGCACTGGAGCCAAGTGTATTTCAACACGTTGGGTTCAAGGAATCTTCTGATGGGACACGTAGACCTGAGGTTTGGAACTTTGGGTTTGAAAGGCAATCTAAGATATAATTAAAGGGAAACTTACTAATATAAGGGTCATTTATTAAGTATTTATATTAATATAGTAACTACAGTAAACCTGGGTTATAATAATATAGGTTAGTATACCCCTTACTATTATAATAGCTAAGAAATTAAACTAAGTTATATAAGGGTCAGGGCTTTAATAATAAAAATACTAGTAATTTATACCTAAAGTTATTATAAATACTAATCTAGAAACTATTATATTTTTGATTTTTCCTAGTTTAGCTACTAATTTATAAAGAATATATATTATTATATATAAACTATTTGCAGTAGCTTAAAATTAGGCTTTTTATATTATATTTTGAAATTATTAAAAATAAAAAACATATCAAATCCTTATATTATGTTAATTATAAAAAAAAAAGTTTATTTAACTTATTTTATTTCCGTAATTAATAAAAAAAATTATAACTTAATTACAAATACTTTTTATTAATTAAAAATATTTTTTTTTCTAGTTTAACTAATAAATCTATGGTAATTTCACTTAAATTAGTAATATAATTAATTTAAGTTTTTTTTATTTATACTATAATATATTCTTATTTAAACTATAATAATTTATATTACTAATTAAATTCACTATTAAATTATAATTACCATATTTATAAACTAAAATATAATATAATATCTTAGGGAAAAAACTATTACATAAAATTTTATATTATAATATTATAAACTATTAATTTACACTAATTTCTTTTCCAAAATATATTTCTATTTTTTTTAAATTTAATATAATAATTTTTTACAAGCTAGTTAATTTATTTAACTTAAACTTTTTTAAAATTTAAGTAAGTAGGATAATAATAATATTTTTAATATTTAACTTAATTTTAGGGTTAATTTTAAAAATAATAGTAATTACTACTATTAGTTTTATTATAATAAATACTTTTGCGGATTTTAATAATTATTTTTTTAAAGTTTTTATAATTTATAAATTTAGGTATGATTAAAAGTTTCCTATTAATTATAATTATTAGATAGGCTAGAAGCTAGTTTTTAGTAGACTAGACTTTCAGACTTTATCTTAATAGTTTAAAAAGGTATACTAATATAATAAGATAATTTCTTCTTAGTATATAGTAAGAGTTTTGTCTTAGGCAATTAACGTATGTAAGTTATAAAAGGAAATGTGGTCGAAACATCAAGAATAATTATTTTGTGATGCTTTGGAGGCAGATGTATCCATGTGCGATTGGGTGTAGCATGACTGCCCACTTGCATACCTGCAACCTCTCAGAGATAAACACGTTGGTAGCCTGCGGGAGGCCTACTGGGGCGACCAACAGCCTTGTTTTGTGGCTTGGCTACTTAGGCAGCCAGGCCGCTCGACCAGTTAGCCTGACATGCGAATTAAGAGGCCAGATTAACTAGCATACGTCCATATCATTTATCTGCCCCCCGCTCCATATATCTCTTACCTTTGCCTTTATCACGTCTCTCGCATCCGAACTTTGTACTGATACACAAACAAATAACTTTTGACTGTAGCATATGGAGCATTTACACCTCTTTATTATCACCACTTCACATTGCCCAGCTCGTTATCCTACCCATTCCTGATATACTGGCAATAGAGCTATGGATGCAAACAAATCACGTCTTCTGGTGGAGGTCTTCAATCACCTTGTTCTCCCACCTCAGTTACCTGGCAAGCCTTTCGAGAATCCTGCTGCTCTTAACCATTATCTGGGGAGAAGACTGCAAAAGGCTTGCGCAAGTTTTTGCCCACAGGGACTCGCGACGATTCGGAACACCTTAATAGCATCTTTGAACATAATCATCCAACTGAACCAAAATTTTCTCTCAAGAGAGAGTTTGATCGGAGCTTTTCATAGCGTCGCTAAGGGTAGTAACAATACTTGGCTGGCGATTCATGTCCAAGAACAGAATTCTGCCCTGCTGATACACACGGATATCAGGTACGCCCTCTAAAATTTACATATATCACATCTCAAAGGTTTACCAGGCTAACATGGTCCATATACAGCTCGCAAACAGTCATATTCGAGGCATTCGAACTTTCTGCACCGGCAGCCACTATTCTCCAGTCCATCAATGCTCTAAAATGGGACTTTCCAGGCCGAGCTGCTTCAATTCCACTTCGGGATTTTATGGATACCTCCTTTCAAGAAAATCTGTGCGATTTTTTGGAACAGTCCAGCTCTGAGGCATTTGATCGCTTTGCTGCCCACGCCAAAAAGGGAGGGAAAGCTGTTGTCGAAGTTCGAGATACCCCTAGTCCTGCTCTGATCAGCGAGATGCTTATGTCTCTGCTTGAAGGCATAGGAGACTTCACACAAGTCTGCCAGGTTCAAAAAAGGGTTAGGGACGATGTTGTCTTAACGGACTCGGTGCTTCCGTGGAGAAGATCGCCGTATTGGTTGATGCTTCGAGTTACCATCCAAAGGCTTCTATCTTCGATATTCCAAGATATCGGCGGTAAAGATCGCTGCTATTTTAAGTTTATCATATGCATGGTACTGGCGCAGTTCCTAAACGAATCTGTTGGAATCCTTCACCCCGAACAGACGCTTATGCTGCAGGCTAAGCTATGCCGGCGTTTAGCAAAGCTTGAGTCTGAGAAATCACAAGCATCCGAGTTGCTTCGATCAGTGTATGATGGATGCTTCAAGGCAACACAGGACTTCTTTAAACAGACTGTAACAAGCGTGGGTACGAAAGTGAGAAATGTGTGGGAGGAGTATAAGAAGGGGACTACTCGAAACATCCCTCGGCTCCCGACGCGAATCCTTGATAAGGATACAATTCTCAGCTTGCCTAACAGCGGCAAGACTCTTAATCGCTTACTTTCACAAAGGACAAGAGCTGTGCCTCCAGTGACTCAGATAGATCAACTGTCACTGGAGAGCGGGAGCGTATCTCAAATGAACGACCTTGCAGCGTGTTACTCATCGCTTGCGAACTACGAGGATTCAATCAAAAGACTTTGTACGGAAGGCTCTAGAGACTCAAAGATCAAATGTGAAGAATTGTCGGCCGCTATGCTTAATTACATGGAACTGGCAAAGAAAACATACTATGGTGAATCGCAGATGATGAGTCGATATCTTCTGGTTTTATTTGAGCTATGGGTTGCAATGGACAAAGCTGCTACAGAAGCATGCCCGATTCTTCTTAAATATCACCCTATCCTTATTCCGCAGGCATTAGACATCCTCTGCTTCACTACGGCCAGCGAATTGGTTCGCCTGTTGGAGGTGCAGAAATATTTAGCGAAACGAGTTAAGATGTGCGACAAAAGGCAAGGCACCATTTTTGACAGGCCAAGCGATGCTCGCTCATTTGCTACAGAATATGTGCAATCTACCAAGCTAGGATGGACTATAGTTGATCTTGGCGCCAAGGTTGATGTTGACTCTGCCATATCCAGGACGGCCAAGATTACTCAGCTAGGAATCCTTATGGGGCAGTACAACAAGCTGACTGAGGCGATACAGAGAGGAGTCTGTACATGTACTCGTGAACCTAACGGAACCCTAAATGTTCATGGCTGTACGAAATGCTGGCGAAAGCGCTCTCGAAAGCGCCTCAAAATTGGGATACACGAGGACTTCCTCCCACTTCCTACCACTATTGGTAAAAGGGCACAACGTAATGCAATTCTCTTTGAACTTGCTATACCGCAATACTTCGCGAATTACCGTACAGCGACGTGGAAATTAATATTGCTTGGGAGCCAGGCAATGTCAAATAGCGACAAAGCTCCAGTGATACATCTATCTGACATCAAGCAACTTGAGCCCTTCTGGGTGCCACATCCATCATCAATATTGATGTTGTCATCTCGCATCAAGTCTTTTACTCAGACGCACTATAGAGAGCTAAGGCTTCCACAAAGGGAAGAAGAGCTCTTGCTACCATTTGGGCCAGATTTCTCATTTTACGATACACAAAATGGTATCTGGTTTGAAGATTTACCTAGTGTTCCTTGGTATCATCACCTACTCGGAAGTTGGCTTCCGAGGAGTATTTCAAACCCCTTCGAGGTGCCTCCTCAGTCTATGGATAGCATTTGTCGTCCGAGTTCGTATGAAATCATGGCTAACGAAATGAATTGTCCTACGAGCATGTCGACGCACGAATTTTCAGCTTACCAGAGAGTACTTTCGGGACATCGACAACGGTGGATGGTACTACTCGTCGAGCTCGGAGCAACAAACATAAACTTTAGTAGTACAACCACGATGAGACTCATCAATTATATTACGCTGCAAGCGGGACCTTACCGACAAGGATCAGATTTCCTGCGCGAATCTCACGATGTCTTCAAAGATTATGCTTTTGCCAGAGAATGGACGAGCAGCTACGCAAGAGGCTGGACGTTTTGGCTTCAAACTGGCGCGAAACTGCTGGCATGAGCATTGTTATCACGCTGTGTCTCAGACTGTACAACTTGTGCCCTCAAGACTTCAAGCCTAAAGTTTCCGAATTACTACAGAAGATAAGAGAAATTATCTCCACTTGGCTCACGCATCTCCGAGACGAAGTAAGATCAACAGATGATGGTGAAATCGTATATAGAGCCGCTGAATATGCTTTCTGGGCTGCCCTCCTCTGTCGACAAACCTTTTCGATCTATGACAATGGTCAAAGCCCTGCAAGGCTAGATGAAGAGAATGCAAGACATTTTTTTCGAGCGTCTATTGCGTTGTCGGAGAATCTTCTCGTTAATCTTGACCAAGTGCCAGCAGATCTTAGGCATTTGCTAATACGGGACCTATCAATGTCCTACTCTATGCGTGGCATAATCCATACATGGACTACTACCCATATTGCTGCCCTGATGGATACCATTGACGAAACATGGGTAGATGTTGGTAGTAGTGAAAAACGGAACTATTCCAAGTGGAGACTTCTCTCTTTTCCATCTAGTTTGTGGCTCGTCTCTCAAACCAGCGCCACAAAGACAGTAGCCTCACAAACCGTTCACTACCACTTGTTGCAGGGACATTTACTGGTAGATGGGAAGCCTCTTGGAAGACTGCCTGTAGAGATGCGAGAAGATGCCTGTGTACAAGATCTCTTTGGCAAACAGCACTTACTCACACGACCGTCGGGGCTCGTGGACATGGAATATCGACTTGTGAATGATATCCATGGCCACGAGATCCATTTTGGATCCAGAGATGGGGCTGTTCTAATCAGAGCTCGCTTCAAGGGCTCTCTTCTTGAGCACGTGTCTCGTGGCATCTTCAGAGGGCCAACAGACGCAGTAGATCTGCCATCTGGACTAGTTGATGGTTGTGTACACTGGCTGAACCTGAACACCGGAGAATTACAGATGCGTCAAAAGCCCCAAATATGGAAAGAGAAAATATCCAACTGGGTACTCGACGTCCGCAAGAGAACTGCTATTCGGAAAAGAACTAGATCTCGCCCCCACTTAAAAGGAAAAGCTGTCATGAAAACAGCGGGCAGCATCCTGATAGATCCAAATTCCAAAGTGGGATCCCAGATTGCTAACATCTTTCGGGGCTTCGAGGATGTTGATAAATTAACAATCTACCGACCATTAGTACACAGTCGATACTGGGTCGAATTGAAGCGTCTAGAGATTAGTTTCTTTGTCAACCCTCGTGGTTTGCTTCAGTCTTTCCAACTACATTCCGAGATTGATCCGATTCAAGATGCTGGAACGTTTCACGGATTAGCAAGTCAGTTAGTCTTACGAAATGTCAGAAATCACAAGAAGCGGACTGTACTTGTGCCTATCGGGGCAGTTCATTGGGAGAAACGAGGTATTCACACCTCTGTAAAAGTGAAAAATGATGGCACTTATGCGCGCTTCGATATCAATCAAGTCTTGGGCAGACTCGACTGCGCACCTGAGCCGTTGCTCCTCTACTTCAAAGCATTAATGCACGCAATTACATCTTTTCCCATCCCTGATGAGCTTACGGAGCGTACTGGAGTCGAAGAGGCGCGTCATTGCTTAACTGCTGCGTCCAGTCAACCTTGGACACCACTACAGTCTTCTCCACAGAGGATCTTGTCTGTACTGGAGAGTATTAAACCAAGGAGGTCCTACTATCCACCAGGTAGCACAATGTACCAGAATGTCAATTGGGATGACAATCTTACTATGAATGTACAACATGAGATTTTCGGCACCCTTGTTTTTAGAATCCGTCAGCAGTCTGAAACACTCCAGACTTTCCAATTAGCAACAGATACGGAATTTGAGTCTCTTTTCGAAGGTATCAGAGAGACGCCTCATCTTCACATCCGCGGTATCGTTAGACGACAGCTCTATGAGCGTGTTTCCCATGCCGAAGAATCCAAAATCTTATCATTAGCGGCTCGAGATATTGTATACAGTCCTAGGGATCGTGATACCAAGTCAAAGAGCAGTTGCCAAGTATATCGTACCATCAAAGCTCTACAAGATAGACGCCATGGGGTTCCAAAACTTACAAAATTACAACAGTTGTTGAGAAAATGCGAGGTGATTGGCGGGTTTCAACAAATTTCAGCTGGCCTGGACATTCAGATGACCCTAGATACCGATATTGTACCTTCTTGGGGTACTTTAGTGCAGGCCTGTCGCTCGCACGGCTTTTCAAATACCTACAGCACCCATTTTATGATGGCTCTACTTGCATTTGGACATCAATCTGATATGCAACTTATAATGTGGCTTGTAGCACAAGCAAAGCAAAGCAAACTGGGATACGAGACCATGCCCCCTCATCAATCGATATTCGTCGACTTTACTATTACTGAGGGACTTCAAAAATCTCATCTGAAAAGAGTTATCATAGCCAACCAGATGTCATATCAATCATTCCTTACCCGGGTCTGGATAAGAGAGAGACACCGCACCGAACCCCTTGAGGAGGCTATGTATGATGCTCAAATAGCCAACGAGGCGGATAAGATTGTAAATCTACTTGTTGAGAAGTGGCCTGTTGTCCCCTCCTCTCTAGAAGAGTTTGAAGAGCTACTTGACTCCTTAATCCTACGATGGACCTACATTACAAAGGTATGGAAGGGCTTGGAGGCAGAATTGCAGAGACTTTTGCGTAACCAAGAGTTGTCCACCTACCTGCTTCAGCTTGATATCAAGGCAGATCAACTATACGAGAGTCAGAGTTTGCCCGCTAGAGAAGAGCAGGAGGGAATATGGAAGTCTACCCCTGGAGCTTTGGCACCCGCTAGTTCGAGGTGTCTGAATCATCCTTATCAAATACCACGTCTAACGGGTGGATTGATGGCAAAGACTTATATACCTGACCCTTCGATAATGGTAAGAATGTTAGTTGGACAAAATGGCGAAGGGGGGGGAATTCCCGAGCACCCTATCACATCCACAGCTGCTAGGGCACCTCCTCCAGAGATTGCCATATTAGGGGGGATCATTCAGCCATTTTTGAACCAGGGATCAGCACGAGATCAGTACATGAGGGATCTTTTAGACTCACTGGATGCTCTTACCAAGGATTATGTCATGCCTCGCTTCGTTGAAAAGGTTGCACACATAAATAATGTGTATCAGGACATCACAGTTGTACAAGATGAACTTCGCAAAATCTTGGAGACGATCAAAATCAGCCTATTTCAAGATGAGCCTGGCCATATATGGCTTCACGCAAGTAATCTATGGCCGTGTATATCGCGAGTGACACTCCTCGAACAACTGCGAAACGATACATTATGGAGCTTGGGGAATGGCATGAAGGAGGCATTGGTTTATTACGGAATCGTTGTTACGCATTTACAACGCCTTCTGCGAATCGAAGACGCGTCTCTCTGTGAAGATGCCCGCCGGTACGATGAAGAACAGAGTTACGCTGGGCACAGGAATTGGGCACCAATCGACAATACGGAATGGCTCCTCTTGGAAATTGACAATAACATTTTGATTCGCGAATCGCAAGTAGACGTGGCTAGGGCAATCATATCCCCTCCCACCGGAGCTAATTCGGTACTTCAAATGAATATGGGGCAAGGTCAGTGAACACCACCTGTAAATGTAAGCATTGAGCTAATGCTAACTCTCCATGTAGGCAAGACATCGTGTATTATGCCCATGGCAGTGTCAGTGTTAGCTGATAAGAAAAGCCTGTGCAGGCTGATTGTTCCCAAAGCATTGCTATTCCAGACTGCGCAGGTTATACAGAGTCGTCTCGGTGGATTGGTTGGACGTATTGTTCGCCATATTCCTTTTACTAGACGGTCGCCTGCCAATACGAAAACACTTGACCAATATCAGACGCTACATAAGAGCACCTTGGGGTCGGGTGGTGTAATGCTTTGTCTTCCAGAGCACATCTTATCTTTCAAATTGAGTGGCTTACAACAGCTGGCGGATAATCATCTTCAGATGGCCCAGAGAATGGTTGGCATTCAGCAATGGCTTGATGACTCTTGCCGGGATATTCTCGACGAGTCTGACTTCACGCTTTCCGCAAAGACACAGTTGATTTATCCAAGTGGTCCTCAGACGGCAGTCGATGGGCACCCTCACCGCTGGCTTGTGATTGAAGAGCTCTTGTCACTTGTTGAAGGCCACGCTGAATTCTTGGAGAAGGAATTTCCAGATGGGGTTAAAGTTATTCGGAGACATGAGGGATATCCCATCGTTTATTTCCTTCGGTCGGAGCCAGAAGATTTTCTCAATGACTTATTGATCAAAGATATATGCGAGGGCAGGCTCTCCATGCTCCAATTCAAGGATGCCGATAATCAATCTGCTCGAGAGGACATGAAATCCGTCATTGGGGGTGCAAATGTCAGTGAGAACATTTGGCGGAGGGTAACGATGTCGCTAACTGAGGATTCATTTGGTTCGGGCGCTCTCCACCTCCTTCGCGGCCTTATCTCGCAGCGTATAATTCTGTTATGTCTGAAGAAGCGGTGGAATGTCCAATATGGTCTCCATCCTGATCGGGCACCTATCGCCGTCCCTTTCGAAGCCAAGGGTGTTCCCTCGCAAACGGCCGAGTATGGTCACCCAGACACTGCCATTCTGCTAACATGCCTATCTTTCTACCAGACTGGCCTGACCAAAGCTCAGATTTCTCGAGGCTTAAAGCAGATTGTCGAAGCCGACGATTCAGCAGCACAATTCGAACGCTGGATCAGTGGCTGCACCAGTTTGCCGCAAAATCTTCAGCATTGGAACCTTATCAATCCTGATGATGACGCACAGCTGACGCAGCTATGGAAGCATCTTCGACTAGACCGTAACATCCTCAACGACTATATGAATTCTTTCGTGTTTCCATATCACGCCAAGCAATTTAGCATAAAGCTTCAAGCATCTGGTTGGGATATTCCTTTAACATCCAACAAGGCTTTCCGTTACAACGCCGAGCTTGCACAGAATTTAACGACGGGCTTCAGTGGTACAAATGATAATAAGAGAATGCTCCCAGAAACGATTCAACAAGACGATTTACCGAGTCTTGTTCGGACTAATGCAGAGGTATTATGTTACCTGATGCAAGAGCGAAACATGCAATGCATTCAAACAGCTGATTGGAACGGTCACCATCTAACGGAGGAGGAGATCTTGAAGCTTTTACATCGTGAAAAGATACGCATCCTGATTGATGCTGGTGCTCACATTCTAGAAATGGACAATTACGATGTCGCTGGAGCTTGGCTTGACATTGATCCAGACGCTAAAGGCGCCGTGTATTTTGGGGAAAATAATAACATTTTGGTTCGTACAAAGTTTCAAAGAACTCCGATGCCGCTCCTTGCAAGTCCTTTTGCGGAGGACTTGGAATCTTGTGTTGTTTATATTGATGAAGGGCACACTCGAGGTACAGATTTGAGGCTTCCAATTCGCGCCCGAGGAGCGGTGACGTTAAGCCTTGGCCAGACTAAAGATCAGACTGTTCAAGGTTAGTAGGCAATTTAAGCATAGTCTGAGACCATTTTACTGACTGATACAGCGGCAATGAGACTACGGCACTTGGGATCAACTCAGTCTGTCACATTCGTCGCTCCTCCAGAGGTCTATCGTAACATTCTTGACCTTAGAATTGAGCATACTGGAGGCAATCCATCCTTCACAAGAGCCCCCGCGGTTACTTCAGTCGACGTTGTTCGCTGGTTACTAGAGCAGAGCTGTAAATTCAATGAGCAGATGATGCCGCTCCATATTGCACAGGGTCTGGACTTTTGCCATCGCATCGACGCCTTATGGAAGCACCCCGAGTTCCTAGCCAATCACAACGACTTAAACAAAGTACTTGGTGTCATTCAACTTCAAGAGCACCAAACACTCAAGCAGCTTTATGGCACTAGAATATCAGCTTCAGAATCAGACAATATGCATTTTGAATATGCACAAATACAGAGCTTCGCTTCGAAACTTGTGGAAAAAAGACACGCCTCATCAATCCAATCGTCAATCCCTGCCTTAGCCTTTACGGAAGTTGAACAAGAACGTGAAGTTGAGTTTGAAGTCCAACAGGTCAGAGAAACGCAGAGAGGTGCGCAGTACAAGCCACACAAGTTTCCTGGGCTCGCTGGTTTCATCAAGTCATTTATTGCTACTGGGGAATTGGAAGCCAGGGGCCCATACATGCAAGTCTTTGATTTCATCGGTACAACAAAAATTGGACGCAAGTTCAACGTCAAGAGAACTGCGTCCAGGCTTTTTGTCTCGCGAGAGTTTGTCAAAACGACCATACAAGGTAAACATCAAACACAAAATGATATTTTAGTAAGATCCACTCCAGTTTTCTTTATCTTGACAATCATCAATAGCATCTAATCATCCGCACAGCGACCTATCGAATGGGTTCTCTGGAGTCCGTCAACTGAGTCTGCTCTTATAATTATCTCTGAAGAGCTCGAATCGATTATTCCAATACTAAGAGAGAAAAAAAAGCCTCTCGTCTGGTTACTTTGCTATGCAGCACCAGTAACCAAGTCGATGCAGGGTTTCAACAGCCTTATCTACTATACTATTCCTTCATGGAACAATAGCCACTCATTCCCTGAATGGCTTGCCATTGAGATTGGCATAGTAGCTGGCAGGCTCTACTTTAATTACTCTGAGTATAGATATCTACTGTCTTGGCTAGGTGTTGTCTCTTATGATGGAGGAGATGGAACAGCCAATGGGACGTCTGCCATCTCCCATAATGCACCTATTAAGAGCTCTATTAGTTTCTTGCAAGAATGGTTGGCATATCGGCGACAAACACTTGACATACTACATACGCCTATGGGATTTATCTGTCAACGACGAAATTTGCAACAAGACCACCCTTTCTTCACATCGAACAGATCGAATATACAAAGTATACAGCAAATTTCTCGCTCTCGAAGCAGTACCAGTACCCCGGAAAGTGATAATAGTGATAACGAGTCTGTTGATATAGATGGCATGGGCGGGTTTGAGGAATATATGGAAGATAAAGATAATATTGATAGAGATTGATTAACTTATAAGTATCTATACTTAAAAACATAGAAGAAGAAAAAAAAGAAAGTAAAGGAGATAGTATAATAAACCTACTGGATTTTATAACAACCCAATAAAACACGCGGTTGTAACCAGTGGGCTATGGGCTAACCACAGACCGTGCAGACTAATCGGAAGTATATTTACTTTTAAAAAGTAAACATAAGTAAACAGTTACCTAATTAAGAAAATATTTACTTTTAAAAAATAAACTAAAATAAATATTATATTATATATACCTTTTAATATACTTATTTAGAATAATTAAATAACTAATTATAAATATAATATTTAAATTAAATCTATTAAATATTTTTTATTAGTTATATAACTATTTATATTACTTAAATATCTAGCCTAGCTTATTTATTAATATAAACTTAATATAAGGTTTATCCCTTAAAAATCCCTTTTATATTAATTTAGGAGCTTAGCTTATTATATATTTATAACTCTTATTTAAATAATTATCTTAGACTATAAGTAATAAACTATAAGAATAACTAAATAATTAATTATTAGGTTCTAGATACTAAAATAAACTAAAAAAGTAAAATCTAAAGTAAGTATTATAATAATAATATTAAAATTATAGACTTATTTAAAAATAATATAATTATAATTATATTTTAATAAAAACTATTAATTAATATAGCTAAGGGAATTTAATATTTAATAAACCTTAAAAGCTTAATTTATTATATAAAATAAATTATCTAAGAATAATAAACTATTATTAATAATTTTACTAATTAACTTAATATTTAAGAATAATAAAATTAATTATTTATAACTTAAAACTAATAGTAAAAATTATATAAAAAAAAACCCAGAGAAATTATTAAATTACTTTTATTTATATTATTTAATAGGAACCTAAGAAAAAGTAAAGAATTTCTTATAAATATAAAAGTTTATTTTAGGTATTTTTTAATAATTATAGTTTTATAAAAATAATAAATTAATATTATAAGAAATAAATTTATTAAAAAAACTAAATAAGCTTCCCTTTTATATTTACAGGTACCCCACCTTTTAGGTATCCCCTTACTAAAAACCAGAATACCCGACTAGCTATTAGAATAATAACTTACTTTTTTAATACTTTTTGCCTTTCCTGGGCTTTTATTAAAGACTATAGCTATACTTGCTAAACTTTTAAGTACCCAGGGGATTAGGAACCTTACTACTACTAGGTAAGTAATTACTAGAAATTATAAAAAAACTACCCCTTTAATTATAAGATAAAGAAATACTTTTAATTTTCCTTTTACCCCTAAAAAATAATATTTTTATAAAGCTAGTAATATAAAAAATATACCTTACCTTAAATTAAATATAGGATAATGCCCTAGTATTAAGTTTATAAAGATTAAAAATAATAAAAAACTTATTTTCTTTTTCTAGAGTAGTATATAAAAAATAACTAATATAATTCTTAGATAATAATTTATTATATAAAAGAAAATTCTTAAATAAATAAAAGAAATTAATATTAAGGAAAATATAAAATAAAATATTTTAATTTTTATTATTAAGGCTATAAATAATTACTTAAAAAAATTCTAAGGAAAATATAATTGCCTAGTTATAAAAGCTACTTATAAAACCCTTTCCTTTACCCTCTGAAATTTCCTGGCCCTAAATAACTAAAATATAAGGCCCTTTAAAAACCCTAAAAAACCAGGCAGTAATACCCTTACTACTTAACCTATTCCTAACCCTATATATTAAAAGTTAGTAAGTAAAACTATAACTAATAATAAAAATACCTTTATTAATAAAATCCCTATAAAAGGAACTAATAATAAGAAACTTACTTATATAAAAACTATAGCTAGAAACTTAGGCTTAGTTAATATATAAAAAAATAATAACTTAAATAATATAGCTAATAGCTATAGTAAAGGACTAGCCCTTACTATAGTTAATAAGGCCAAAAACTTAAAAATAATTACTAATAATTATATTTTTATCCAGGTCCTGCTAAATTATATATAAAAGAAAATAATAAATATTAGGGCTAGATAAAAATTTATAAAATTTAGAAAATTAAAGGCAGAGGATATTACCTATTTTTAAAAAATAAACTCTAGCTATACTTTTAAGACTAAAGAAAAATAAATAAAAGAAAAAATCTTAGGCTTTAACCTTATAGTTATAATATATAACCTTAAGATTAAGAAAGTATATATATAAAAGAGTTTTCTTATTTACGGAATACCTAAGACTTATATAAATACCTTAAGTATATACTTAATAAAATAACTAGTTTAAGCTAAAGCCTAGGCTAAGGCCTGGGCTACTAACCCCCCTATAGCCTATATTAAGGTATTTTTCAGGGAAATCTTAGATATATATAATTATTTTATTTCCTTTACTAAAAATATTAAGCTAGGCTTTTGCTTTTTTAAATATTTAGTATTAGTAAAAAAAGAATTTAAAAACCCTGGGTTTTTTAATATAAAAAATACCTAGGCTTTTATAACTTAAAAAACTATATTTAAATACCCTAGTATAAAAAATATAAAAAACTAGGAGAAACTTATAATAATAATATATATAATAATTACCCTAACCCCTTTTAATATATAAATTATAATAACTCTTATAAGTTAAATATTATAAGCTATTATACTAGACCCAGGATTAAGGATAAAATAAAAAGCTATTTAATTAAGGACTAGCTTAAAATAATTAAAGATTTTAGTATAAAAGATTTCCTTAAAACTTATTTACCTACTATACTTATAGCCCCTAAAAACTTTACTTATACCTGCAGGCCCCCTTCTAATATCTTAGCCCTTATAGGATCTTAACCTATACCTAGTATTATAATAAAAGTAAATTTAAAATTAAAAAATAAAAAAATATTAGTTAAGGAAAGTATTCCTAAGTAATTTATTATAATAATATAAGAAAATATAAATATAAATAATACTAGATCTGCCCTAGTAGGTAATAAATTTCTAGGGGATAGTAAATAATAAAATATTAATATTACCTTTACTATAAAAATACTAGCTTTAAGATTTTTTAAGCTAATATTAATAAAAATAACTTTGCCTAAAATATTACTTTTTTTTTAGTTTAGGAAAGTAACTATAATATAATACTTATCTAAAAACTTTATATTTAGTAAAATAATAACTTAAGTAGATAATAGATTAAAAATTACCTAGGTTACTAAGCCTATAATTTTTTTAATAACTAGAGGAAAGCTAGATTTTTAGTTTTTATATTTATTAAAATTTTACTTAATTTCTTAAGTAAATAAATCTCCCCCCCTAGGCTAAAAAATAAATATATTTGCTAAATTAAGTTTTATAGATATATAATTATTAATATATATTATAAAGTAATAGATAATATTATTATAAAGACTCTTATTAAATAAGGAATTCCTTCCCTATTACAAGCCAACCTTTACGGCTATAATAACAGGCCTATAAGGCAGATACCCGCAGAATAACTTAGATCCGCGCAATTAATTATAGGCATAACTTACTTTAGAATTGTAAGCCTAAGTAAGTATACTTTTTAATTAGGTAATAGTTTACTTTTAGAAAGTAAGCTTAAGTAAGTATTATATTATATATTTAATTTATAATACTTATTTAAAATAGTTAAATAGCTAGTTATAAATATAATATTTAGATTAAATCTATTAAATACTTTCTACTAGTTATATAATTATTTATATTTACCTAAACGTCTAGCCTAATTTATTTGCTAATATAAACCTAATATAAGGTTTATCCCTTAGGAATCCCTTTTATATTAATTATAGGAGCTTAGCTTATTATATATTTATAACTCTTATTTAAATAGTTACCTTAGACTATAGGTAATAAGTTATAAGGATAATTAAATAGTTAATTATTAAGTTCTAGATATTAGAATAGACTAAGAAAGTAAAGTCTAGAGTAAGTATTCTAATAGTAATGCTAAGATTATAAACTTATTTAAAAATACTATAATTATAACTACTCCTTAATAAGGATTACTAACTAATATAGCTAAAGGGACTTAATATTTAATAAACCTTAAAAGCCTAATTTACTAGATAAAATAAATTATCCAGGAATAATAAGTTATTATTACCAGACTTATTAAATAACTTAATACTTAAGGATAATAAGGCTAATTACTTATGGCCTAGGGCTAATAGTAAAAATTATATAAGAAAGAACCTGGAGAAATTATTAAACTACTCTTACTAGTATTATTTAACAGAGACCTAAGGAAAATTAAAGAATTTCTTATAGATATAAAAGCTTATTTTAGGTATTTCTTAATAACTATAGCTTTGTAAAAATAATAAGTTAGTATTATAGGAAATAGACTTATTAAAAAACTAAAAAATTAGTTTAAATTATATTTTCGAGACTTTAAGTATTATAAATAAGCTAAAAAAAAAAAAACTACTAATATACTTTTTAATAATTACTAAGAATTTAAAGACTAGTTTAAAGACTTTTTTAGATAAATTAATAAGAAAAAAAAAGCCAAAAACCTTCTAATTAAACTTTAATAGTAAGGCATATATATTAAATATATTATAGAATTTATTTAAATTAATACTAAAATAGATATTAATAATACCTCTAAGAAAATATTATATTATTATAAATTAAAGTTAGAAGTTAAGGATAAATTAGTATAAGATAATCTCCCTGCTATATTTAAAGAATTATCTAAGAAAGTTAGTTATATTAATAATTAATAATTTAAATAATAAAAGGAATAATAAGTAAAGAAAAAGGGAAATAATAAACTTTACTAATATCTCTAATATAATATTAACTAAGGTAAGAAATATAATATAGTATTATTTAATAATAGGAAGCTAGGACTTATAAATATTAATACTATTAATATTTACAGGTTTACAGGAAAATATAATTATTATAGTAAAATAAGCTATAAGAAAAAAGACTACTAGGGAAAATATAGAAAACCTAATATTTTAAAGAAATCCGGTAATAAAAATAAGAAAGCTAAGTATATTTAAATTAATACTATTAATACTATACTTTATAACCTACTTAGCTAGACTATTTACTATAATAATAAATATTTTATATATAAAAGTAAAAAAAAAGAATTAGGATAGTTCTTAAAAGTATTTAAGAAAAAGTAATTAAAGTAAATTTTAATTAATATTATAATTTTTAAAAAAGTTAAATAATTTATAGATCTTAATATAAGAGAAGTATATAATATTATAATATAGGAATAGTATAAGAAAAAAAAAATATAAGCTAAAGCCTATAATACCTTATATATAAAAGAAAAAAAGGAAAATAAAACTGAATTCTTATATAGAATATATAAAGAATTTAAAAATAGAAGAGGATATACTAACCTGGATATCTTAGACTTATATAAATAATATAGATTACAGGAACCCCAAGGACTATACTACTTTTATAAATAAAAACCCTTTAATAATAAAAATAATAAAGAAATAGAAATACCTAAGCTAAGTAAATTCTAGTAATAGTTTAAGTAATATAAGATTATTTAATAACTAGTGCTATAGGCTAATAAACTAGTAAATTATACTAATGCAGACTTTTACTACCTTATTATAACCTGAGACTAGTTTTTTAAATAGGAAAAAGTATAACTTAAGTATAATACCTTATTTACCAAAAACTATAAATAATTAATAATAGAATAATATAATAAGCTATTATATTCCGAATACTAGGAAACTAAGATAGAGGATTAGTATTTCTGGGTTTAATATAGAAATATATATAGTAAAAATTATACTAAGAAAAACCTAGAAAAATACCTAAACCTATAATATAACTACTACTACTATTATAAAATTAAGGTATAGTATAACTAAAAGAAAAAAAACTTTAAAAAAATACCTAAAAGAATCTAAGTTAATATAATTAGACCTGTAATAAAGAAACTTAAGATAAGTATATAAATTAATAATAGTATTATTACTGCTTATATTAATAGCAGAGTAAGTTATAATTTAATTTTATTATAACTAATTAATAAACTGCAAATCCCCGTATAATAAAAAAAATAGCTATTATAGGTTATGGGTATTACTAGAGCAGATATAAAAGAAGGACTTATTTAATATAAGATTAATTACCTTATATTAATTATTAATAGAAATACTTATAAAATTTACTTTAGTATTCTAGATATACTAGAGGATAATATTTTTTTAGGCTATCCCTGGTTACTTAATAATAATCTTATAATCTAATAAAAGAATAATAAAATTTACTGGAATATAAAAGATATACCTAAGTATTAATTATACTAGAGAAAATAAAAAGTAAAGCTATACTGCTGGAAAAACTAGAATCTTTTATACTAATTATAAAATTAATAAAAAAAATAGTTAGGTTTAAAAAAGAAAAATTACTAGTATTACTATAATATGATAAATAATATAAAAAGGTAAAGTATATTTATATTAATAGAATTATAATATAATTCTAAGAAAAGCTAGTAGTATTTAATAAGGTATTAAGTAAAGTATAAGAAAAGGAAAAATTAGAAGAACTAGAAGATACTTTTGCTAAAATTCTCTGCTAATATAGAAAATATAAGAAATTATATAAAGTAATATTAGAAACTAGTTTACTATTATATTTATAATAGGACTACTTTATTAAGCTAATAGATAGAAAATAACTAAGGATATATAAAATTTATAACTTTTATAAAAAAGAACTTAGTATTTTAAGAAAATAGTTAAATAAATAATTAAAAAAAGGATATATTTGAGTTTTTAATTTATTAGTAGAATACCCTATAATATTTATATTAAAGAAGAATAGGAAGTTATAATTAGTTATTAATTACTGGTAATTTAATAAGATTACTATTAAGGATTAAATACTATTATTACTAATCTTGGAAATTAGAGACAGGTTAGCTACTGTAAAATAATTTATGGCTCTTAACTTAAAAGGAGCTTATAATTTTATTAGAATTAAGAAAAGAGACGAATAGAAAATAGCTTTTATAATATAATATAGACTATTTGAATATTTAGTTATGCTTTTTGGATTTACTAATATACCAGCTATATTCTAAAGAATAATTAATAAAATCCTTAAAGAATATATTAATAATTTTATTATTATTTATTTTAATAATATATTAATTTACTTTAATACCCTAGAAAAGTATAAATAATATATATATAAGGTTCTGAAAATACTATAAAATATAAACCTACTAGTAAAACCCGAGAAATATTAATTTTATATATAAGAAGTTAACTTCCTAGGATATATTATCTTACTAGGATAAATTAAAATAGACCCTGCTAAAATAGTAGTTATTAAAAAATAGAAAATCCCTGAAATAGTAAAGGAAGTATAAAGTTTCCTTAGTCTAGTAAATTATTATTAATAGTTTATTAAGAATTATAGTAAAATTATAATATTACTTATAGATTTTATAAAAAAGGATTTAGGTAATAAAAAAAAAACCTGGCCTATTAGATATATAGGAAAGGCCCTTAAAGTATTTAAAGCTTTTAAGGAAGCTATTACTGCAGTACTAGTATTATAAATATATAACCCTATAAGGCCTATTATTATAGAAATAGATGTATTTAATTTTATAATTGGAGGAGTTTTTAGTTAATGAGATAATAAAGGAATATTATATTTAGTAGCCTTTTTTTCTAAGAAACTCCATAGACCCGAACTATAATACTTTATATATAATAAAGAACTAATAGCTATATTTAAAGTATTTAAAGAATAGAGGTTATACTTATTAGGTAATAAATATAAAATTATTATATACTTAGATTATAAAAATCTTATAAGCTTTATTATAAAAGAAATAGATATTTTTACTTAGTAAAAAAAGTATTTAAAACTTATAGTTAAATATAACTTTAAGATTATACCCTGTAAAAAATCAGAGAATAGTTACGCAGATACTCTTAGCTAAAAAGAAGACTACTTTAAACTAATACTAAAACTTACCTTACTTATATTTAGGGAAATAAAAGTAGGATATTATAAGTTAGTATTAATTAATACCCTTTTTATAATTAAAAATAGAAACCTTATTTTTAATAAGATAAGGGATACTATAAAAAACTAGATACTGGAATAATTCCCTGAAAATATAACCTATAATAAAGGACTACTATAAAAAGGAAACGAAACCTGGGTACTAGAATAATTATAAGAAAAAATAATTAAAATAGTTTATAAGTATTTGCTAAATAAATATAAAAGAGTTATAAAAATACTTTAACAGGTTTAGAGATATTATATTTTTATAGGTATAAAGAAAGTTATTAAGAAAATTATTTAATACTATATTTTATATACAAAAATAAAGTTAAGTTAATAAAAACCTTATAGTAAACTATAACTATTACTAGTATTAGAGTATTCTTAGAGTTTTATATTATTTAATTATATTATTAAACTCCTATTATTAAAGGAACTAATAATAAATATAGTATATAATAGTATTTTTATTATTATTAATAGATTAATAAAATAAGGTATTTTTATTTTATATAAGGAAAATAGTATAGTAGAGGAACTAAGTTATATAATATAGAAATATATAGCCTTGAAATATAAATTATCTGCGGAAATTATTTTTAATAAAGGATTAATATTTATATTTAAATATTAGTAAAGTACTATAGTAAAAATAGGAATAAATTATAAAACTAGTATTACTTATTACCCTTAGATAAATAAATAAATGGAATATATTAACTAGATTATTAAAATATATTTATAAAGTTATATTAACTTTAACTAGAATAACTAGGTTAAATATTTACTAAATGCAGAATTCTTTTATAATAATTTAGTCTTGGAATTAATAAAACTTTTGCTATTTTATATAAATAAAAGATATTATTTATAAGTATATAAAATACTATAAAAAAAAAAAATATATAAAAAGCTATACTTAAAGTAAATAAGCTTAAAAAACTATACTAAGAATTATATATATAACTTAAACTTATATAAGAATATATAAAAAAATATATAAATATAAAAAGGCTTAAGGAATTAATTTTTTAAAAGAGAAATATAATTTACCTACTTTAATATACCCAAGGAGAAAAATAAGCTAATATTAAGATAAATAAGCTAAGTAATAAGCTAGATTATAAAAAAGTTAGGCTTTATAAAATTTTAAAGAAAATTAGTAAAGTTAATTATAAACTAGATCTTTTAGAGCAGAAAAATAAATACGGAAAACTAGTATATTTGATTTTTTATATTTTACTACTAGAAAAAGCTTTAATAAATAAAAATATAGGAGAATTTATTAGGGATAAAATTATTATTTAAGGTAAAGAACTTGAATATAAAGTTAATAAAATAATATTACTAAAAATAGATAATAAAACTGGTAAACTCTGATACCTAGTGGAATAGAAAGGGTATAATAAGAGTATAGATAGCTGGGAACCAGAAGGAAATTTTAAATATGCTAGTATTACCTTAAAAACCTTCTAAAATAAACTCTGCAAATAATTATAAATATAGCAAGAACTAATAATAAAAGTACCTAAATGCCTAGTAAAGTTACCTAAGAAAATAATAAGAATATACTTTTTATTAAGATTAGAGGACCTAAATCTAATAACCTTAAATTAATATTTAAGGAAAGTTACCTAACCCTATTTATAAATTAGATATTATAAAAGAGCTGTGCCTTCTTATATTATACTTTCTCTAGCTTAGCTTAATAATCTTCTTTTTTATAATAATTAGCTTTTTTTATCTTTTCTATATTTAAATTATACTTTATTATTTTTATATTATAATTATAAAATATATAATAAAGCTTCTATAAATATATAAGATAAGCTAGTATTTTATTAAGCTTCTGCTACTACTTTAATAAAGCTTTTTTAGCTAACTTTTTCTAATACTTTAATTACTTTAACTCTTCTATAATATAATCTACTATACCCAGAATTAATATAAATTATCTAATATATAAAAAGGAATTTTACAGGAAAATATAGGTATAAATAAATTATTATAAAAATAACCTAAAGAATAATAATAAGAATAGTTATTACTACCTTTTATAGTAAAATAATAAAATTTCTTATCTAGATAATGGGAATATGGGATAATTTTAAAACTAAATATATAAATAAAACCTGTGCAAGAATAGCAGTTTTATATAAACCTAGATTTAGATTTTGACTTTCTTATATAGTTAGATATAGTAATAATTAAAGAAAATTACTTACCTAATATAACTAGGGGCCTAAGGTACTTATAAAGGATTAGGTAAGGTCTTAAGGATAAAACTAATAGGAGGGGAGTATTATATTATAAGCTAACCCTTATAGCTGTAATAATAGGCCTATAAGGCAGATACCCGCGGAATAACTTAGATTTATGTAATTAATTATAGGTATAACTTATTTTAGAATTATAAGCCCAAGTAAGTATACTTCTTAATTAAGTAATAGTTTACTTTTAGAAAGTAAGCTTAAGTAAGTATTATATTATATATTTAATTTATAATACTTATTTAAAATAGTTAAATAACTAGTTATAAATATAATATTTAGATTAAATTTACTGGATACTCTCTACTAGTTATATAATTATTTATATTTGCCTAAACATCTAGCCTAACCTATCCGCTAATATAAACCTAGTATAAGGTTTATCCCTTAGGAATCCCTCTTATATTAATTATAGGAGCTCAGCTTATCACATTCCCCTAGAATTATATTTATAAAAGACTTTAATATAATATACTAGTTATAATAATTAAGTAAGGACCTAGATATAACAGGAAATAAAATAATAATATAAGCTAAATTTTATAACTTTTTCCCCTTACTAATTAATTCCCTAACTAAGGCCTCAGGAAAATATATTAACCTTATTTTCTTTAATTACCTAACCTTTTTTTATATAGAATATATACTTAATATTAGCTCTAATTATTTTATAGTTATTATAATTCTCCCAGAGCCCCTTAAAATAACCCCAGGAGCAGGTAAAAAATATATTTTAATAAAATACTAGGAGAATTTTAAATAATTTATATATATTTTTACTTAAACCCTCCCTATAATTAACCTAACCTCCCCCTTTAGCAAAAACCTAAATAAAAGTATTAAAGCTTTACAGGACTTTTTTAAAAATATTATAAAAATAACTAGGAAAACCCGATACTAGAATAGCTATAGTACCCTATAGTAAATAAATAAGTATAAGAAAGCCTAGTATATTTTTAGCTATACTAGATAAGGTATAGTAAAATATAAAAAAGCTAGGAAAAACCTAAAAGTAATAGTTAAATACTATAAATAGGTATATTAGGATAAAATTATTAGTAATACCTTAGCTACTAGAAATATTTAAATAATAGTAAAATAGTAAAAGGCTACTAATTATTTTTAATCCCCCCTATTAGTTAATAAAAATATAAGTATCTTAGACTTAATAAAAAAAATTATTTACCTTAGAGATAAACTTTTAAAATAAAAATTAATAAAAGAGAATATCCCTAACCCTTAGGGATTAGAACTTCTAGTTAATAATAATATTAAGTAAAATATCTTAATTATAAAAGCTAAAGCTAAAAAAACTACTATAGGGTCTGGTAATATAGCCCCAGGGGCTAATAATATTTTAGTAGTATTTCTATAATTAACCTAGCTAGTAATAGAAAAATATATTATAAACCTATTTAAAAACTACCTAATAATTAAATATTACCCCCTCTTATTCAGGAAAGCAAAAGTAACTATTATCCTAAAACCAGGTAAACCAGAAGTAATATATATTATATATAAAAATTATAAACCTATTTCCTTACTCTTATATATTAAAAAAAAACTAGAAAGACTATTAGCTAGAAAAATAGCTTTACTAGTAATAGAATATAGGCTACTCCCCCTATAATATTTTAAAGCCTTCCCTAAGAAATTAATTACTAACCTAATAACCTGCCTTATATATAATACAGAAATAGCTTTAGCTAAAGGCCTTATAGTTATACTCCTAACCCTTAATATCTTAGAAGTCTTTAATATTATTATATATAATTATCTTATCCTAAAACTTAAAAAATAAAACTAGCCTATATTTTTTATTAAATAAATTAAGTCTTTTATAAATAATAAAAAAGCAGGAGTTTATAATAGCTATAGTATTACTTTCCTAGATACTAAACTAAAATATAAGGCCCCCTAAGAATCCCCTATTTCCCTAATTATCTTAATATTATATTTCTCCCTTATATTAAAAATAAATAACCTAGAGGTATACTTTAGCTATATAAATAATATTATAATTTATATTATTAGATCTAATATTAGAGAAATAATTAGGAAACTATAATAAAAATTATAAAATACCTTTAATTAAGGATAATAAAATATTATCTCCTTTAACCTAAATAAGGTAAAACTTATTTATTTTTATTATACTAGAAATTATATTTATAAAAAAGAAGTAAATTTTAAAAAAAAGCTTATCCCCCCCTAGGTATTTATATATTAGCTAGGAGTTTATTTTAATTCTAGACTTTTTTTTAAAAAATATATAAAAGTTATTATAAGAAAAGTATTTAAAATAGTAAACTTTTTTAAATCCCTTAATAAAATATAAAAAAACTCCTCCCCTAATATTATAGTAATTATAGTAAAAGCTTATATAATATTAATTACCTTTTATAATATAAAAGCCTAGTAGCCAGGAAATAAAAAATAAAATATTACTTACTTAAATAAATAAATATTTACGGGTATTACTAGATTAATAAATAAAATAAATAAGGCCTTTTAGATAATAGCTAGAGTAGTAATCCCTGCCTAAAAAATTATAAATATAATTATTATATATAAAAAGTCTAGGATCCCTATAATAGTAGTAGCCCTGGTATAAGCTAGACTTTATATATTAGCCAGGTTTACTAGCCTAGATAAAAATTATCTTATAAGTAAAAGAATTAATAAAAAGCTTCCCTTTAATTTTCCTAGAACTAGACTATAATAAACTACTGCCTTAGTTAATAAGATTATTAAACTTTTTTTTTTTATAAAAAATAATAGTATAGTACTAGTAAGACTAGACTTCTGTAACCTAGGTAAAGTAAAAGTAATAGAAAAATATTTTAAGCTCCTAGACTCCTTCCCTAAATTAATTATTTTTATATATTTAAATAAGTTATAAAATAAAGCAGGAAATATAGGATAGGGAGTAATTATTTTTTATAATTATAGAGTTACTTTTATATATAGCTTTTTTCCTAATACTAAAGTATATAATA
This sequence comes from Trichoderma sp. TW21990_1, assembly GCA_010015515.1. Lineage (NCBI taxonomy): Eukaryota > Fungi > Ascomycota > Sordariomycetes > Hypocreales > Hypocreaceae > Trichoderma > Trichoderma sp. TW21990_1. The sequence goes on along the minus strand of WXUD01000017.1, from coordinate 96,560 downwards.
TAAAGGTAATTAAAGCTTTTAAAGTTATAAAACTAGCTAAAGTAAGGGCTAGGGAAAACCTAAATATTAAAAAAATCCTCCTTTTTTTTAATAACTTATTAGTAATAAATAGAATTTTAGGGACTATGCTAATTTTATTATAAGGTATTTATATAAGACTAAGGAAAATAGCTAAAGAACTATAATTATAGGTTATTACTAGGGTTACTTAGGTATTAGAATATAAAAATATACTAGGAAATAAAAAAGTAAATAAACTAGTAAAAAAAGGTTTAGAGCTTCTGGAAATTACTAGTAATATTTTAATAATTACTTATATTAAGAAATAGGTAAAGGTAAAGAAAAAGTAAATACCAGAGATATATTAGTACTAAAATACCCCTAGGTATTATAAATAATAGAAGTTAAGTACCCCGGTAATATTACTAAAGCTATAGCTGCTATAAACTATTTTTTATAAGCTTTTAGCTAAGAAATTAAAATATAAAAATTTCTAGGAATATTATAAAAGGTTTAGATATAAGGTATAATTTATTTATAAGTATAGTAAACCTAAAATATAAGAATATTTTATAAAATATTAAATAATAGTCCCTTTTTTATTAAATATCCTGGAAAAAGAACTTTTATAAGAAGTTATATATTTTACTTACTTATTTAATAAAAAAAAATATAAAAAATTTCAGAAATTAGTAAAAGAAACTAGCTCTTACAGCCCCCCCCCCTTAAATATAAATTAATATCCCTTTTCTTTTATTATATTAAAATATAGTAAATATAGATTCTGAATTATAGCTTTTACTATTCTAGTACTTAAATAAGGACTTATATAACTAGTTTACTTAGTAGACGTAAATAATAAAATAAATAAATAAACAATTAAAAAACTAAAAAATTAATTTAAATTATATTTTTAAGATTTTAAATATTATAAATAAATTAAAAAAAAAATTATTAATATATTTTTTAATAATTACTAAAAATTTAAAAATTAATTAAAATCTAATAATTAAATAATTAATAAAAATAAAAAATAAAAATTATTAATAATACTTTTAAAAAAAATATTATATTACTATAAATTAAAGTTAGAAATTAAGGAGAGGTTAATATAAAATAATTTCCCTGTTATATTTATTTAAAAAAAATTATATTAATAAAGTAATTTAAATAATAAAAAAATATATAATAAAAAAAATATATAATAATATAATATTAACTAAAGTAAAAATATAATATTATAATAAGCTAAGCTCCTATTATAATAAACTGGTATTTATAGGTTAGTATAGACTATATAATTCCCAAGGGATAAACCTGTAGTTTTAGGTTTATATTAGCAGAGTAGTTAAGTTAGTAAATAAGTAATTTTATTATATAGCTAATAATAGTAATAAAAGAGATCTTTTATATTCTAATCTAATTATATTATAACTATTATACTACTATAATAATAATAACTAACTATTTAAGCTATTTAATAAATAATATAAATATAACTTATATATCTAGTTATATATTCTAGATTATTATAGATTATAGATAATTCTTATTAATCTATTCCTGGAATTAACAGGACTTACTATTAATTTATATTATGTCACGACCTAACCCTTATAGTCGCGACAATAGGCCTACCAGCCAGGCGCTCCTGGATAAATATAAGACCGATATACTAATAAGTATTGGGTCAACACGAATTAATATCAAGTCCTGTTAATTCCCGAAATAAATTAATATAGATTAATATCGAGTCCTGTCGATTCCAGGGACGGATTAATAAGAATTATCTATAATCCATGATAATCCAGAATACACGACTGGATATATAAGTTATATTTATATTATTTATTAGAATACTTAGATAGCCAGTTATTATTACTATATTAGCATAAGTATTTATAATATAATTAGATTGGAATATAAAGATCCTTTTTATTATTATTTACTAAGCTGCGTAATAAGATTACCTGTTTACTGATTTAACTGCTCTGCTAATATAAACCTAGAATTATAGGTTTATCCCTTAGGAATTGCATAATTTACACTAACTTATAAATACTGGTTTATTATATAATAATAACTCTTATTTAGATAATTACCTTAGACCTATGGGTAATAAAAGACCCCTAAAGATATTTTATAAGTTTTCGAGTCCTAGATAATAATATAGATTATAAGAGTAAAACTTAAAATAATTATCTAGATAGTAATATTAATATTAGAGATAGTATAAATAATCCGCAGCCCTAACTTTTACAGGAGAAATAGTAAGCTAAGATTATAGCCCTTAAAGCAGAAATTACTGCCTTTAAAAAAAAGAAAAAAGAAAAAGGTAAAATCCTATAACCTAAAAGACCTGACTTTTATAATAAAAAACTATATAAAATAGAAAAATATTTTACGGAACTTAATATTTATTTTAGATACTTTTTTAATATACTAGAAGAAGATAATAATAAGACTATCTTTACTATTACTTACCTTACTAGAGCAGCTAAAAAATAGGCATAACTTATTATATAAGACTATAAAATTAATGCCTCCAAGGACTAGAAACAATAAACAAAGGATATCTTTAATATATATAAAAACTTCCACAACTAACTTAAAAAATCTTTCAGAATAATAAATAAAAAACAAGAAGCAGAAAAAAATCTTAAAATACTTACCTAAAAAAAAGCTTTATTTAAATATACTATTACTTTCCTATGACTCTTAACTAAGGTTAATTAAACAGAAAAAATAAAAAAAAAAGTATACTATTAAAGCCTAAAACCCAAGGTTAAAGACAAAATATATAAAATAGACTAAAAAAAGCTTAGCTTTATTAACTATATCCAACAAACTATTAACGTAAATAACTGCAATTGGAAACAAGAATAAGAAAAAAAGGAAGAAAAATTCAGAAACTTCTAACTTAAACAGAACCTATAATATTAAGCAAATTAAGGAAAAAAGCAGGAAAAATACCTTACTAATAATAATAATAGCAAACCCGGAAAAATAGATTAGACTGCAAATATTATCCAGGAATAATACAAGAATATTAAATATTATAACTATAAAAAGAAGGGCTATATTAAGAAATATTACAAAGCCCCTAAAAAAGAAGGGAAAAAGGACTTTATACCTGTCCCAGAACCTAAGGATAAGAAAATAGTTAATACTATAAACCCTATACCCTATACTATTCTTTACTAGACAGGATATTATAATAACAACTGCTTTATCTATAAGAAAGAAAAAGAGGTAACTAAATACTTCCCTAAAGCCCCGAAACCCAAAAAAACCCTTAATATTATCTTATACTTTAAATAACCAGATAATAATAAATATAGGAATAATAGAATTACTAACAAAAATATAGTATAACTTAAAGAATAATATATTAAACTTATAACTCTGGAAAAATAAGTAGAAGAATATAAACAAAAAGGCAATGTTAATAATATATTAGCTACCCTTTTAGAAACTTACCTACTACTTAATAAAATACCTACTATTATTATATATTACCTGCAAGAAAAAGCTAATAAAAAGGAAGAAAACTCCTAGACTATGATCCCAGAGGAATACCTCCTTAAAGGAAAATAAAAAAATATATCCGTGAAAACAGATACTTCAGAATATCTAATTACATAAGTACTTAAACTACTATACCCTACTATAATAATAAAGTAATATCGAAAATAGGAAAAAGATACCTAAGAAACCCTATTTACCTAAGATTATAGAGAAAATAGCCTAGGTAAATACTAAGAATTTTTCTGTAAATAACACCTTAAATAAAAAATCGCTAAATAATACTATACCTATAACCCGCGTATATGCTAACTGGAAGAATTCTCCTTATATAATATTACCGGATATATTAAATATAAAAAATAATACCTTACACTATAATATATAATACAAAACCTAAGTTAATAAAAGTATAACTTTAAAAACCACACAGGAGGATACTGCTATAACAGGAAACGTGGAGCTAGCTGGAAGAATATCAAGAAGTACCACCAGCTTACTAACAGATATATCCCTAAGGAGAGATATTACTGGTATATTAAATATAATATCAGAACTCCAGAACTTATATAATTCTTCACAGACCTAGATAATATCTGTTTTAAAGAATTCAATAAATAAGACTTCAATAACACAGAAATACAAGTATTATATAAAAAAGACTACTATAATAACCGCTATAATAATAAATACCTTAATACCGATAATGCAACTATGCATAACCTTAACATAATCCAAAGAAGGATAAAACAAGAATTTAAAATTCCCGGAACTTTAGAAAAACACTATATTACTATATATATTAATAGCGGAGCAAGCATAAGCTATATTATGCCCCAACTAGTAAATCGCCTACAGTTACCCAACTATAAGAAAGAGAACCCCTATCTGCTTGCAAGCATTAAATAATAACAGCTTTTGTATAATAATAGAATTGTGGACTATAAGACCGATTACCTTATACTCCAGTTTAGTAGCCTAACTGATTTAGTTTAGTTTAACGTTTTAGATATTACAGAATATAATATTTTCCTAGGATATAATTAGCTTAGAATATATAACCCAGATATTAATTAAATAAAAGGCCACGTAAAATAGCAAACTCGCGCTTAACTAACTAAAACACTAGCGAAATTATAACTTAATTAGAATAAGTAATCAAATACCAAGACGTTCCCGACTTAAACACTAGAAGCCACTATATTATAAAAAGAATAAAAATACCCAGAAAAAGTTATAAAGAAAATATAATTCCAGGATAATAAAGCCCTAGAAAAAAAAGTTATTATAAACAAGAACGCCACAAAAATCAAATATATTAAAAAACCAAAAAAAAAACATATTTACTTTCTTAATATAATTATAAGAAAAGTCAAAGAACTAGTATTTAAAAAACCAGCAAAACCAGACAGATTAGCTAATATACTAACAGAACTCCAGGATATAAAGGTCTTTAATAAAAAACTTAAAACTAGACTACTAGAATATAGCTAATAGGATTATAAAATCAAACTTATTAATAGTAAAATACTAATATTTAACAAAATCTATAGTCTTAGTATTACTAAACTTAAAACTCTAGATAAATAGATCAGAGACTAGCTAAGAAAAGGATATATTAGACCATCTAAATCTTTAGCCAGTTACCCTATTATATTTATATCTAAAAAGAACAGCAAACTATAACTAATTATAGATTACTGATAATTAAATGCAATAACCAAAAAAGATATTATACTACTACCCTTAATTTTGGAAATCAGAAACCAATTACAGGATGCTAATATTTTTACCCTAGTGGACTTTAAAAGAGCCTATAACCTAATTTATATAAAGGAAAGACACGAGTGGAAAACCACTTTCTAAACTTATTACAGACTATATAAATATAGAGTAATGCCTTTTAAACTTACTAACGCCCTAGTGATATTCCAATAAATAATTAATTATATACTATAAGACTACGTAGATTATTTTATTATCATATACCTCGACGATATCCTTATTTATTTAAAAAACATAGAGGAATATAAGAAATATATTAGATAAGTACTATAAATACTATAAGATAATAAACTTCTTATAAAACCTAAGAAATGCTAATTCTACAGTAAAAAGGTTACCTTTCTTAGATATATTATTACACTAGGAGAAGTCCAAATAAACCCGGAAAAAATCAGAGTAATTAAAGAATAGAAATTACTAAAGAATATTAAAGAAGTCCAAAGCTTCTTAGGACTTGCTAACTACTATTAATAATTTATTAAGAACTTTGCAAAAATTGCTATACTACTTATAGACTTAATAAAAAAGAACTGAAAATTTGTATAGTTACCAGATATATAGAAAGCCTTTAATAAACTTAAAAAGGCCCTGACTAGTAAACCTGTACTTATTATATTTGACCCAGAGAAACCTATAATTATTAAAACTGATATTTTAGACTATACTCTTGGAGCAGTCCTTAGCTAACTAGACGAAAAAGGATAACTAAGACCCGTCGCCTATTTCTTAAAGAAATTACACGGACCAGAACTTCAATACCCTATCTATAATAAGGAATTTATAGCTATCTACGAAGTTCTCGGCAAAAAATATTAGAGATATTATTATAAAGGAAGTAAGTTTCCTGTAATAATCCTTATAGACCACAGAAATATTACTTACTTTACAACCACTTAGGAATTATCCCGCAGATAGGTTAAATATTATAAAAGACTCTTAGAGTTTAAGTTAATTATTAAATACTATAAGGGAATAAATAATAGAAGAGCAGACGCTTTTAGTAGATAACTGGATCTCTTTAAAAAAATCCCAGAAATTAAGGCATAGGTATTAGAAAATAATAGTAACAGGAACTTAATATTCCGATCTATTAATACCCTATACTAAATTAAAATAAATAACCCTATTATAGATAATATTAAGGAGTATATTAAAAATTAGAAAAATAAATAATACCCCAAAGGCATTTTTATAAATAAAGGATACCTAATATTAAACAGACTTATCTAGGTACTAGAAGAACTTAGAGAAAAAGTAGTTAAAAGTATTTATATATATTAACTTAATAAACACAGAGGAATTCGCAAAACCACTAAATAAGTTAAAAGATACTATAAGTTTAACAGAATTAAGAAATAAGTATAAAAGGTATTAGCTAAATATATTATATATAGAAAAACTAAAGCAGGATAATACCTCCTTTACAGAAAACTACAACCCTTACCAGTTCCAGAAAAAATATAGGAATCTATCTTATTTAACTATATAACTAAGCTACTACCTTCCAAAGAACCCATAAGCGGAAATACTTGGGATAGTATATTTATTATAGTTAACTAATTTACGAAAATAGCTTACTTTATCCTATAAAAAGAATTAAGTAATATTAAAGACCTAATATACTAGTTTTTCAGATATATCTATTATAATTACAGATTACTAAATAAAATTATTTCAGATAAAGGATTTATATTTATGTCTAAATTTTAGTTATTACTAATAGCAAGACTCGGAACTAATTATAAAGCCAGCACTACTTATTACCCATAAATAGATAAACAAACAGAAAAAATTAACTAAATTATTAAAATATACTTATAATATTACATTAACTTTAACCAGGATAATTAGGTTAAACTCTTACTACTTACATAAATTTCCTATAATAATACCCTAGTAGAATTTACAAAATACTCGCTATATTACACTAATTATAGATATAAGCCAGACTTCCATAAATTACCTAGGAAAAAAGAAAATATAGAAAAAGCTATTATTATAGCTAACAATATAAAAAAACTCTATAAAGAATTATAAATTTAGCTTAAGTTTATTAGAGAAAGAATATTAAAATTTGCAAATAATAAAAGGATTAGAGGACTAAACTTTTAGGAGGGAGATATAATTTACCTACTATAGTATTTACAAAATAAAAAAATTGTATATATTAGGATAAATAAGCTAAGTAATAAACTTGATTTTAAAAAACTTAGACTTTATAAAATCCTAAGAAAAATTAAAAATATAAACTATAAACTTAATATCCTAGCATAAGAAGAAAAACAAGGATATATACTATACCTAATATTTTATATCTTACTACTAGAAAAAGCACTAGTAAATAAAAACACAGGAGAAATTATTTATAATAAAATCAGAATTAAAGGAAAAGAACTCAAATATAAAGTTAAGAAAATTATATAAATCAGATTTAATAACCAAACACACTTGCCCAAGTATCTTATAAAATAAAAAAACTATAATAACGCTGAAAATATATAGGAACCTATTAAAAACCTTGAATATGCGAAGATACTAGTTAATAATTTTTATTAATAGCTAAACCTAAAAAAGTTATTAAGGAAGGATCTAACTTAAAACCCGGCTAACCGGAGATGGAAGAACCCTAAGCCCTGGAACTACCTGAATTAGGCATTAATAAATAAGCCTGATAAATAGCATCCGCTATCTTATACTTTACTTTTTTAATATACTCTAACTCTTCCAGATTATTAATACCCTAAGATATAGCATGCGCTGCTTTCTCTAACTATTCTTTTCTTTATTTACGAAAATAAATAACCTTTACTATAAGATTTATAATCTCTTCCTTAATAGCCTTAATTTTACTATTTAATTAGTTATAATAATAAGAAATATATAATAATTATTAAGGAGAAAAAAATGCCTTATAATAAGACTTATAAGCCTTAATATATTTAGTATAATAGCCAGAATCTGACTTAGACGCTAAATATTTAATATTTCGCCTTTTGCAAAATTAATAAGGTTTTATCTTAATAGGATTAGATAAAATAATTATAGTAAGAATAATACTCTTATCTAGTTTTTTCCTTTTAGATTTCTATTAGAAAATATTAGCAGATTTCTGTATATAAGAATTTATATTTATTAACAGAAATAAGTAATACTAAAAGAAAGAAGAAAATACTTACCTAGGGAAAGGGAAGAGTAAGTACTTATATACTAAGATACCCTGGCCTTAAAGACAAGACTAAAAAAGGGGGGACATCGTGTTATAACCTAACCCTTATAGTTGCGATAATAGGCCTACTAGCCAGACGCTCCTGGATAAATATAGGACTAATATATTAATAAGTATTAGGTTAATATAAATTAACAGTAAATACTATTAATTCCCGAAATAAATTAACATAGATTAATATTAAGTCCTGTTAATTCCAGGAATAGATTAATAAAAATTATCTATAATCCACAATAATCTAGAATATACGACTAGATATATAAGTTATATTTATATTACTTATTAGAATACTTAAATAGCTAGTTATTATTACCATATTAGCATAAGCATTTATAATATAATTAGATTAGAATACAGAGATCCTTTTTATTACTATTTACTAAGCTATATAATAAGATTACCCGTCTATTAACTTAACTGCTCCGCTAATATAAACCTAGAACTATAGGTTTATCCCTTGGGAATTGCATAGTCTATACTAACCTATAGACACCGGTTCGTCATATATTTCCCTAAAGCCCCGAAACCCAAGAAAACCCTTAATATTATCTTATACTTCGAATAACTAGATAATAACAAATATGGGAATAATAGAGTTACTGACAAAGATATAGCATAACTCAAAGAATAATATACTAAACTTACAACTCTAGAAAAATAAGTAGAAGAATATAAATAAAAAGGCAATGTTAATAATATACTAGCTACCCTTTTAAAAGCTTACCTACTACTTAACAAGATACCTATTATTATTATATATTACCCGCAAAAAAAAGCTAATAAAAAAGAAGAAGACTCCTAGACTATAACCCCAGAGGAATATCTCCTTAAAGGAAAACAGAAAAATATATTTATAAAAATAGATACTTTAGAATATCTAATTACACAAGTACTTAACCTACTATACCCTATTATAATAATAAAGTAATATCGAAAATAGGAAAAAAATACCTAAGAAATCTTATTTACCTAAGATTATAGAGAAAATAGCTTAAGCAAATACTAAGAATTTTTCTATAAGTAATACCTTAAATAAAAAGTTATTAAATAGTACTGTGCCTATAACCCATGCATATATTAACAGGAAGAATTCTCCTTATATAATATTACTGGATATGTTAAATACAGAAAATAATACCTTATACTATAATATATAATATAAAACCTAAGTTAATAAGAATATAACTTTAAAAACTATATAAGAGAATACTACTATAACAGGAAATATAGAGCTAGCTAGAAGAATATTAAAAAATACCACTAGCTTACTAATAGATATATTTTTAAGGAGGGATATTACTAGTATATTAAATATAATATTAGAATTCCGGAACCTATATAATTTTTTATAGACTTAGATAATATTTACTTTAAAGAATTTAATAAATAAAACTTTAATAATACAGAAATATAAGCCTTATATAAAGAAAACTACTATAATAACCGCTATAATAATAAATACCTTAACGCCGATAATGCAACTATATATAACCTTAATATAATCTAAAAAAGGATAAAACAAGAATTTAAAATTCCCGGAACTTTAAAAGAATATTATATTACTATATATATTAATAGCAGAGCAAGTATAAGCTATATTATGCCCTAACTGGTAAATTACCTATAATTACCTAACTATAAGAAAAAGAATCCCTATCCGCTTGCAAGTATTAAATAATAATAGCTTTTATATAATAACGGAATTATGGATTATAAGACCAATTACCTTATACTCTAGTTTAGCGGCCTAACTAATTTAGTTTAGTTTAATATTTTAGATATTATAGAATATAATATTCTCCTAGAATATAATTAGCTAGGAATACATAACCCAGATATTAATTAAATAAAAGGCTACATAAAATAGCAAACTTATACTTAATTAACTAAAATATTAGTAAAATTATAACTTAATTAAAATAAGTAATTAAACGCCGAGATATTCCTAACCTAAGTGCTGGAAGCCATTATATTATAAAAAAAATAAAAATACTTAAAAAAAGTTATAAAAAAAATATAATTCTAGGATAATAAAGCCCCAGAAAAAAAAATTATTATAAATAAGGATATTATAAAAATTAAATATATTAAGAAACTAAAAAAGAAATATATTTACTTTCTTAATATAATTATAAGAAAAGTTAAAGAACTGGTATTTAAAGAACTAGCAAAACTAGATAAATTAGCTAATATATTAACAGAACTCCAGGATATAAAGGTCTTTAATAAAAAACTTAAAACTAGACTACTAGAATATAGCTAATAGGATTATAAAATTAAACTTATTAATAGTAAAATACTAATATTTAACAAAATCTACAGCCTTAGTACTACTAAACTTAAAACTCTAGATAAATAGATCAGAGACTAGCTAAGAAAAAGATATATTAGACTATCTAAATCTTTAGCCAGTTACCTTATTATATTTATACTAAAAAAGAACAGTAAACTATAACTAGTTATAAATTACTAATAGTTAAATATAATAACTAAAAAGGATATTATACTACTACCCTTAATTTTAGAAATCAGAGACCAATTACAGGATACTAATATTTTTACCCTAGTAAACCTTAAGGGAGCCTATAACCTGATTTATATAAAAGAAGGATATAAGTAGAAAACTGCTTTCCGAACTTGCTATAGACTATATAAATATAAAATAATATTTTTTAGACTTACTAATACCCTAGTAATATTTTAATAAATAATTAATTATATACTATAAGATTACATGGATTATTTTATTATTATATACCTTAATAATATCCTTATTTATTTAAAAAACATAAAGGAATATAAGAAATATATTAGATAGGTATTATAGATATTATAGGATAATAAACTTCTTATAGAACCTGAGAAATATTAGTTCTATAGTAAAAAAATTACTTTTCTTAGATATATTATTATACTAGGAAAAGTCTAAATAAACCTGGAAAAAATCAGAGCAATTAAAAAATAGAAACTACCTAAGAATATTAAGGAAGTCTAAAGTTTTTTAGGACTTGCTAATTACTATTAATAGTTTATTAAAAACTTTGTAAAAATTACTATATTACTTATAGACTTAATAAAAAAGGACTAAAAGTTTATATAATTACTAGATATATAAAAAGCTTTTAATAAACTTAAAAAGGCCCTGACTAGTAAACCTGTACTTATTATATTTAACCTAGAGAAACCTATAATTATTAAAACTAATACTTTAAACTATGCCCTTAGAGCAGTCCTTAGCTAACTAGATAAAAAGGAATAACTAAGACTAGTTACCTATTTCTTAGAAAAATTATATAAACTAGAACTTTAATACCTTATTTATAATAAGGAATTTATAGCTATTTATAAAATTCTCGGCAAAAAATATTAAAGATATTACTATAAAAGAAATAAGTTTTTTGTAATAATTTTTATAGACTATAGAAATATTATTTATTTTATAATTACTTAGGAATTATCCCGCAAACAGGTTAAATATTATAAAAGACTCTTAGAGTTTAAATTAATTATTAAATATTATAAGGGAATAAATAATAGAAAAGCAGATATTTTTAGTAGATAACCGGATCTTTTTAAAAAAATCCCAGAAGTTAAAGTATAGGTATTAGAAAATAATAAAGACAGAAACCTAATATTCTAATCTATTAATACCTTATATTAAATTAAGATAGATAACCCTATTATAGATAATATTAAGGAGTATATTAAGAATTAGAAAAACAAGTAATACCCCGAAAGTATCTCTATAAATAAAGGATATCTAATACTAGATGGACTTGTTTAGGTACTAGAAGAACTTAAAGAAAAAGTAGTTAAGAATATCTATATATATTAACTTAACAGACATAGAGGAATTCGCAAAACTATTAAATAAGTTAAAAGATACTATAAGTTTAATAGAATTAAGAAATAGGTATAAAAAGTATTAGCTAAATATATTATATATAAAAAAGCTAAAGCAGGATAATACCTCCCTTATAAAAAACTATAACCTTTACTAGTTCCAGAAAAAATATAGGAATTTATCTTATTTAATTATATAACTAAGCTACTATTTTCTAAAAAACCCATAAGCGGAAACACTTGGGATAGTATATTTATTATAGTTAACTAACTTACGAAAATAGCTTACTTTATCCCACAAAAAGAATTAAGCAATGCTAAAAACCTAGTATACTGGTTTTTTAGATATATTTATTATAATTATAGATTACTAAATGAAATTATTTTAGATAAAGGATCTATATTTATGTCTAAATTCTGGTTATTACTAATAATAAGACTCGGAACCAATTACAAAACCAGTACTGCTTATTACCTATAAATAGATAAATAAACGGAAAGGATTAACTAAATTATTAAAATATACTTATAATATTATATTAACTTTAACCAGGATAATTAGGTTAAACTTTTACTACTTATATAAATTTCCTATAATAATACCCTAGTAGAATCTATAAGATACTTACTATATTATACTAACTATAGATATAAGCCAGACTTCTATAAGCTACCTAGGAAAGGAAAAAATACAAAAAAAGCTATTATTATAGCTAATAATATAAAAAAACTCCACAAAAAACTATAAGTTTAGCTTAAGTTTATTAAAGAAAAAATATTAAAATTTATAAATAATAAAAAGATTAGAGGACTAAACTTTTAGGAGGGAAATATAATCTATCTACTATAGTATTCGCAAAATAAAAAAATCATATATATTAGGATAAACAGGCCAAGTAATAAACTCGATTTTAAGAAACTTAAACTTTATAAAATCCTAAGAAAAATCAGAAATATAAACTATAAACTTAATATCCTAGTATAAGAAGGAAAACAAGGATATATACTATACCCGATATTTTACGTCTTATTACTAGAAAAAGTATTAGTAGATGAAAATACAGGAGAAATTATTTATAATAAAATCAGAATTAAAGGAGAAGAACTTAAATATAAAATTAAGAAAATTATATAAATTAAATTTAATAACTAAATATACTTACCCGAGTATCTTATAAAATAGAAAAACTATAATAATACTAAAAATATATAGGAATCTATTAAAAACCTTAAATATATAAAAATACTAGTTAATAATTTTTATTAATAGCTAAACCTAAAAAAGTTATTAAGGAAGGATCTAACTTAAAACCCGGCTAACTAAAGATAAAAGAACCCTAAGCCCCAGAACTACTTAAATTAGGCACTAATAAATAAGCCTAATAAATAGCATCCGCTACCTTATGCTCTGCCTTTTTAATATACTCCAACTCTTCTAGATTATTAATACCCCGAGATATAGCATACGCCGCTTTCTCTAACTATTCTTTTCTTTATTTATAAAAATAAATAACCTTTACTATAAGATTTATAATCTTTTCTTTAATAGCCTTAACTTTACTATTTAATTAGTTATAATAATAAGAAATGTATAATAATTATTAAGGAGAAAGAAATACCTTATAATAAAACTTATAAGCCTTAATATATTTAGCATAATAGCTAGAATCTGACTTTAATATTAAATATTTAATATTTTACCTTTTGTAAAATTAATAAGGTTTTATTTTAATAGGATTAGATAAAATAGTTATAGCAAGAATAATACTCTTATTTAGTTTTTTCCTTTTGGATTTCTATTAGAAAATATTAGTAGATTTTTATATGCAAGAATTTATATTTATTAATAAAAATAAGTAATACTAAAAAAAAAAAAAAATACTTACCTAGGGAAAGGGAAAAGTAAGTACTTATATACTAAAAATACCCTAGTTTTAAAAATAAGATTAAAAAAAGGGGGATATTATATTATAACCTAATCCTTATAATTGCAATAATAGGCCTACTAGCCAGGCACTCCCGGATAAATATAAGACTAATATACTAATAAGTATTGGGTTAACACAAATCAATATTAAGTCCTATTAATTCCCGAAATAAATTAACATAGATTAATATTAAGTCCTATTAATTCCAGGGACGGATTAATAAGAATTATCTATAATCCACGATAATCCAGAATATATAACTAAATATATAAATTATATTTATATTACTTATTAGAATACTTAGATAACTAGTTATTATTACTATATTAGCATAAGCATTTATAATATAATTAGATTAGAATACAGAAATCCTTCTTATTACTATTTACTAAGCTATATAATAAAATTACCCGTCTACCGACTTGACCGCTCCGCTAATATAAACCTAGAATTATAGGTTTGTCCCTTGGGAATTACATAGTCTACACTAACCTATAGACACCGGTTCGTCACATATTAACCTAATACTTATTAATATATTAGTTTTATATTTATCTAGGAGTACCTGGCTAGTAAGCCTATTATTATAATTATAAAAATTAGGTTATAATATAATATCCCCTTTTTTTTAGTTTTATTTTTAAAACTAGGGTACCTTAGTATATAAATACCTACTTCTCCCTTTTTCCTAGGTAAGTATTTATCTTTTTTTTTTTTAATATTACTTATTTTTATTAATAAATATAAATTCTTATATATAAAAATCTACTAATATTTCTTAATAGAAATCTAAGAGAAAAAAACTAAATAAAAATATTATTTTTACTATAATTATTTTATCTAATCCTATTAAAATAAAATTTTATTAATTTTATAAAAGGTAAAATATTAAATATTTAATATTTAAGTTAAATTCTAGTTATTATATTAAGTATATTAAGGCTTATAAGTCTTATTATAAAGTATTTTTTTCTCTTTAATAATTACTATGTATTTCCTGTTATTATAACTAGTTAAATAGTAAAGTTAAAGCTATTAAAGAAAAAATTATAAATTTTATAATAAAGGTTATTTATTTTTGTAAATAAAGAAAAAAATAATTAAAAAAAATAATATATACTATATCTTAGGATATTAATAATTTAAAAAAGTTAAAGTATATTAAAAAAACAGAGTATAAGGCAGTAAATATTATTTATTAAATTTATTTATTAGTATTTAATTTAAGTAATTCCGGGACTTAGGGTTCTTTATCTCTGGTTAGTTAAGTTTTAAGTTAAATCTTTTTTTAATAACTTTTTTAAGTTTAGCTATTAATAAAAATTATTAACTAGTATTTTTATATATTTAAGGTTTTTAATAAATTCTTATATATTTTCAGTATTATTATAGTTTTTTTATTTTATAAAATACTTAAGTAAATATATTTAATTATTAAATTTAATTTATATAATTTTTTTAACTTTATATTTAAGTTTTTTACCTTTAATTCTAATTTTATTATAAATAATTTCTTTTATATTTTTATTACTAGTATTTTTTCTAGTAGTAAAATATAAAATATTAGGTATAATATATATTTTTATTTTTTTTCTTATATTAAAATATTAAGTTTATAATTTATATTTCTAATTTTTTTTAAAATTTTATAAAATTTAGGTTTTTTAAAATTAAGCTTATTACTTAGCCTATTTATTTTAATATATATAATTTTTTTATTTTATAAATATTATAATAGGTAAATTATATCTCTCTCCTAAAAATTTAATTTTCTAATTTTTTTATTATTTATAAATTTTAATATTCTTTTTTAATAAACTTAAGCTAAACTTATAGTTTTTCGTAAAGTTTTTTTATATTATTAGCTATAATAATAGCTTTTTTTATATTTTCTTTTTTCCTAGGTAGCTTATAAAAATCTAGCTTATATTTATAATTAGTATAATATAGTAAGTATTTTATAAATTCTACTAGGATATTATTATAGGAAATTTATATAAGTAATAAAAATTTAACCTAATTATTTTAATTAAAGTTAATATAATATTATAAATATATTTTAATAATTTAATTAACTTTTTTATTTATTTATTTATTTATAAATAATAGGTAATACTAGCCTTATAATTAATTCTAAGTTTTATTATTAAGGGTTACTAAAATTTAAATATAAACATAAATTTGTCATAACCTAATTTATATAGTTGTAATAATAGGCCTACTAGCCAGGTACTCCTGGATAAATATAGAACTAATATACTAATAAACATCAGGTTAATATAAATTAATAGCAAGTTTTATTAATCCCAGGGATAAATTAATATAAATTATCAGCAAGTCCTATTAATTCTAGGAATAGATTAATAAAAATTATCTATAATTTATAATAATTTAGAATATATAACTAGATATATAAGTTATATTTATATTACTTATTAAAATACTTAAATAGCTAGTTATTATTACCCTATTAATATAACTCTTATAATATAATTAAATTAGAACCTAGAAATCCCTTTTATTACTATTACCAGCTATATAATAAGATTACCTGTTTACTAATTTAACTACTCTGCTAATATAAACCTAAAACTATAGGTTTATCCTTTAGGAATTAACTAGTCTATATTAACCTATAAATACTAGTTTATTATATAATAATAACTCTTATTTAGATAATTACCTTAGACCTATAGGTAATAAAAGATTCCTGAAAATATTTTATAAGCTTTTAAGTTTTAGATAATAATATAGATTATAAAAGTAAAGCTTAAAGTAATTACCTAGATAATAATCTTAGTATTTAAAATAATATAAATAATTTATAGCCCTAATTCTTAAATAAGGAATAGTAAGCTAAAATTATAACCCTTAAAGCAGAAATTATTACTCTTAAAAAAAAAAAAAAAAAAAAGGTAAAATCCTATAACCTAAGAAACCTAACTTTTATAATATAAAATTATATAAAATAGAAAAATATTTTATAAAACTTAATATTTATTTTAGATATTTTCCTAATATACTAGAAAAAAATAATAAAATTATTTTTACTATTACTTACTTTATTAAAATAGCTAAAAAATAAGTATAACCTATTATATAAGATTATAAAATTAATACTATTAAAAACTAGAAATAATAAATAAAGGATATTTTTAATATATATAAGAATTTCTGTAATTAATTTAAAAGAATTTTTAGAATAATAAATAAAAAATAAGAAGCAGAAAAAGACTTTAGAATATTTACCTAAAAAAAAACTTTATTTAAGTATACTACTACTTTTTTATAACTTTTAACTAAGGTTAATTAAATAAAAGAAATAAAAAAAAAGTATACTATTAAAGCTTAAAACCTAAGGTTAAAAATAAAATATATAAAGTAAATTAAAAAAAGCTTAGCTTTATTAACTATACCTAGTAAGCTATTAACATAAATAATTATAATTAGGAATAAAAATAAGAAAAAAAGGAAAAAAAATTTAGAAACTTCTAACCTAAACAGAACCTATAATACTAAGTAAATTAAGGAAAAAAATAAAAAGAATATTTTGCTAATAATAATAATAATAAACCCGGAAAAATAAATTAAACTATAAATATTATCCAGGAATAATATAAGAATATTAAATATTATAATTATAAAAAAAAAACTATATTAAGAAATATTACAGAGCCCCTAAAAAAAAAAAAGAAAAAAGATTTTATGCCTATCCCTGAACCTAAGGATAAAAAAACAGTTAATATTATAAATCCTATACCCTATACTATCTTTTACTAGATGGGATATTATAATAATAACTGCTTTATCTATAAGGAAGAAAAAAAGGTAACTGGATATTTCCCTAAAGCCCCGAAACCTAAGAGAACCTTTAATATTATCTTATATTTTAAATAACCAGATAATAATAAATATAAGAATAATTGTCACGACCTAACCTTTATGGTTGCGATAATAAGCCTACTAGCCAGGCACTCCTGGATAAATATAGGACTAATATATTAATAAGCATTAGGTTAACATAAATTAATAGCAAGTCTTATTAATTCCAGGAATAGATTAATAAGAATTATTTATAATTTATAATAATCTAGAATATATAACTAGATATATAAATTATATTTATATTATTTATTAAAATACTTAAATAGCCAGTTATTATTACTATATTAGCATAAGTATTTATAATATAATTAAATTAGAATACAGAGATTTTTCTTATTACTATTTACTAAGCTATATAATAAGATTACTTGTCTACTAACTTAACTACTCTGCTAATATAAACCTAAAACTATAGGTTTATCTTTTAGGAATTATATAATTTATACTAACTTATAGACACTAGTTTATTATATAATAATAACTCTTATTTAGATAGTTATCTTAGACCTATAGGTAATAAAAGACCCCTGAAAATATCTTATAAGCTTTCGAGTTCTAGATAATAATATAAATTATAAGAGCAAAGCTTAAAGTAATTATCTAGATAATATAAATAATCCGCAGCCCTAACTCTTAAATAAGGAATAGTAAGTTAAGATTATAGCTCTTAAAATAAAAATTACTACTTTTAAGAAAAAGAAAAAGAAAAAGGGTAAGATCCTGTAATCTAAGAGACCTGACTTTTATAATAAAGAACTATATAAAATAGAAAAATATTTTACGGAACTTAATATTTATTTCAGATATTTTCCTAATATACTAGAAGAAGATAATAATAAGATTATTTTTGCTATTACTTGCTTTACTAGAGCAGCTAAAGAATAGGTATAATCTATTATATAAGACTATAAAGTTAATACTTTTAAAGACTAGAAATAATAAATAAAGGATATTTTTAATATATATAAAGATTTCTATAACTAACTTAAAAAATCTTTTAGAATAATAAATAAAAAATAAAAAGTGGAAAAAGATTTTAGAATACTTACCTAAAAGAGAGTTTTATTTAAATATACTATTACTTTCCTATAATTCTTAACTAAGGTTAATTAAATAAAAAAAATAAAAAAAAAAGTATATTATTAAAGCCTAAAACCTAAGGTTAAAAATAAAATATATAAAATAAATTAAAAGAAAATTAGCTTTATTAACTATACCTAGTAAGCTATTAATATAGATAACTATAATTAGGAATAAGAATAAAAAAAAAAGGAAGAAAAATTCAGGAACTTTTAACTTAAATAGAACTTATAATATTAAGTAAATTAAGGGAAAAAATAGGAAGAATACCTTATTAATAATAATAGTAGTAAACCTGGAAAAATAAAATAAACTGCAAATATTATTTAAGAATAATATAAAAATATTAAATATTATATTACAAACCAACACATCCATAGTTGCAATAGCAGACCTATAGGGTAGGCACCACGGAACTATAATAGGCTAAAAGACTAATTATAAAATAACTTACGCAACCATAAGTAAGCCAGAGTAAGCCACTTCCTAAATAAGAAACCAGCTTACTTTATATTAAGTAAGCCCAAGTAAGCTTTATATTATATATTTATTTTATAATACTTATTTAAAATAGTTTAAATAGCTAATTATAAATATAAAATAACATTTAATTATACTAAGAATATATTATCTACTAGTTATATAAATAAACCCCTTATCCTTATTAATTACCTGGTAATCTAGCCTGGCCTATCTGCTAATATAAACCTAGTATAAAATTTATCTCTTAGGAATCCCTTTTATATTAATTATAGGAGCTTAGCTTATTATATATTTATAACTCTTATTTAAATAGTTACCTTAGACCACGGATAATAAGTTATAAGGATAATTAAATAGTTAATTATTAAGTTCTAGATATTAGAATAGACTAAGAAAGCGAAGTCTAGAGTAAGTATTATAATAGTAATATTGAGATTATAGACCTGTTTAAAAATACTGCAATTATAGCTATTCCTTAATAAAGACTATTAACTAGCATAGCTAAAGGAACTTAATATTTAATAAACCTTAAAAACCTAATATGCTAGATAAAATAAACTATCCAGGAATAATAAGCTATTATTACCAGATTTATTAAATAACTTAATACTTAAGGATAATAAGATTAATTATTTATAGCTTAAGGCTAATAGTAAAGATTATGTAAGAAAGAACCCGGAGAAATTATTAAACTACCTTTACTTGTATTATTTAATAAAGATCTAAGAAAAATTAAGGAATTTTTTATAAATATAAGAGCCTACTTTAGGCATTTTTTAATAACTATAGCTCTGTAAGAATAATAAGTTAGTATTACAGGAAGCAGGCTTATTAAAGGACTAAAAAATTAATTTAAACTATACTTTTAAGATTTTAAATATTATAAATAAGCTAAAAGAAAAGAAATTACTAATATACTTTTTAATAACTACTAAAAGTTTAAAAACTAACTTAAAGACTTATTTAAATAAATTAATAAGAAAAAAAAAAGCCAAAAACCTTCTAATTAAACTCTAATAATAAGGTATATATATTAAATATACTTGTCACGACCCAACCCTTATGGTCGCGACAATGGGCCTACCAGCCAGGCGCTCCCGGATAAATATAGGACTAATGCACTAATAAGTATCGGGTTAACACGAATTAATAGCGAGTCCTGTTAATTCCCGAAATAAATTAACACGGATTAACATCGAGTCCTATTAATTCTAGGAATAGATTAATAAGAATTATCTATAATCCACGATAATCCAGAATATATAACTAGATATATAAGTTATATTTATATTACTTATTAGAATACTTAAATAGCTAGTTATTATTATTATATTAGTATAAGTATTTATAATATAATTAGATTAGAATATAAAGATTTTTCTTATTACTATTTACTAAGCTATATAATAAAATTGCCTGTCTACTAACTTAACCGCTCTGCTAATATAAACCTAGAACCACAGGTTTATCCCTTAGGAATTGCATAATTTACACTAACTTATAGATACTAGTTTATTATATAATAATAACTTTTATTTAGATAATTACCTTAGACTTATAGGTAATAAAAAACCCTTGAAAATATTTTATAAGTTTTTGAGTTTTAGATAATAATATAGATTACAAGAGCAAAGCTTAAAGTAATTATCTAGATAATAATATTAGTATTTAAGATAATATAAATAATCCGTAGCCCTAACTTTTACAGAAGAAATAGTAAGCTAAGATTCTAGCCCTTAAAGCAGAGATTACTACTTTTAAAAAAAAAAAAAAGGAAAAGGGTAAGATCCTGTAACCTAAAAGACCTGACTTTTATAATAAAGAATTATATAAAATAGAAAAATATTTTATAAAACTTAATATCTATTTTAGATATTTTTCTAATATACTGGAAGAAAATAATAATAAGACTATCTTTACTATTATTTGCTTTACTAGAGCAGCCGAAAAATAGGCATAACCTATTATATAAGACTACGAAATTAATACCTCTAAAGACTGGAAATAATAAATAAAAGATATTTTTAATATATATAAAGACTTCCGTAATTAACTTAAAAAATCTTTTAAAATAATAAATAAAGAATAGGAAGCGGAAAAAGACCTTAGAATACTTACCTAAAAAAAAGCTTTATTTAAGTATACTATTACTTTCCTATAACTTTTAACTAAGGTTAATTAAACGGAAGAAATAAAGAAAAAAGTATACTATTAAAGCCTAAAACCCAAGGTCAAAGACAAAATATATAAAATAGATTAAAAAAAGCTTAGTTTTATTGACTATACCTAGTAAGCTATTAACATAGATAATTATAATTGGGAACAAGAATAAGAAAAAAAGGAAGAAAAATTCAAAAACTTCTAACCTAAACGGAACTTATAATACTAAGTAAATTAAGAAAAGAAATAAGAAGAATATCTTGCTAATAATAATAGTAGCAAACCCGGAAAAATAAATTAGACCGCGAATATTATCCAGGAATAATGCAAGAATATTAAATATTATAACTGTGGAAAAAAGGGCTATATTAAGAAATATTATAAAGCCCCTAAGAAAAAAGGGAAAAAGGACTTTATACCTATCCCCGAACCTAAAAATAAGAAAATAGTTAATATTATAAATCCTATACCCTATGCTATTTTTTATTAGATGGGATATTATAATAATAACTGCTTTATTTATAAGGAAGAAAAAGAAGTAACTAGATACTTCCCTAAAGCCCCAAAACCTAAGAAAACCCTTAATATTATCTTATACTTTAAATAACTAGATAATAATAAATATAGGAATAATAGAATTACTAACAAAGATATAGCATAACTTAAAGAATAATACACTAAACTTGTAACTCTGGAAAAATAAGTGGAAGAATATAAATAAAAAGGTAATGTTAATAATATACTAGCTACCCTTTTAAAAGCCTACCTACTACTTAATAAAATACTTATTATTATTATATATTACCTATAAAAAAAAGCTAATAAGGAGAAAAAAAACTCCTAAATTATAACCCTAGAGGAATATCTCCTTAAAGGAAAATAGGAAAATATATTTATGGAAATAGATGTTTTAGAATATTTAATTATATAAGTACTTAACTTACTATACTCTATTATAATAATAAAGTAATATTAAAAATAGGAAGAAAATACCTAAGAAATCCTATTTATCTAAGATTATAGAGAAAATAGCCTAGGTAAATACTAAGAATTTTTCTATAAGTAATACCTTAAATAGAAAGTCGCTAAATAATACTATGCCTATAACCTATATATATACTAATAGGAAGAATTCTCCCTATGTAACATTACCGGATATATTAAACACAGAGAATAATGCCTTGTGTTATAATATATAATACGAAATCTAAGTTAATAAGAATATGATTTTAAAAACTATATAGGAGGATACTGCTATAATAAGAAATATGGAGCTAGCTAGAAGAATATTAAAAAATACTACTAGCTTACTAATAGATATATCCCTAAGAAAGGATATTACTAGTATATTAAATATAATATTAGAACTCCAGAACCTATATAGTTTTTCATAGACCTAGATAATATTTACTTCAAAGAATTCAATAAACAAAACTTCAATGACACAGAAATATAAGCCTTATACGAAGAAGACTACTATAACGACTGCTATAATAACGAATACCTTAACGCCGATGATATAACTATACACAACCTTAACATAATCCAAAAAAAGATAAAACAAGAATTCAGAATTCCCGGAACTTTAGAAGGATACTATATTACTATATATATTAACAGCAGAGCAAGCACAAGCTATATTACGCCCCAACTAGTAAATCGCCTATAGTTACCTAACTATAAGAAAAAGAACCCCTATCCGCTTGCAAGTATTAAATAATAACAGCTTTCGTATAATAATAAAATTATAGATTGTAAGACTAATTAACTTATACTCTAGTTTAGCGGCTTAATTAATTTAGTTTAGTTTAATATTTTAAATATTACAGAATATAATATTCTCCTAGGATATAATTAACTAGGAACACGTAACCTAGATATTAATTAAATAAGAGGCCACGTAAAATAACAAACTTACACTTAACTAACCGAAACACTAGCGAAATTATAATTTAATTAGAACAAGTAATCAAATACTAAGATATTCCTAACCTAAGTGCCAGAGGCTACTATATTATAAAAAAAATAAAAAAACATAGAAAAAGTTATAAAAAAAGTATAATTCCAGGAAAATAAAAACCCAGAAAAAGAAGTTATTATAAATAAAAACACCACCAAAATTAAATATATTAAGAAACTAAAAAAAAAATATATTTGCTTTTTTAACACAATTATAAGAAAAGTTAAAAAACTAGTATTTAAAAAACTAGCAAAACCAGATAGATTAGCTAATATATTAACAGAACTCCAGGATATAAAGGTTTTTAATAAAAAACTTGAAACTGGACTACCGGAATACAGCTAATAAGATTATAAAATTAAACTTATTAATAATAAGACACTAACATTTAATAAAATCTATAGCTTTAATACTACTAAACTTAAAACTCTAGATAAATAGATTAGAAACTAGCTAAGAAAAGGATATATTAGATTATTTAAATCTTTAGCCAGTTACCCTATTATATTTATACCTAAAAAAAACAGTAAACTATAACTAGTTATAGATTACTAATAGTTAAACGCGATAACTAAAAAAAATATTATATTATTACCCTTAATTTTAGAAATTAGAGACTGATTACAGGATACTAATATCTTTACCCTAGTAGACCTTAAGGGAGCCTATAACCTGATTTATATAAAGTAAGGATATAAGTGGAAAACTGCTTTCTGAATTTATTATAGACTATTTAAATATAGAGTAATACCTTTTAGACTTACTAATGCCCTAGTAATATTCTAATAAATAATTAATTACATATTATAAGACTATATAGATTATTTTATTATTATATACCTTAATAATATTCTTATTTATTTAAAAAATATAAAAGAATATAAGAAATATATTAGATAAGTATTACAGATATTATAGGATAATAAACTTCTTGTAAAACCTAAGAAATATTAGTTTTATAATAAGAAAATTATTTTTCTTAGATATATTATTATACCAGGAAAAGTCTAAATAAACCTGGAAAAAATTAAAGCAATTAAAAAATAGAAACTACTAAAGAATATTAAGGAAGTCTAAAATTTTTTAGGACTTGCTAATTATTATTAATAGTTTATTAAGAATTTTATAAAAATTACTGTATTACTTATAGACTTAATAAAAAAAATTAAAAATTTGCATGGTTACTAGATATATAAAAAGCCTTTAATAAACTTAAAAAGGCCTTAACTAGCGAACCCATACTTATTATATTTAATCCAGAAAAACCTATAACTATTAAAACCGATATTTTAGACTATGCCCTTAGAGTAGTCCTTAGTTAACTGGATGAAAAAGGATAACTAAGACTAGTTGCCTATTTCTCAGAGAAATTACATAGACTAGAACTTTAATACCTTATTTATAATAAGGAATTTATAGTTATTTATAAAGTTCTTGGCAAAAAATATTAGAGATATTACTGTAAAAGAAGTAAGTTTTCTGTAATAATTTTTATAGATTATAGAAATATTACTTATTTTATAATTACTCAGGAATTATCCTGTAAATAAGTTAAATATTATAAAAAACTCTTAGAGTTTAAATTAATTATTAAATACTATAAGGGAATAAATAATAGAAAAGCAGATACTTTTAGTAGATAACTAGACCTTTTTAAAAAAATCCCGGAAGTTAAAGTATAAGTATTAGAAAATAATAAAGACGGAAACCTAATATTCTAATCTATTAATACCCTGTACTGAATTAAGATAGACGACCCTATTATAAATAATATTAAGGAGTATATTAAGAATTAGGAAAATAAGTAATACCCTAAAAGCATTTTTATAGATAAAGGATATTTAATACTAGACGGACTTATTTAGGTATTAGAAGAACTTAAAGAAAAAGTAGTTAAAAATATCTATATATATTAACTTAATAGATATAAAGGAATTTGCAAAACTATTAAATAAGTTAAAAGATATTATAAGTTTAATAGAATTAAGAAATAAGTATAAAAAGTATTAGCTAAATATATTATATATAGAAAAGCTAAAGCAGGACAATACCTCCCTTATAAAAAACTATAACCTTTACTGGTTCTAGAAAAAGTATAGGAATCTATTTTATTTAATTATATAACTAAGCTACTACCTTCTAAAAAACCTATAAGCGGAAATACTTAAGATAGTATATTTATTATAGTTAACTAACTTACGAAAATAACTTACTTTATCCCATAAAAAGAATTAAGTAGCGCCAAAGACCTAGTATACTAGTTTTTTAGATATATTTATTATAATTACAGATTATTAAATAAAATTATTTTAGACAAAAGATTTATATTTATGTCTAAATTCTAGTTATCACTAATAGTAAGACTTAGAACTAATTATAAAGCTAGTACTGCTTATCACCCATAAACAGATAAATAAACGGAAAGAATTAACTAAATTGTTAAAATATACTTATAATATTACATTAACTTTAACCAGGATAATTAGGTTAAACTTTTATTACTTGTATAAATTTTCTATAATAGTACCCTAGTAGAATTTATAGGATACTTGCTATATTATACTAACTATAAATATAAGCTAGACTTCTATAAGCTACCTAGGAAAGGAGAAAATACAGAAAAAGCTATTATTATAGCTAATAATATAAAGAAACTCCATAAAAAACTGCAAGTTTAGCTTAAGTTTATTAGAGAAAGAATATTAAAATTCATAAATAATAAAAGGATTAGAGGACTAAACCTTTAGAAAAGAGATATAGTTTACCTACTATAGTATTCGCGAAATAAAAAATCATATATATTAGGATAAATAAGCTAAGTAATAAACTTAATTTTAAGAAACTTAGATTTTATAAAATCCTAAAAAAAATTAAAAATATAAACTATAAATTTAATATTCTAGTATAAGAAGGAAAATAAGGATATATACTATACTTAATATTTTATATTTTATTACTAAAAAAAGTATTAGTAAATAAAGATATAGGAAAAATTATTTATAATAAAATTAAAATTAAAAGAGAAGAACTTAAATATAAAATTAAGAAAATTATATAAATTAGATTTAATAACTAAATACACTTGCCTAAGTATTTTGTAAAATAAAAAAACTATAATAACGCTGAAAATATATAAGAATTTATTAAAAACCTTAAATATACAAAAATACTAGTTAATGATTTTTATTAATAGCTAAACCTAAAAAAATTATTAAAGAAAGATCTAACTTAAAACCCAGCTAACTAGAGATAAAAAAACCCTAAGCCCTGGAATTACCTAAATTAGGCACTAATAAATAAGCCTAATAAATAGTATCCGCTGCCTTACGCTTTGCTTTTTTAATATGCTCTAACTTTTCCAGATTATTAATACCCTAAGATATAGTATATGCTACTTTCTTTAACTATTTTTTTTTTTATTTACGAAAATAAGTAACTTTTGCTATAAGATTTATAATCTTTTCCTTAATAGCCTTAACTTTATTATTTAATTAGTTATAATAATAAGAAATATATAATAATTATTAAAAAGAAAGAAATGCCTTATAATAAGACTTATAAGCCTTAATATATTTAGTATAATAGCCAGAATCTGACTTAGATGCTAAATATTTAATATTTTGCCTTTTATAAAATTAATAAGGTTTTATTTTAATAGGATTAGATAAAATAGTTATAGTAAAAATAATACTTTTATCTAGTTTTTTCCTTTTAGATTTTTATTAGAAAGTATTAGTAGATTTCTATACGTAAGAATTCATATTTATTAATAGAAATAAGTAATACTAAAAGAAAAAAAAAAACATTTACCTAGGGAAAAGGAAGAGTAAGTACTTATATATTAAAAATACCCTAGTCTTAAGGACAAGACTAAAAAAAAAGGGATATTATATTATAACCTAACTCTTATAGTTACAATAATAGGCCTATTAGCCAGGTACTCCTGGATAAATATAAGACTAATATACTAATAAGTATCGGGTTAACATAAATTAACAGCAAGTCCTATTAATTCCCGAAATAAATTAACACAGATTAATATTAAATCCTGTTAATTCCAGGAATAGATTAATAAAAATTATCTATAATCCACGATAATCTAGAATACACGACTAGATATATAAGTTATATTTATATTACTTATTAGAATACTTAGATAGCCAGTTATTATTACTATATTAGCATAAGTATTTATAATATAATTAGATTAGAATACAGAGATCCTTCTTATTGCTATTTACCAAGCTATATAATAAGATTGCCCGTCTACTAACTTAACCGCTCCGCTAACATAAACCTAGAACCACAGGTTTATCCCTTGGGAATTGCATAGTCTATACTAACCTATAGACACTGGTTTGTTACAATACTGCAGAATTTATCTAAATTAGTACTAAAATAGATATTAATAATACCTCTAAGAAAATACTATACTATTATAGACTAAAATTAGAAGTTAAAGATAAATTAGCATAAAATAATTTCCCTGCTATATTTAAAGAATTATCTAAGAAAGCTAGTTATATTAATAATTAATAATTTAAATAATAGAAGGAATAATAAGTAGAGAAAAAAGGAAATAATAAATTTTATTAACCCCTTTAATATAATTTTAACTAAGGCAAGAAATATAATATAATATTATTTAATAATAGAAAACCAGGACTTATAAATATTAATACTATTAATATCCGTAAGTTTACAGGAAAATATAATTACTATAGTAAGACAGGCTATAAGGAAAAGGACTGCTAGGTTTGTTTGTTTGTTTATTTGTTTTATTATTAATGTCTACTAAGTAAGCTAGTTACATAAGTCCTTATCTGGGCACTAGGATAGTAGGAGCTGTAGTTCAGAGTCCACGTTCACTATATTTTATATATAATAAAAGGAAAAAGGGGGGGTATTAATCTATATTTAGGGAAAGGGGGGTATAGGGGCTAGTTTCCTTTATTAGTTTCTGAAATTCTTTATATTTTTTATTGCTGAGTAAATAAGTAAGGTAGGTAGCTCCCTACTAGAGTTTTTTTTCTGGGATCTCTGGAAAAAAGGGGACTATTATTTAGTATTTTATAAAATATTCTTATATTCTAGGTTTACTGTATTTATATATGGGTTATACTTTATATCTAAACCTTTTATAATATTCTTAGAAGTCTCCGTGCCCTAACCTTTTAGCCAGAAGCCTATAAAAAATAATTCATAGCAATTATAGCTCTAGTAGTATTATTAGGGTACCTAGCCCCTATTATTTATAATACCTAAGGGTATTCTAGTACTAGTAGAATTCTAGTATTTATATTTTCTCTAATTTTACTTATTTTTTAATATAAGTAATTATTAAAATATTACTAGTAATTCCCAGGAGCTCTAAACCTTTTTTTACTAGTTTATTTATTTTCTTATTTTCTAATATATTTTTATATCCTAGCACCCAGGTAACCCTAGTAATAACATATAGTTATAGTTCTTTGGCTATTTTTCTTAGTTTTATATAAGTACTTTATAATAAGGCTAGTATAATCCCTAGTATTCTATTTATTACTAATAAGTTATTAAGGAAAAGAAGAATATCCTTAATATCTAGGTTTTCCCTGGTTCTTGCTTTAGCTAGTTTTATAGCCTTAAAGGCCCCGACTGCTTTAGTATTATATACCTTAGTATTAGGGAAGAAGCTATATATTAAAGTAATCTTATAGTTATAGAAAGTAACTGCTCTTTATTTTATATTTCCTGCTTTATTCTATAACCTATCTAAGTATACTAGGATAGTTATCCCGGGAAGGGAATCCAGGAGCTTAAAATATTTTTCTATTACTTTAGCTTTGCCTAGGCTATGGAAGTCTGGCCCTAGTTATACTATACTATTATTTTTTATAAATAAAAAAGGTCTAATAGTCTTGCTAACTAAGGCAGTAGTCTATTATAGTCTAGTTCTGGGGAGGCTAGGAGAGAGTTTCTTATTAATTCTCTTATTAATAGGGTGGGTCCTGTCTAAGCCAGTAAACCTGGCTAATATATAAAGTCTAGCCTATACTAGGGCTACTACTGCTATAGGGACTCTAGACTTTTTATATATAATAATTATATTTATAATCTTTTAGGCAGGGATAACTACTCTAGCTGCTATTTTAAAAACTTTATTTATTTTATTTATAAGCCTAGTAATACCTATTAATATTTACTTATTAGGGTAGGTAGTGCTTTATTTTTTATTCCCTGGCTATTAAGCTTTTATATTATAAAGGGTAACTAGTATTATATAAGCCTTTACTATAATTACTATAGTATTAGGGAAGGAGCCTTTTTATATTTTATTAAGGGATTTAAGGAAATATACTATTTTAAGTGCCTTTTCTATAATAACTTTTATATATTTTTTAAATAAAAGTCTAGAGTTAAGGTAGACTCCTAGCTAATATATTACTATTTAGGGAAAAATAAGCTTTCCTTTAAAATCTACTCCTTTTTTATATATATAATTCCTAGTATAGTAAAAGTAAATAAGTTCTGCCTTATCTAGGTTAAAGGAAATAATATTTTACCTCCCCTAGTTAAGGGTATTTTACAATTCCTACTATAGTTTCCTAGTTATTTCCTTAATATTAAAGCTAATAGCAAGGATTATAATATTATTTACATAGCTAAAATATATATCTGGGTTATTTAGTCTTAGTATAGGAAAGAAGTATAATATTAAGATAATTAGGGATATAAGAGACCCTTAGGGGGCTTTATATTTAAGTTTAGTATTAGGGAAAATTATACTATATCTGCTGCAGACGCCTGCTTTTTTATTATTTATAAAAAACTTGACTTATTTTATAAAAAGTATAGGCTATTCTTATTCTCTAAGTCTTAGGATAAGGCAGTTATATATAATAATATTAAAGGCTCCTGAGATATTAAGGGTTAAAAGTATAGCTATAAGGCCCTTAGCTAAAGCTATTTCTGTGTTATATATAAGGCAGGCTACTAGGTTAGTAGCTAATCTCTTAGGGAAGGCCTTAAAATATTATAAGGGGAGTAGCCCATATTCTATTACTAGTAAGGTAACCCTTTTAGCTAGTAGTCTTTCTAGTCCTTTTTTAATATATAAGAGTAGGGAAATAGGTCTATAGCCTTTATATATAATATATACTGCTTCTAGTTTACCCGGTTTTAGGATAATAGTTACCTCTACTTTCCTAAATAAGAGGGGGTAATATTTAATTACTAGGCAGCCTTTAAATAAGTCTGTAATATACTCTTCTACTACTAGCTAGGCTAGTTATAAAAGTATTACTAAGATATTATTAGCCCCTGGGGCTATATTACTAGACCCTGTAATAGTTTTCTTAGCTTTAGCTTCCGTAACTAAAGTATCCTACTTAATGTTATTATTAACCAGGAGTTCTAGTCCCCAGGGGTTAGGAATATTCTCTTTTATTAATTTTTATTTTAAGAGTTTATTTCTAAGATAAGTAGTTTTTTCTATTAGGTCTAAGATACTTATATCTCTGTTAACTAGTAGGGGGGGTTAGAAATAGTTAGTAGTTTTTTACTATTTTACTATTATTTAGATATTTCTGGTAGCTAAGGTATTACTAATAATTTTATCCTAATATACCTGTTTATAATATTTAACTATTATTTTTAGGTTTTTCCTAGCTTTTTTATATTTTACTATATTTTATCTAATATATTTAAGAATATACTAGGCTTTCTTATACTTATTTATTTATTATAGGGTACTATAGCTGTTTTAGTATTAGGTCTTCCTAGTTGCTTTTATAATATTTTTAAAAAAATCCTACAAAACCTTAGCACTCTTATCCAGGTTCTTGCTAAAAGAGGAGGTTAGGTTAATTATAGGGAGGGTCTAAGTAAAAATATATATAAGTTATCTAAAATCCTCCTAGTATTTTATTAAAATATATTTTTTTCCTGCTCCTAGGGTTATTCTAAGGGGCTCCAGGAGAGTTATAATAACTATAAAATAATTAAAGCTAGTATTAAGTATATATTCTATATAGGAAAAGGTTAGGCAATTAAAAAAGATAAGGTTAATATATTTTCCTAAGGCCCTAGTTAAGGAGTTAATTAGCAAGGGAAAAAGGTTATAAGATTTAGCCTATACTATTATTTTATTTCCTGCTATATCTAGGGCCTTGCCTAGTTACTATAGCTAATATATTATATTAAAGTCTTTTATAAATATAATTCTAGGGGGAGGGGTTTCTTATTTAGTAAAAGTTTTTATAATAGTATTATCTGCTACTTTATAATATATATTAATAATAGTATATTTATAAAGCTTAATCTAGCAGATATATTTATTCTCTAGCCTAAGGGAGGAGATTTATTTATTTAGGAGGTTTAGTAAAATTTTAATAAATATAAAAATTAAGGGTCTGGCTTTCCTTTAGCTATTAAAAAGATTATAAATTTAATAGCCTAGGTAATTTTTAGTTTATTATCTACCTAAGTTATTATCCTACTAGGTATAAAATTCTTAGATAAATATTATATTATAGCTGCTTTCCTAAGCTAGAGAAAAAGCAGTATTTTAGGCAGGGCTATTTCTGCTAATATTAGCCTAAAAGATCTTAAAGCTAATATTTCTGCAGCAGGGGTAGTATTAATATTCTATTATTTACTATCCCCCGGGAGCTTATTATTTACTAGGGCAGATCTAGTATTATTTATATTTATATCCCCTTATATTACTATAATAAACTGCTTAGGAGTGCCTTCCTTAGCTAATATCTTCTTATTTTCTAATTTTAAATTTACTTTTATTATTATACTAGGTATAGGTTATAATCCTATAGGGGCTAAGGTACTGGGAGGGGGCCTGCAAGTATAAGTAGAGTTTTTAGGGGCTGTGGATATAGTAAGCGGGTAAGTTTTAAAAAAGTCTTTTATGCCAAGATCTTTAATTACTTTAAGCTAGTCCTTAGTTAAATAGCTTTTTACTCTATCCTTAATCCTGGGTCTAGTATAGCAGCCTGTAATATTTAACCTATAAGGGCTATTATAATTTGCGTATTAAGGGGGGTTAGGGCAGTTATTATATATATTATTATTATAGGTTTCTCCTGGCTTCCTGCACTTCCTGTACCAGGGTATCCAGGTATAGTTTCTTAGGTTATAAAAGCCTAGGTATCTTTTATACTAGAGGACCCGGGGTTTTTAGATTCTCTCTTCTACTAGTACTAAATACTTAAAAAAGCAGAAGCCTGGCTTAATATTCTTAGTAAAAGAGATAAAGTAATTATATATATCTAAGGTTTCCCTAAAAAATACCTTAGTATAGGCTATAAGGGGGTTAATAGCCCAGGCCTTAGCCTAGGCTTTAGCTTAGACTAGTAATTCTATTAAATATATACTTAAGGTATTTACATAAGTCTTAGGTATTCCTTAAATAAGAAAGCTTTTCTACTTGCATACTTCCTTAATCTTAAGGTTATATACTGCAGCTATAAGGCCAAAGCCTAAGATTTTCTCTTTTATTTTTTTTCCTTTAGCTCTAAAAGCATAACTAGAGTTTACCTTCTAGAAGTAAGTAATATCCTTTATTTTTAGTTTTCTGAATTTAATAAATTCTTATCTGGCCCTAATATCTATTATTTTTCTCTATATATAATCTAGCAGGACCTAGATAAAAATATAATTATCAGGGGTAGCTTTTAGGTTTTTAGTTCTATTAACTACAGCAGGGGCCGGCCCTCTGCTACAATTAATTACTATTTTATTTAAGCTACTGCTTTTACTTTATTATCTATTAGCTAGGTCTGCGTTCCCAGTCACAGCCTCTGTATAAGTAAGCTTTTTATTATTAGCTATTTTCTATAAGGGCCCTGCAGGGGCTCTACTAGTAGGGGCATCCTTATTATTAGCCATAGTCTTATTTACTAACTTTTAATATATAGGGTTAGGAGTATATTAGGCTATATAAGTATTGCTGCCTAACTTCTTAGGGTTTTTCAGGGGCCCCAAATTCTAGTTACTCAGGGCCAGAAAATTTTAAAAAGTAAGGGAAAGGGTTTTATAAGTAGTTTTAGTAGCCGGGAGGTTATGTTTCCCTTAGAATCTTCCTAGGCAGTTATTTATAGCTTTAGCAATAAAAATCAAAATATTTTATTTTATATTTTCTTTAATATTAATCTCTTTTATTTATTTAAGGATTTTTTTTTATATAATAAACTACTATTTAAGGATTATATTAGCTGCTTCCTATATACTATTCTAGAAAAAAAAAGTAAGTCTTTTATTATTTCTAGTTTCTGTAAACCTAATACTGGGGTATTATCTTATATTTAATTTAAGGCAAGGCATATTCTCTATATTACTGGCTTTATAAAAGTATTATTTTTTAGGAGTAAAGGGGAGGTTAAAGATATCTCCTTCTCTCGTAGCCGAAGGGGTGGTTTTCTTATAATTTCTAGTAGCTGCCTGCCTAGTAGTAGTAAAGTTCCTGATCCCCTGGGTATTTAAGAGTCTAGTAAGCATAGCTATAGTCTCCTGTAAGAGCCTAGGAAAAGCAAGAGGTATTGGGAGAGTAGGTTATTATTCTAATAACTAGTCGGGTATTCTGGTTTTTGGTAAAGGGATACCTAAAAGGTAGGGTACCTGTAAATATAAGAGGGAAGCTTGAAAGGACTGCTAGGGAAAATATAGAAAACCTAATACTTTAAAGAAATCCAGTAATAAAAATAAAAAAGCTAAATATATTTAAATTAATACTATTAATACTATACCTTATAACTTACTTAGCTAGACTATTTATTATAATAATAAATATCTTATATATAAAAGCAAGAAAAAAAAATTAGGATAATTCCCGAAAATACCTAAAAAAAAATAGCTAAAGCAAATCCTAATTAATACTATAACTTCTAAGGAAATTAAATAATTTACAGACTTTAATATAAGAGAAGTATATAATATTATAATATAGAAATAATATAAGGAAGAAAAAGTATAAGCTAAAGCTTATAATACCTTATATATAAAAAAAAAAAAAAGGAATAAAACTAAATTCCTATATAGAATATAAGAAGAATTTATAAATAAAAAGGGATATACTAACCTAAATATCTTGGATTTATATAAATAATATAAATTATAGGAACCCCAAGGACTATATTACCCCTGTAAATAGGAACCCTTTAATAATAAAAATAATAAAAAAATAGAAATACCTGAATTAAGTAAATTCCAATAATACCTTACATAATACAGGATTATTCAATAACCAGTGCTACAGGCTAATAGGCTAGTTAACTATGCTAACGCAGACCCCTACTACCTTATTATAACCCAAGACTAGTTTTTTAAATAGGAAAAAGCATAACTTAAGTATAATACCTTATTTACTAAAAACTATAAATAAACGGTAATAGAATAATATAATAAGTTATTATATACCAAATACTAGGAAACTAAGCTATATAATTAGTACTTTTAGATCTAATATAAAAACCTATATAATAAAAACTATATAAAAGTTAACCTAGAAAAATACCTAAACTAATAATATAATTAATATTTTAATTATAAAATCAGAGTATAATATACCTAAAAGAAAGAAAACCCTGAGGAAATATCCTGGAAAATATAAGTTAATATAATTAAAGCTATAATAAAAAAACTTAAGATAAATATATAACTTAATAATAGTTTTATTATAGCTTATATTAATAGTAAAGTAAGCTATAACTTAATCTTACTATAATTAATTAAAAAATTATAAATCTTTATATAATAAAGAAAATAACTATTATAAATTATAGGCATTACTAGAGTAGATATAAAAGGGGGACTTGTCTAATATAAAACTAATTACCTTATATTAACTATTAACAGGAATACCTATAAAATTTACTTTAATATTTTAAATATACTAGAGAATAATATTTTCTTAGACTATCCCTGGTTATTTAATAATAATCCTATAATCTAATAAAAAAATAATAAGATTTACTAGGATATAAAAGATATACCTAAATATTAATTATATTAGAGAAAATAAAAAAGTAAAGCTATATTGCCAGGAAAACCAGAATCTTTTATATTAATTATAAAACTAATAAAAAAAATAGTTAAATTTAAAAAAAAAAAATTACTAGTATTATTATAATATAATAAATAATATAAGAAAGTAAAATACATTTATATTAATAGAATTATAATATAATTCTAAGAAAAGCTAGTAGTGCTTAATAAGATATTAAATAAAATATAAGAAAAGGAAAAATTAGGAGAACTAGAAAATACTTTTACTAAAATTCCTTACTAATATAAAAGATATAAGAAACTATATAAGGCAATATTAAATACTAGTTTATTACTATACTTATAATAGGACTACTCTATTAAGCTAATAGATAGAAAATAACTAAGAATATATAAAATCTATAACCTTTATAAAAAAGAACTTAAAACTCTGAGAGAATAATTAAATAAATAACTAGAAAAAGAATATATTTAAGTTTCTAATTTATTAGTAGGATACCCTATAATATTTATACTAAAAAAAAATAGGAAATTACGACTAGTTATCGACTATTAATAATTTAATAAAATTACTATTAAAAATCAAATACTACTACTACTAATCTCAGAAATTAGAGATAGGTTAGCTACTGTAAAATAATTTATAATTCTTGACTTAAAAGAGGCCTATAACCTTATTAAAATTAAAAAAAAAAATAAATAAAAAATAGTATTTATAATATAATACAGATTATTTGAATATTTAGTTATGCCTTTTAGACTTACTAATATACTAGCTATATTCCAAAGAATAATTAATAAAGTCCTTAAGGAATATATTAATAATTTTATTATTATTTACCTTAATAATATATTAATTTACTTTAATACCCTGGAAAAGTATAAATAATATATATATAAGATTCTGAAAATACTATAAGACGTAAACCTACTAGTAGAACCCGAGAAATATTAATTTTATATATAAGAAGTTAATTTCCTAGGATATATTATTTTACCAGGATATATTAAAATAGACCCTGCTAAAATAATAGCTATTAAAAAATAAAAGGTCCCGGAAATAGTAAAAAAAATATAAAATTTTCTTAAACTAGTAAATTATTACTAATAATTTATTAAAAGCTATAGTAAAATTATAGTACTACTTACAGATTTTATAAAAAAAAATCTAAATAATAAAAAAAAAAACTAATCTATTAGATATATAAGAAAAGCCCTTAAAATATTTAAAGCCCTTAAAAAAGCTATTACTGCAGCACTAATATTATAAATATATAACCCTATAAAGCCTATTATTATAGAAATAAATATATCTAATTTTATAATTAAAAGAATTCTTAGTTAATAAGATAATAAAGGAATACTATATCCAGTAGCCTTTTTCTTTAAGAAACTCCACGAACCTAAACTATAATACTTTATATATAATAAAAACCTAATAGCTATATTTAAAGTATTTAAAGAATAAAGGTTATACTTACTAGATAATAAATATAAAATTATTATATACTTAGACTATAAAAATCTTATAAGCCTTATTATAAAAGAAATAGATATTTTTATTTAGTAAAAAAAGTATTTAAGGCTTATAGCTAAATATAACTTTAAGATTATACCCTGTAAAAAATTAGAAAATAATTACGTAAATACTCTTAGCTAAAAAAAAAACTATTTTAAATTAATACTAAAACTTACTTTACTTATATTTAGGGAAATAAAAGAAAGATATTATAAGTTAGTATTAATTAATACCCTTTTTATAATTAAAAATAGAAACCCTATTTTTAATAAAATAAAAAATACTATAAAAAACTAAATACTAGAATAATTTCCCGAAAACATAACCTATAATAAAGGATTATTATAAAAAGGAAACGAAACCTAGGTACTAGAATAATTATAAGAAAAAGTAATTAAAATAGTTTACGAATATCTGCTAAATAAATATAAGAGAGTTATAAAAATACTCTAACAGGTTTAGAGATATTATACTTTTACAGGTATAAAAAAAATTATTAAGAAAATTATTTAATATTATATCCTATATATAAAAATAAAGTTAAGTTAATAAAAACCTTATAATAAACTATAACTATTATAAGTACTAGAGTATCCTTAAAGTTTTATATTATTTAATTATATTATTAAACTTCTACTATTAAAGGAACTAATAATAAATATAATATATAATAATATTTTTATTATTATTAATAGATTAATAAAATAAGATATTTTTATCTTATATAAGGAAAGTAATATAGTAAAAGAACTAGGCTATATAATATAAAAATATATAGCCTTAAAATATAAATTACTTACAGAAATTATTTCTAATAGAGAATTAATATTTATATTTAAATATTAGTAAAATACTATAATAAAAATAAAAATAAACTATAAAACTAATACTATTTACTACTTTTAAATAAATAAATAAATGGAATATATTAACTAGATTATTAAAGTATATTTACAAAACTATATTAACTTTAACTAGAATAACTAAGTTAAATATTTACTAAATATAAAATTCTCCTATAATAATTTAGTTTTGGAATTAATAAAACTCTTATTATTTTATATAAATAAAAAATATTATCTGCAAATATATAAAATACCATAAAAAAAAAAGACATATAAAAAACTATACTTAAAGTAAACAAGCTTAAAAAACTATATTAAAAACTATATATATAACTTAAACTTATATAAAAATATATAAAAAAATATATAAATATAAAAAAGCTTAAGGAACTAACCTTTTAGGAGAGAAATATAATCTACTTACTCTAATATACCTAAGGAGAAAAATAAGCTAATATTAAGATAAATAGGCTAAGTAATAAGCTAGATTATAAAAAAATCAGGCCTTATAAAATTCTAAAGAAAATTAGTAAAGTTAATTATAAATTAGACCTTTTAAAGCAGAAAAATAAATATAAAAAACTAGTATACCTGATTTTTTATATCTTATTACTAGAAAAAGCTTTAATAAATAAAAATACAGGAGAACTTATTAGGGATAAAATTATTATTTAAGGCAAAGAACTTAAATATAAAGTTAATAAAATAATATTATTAAAAATAAATAATAAAATTAGTAAACTCTAATACCTAGTAAAATAAAAAGGGTATAATAGGAGTATAGATAACTAGGAACTAAAAGAAAACTTTAAATATACTAGCACTGCTTTAAAAACCTTCTAAAATAAACTCTGTAAATACCTATAAGTATAATAAAAGTAAATAATAGAAAAACCTAAATACCTTATAAAAATTAAGAAAATAATAAGGGAGTACCTTTTAATAAAATAAGAGAATCTAGACCTGAGAATATTAAATTAGCATCTAAGGAAGACTACTTAACCCTGCTTATAAATTATATATTATAAAAAAACTATGCCTTTTTATATAATATATAAACTAGTTTAGTCTAATACTTTTCTTTTTTATAATAATTAGCTTTCTTTATTTCCTTAGTATTTAAGCTATAATTTACTATTTCTACCCCATAAGCATAAAGTAAGTAATAAAGTTTCTGTAATTTTATAAGATAAGCCAAAGCCTTGTTATACTTAGCCTTTTGCTAGGCCAGGAGTTCCTTATAATATTTCTATTAAGTAATTAATACTTCCTTAGTAAGTTTTTTCTAATACTCTAAATACTTAAGTTCCTTTATAATATAATTAATTAAGAATATTAGTATAATAAACTAAAGAATAGGAATTACACTTATAAGAAGATATAGGAATAAAAGAATTATTATATAAATAACCTAGATAATAATAATATATATACGAGTTACTACCTTTAATAGCTAAATAAGGTTACTTACCTAGATAATGAAAATAAGGTAATACCTCGAAACTAAAAAAATAAATAAAAGCTATATAAGAATAATATTTCTCTGTAAACTTAGATTTAGGCTTTTTTATATAATTAAATATAATAGTAATTAAAGGAAGAAAAATACTTACCCAAGTAATAAGGGGGCTGTAATACTTATATAAAAAGCAGCTTAAGCCTTAAAAATAAGACTAATAAAAGGGGAGTATTATATTATAAACTAATATATTTATAATTGCAATAGTAAACTTATAGGGTAGGTACTACAGAACTATAATAGGCTAAAGGATTAATTATAAAATAACTTATATAATTATAAGTAAGCTAGAGTAAGCTACTTCCTAAATAAGAAACTAGCTTACTTTATGTTAAGTAAGCCTAAGTAAGTTTTATATTATATATTTATGTTATAATATTTATTTAAAATAGTTTAGATAGCTAGTTATAAATATAAAATAATATTTAATTATATTAAGAATATATTATCTATTAGTTATATAAATAAACCCCTTATCCTTATTAATTGCCTGGTAATCTAGCCTAGCTTATCTGCTAATATAAACCTAGTATAAGATTTATCTTTTGGGAATCCCTCTTATACTAATTATAGGAGCTCAGCTTATTATATATTATAATTATGGAAAAAAGGGCTATATTAAGAAATATTATAAAGCCCCTAAGAAAAAAGGGAAAAAGGATTTTATGCCTGTTCCAGAACCTAAGGATAAGAAAATAGTTAATACTATAAACCCTATACCTTATATTATTTTTTACTAGATAGGATATTATAATAATAACTGTTTTATTTATAAGAAAAAAAAAGAAATAACTGGATACTTCCCTAAAGCCCTGAAACCTAAAAGAACCCTTAATATTATCTTATACTTTAAATAATTAGATAATAATAAATATAGGAATAATAAAGTTACTAATAAAGATATAATATAACTTAAAGAATAATATATTAAACTTATAATTTTAGAAAGATAAGTAAAAGAATATAAATAAAAAGGTAATATTAATAATATACTAGCTACCCTTTTAGAAACCTACCTACTACTTAATAAAATACCTACTATTATTATATATTACCTATAAGAAAAAGCTAATAAAAAAGAAAAAAACTCCTAAACTATAACCCTAGAGGAATATTTCCTTAAGGGAAAATAAGAAGATATATCCGTGGAAATAGATATTTTAGAATATCTGATTATATAAGCACTTAACCTGCTATACCCTACTATAATAATAAAATAATATTAAAGATAAAAGGAAAATACTTAAGAAACCCTATTTATTTAAAATTATAAAGAAAATAGCCTAGGTAAATACCAAGAATTTTTCTATAAGTAATACCTTAAATAAAAAGTTATTAAATAATATTATATTTATAACTTATATATATGCTAATAAGAAAAATTCTCCTTATATAATATTACTGGATATATTAAATATAGAGAATAATACCTTATACTATAATATATAATATAAAACCTAAGCTAATAAAAATATAACTTTAAAAACTATATAAGAGAATACTA
This sequence comes from Trichoderma sp. TW21990_1, assembly GCA_010015515.1. NCBI lineage: Eukaryota > Fungi > Ascomycota > Sordariomycetes > Hypocreales > Hypocreaceae > Trichoderma > Trichoderma sp. TW21990_1. Next base: position 55,298 of record WXUD01000017.1, on the reverse strand, counting down.
TTATAATAGGAAATATAAAGCTAGTTAAAAAAATATTAAAAAGTACTACTAGTTTATTAATAGATATATTCTTAAAAAAAAATATTACTAGTATATTAAATATAATATTAAAACTCCAGAACTTATATAATTCTGTATAAACCTAAATAATATTTATTTTAAAGAATTTAATAAATAAAACTTTAATAATATAAAAATATAAGCCTTATATAAAAAAGACTACTATAATAACTGCTATAATAATAAATACCTTAATATTAATAATATAACTATATATAACCTTAATATAATCTAAAAAAGGATAAAATAAGAATTTAAAATTCCCGGAATTTTAAAAGGATATTATATTATTATATATATTAATAGCAGAGCAAGTATAAGCTATATTATACTCTAACTAGTAAATTATCTAATTACCTAACTATAAGAAAAAGAATCTTTATTTACTTATAAGTATTAAATAATAATAGCTTTTATATAATAATAGAATTATAGATTATAAGACTAATTACCTTATACTCTAGTTTAATAGCCTAATTAATTTAGTTTAATTTAATATTTTAGATATTATAAAATATAATATTCTCCTAGGATATAATTAACTTAGAATATATAACCCAGATATTAATTAAATAAGAGATTATATAAAATAGCAAACTTATACTTAATTAACTAAAATACTAGTAAAATTATAATTTAATTAAATTAAGTAATTAAATACTAAAATATTCCTGACCTAAGTACCAGAAGCTATTATATTATAAAAAAAATAAAAATATATAAAAAAAATTATAAAAAAAATATAATTTTAAGAAAATAAAATTCTAGAAAAAAAAGTTATTATAAATAAAAATACTATAAAAATTAAATATATTAAAAAATTAAAAAAGAAATATATTTACTTTTTTAATATAATTATAAGAAAAGTTAAAGAACTAGTATTTAAAGAACTAGTAAAATTAAATAAATTAGCTAATATATTAATAGAACTCTAGGATATAAAAGTTTTTAATAAAAAACTTAAGACTAGATTACTAGAATATAGTTAATAAAATTATAAAATTAAATTTATTAATAATAAGATACTAATATTTAATAAAATCTATAATTTTAGTACTATTAAACTTAAAACTCTAAATAAATAAATCAGAGACTAGCTAAGAAAAGAATATATTAGATTATTTAAATCTTTAACTAATTACCCTATTATATTTATATCTAAAAAGAATAGTAAACTATAACTAGTTATAGATTATTAATAGTTAAATATAATAACTAGAAAAAATATTATATTACTACCCTTAATTTCAGAAATTAAAAACTAATTATAAAATACTAATATCTTTACTTTAGTAAACCTTAAGGGAGCCTATAACTTAATTTATATAAAAAAAAAATATAAGTAAAAAACTACTTTCTGAATTTATTATAAATTATATAAATATAAAGTAATACCTTTTAGATTTACTAATACCCTAGTAATATTCTAATAAATAATTAATTATATATTATAAGATTATATAAATTATTTTATTATTATATACTTTAATAATATTTTTATTTATTTAAAAAATATAAAAGAATATAAGAAATATATTAGATAAGTATTATAAATACTATAAAATAATAAACTTTTTATAAAACCTGAGAAATACTAATTCTATAACTAGAAGGTTACTTTTCTTAGATATATTATTATACTAGAAGAAGTTTAAATAAACCTGGAAAAAATTAAAATAATTAAAAAATAAAAATTACCTAAGAATATTAAGAAAATTTAAAATTTCTTAGAACTTGCTAATTATTACTAATAGTTTATTAAAAACTTTATAAAAATTATTATATTATTTATAAACTTAATAAAAAAAAACTAAAAATTTATATAATTACTAGATATATAAAAAGCCTTTAATAAATTTAAGAAAGCCTTAATTAGTAAACCTATACTTATTATATTTAACCTAGAGAAACCTATAATTATTAAAACTAATACTTTAGATTATACTTTTAGAGTAGTCCTTAATTAATTAAATAAAAAGAAATAACTAAGACTAGTTATTTATTTTTTAGAGAAATTATATAAACCAGAACTCTAATACCTTATTTATAATAAAAAATTTATAATTATTTATAAAATTCTTAGTAAAAAATATTAGAAATATTATTATAAAAAAAATAAGTTTTTTATAATAATCCTTATAGATTATAGAAATATTACTTATTTTATAATTACTTAAGAATTATTCTATAAATAAGTTAAATATTATAAAAAACTCTTAGAGTTTAAATTAATTATTAAATATTATAAAAGAATAGATAATAAAAGAGTAGATATTTTTAGTAAATAACTAGACTTTTTTAAAAAAATTCTAGAAGTTAAAATATAGGTATTAGAAAATAATAAAAACAGAAACCTAATATTCTAATCTATTAATACCTTATACTAAATTAAGATAAATAACTCTATTATAGATAATATTAAAGAATATATTAAGAACTGGGAAAATAAGTAATACCCTAGAGGTATTTTTATAAATAAAAGATATCTAATATTAGATAAATTTATCTAGGTACTAGAGGAACTTAAGGAAAAAGTAATTAAAAATATTTATATATATTAACTTAATAGATATAAAAGAATTTGCAAAACTATTAAATAAGTTAAAAAATACTATAAGTTTAATAAAATTAAGAAATAGGTATAAAAAGTAATAGCTAAATATATTATATATAAAAAAGCTAAAATAGGATAATATTTCTTTTACAGAAAATTATAACCCTTACTAGTTCTAGAAAAAGTATAAGAAATTATTTTATTTAATTATATAATTAAGTTATTATTTTCTAAAAAACCTATAAGTAAAAATACTTAAGATAATATATTTATTATAATTAACTAATTTACGAAAATAACTTATTTTATCCTATAAAAAAAATTAAGTAATACTAAAAACCTAGTATATTAGTTTTTTAGATATATTTATTATAATTACAGATTACTAAATAAAATTATTTTAGACAAAGGATTTATATTTATATCTAAATTTTAGTAATTACTAATAATAAAACTTAGAATTAATTATAAAGCCAGTACTACTTATTACCCATAAATAAATAAATAAATAGAAAAAACCAACTAAATTATTAAAATATATTTATAATATTATATTAACTTTAACTAAGATAATTAGGTTAAACTTTTACTACTTATATAAATTTCCTATAATAGTACCCTAGTAAAATCTATAGAATACTTACTATATTATACTAATTATAAATATAAACTAGACTTTTATAAATTACCTAGGAAAGGAGAAAACGCAGAAAAAGTTATTATTATAGCTAATAATATAAAAAAACTCCACGAAAAACTATAAGTCTAACTTAAGTTTATTAAAAAAAAAATGTTAAAATTCGCAGATAATAAAAAAATTAGAGAACTAAACTTTTAGAAGGGAAATATAATTTACCTACTATAATATTTATAAAATAAAAAAATTATATATATTAGAATAAATAAGTTAAGTAATAAGCTTAATTTTAAGAAACTTAAACCTTATAAAATTATAAAAAAAATTAAAAATATAAACTATAAACTTAATATTCTAGTATAAGAAGGAAAATAAAAATATATATTATACCTAATATTTTATATTTTACTATTAGAAAAAGTATTAGTAAATAAAAATATAAAAGAAATTATTTATAATAAAATTAAAATTAAAAGTAAAAAGCTTAAATATAAAGTTAAGAAAATTATATAAATTAAATTTAATAACTAAATATATTTACTTAAGTATTTTATAAAATAGAAAAACTATAATAATATTAAAAATATATAGGAATTTATTAAGAATTTTAAATATATAAAAATACTAGTTAATAATTTTTATTAATAGCTAAACTTAAAAAAGTTATTAAAGAAAGATCTAACTTAAAACCTAGCTAATTAGAAATAGAAAAACCCTAAGCCCTAGAATTACCTAAATTAGGCATTAATAAATAAGCCTAATAAACAGTATCTACTGCCTTATACTCTGCTTTTTTAATATACTCTAACTTTTCTAAATTATTAATACCCTGAAATATAATATATATTACTTTTTTTAATTATTCTTTTTTTTATTTACAAAAATAAGTAACCTTTACTATAAGATTTATAATCTTTTCTTTAATAGCCTTAACCTTACTATTTAATTAGTTATAATAATAAAAAATATATAATAATTATTAAGGAAAAAGAAATATCTTATAATAAAACTTATAAGCTTTAATATATTTAATATAATAGCTAAAATCTAACTTAAATACTAAATATTTAATATTTTACCTTTTATAAAATTAATAAGGTTTTATTTTAATAGGATTAGATAAAATAATTATAGTAAGAATAATACTTTTATCTAGTTTTTTCTTTTTAGATTTCTATTAGAAAATATTAATAGATTTTTATATATAAGAATTTATATTTATTAACAGAAATAAGTAATATTAAAAGAAAAAAGAAAATACTTACCTAAGAAAAGGGAGGAGTAGGTACTTATATACTAAAATACCCTAGTTTTAAAGATAAGACTAAAAAAGGGGGGATATTATATTATAACCTAACTTTTATAATTATAATAATAGGCTTATTAGCCAGGCACTCTTAGATAAATATAAGACTAATATACTAATAAGTATTAGGTTAACATAAATTAATAATAAATCCTATCAATTCCAGGAACAAATTAATAAGAATTATTTATAATTTATAATAATCTAGAATATATAACTAGATATATAAGTTATATTTATATTACTTATTAAAATACTTAGATAGCCAGTTATTATTACTATATTAGTATAAGTATTTATAATATAATTAAATTAGAATATAAAGATCCTTTTTATTACTATTTACTAAGCTACGTAATAAGATTACTTATCTACTAACTTAACTACTCCACTAATATAAACCTAGAACCATAGGTTTATCCCTTGGGAATTGTATAGTTTACACTAACCTATAGACACTGGTTTATTATAATAATAGAGTTACTAATAAAAATATAGTATAACTTAAAGAATAATATACTAAACTTATAACTCTGGAAAAATAAGTAAAAAAATATAAATAAAAAGGCAATATTAATAATATACTAGCTACTTTTTTAAAAGCCTACCTACTATTTAATAAAATACCTACTATTATTATATATTACCTATAAAAAAAAACTAATAAAAAGGAAAAAAACTCCTAGACTATAATCCCAGAGAAATATCTCCTTAAAGGAAAACCAGAAAATATATCCGTAAAAATAAATACTTTAGAATATTTAATTACACAAGTACTTAACCTACTATACCCTACTATAATAACTAAGTAATATTAAAAATAAAAGGAAAATACTTAAGAAACCTTATTTATCTAAAATTATAGAAAAAATAGCCTAGGTAAATACTAAGAATTTTTCTATAAGTAATACCTTAAATAAAGAATTATTAAATAATACTATACCTATAACCTATATATATATAAATAAGAAAAATTCTTTTTATATAATATTACTAAATATATTAAATATAAAAAATAATACCTTATACTATAATATATAATATAAAACCTAAGTTAATAAAAATATAACTTTAAAAATTATATAAGAGAATATTACTATAATAGGAAATATAAAACTAGCTAGAAAAATATTAAGAAATACTATTAGTTTATTAACTAATATATCCCTAAGGAAGGATATTACTAGTATATTAAATATAATACTAGAACTCCGGAACTTATATAATTTTTTATAAACTTAAATAATATTTATTTTAAAGAATTTAATAAATAAAACTTTAATAATACTAAAATATAAGTATTATATAAAAAGATTACTATAATAATTACTATAATAACAAATACCTTAATATTAATAATATAATTATATATAACCTTAATATAATTTAAAAAAAAATAAAATAAGAATTTAAAATCCCTGGAATTTTAAAAAAATACTATATTATTATATATATTAATAATAAAGTAAGTATAAGCTATATTATACCCTAATTAGTAAATTACTTATAGTTACCTAACTATAAGAAAAAAAACCCTTATTTACTTATAAATATTAAATAATAATAGCTTTTATATAATAATAAAATCGTAGATTATAAGACTAATTATTTTATACTCTAGTTTAGTAACTTAACTAATTTAATTTAATTTAATATTTTAGATATTATAAGATATAATATTCTCCTAGAATATAATTAACTTAGAATATGTAATCTAGATATTAATTAAATAAAAAGCTATATAAAATAATAAACTTATACTTAACTAACTAAAATATTAGTAAAATTATAACTTAATTAAAATAAGTAATTAAATACTAAGATATTCCTGACTTAAGTACTAGAAGCTATTATATTATAAAAAAAATAAAAATATATAAAAAAAGTTATAAAAAAAATATAATTTAAGGATAATAAAGCCCTGGAAAAAGAAGTTATTATAAATAAAAATACTATAAAAATTAAATATATTAAGAAATTAAAAAGAAATATATTTACTTTTTTAATATAATTATAAGAAAAGTTAAAAAACTAGTATTTAAAAAATTAGTAAAACTAGATAAATTAGCTAATATATTAATAGAACTCTAGGATATAAAGGTTTTTAATAAAAAACTTAAAACTAGACTATTAAAATATAACTAATAAAATTATAAAATTAAACTTATTAATAATAAGATATTAATATTTAATAAAATCTATAACTTTAGTACTATTAAATTTAAAATTCTAAATAAATAAATCAGAGACTAGCTAAAAAAAGAATATATTAAACTATCTAAATCTTTAGCTAGTTACCCTATTATATTTATACCTAAAAAAAATAGTAAATTATAATTAATTATAGATTATTAATAGTTAAATATAATAACTAGAAAAGATATTATACTACTACCCTTAATTTTAGAAATTAGAGACTAATTATAAAATACTAATATTTTTACTCTAGTAAACTTTAAGGGAGCCTATAACCTAATTTATATAAAAGAAAAATATAAGTAAAAAACTACTTTCTAAACTTATTATAAACTATATAAATATAAAGTAATACCTTTTAAACTTATTAATACTCTAGTAATATTCTAATAAATAATTAATTATATACTATAAGATTATATAAATTATTTTATTATTATATACCTTAATAATATTTTTATTTATTTAAAAAATATAAAAGAATATAAGAAATATATTAGACAGGTATTATAAATATTATAAAATAATAAACTTTTTATAAAACCTAAGAAATATTAATTTTATAGTAAAAAGGTTACTTTTCTTAAATATATTATTATACTAGGAGAAGTTTAAATAAACCCAGAAAAAATTAAAGTAATTAAAAAATAAAAACTACCTAAGAATATTAAGGAAATCTAAAACTTTTTAGGACTTATTAACTATTACTAATAATTTATTAAAAACTTTGCAAAAATTACTATATTATTTATAAACTTAATAAAAAAAAATTAAAAATTTATATAATTACTAGATATATAAAAAGCCTTTAATAAACTTAAAAAAGCCTTAACTAGTAAACCTATACTTATTAAATTTAACCTAAAGAAACCTATAACTATTAAAACTAATATTTTAGACTATACTCTTAGAATAGTCCTTAGCTAACTAAACAAAAAAAAACAATTAAAACTAATTACCTATTTCTTAAAGAAATTATATAAACCAAAACTTTAATATTTTATTTATAATAAGGAATTTATAGTTATTTATAAAGTTTTTAGTAAAAAATATTAGAAATATTACTATAAAAAAAGTAAATTCCCTATAATAATTCTTATAGATTACAGAAATATTACTTATTTTATAATTACTTAGGAACTATCTTATAAATAAGTTAAATACTATAAAAAACTTTTAGAGTTTAAATTAATTATTAAATACTATAAAAGAATAAATAATAAAAAAGCAGATATATAACAAACCGGTGTCTATAAGTTAGTATAGACTATGCAATTCCCAAGGGACAAACCTGTAGTTCTAGGTTTATGTTAGCGGAGCAGTTAAATTAGTAAACAGGCAATCTTATCACGCAGCTTAGTAAATAGTAATAAAAAGGATCTTTATATTCTAATCTAATTATATTATAAATACTTATACTAATATAGTAATAATAACTAGCTATCTAAGTATTCTAATAAGTAATATAAATATAACTTATATATCCAGTTATATATTCTAGATTATCGTAGATTATAGATAATTCTTATTAATCTATCCCTGGAATTAACAGGACTTGATATTAATCTATGTTAATTTATTTCAGGAATTAATAGGACTCGATGTTAATTCGTATTAACCTAATACTTATTAATGTATTAGTCCTATATTTATCCGGGAGCGCCTAGCTAGTAGGCTTATTATCGCAACTATAAGGGTTAGGTTATAATATAATATCCCCCCTCCTTTAGTCTTATCTTTAAAACTAGGGTATTTTTAATATATAAGTACCCACTTTTCCCTTTCCCTAGGTAAGTGTTTTTTTCTTTTTTTTAGTATTACTTATTTCTATTAATAAATATAAATTCTCGCATATAAAAATCTACTAATATTTTTTAATAGAAATCCAAAAGGAAAAAACTAGATAAAAGTATTATTTTTGCTATAATTATTTTATCTAATCTTATTAAAATAAAACCTTATTAATTTTATAAAAGGCAAAATATTAAATATTTAGTATTAAAGTTAGATTCTGGCTATTATATTAAATATATTAAGGCTTATAAGTCTTATTATAAGGTATTTCTTTTTCTTTAACAATTATTATATATTTCTTATTATTATAACTAATTAAATAGTAAAGTCAAGGCTATTAAAAAAAAGATTATAAATCTTATAATAAAAGTTACTTATTTTTATAAATAAAAAAAAGAATAATTAAAAAAAGTAGCGTATATTATATCTCGGGGTATTAATAATCTAGAAGAGTTAGAGTATATTAAAAAGGCAAAGTATAAGGCAGCGGATATTATTTATTAGGCTTATTTATTAATGCCTAATTTAAGTAATTCCGGGACTTAAGGTTTTTTTATCTCTGGTTAGCCGGGTTTTAAGTTAGATCCTTTTTTAATAACTTTTTTAGGTTTAACTATTAATAAAAATTATTAACCAGTATTTTTGCATATTTAAGATTTTTAATAGGTTCTTATATATTTTCGGCATTATTATAGTTTTTCTATTTTATAAGATACTTAGGCAAGTATATTTAGTTATTAAATCTAATTTATATAATTTTCTTAATTTTATATTTAAGTTTTTCTTTTTTAATTCTAATTTTATTATAAATAATTTCTCCTGTATTTTTATCTACTAATACTTTTTTTAGCAGTAAAATATAAAATATTAGGTATAGTATATATCCTTATTTTCCTTCTTATACTAGAATATTAAGTTTATAGTTTATATTTCCGATTTTTCTTAAGATTTTATAAGGTTTAAGTTTCTTAAAATTAAGTTTATTACTTAGCCTGTTTATCTTAATATATATAATTTTTTTATTTCGCAAATACTATAGTAAATAAACTATATCTCCCTCCTAAAAGTTTAATCCTCTAATTCTTTTATTATTTATAAATTTTAATATTTTTTTTTTAATAAACTTAAGCTAAACTTGCAGTTTTTTGTAGAGTTTTTTTATATTATTAGCTATAATAATAGCTTTTTTTGCATTTTCTCCTTTCCTAGGTAACTTATAGAAGTCTGGCTTATATCTATAATTAGTATAATATAGCAAGTATCCTGTAGATTCTACTAGGGTGCTGTTATAGGAAATTTATGTAAGTAGTAAAAGTTTAACTTAATTATCCTGGTTAAAGTTAACGTAATATTGTAAGTATATTTTAATAATTTGGTTAATTTTTTCTGTTTATCTATCTATTTATAGGTAATAAGTAGTGCTAGTTTTATAATTAGTTCCGAGTCTTATTATCAGTGATAACTAGAATTTAAATATAAATATAAATCCTTTATCTAAAATAATTTTATTTAGTAATCTATAATTATAATAAATATATCTAAAAAACTAGTATACTAGGTCTTCGGCGCTACTTAATTCTTTTTATAAGATAAAGTAAGCTATTTTTGTAAGTTAGTTAACTATAATAAATATACTATCCCAAGTATTTCTGCTTATAGGTTTTTTAGAAGGTAATAGCTTAATTATATAATTAAATAAAATAGATTCCTATACTTTTTCTAGAACCAGTAAGGGTTATAGTTTTCTATAAGGAAGGTATTATCTTACTTTAGCTTTTTTATATATAATATATTTAGCTAATACTTTTTATACCTATTTCTTAATTTTATTAAACTTATAGTATTTTTTAACTTATTTAGTAGTTTTACGAATTCCTTTATGTCCGTTAAGTTAATATATATAGATATTCTTAATTATTTTTTCTTTAAGTTCTTCTAGTACCTAGATAAGTTTATCTAGTATTAGATATCTTTTATTTATAGAGATACTTTCGGGGTATTACTTATTTTCCTAATTCTTAATATACTCTTTAATATTATTTATAATAGGGTTATTTATTTTAATTTAGTATAGGGTATTAATAAATTAGAATATTAGGTTTCTGTCTTTATTATTTTCTAACACCTATACTTTAATTTCTAGGATTTCTTTAAAAAAGTCTAGTTATTTACTAAAAGCATTTGCTTTTCTATTATCTATTCCCTTATAATATTTAATAATTAATTTAAACTCTAAGAGTTTTTTATAATATTTAACTTATTTGCGAGATAATTCCTAAGTAATTATAAAATAAGTAATATTTCTATAATCCGTGAGAATTATTATAAGAAACTTATTTCTTTTATAGTAGTATCTCTAATATTTTTTGCTAAGAACTTTATAAATAGCTATAAATTCTTTATTATAGATAGGGTATTAAAGTTCTGGTCTATGTAATTTCTCTAAGAAATAAGCAACTAGTCTTAGTTATCCCTTTTTATCTAGTTAGCTAAGGACTGCTCCAAGGGTATAGTCTAAAGTATTAGTCTTGATAGTTATAGGTTTCTCTAGGTTAAATATAATAAGTACAGGTTCACTGGTCAGGGCTTTCTTAAGTTTATTAAAGGCTTTTTATATATCTGGTAATTATATGAACTTTCAGTCCTTTTTTATTAAGTCTGTAAGTAATATAGTAATTTTTATAAAGTTTTTAATAAACTATTAGTAGTAGTTAGTAAGTTCTAAGAAGCTTTAGACTTCCTTAATATTCTTAGGTGGTTTTTATTTTTTAATTACTCTGATTTTTTCCGGGTTTATTTAAACTTCTCCTGGTATAATAATATATCTAAGAAAGGTAATTTTTTTATTATAGAACTAATATTTCTCAGGTTTTATAAAAAGTTTATTATCCTGTAATATCTGTAATACCTGTCTAATATATTTCTTATATTTCTCTATGTTTTTTAAATAAATAAGGATATTATTAAGGTATATAATAATAAAATAATTTATATAATTTTATAATATATAATTAATTATTTATTAAAATATTACTAGGGTATTAGTAAGTCTAAAAGGCATTACTCTATATTTATATAGTCTATAATAAGTTCGGAAAGCAGTTTTCTACTTATATCCTTCTTTTATATAAATCAGGTTATAGGCTCCCTTAAGATCTACTAAGGTAAAGATATTAGTATCCTGTAATTAGTCTCTGATTTCTGAAATTAAGGGTAGTAATATAATATCCTTTTTGGTTATTATATTTAACTATTAGTAATCTATAACTAGTTATAGTTTACTGTTTTTTTTTAGTATAAATATAACAGGGTAACTAGCTAAAGATTTAAATAATCTAATATATTCTTTTCTTAGCTAATCTCTGATCTATTTATCTAGAGTTTTAAGTTTAATAATACTAAGGCTATAGATTTTATTAAATGTTAGTGTCTTACTATTAATAAGTTTAATTTTATAATCCTATTAGCTATATTCTAGTAGTCCAGTTTCAAGTTCTTTATTAAAGACTTTTATGTCCTGGAGTTCTATTAGTATATTAGCTAATTTATCTAGTTTTGCTAGTTTTCTAAATACCAGTTCTTTAACTTTTCTTATAATTATATTAAAAAAGCAAATATATTTTTTTTTTAGTTTCTTAATATATTTAATTTTTATAATATCCTTGTTTATAATAACTTCTTTTTCCGGGGCTTTATTATCCTAGAATTATACTTTTTTTATAACTTTTTCTAGGTATTTTTATTTTTTTTATAATATAATAGCTTCCGGCACTTAGGTCAGGAATATCTTAGCATTTAATTACTTATTCTAATTAAGTTATAATTTCACTAGTATTTCAGTTAGTTAAGCATAAGTTTGCTATTTTATGTAGCCTTTTATTTAATTAATATCTGGGTTACGTATTCCTAGTTAATTATATCCTAGAAGAATATTATATCCTGTAATATCTAAAATATTAAACTAAACTAAATTAGTTAAGCTACTAAACTAGAGTATAAGGTAATTGGTCTTATAATCTATAATTCCGTTATTATATAAAAGCTATTATTATTTAATACTTATAAGCAGATAAGGATTTTTTTTCTTATAGTTAAGTAACTATAGGTAATTTACTAGTTAAGGCATAATATAACTTATACTTACTCTGCTATTAATATATATAATAATACAGTATCCTTTTAAAGTTCCGGGAATTCTGAATTTTTATTTTATCCTTCTTTAGATTATATTAAGGTTATGTATAGTTATATTATTAGCATTAAGGTATTTATTATTATAGCAGTTATTATAGTAGTCTTTTTTACATAAGGCTTATATTTCTATATCGTCAAAGTTTTATTCGTCGAATTCTTTAAAATAAATATTATCTAGGTCTGTAAAAAACTATATAAGTTCCGGAGTTTTAATATTATATTTAATATACTAGTAATATCCCTTCTTAGAAATATATCTATTAGTAAGCTAGTAGTATTTTTTAATATCCTTCCAGCTAACTTTATATTTTTTATTATAGCAGTATCCTCTTATATAGTTTTTAAAGTTATATTCTTATTAACTTAGGTTTTATATTATATATTATAGCGTAAGGTATTATTTTTTATATTTAACATATCTAGTAATATTATATAAGGAGAATTCTTCCTGTTAGCATATATATGGGTTATAGGCATGGTATTATTTAATAACTTTCTATTTAAGGTATTACTTATAGAAAAATTCTTGGCATTTGCCTAGGCTATTTTCTCTATAATCTTAGGTAAATAGGATTTCTTGGGTATCTTCTTCCTATTTTTAATATTGCTTTATTATTATAGTAGGGTATAGTAGATTAAGTACTTATATAATTAGATATTCTAAAATATCTGTTTTTACGGATATATTTTCCTGTTTTTTTTTAAGAAAATATTCCTTTAGGGTTATAGTCTAGGAGTTTTTTTCTTTTTTATTAGCTTTTTCTTATAGGTAATATATAATAATAGTAGATATTTTATTAAGTAGTAGGTAGGCTTCTGAAAGGGTAGCTAGTATATTATTAACATTGCTTTTTTATTTATATTTTTCCGCTTATTTTTCTAAAGTTACGAGTTTAGTATATTATTCTTCGAGTTATACTATATCTTTATCAGTAACTCTGTTATTCCTATATTTATTATTATCTAGTTATTTAAAGTATAAGATAATATTAAGGGTTCTCTTAGGTTTTGGGGCTTTAGGGAAATATCTAGTTACTTTTTTTTTTTCCTTATAAGTAAAGTAGTTATTATTATAATATCCCGTTTAATAAAAAATAGCATAGGGTATAGGGTTTATGGTATTAACTATCTTCTTATCCTTAGGTTCTGGGATAGGTATAAAATCCTTTTTCCCTTCCTTTTTAAGGGCTCTGTAATATTTCTTAATATAGCCTTTCTTTTTACAATTATAGTATTTAATATTTCTATATTATTCTTAAATAATATTTACAGTCTAATCTATTTTTCCGGGTTTACTACTATTATTATTAGTAAAATATTTTTCTTATTTTTTTCCTTAATTTACTTAGTATTATAGGTTCTATTTAGGTTAGAAGTTTCTAAATTTTTCTTTTTTTTTTTCTTATTCTCGTTCCTAATTATAATTATCTATATTAATAGCTTATTGGGTATAGTTAATAAAGCTAAGCTTCTTTTAATCTACTTTATATATTTTGTCTTTAACCTTGGGTTTTAGGCTTTAATAATATACTTCTTTCTTTATTTCTTCTATTTAATTAACCTTAGTTAAAAGTTATAGGAAAGTAATAGTATACTTGGATAAAGCTTTTTTTTAGGTAAGTATTTTAAGGTCTCTTTCCGCTTCCTGTTCTTTATTTATTATTCTAAAAGATTTTTTAAGTTAATTATGGAAGTCTTTATATATATTAAAATATTCTTTATTTATTATTTCTAGTTTTTAAAAGTATTAACTTTATAGTCTTATATAATAGGTTATGCCTATTCTTTAGCTGCTCTAGTAAAGCAAGTAATAGCAAAAATAATCTTATTATTATTTTCTTTTAGTATATTAGGAAAGTATCTGAAATAAATATTAAGTTCTATAAAATATTTTTCTATCTTATATAATTCTTTATTATAAAAATTAGGTTTTTTAGGTTATAGGATTTTATTTTATTTTTTTTTTTTTTTTTAAAAGTAGTAATTTTTATTTTAAGGGCTATAATCTTAGCTTACTATTCCTTTTATAAAAGTTAGGGCTGCGGATTATTTATATTATCTCTAATACTAATATTACTATTTAAATAATTACTTTAAGTTTTACTCTCGTAATCTATATTATTATCTAGGACTTAAAAGCTTATAAAATATTTTCAGGGGTTTTTTATTACTTATAAGTCTAAGGTAACTGTTTAAACAAGAGTTATTATTATATAATAAACCGGTATTTATAGGTTAGTATAGATTATATAATTCTTAAGGGATAAACCTGTAGTTCTAGGTTTATATTAGCAGAGCGGTTAAGTTAGTAAACAGGTAATCTTATTATATAGCTTAGTAAATAGTAATAAAAAAAATCTTTATATTCTAATTTAATTATATTATAAATACTTATACTAATATAATAATAATAACTAGTTATCTAAGTATTCTAATAAGTAATATAAATATAACTTATATATCTAGTTATATATTCTAGATTATTATAGATTATAGATAATTTTTATTAATCTATCCCTAGAATTAACAGGACTTAATATTAATCTATGTTAATTTATTTCGGGAATTAACAGGACTTAATATTAATTTATATTAACCCGATACTTATTAGTATATCAGTCCTATATTTATCCGGGAGCGCCTGGCTAGTAGGCCTATTATCGCGACCATAAGGGTTGGGTCGTGACAAAATACTTTTAGTAAATAATAGGATTTTTTTAAAAAAATCCTAGAAATTAAAGTATAGGTATTAAAAAATAATAAAAACAAAAACTTAATATTCTAATCTATTAATACCTTATATTAAATTAAAATAGATAACCCTATTATAAATAATATTAAGAAATATATTAAAAACTAGGAAAATAAGTAATACCTTATCTTAGCAGAAATGCAAACTGGACTTAAGCTAATTATAACCCTGTATATAAAAGCTTCTGGCACTAAAATAACAGGGGGTTAAGTTAGTTAAAAACCAGGGGGTTAAGTTAGTTAAATTAATATATAATTCCCATTAGCTTAATTAAACCCAAGCCCCACGCTATTAGTCTATATTTATATATTAGCTATTCTAATTTATAGGTTTAAAAAAGTAAGTATAATTATAGTATATAAGATTATATAAGTTAAGGGTTATAACCTAGTATTTCTAATCTATAGGTTAAAAAAGGCAGCCGCAGCTGTAATAGTAGGTAGTAAGGGGTTAATAATAATTTTACCTATTAATTAAAAAGGCTAGTATAATAACTTATTATATAATTAAGGACTATTATTAAGGAAACCAGCTATATAAAAGGTAAAGGGATAAGCTATTAAATAAGTAAAGGGAAACTTATTAAATAAGTAAAGGGGAACCTATTAAATAAGTAAAGGGGAACCCGTTAAATAAGTAAAGGAGAACTTATTAGATAATTAAAAAAGAATAAGCTATATAAAAGGGGAAGGGATAACCTATTAAACTAGTAGAGGAAAATAACCTATTAAATAAGTAAAAGAAAACCTATTAGACTAGTAGATAAGAATAACCTATTAAATAAGTAAAAGGAAACCTGTTAGACTAGTAGAGGAAAATAACTTATTAAATAGGTAGAAGAAAACCTGTTAGACTAGTAGAGGAAAATAACTTATTAAATAAGTAAAAGGAAACCTATTAGACTAGTAGAGGGAAACCTATTAAACTAGTAAAGGGAAACTTATTAAATAAGTAAATAAAAACCTATTTTATAAGTAAAGGGGGATAAAATATATAAAAAGTAAAGGAATAGCCTATTAAATAAGTAAGTAAATAAAGGCAAAAAAAAATAGCCTATTTAATAAGTTAAATAAGAAAAGGGATAGCTTATTTAATAAGTAAAGGGAGTAAGCTATATAAAAAGTAAAAGAAAAATAAGCTATTAAACTAATAAAGGGGAATAAGTTATATAAACAGGTAAAGTATAACTTATAAAATATATAAAAAAATAGCCTATAATAAAGTTATTATCTAGTATTTTTAAATTATAAATTAAAAAAATCTAGTAGTAAACCTTATATAAATTTAAGTATAAGCTAGTAGAGTAAGGTAGTATTTAAAAGTAATAGGAGAAGGTATTATATAATAGAAAAATAACTTATTAAATAAGTAAAAAAGGCAAGTTATATAAAAGGGCAAATAAATATAAATAATTTATTTATATAGTAAAAAAGACTATTTATAAATTAAAACTGCAGCTAAAAAAATAAGGTAAATAAATATAATTATATATATATTATAAGAAAAACTAAGTAAGGAATAAACCTAAGTTAATATTAGGGTTAATTAATAAAGATTAGTAAATATATATATATAGGGATATAAATATAGGATAAGTAATTAAGAAAAAAGGTAGGGATAGATATATAAGAAAAGTAATAAAATAAGAGCTGAGAAATTTATAAATAAAAAAAAAAAAATAAGGTAAAGAAATATATAAGGTAAGAAAAAAAAGCCTATTTATAAATTAAAGAAATAGAGGTATAGGTAATATAAAGCTATTTATTTATTTATATATATATTTATTTATTATATATAAGTTATATAAGTTTATATATATAGCTAATAAGATATTTATATATTTAAGAAACTATTATCTAAGTATTTAAATTAGTAAGTAATATATTATTATAAAAGCAGTTATAGCTATTCCTGGTATTATTTATAGCTAGGCAAAGTTATATAAGTTTAAGTTATTAAACCCTGCTAGTAAAGTAATATTATTTATTAAGGTATTAATAAAAGATAATATAAAGTATATAAAGTATAAGTAATAGCTAAAGATATATTAGTAAGTAGGGAATATATAATAGTATTTATAAGAGACTTATAGGTAAAAAAGTAATTAGGAAAAGGAAAGGGATATAATAAGGAAAACTAAGGAGTAGTATAATATCCCGTAAATAATAGGCATATATTACTAATAGTTTTTCTTATTAAAAGTAGTAAGTAGGTAGTTTAAGGTTAGGCAGGTAAGTAAATTAATAAAAAAATAGTTAGGGTAATTAAGGGTAATAGAAGAGATAGCTAAGTATATTAAGTAAATATATTAGGTATAGGAGAAAAAGTTTAAGAAAAAAATAAAAGTAAAAATTTAGGTAATAAATAAAAAAAAAAAGCCTAATTTATAGCTAGAAAAAACTAGGTAAGTATAATATTTAGAAGGATTAAACTTAGAAAAGTTATATAAGGTAGCGGGCTTAATTAAGGAAAATAAGGAAAAGGAGCTATAAAGGATATGGGGGGTTTTGGACTAGGTAATAGATATTATATAGGTAATAGTAATATTATAGAGGGTTAGGTTAATAGTATTATTTAAAATATAGTATAAGAAGGCATAGATTAAGTTATATTAGCTATTTAATAACTAGTTAAAGGATAATATATAAGAGTAGTATAAGGAAATATAAAAAAAGTTATTATATATTTTATAATAAATATAGATATAAAAAAATAAAAACTAGCTATTATACTAGTTAATAATAAAATAGGTTAGGTTATATAAAGTATTCCAGGAGGTATTAAAGGGTATAGGGGATTTAATTTATAGGTAGGAAAAGTAGGAAATATTAGTAAATAGCCTAATTTATAAATTAAAAATACTAGTAAAGGAAATAAAAAAAGTATATTTAAGTATAATAGTAGGATTATTAGACTATTAGTTAAAGTAAAGCTATTATAATAATATTATTATTAGCAGGTTAGTAATAATAGGGATTTAAGATAATAATAAGTAAGTAAAGGTAATTAATTATATACTAGTATATTTAGTAATAATTAAAATAGTATAGATATTAGTATTATATAAGGTATATTTAAAGTAAGAAAATAAAATAGTAGTAGTAATATAAAATAAGATAAAGGAGAAGGCAGTATAAAATATAATATAGGGGTTATTTAAAATTATAAGGGATAAGGTATAGTAGTTTATAATATAAATAAAAGATAATAAAAAGCAAAGCTAATATTAATAGATTAGATATTTAATATATAGATATATAGGATATATATCTGGTTTAATATATTAGCAAAGGGTATAATTAATTAATAAAGGGACTGGATTTTATACTAGCAGATATAATTTATAATAAGCTAGTTATTAAATATATTATATAAATTAGTTAAGGAGATAAAGGAGTTATTAGCAGAGTTAGTAATAGTAGAAAAGGAAGGAATAGTATAGTTACTAGTAATTATATAATTATAAATAAAAAATAATTATAATAAGGACTAGGTAGGGTATTTATTTTTACAGGATAACTATAATAAGTAATTAAGTAAGGGGGAAAAGTAAATATTAAAATAAATTTTAGGATTAGGGGAGAGAATAAAAGTATAGTTAAGGGAGAATAATAATAGTAATAGTAATAGTAATAATAACTTATATAAGGCAGGGGTAGTTTATAGGTATAGATATATAGTTAAGTAGTTTTAGGAGTAATTATAAATAGTAATATATATAGTAATAGGATAATTAGTATAGTTAATAGAGATTTTAGGGATTTATATAATAAATATAATAAATAGCAGGGTATATAATATATTAGTATATAATAAAATAATATATTTTATAATAATATATTATAAGAATTTCTGGAGTATAGGGTAGGCTAAGGTAATTTACTAGTATTTGCTATAGGAAGTAGGAGAGTTATTAGTATAGTATATATAATTAGTATTATTATTTTAGTAATAGGTTTAGGGGTTAGTAAAGTAGGTAGTAGAGTATAATATATTTTTATAAGTAAATAAGGTTATAAAGTAGGAGAAAGTAAAAGGGGAGGAGAAGGAAAAAAGGAAAAGGAAAAAAAAAAGGAGGGAAAGGAAAATAAAAAGCCTAAAATAAAAATAATTATAGATTAGATTTAAAAGTATAAGTAAATATTAGACTAGGTTAGGTATATAATATAATAGTATAATAAGTAATTATTAAAGGGCTAGTAGTTAAATATTAATATATAAAGGTATATTATTATTAAAATTATAAACTAGTATTTAAGCTAGGTATTTAATTAAGGCTAGAAAAGTAAAAAAAAGGGGTAAATAATAAAAAAGATAAAAAAGGTATTAAGGATAATATATTAGATTTATAAGCAGGATATAAAATATATATAATAGAAATAGTATATATACAGGAGTTATAGCAGGGAGTATTTAAAATAGTATTATAGTAGAATTAGTTTTAGATAATAAATTAGTAGTAATATTAGTTTTTAGGGTTTAGGGTAGAGGATTAGGGATTAGGTAATAAAATAGGAGTAAAAGTAAAATAAGGGAAGGTAAATATATTTAATAATATATAAAAGAAGGTGTAGTATTAATAGTTTAGGTAGTTATATTAAGTAAATATTAGGGTATAGTTATAGATAATAATAAGGGAAGGGGTAGTATTCTAGGGCTAGCAGAAAAAGGTAATATTGTCACGACCCAACCTTTATGGTCGCGATAATGGGCCCACTAGCCAGGCACTCCTGGATAAATATAGGACCGATGCACCAATAAGCATCGGGTTAATATAAATCAACAGCGAGTCCTGTCAATTCCCGAAATAAATTAACATAGATTAATATCGAGTCCTGTCGATTCCAGGAACGGATTGATAAGAATTATCTATAATCCACGACAATCTAGAATATATAACTAGATATATAAGTTATATTTATATTACTTATTAGAATACTTAGATAGCCAGTTATTATTACTATATTAGCATAAGTATTTATAATATAATTAGATTAAAATATAAAAATCTTTCTTATTATTATTTACTAAGCTATATAATAAAATTACCCGTTTACTAACTTAACTACTCTGCTAATATAAACCTAGAACTATAGGTTTATCCCTTAGGAATTATATAATTTACACTAACTTATAAATACTGGTTTATTATATAATAATAACTCTTATTTAAATAGTTACCTTAGATCTACAGGTAATAAAAAACCCCTGAAAATATTTTATAAGCTTTCGAGTTCTAGATAATAATATAGATTATAAAAACAAAGCTTAAAGTAATTATCCAGATAGTAATATTAGTATTTAAGATAATATAAATAATTCATAGCCCTAACTCTTATAGGAGAAATAGTAAGCTAAGATTATAGCCCTTAAAGCAGAGATTACTGCTTTTAAAAAAAAGAAAAAGGAAAAAAGCAAGATCCTATAACCTAAGAGACCTGACTTTTATAATAAAGAACTACATAAAATAAAAAAATATTTTACAGAACTTAATATTTATTTTAAATACTTTTCTAATATACTAGAAGAAAATAATAATAAGATTATCTTTGCTATTACTTGCCTTACTAGAGTAGCCGAAGAATAGGCATAACCTATTATATAAAACTATAAAGTTAATGCTTTTAAAAACTAGAAATAATAAATAAAGGATATTTTTAATATATATAAAGATTTCTATAACTAACTTAAAAAATCTTTTAGAATAATAAATAAAAAACAGGAAGCAGAAAAAGACCTTAGAATACTTACCTAAAAAAAGCTTTATTTAAGTATACTATTACTTTCCTATAACTCTTAACTAAAGTTAATTAGATAAAAAAAATAAAAAAAAAGTATATTATTAAAGCCTAAAACCCAAGGTTAAAGATAAAATATATAAAATAGATTAAAAGAAGCTTAGCTTTATTAACTATACCTAGTAAACTATTAACATAAATAATTATAATTAGGAACAAGAATAAGAAAGGAAAGAAGAAAAATTTAGAAACTTCTAACTTAAACGGAACCTATAATATTAAGTAAATTAAGGAAAGAAATAAAAAGAATATCTCGCTAATAATAATAGTGGTAAACCCGGAAAAATAGATTAGACTGCAAATATTATCCAGGAATAATACAAGAACGTTAAATATTATAACTATAGAAAAAAAGGCTATATTAAGAAATATTATAAAGCCCCTAAGAAAAAAGGGAAAAAGGACTTTATGCCTGTCCCTGAATTTAAGGATAAGAAGATAGTTAATACTATAAACCCTATACCCTATGCTATTTTTTATTAGACAGGATATTATAATAATAACTGCTTTATCTATAAGGAAAAAAAAAAAGTAACTGGATACTTCCCTAAAGCCCCGAAACCTAAAAGAACCCTTAATACTATCTTATACTTTAAATAACTAGATAATAATAAATATAGGAATAATAGAATTACTAACGAAAATATAGTATAACTCGAAGAATAATATACTAAACTTGTAACTCTGGAAAAATAAGCGGAAGAATATAAACAAAAAGGCAACGTTAATAATACGCTAGCTACCCTTTTAGAAACCTATTTACTGCTTGATAAGATACCTACTATTATTATATATTACCTGTAAGAAAAAACTAATAAAAAGAAAAAAGACTCCTAGACTATAACCCCAGAGGAATATTTTCTTAAAGGAAAATAGGAAAATATATTTATGGAAATAAATACTTTAAAATATCCGATTATATAAGTACTTAACCTACTATACCCTACTATAATAATAAAGTAATATTAAAAATAGGAAAAAGATACCTAAGAAATCCTATTTATCTAAGATTATAAAAAAAATAGCCTAGGTAAATGCTAAGAATTTTTCTATAAGTAATACCTTAAATAAAAAGTCGCTAAATAATACCATGCCTATAACCTATATATATACTAACAGGAAAAATTCTCCCTATATAATATTACTAGATATATTAAACACAGAGAATAATACCTTGCGCTACGATATATAATATAAAACCTAAGTTAATAAGGATATAATTTTAAAAACCATACAGGAGGATACTGCTATAATAAGAAACGTGGAGCTAGCTAAAAGAATATCAAGAAATACCACCAGCTTACTAATAGATATATTCCTAAAAAGGGATATTACTAGTATATTAAATATAATATCAGAACTCCGGAACCTATATAGTTCTTCATAGACCTAGATAATATTTACTTCGAAGAATTCGATAAATAAAACTTCGACAACACAGAAACACAAGCCTCGTATAAAGAAGACTACTATAATAACCGCTATAATAATAAATACCTTAACGCCGACGATGCAACTATGCATAACCTTAATATAATCTAAAAAAGGATAAAACAAGAATTCAGAATTCCCGGAACTTTAAAAGGATACTGTATTACTATATATATTAATAGCGGAGCAATGTGATGAACCGGTGTCTATAGGTTAGTATAGACTATGCAATTCCTAAGGGACAAACCTGTGGTTCTAGGTTTATGTTGGCGGAGCAGTCAAGTTAGTAGATGGGCAATCTTATTACGCAGCTTAGTAAATAGCAATAAAAAGGATCTTTATATTCCAATCTAATTATATTATAAATACTTATACTAATATAGTAATAATAACTAGCTATCTAAGTATTCTAATAAGTAATATAAATATAACTTATATATCTAGTCATATATTCTAGATTATCGTAGATCGTAGATAATTCTTATCAATCTGTTCCTGGAATTAACAGGACTTAATATTAATCTATATTAATTTATTTCAGGAATTAATAATACTTGCTATTAATTCGTGTCGACCCAATACTTATTAATACATCAGTCCTACATTTATCCGGGAGCGTCTAGCTAGTGGGCCCATTATCGCAACTATAAGGGTTAGGTCGTGATATAATATCCCCCCTCCTTTAATCTTGTCCTCAAGGCCAGGGTATCTTAGTATATAAGTACCTACTTTTCCCTTTCCCTAGGTAAGTATTTTCTTTTTTTTTTTAGTATTGCTTATTTCTGTTAATAAATATAAATTCTCGCATATAGAAATCTACTAATATTTTCTAACAGAAATTTAAAAAGAAAAAACTAGATAAAAGTATTATTCTCGCTATAATTATTTTATCTAATCCTATTAAAATAAAACCTTATTAATTTTACAAAAGGCAAAACATTAAATATTTAGCGTCTAAGTTAGATTCTGGCTATTATACTGAATATATTAAGGCTTATAAGTCTTATTATAAGGCATTTCTTTTTCCTTAATAATTATTATATATTTCTCGTTATTATAATTAATTAAACAGTAAAGTCAAGGCTATTAAAGAAGAGATTATAAATCTTATAGTAAAGGTTACTTATTTTTATAAATAAAGAAAAGAATAGTCGGAGAAGGCAGCATATATTATATCTCGGGGTATTAATAATCTAGAAGAGTTAGAGTATATTGAAAAAGCGGAGCGTAAGGCAGCGGATACTGTTTATTAGGCTTATTTATTAGTGCCTAATTCGGGTAATTCCGGGGCTTAGGGTTCTTTTATCTCTGGTTAACTGGGTTTTAAGTTAGATCCTTCCTTAATAATCTTTTTAGGTTTAGCTATTAATAAAAATTATTAACCAGTGTCTTTATATATTTAAGGTTCTTAATAGGTTCCCATATATTTTCGGTATTATTATAGTTTTTCTATTTTATAAGATACTTAGGCGAGCGTGTTTGGTTGTTAAATTTGATTTATATGATTTTCTTAATTTTATATTCGAGTTCTTTTCCTTTAATTCTGATTTTGTTGTAAATAATTTCTCCTGTGTCTTTATCTACTAGTGCTTTTTTTAGCAGTAAGATGTAAAATATTAGGTATAGTGTATGTCCTTGTTTTCTTTCTTATGCTGGGATATTAAGTTTATAGTTTATATTTCTGATTTTTCTCAGGATTTTATAAGGTCTAAGTTTCTTAAAATTAAGTTTATTACTTAGCCTATTTATCCTAATATATGTGATTTTTTTATTTTACAAATACTATAGTAGGTAAACTATATTTTCCTCCTGAAGGTTTAGTCCTCTAATTCTTTTATTATCTGCGAATTTTGATATTCTTTCTCTAATAAACTTAAGCTAAACTTATAATTTTTCGTAGAGTTTTTTTATATTATCAGCTATAATAATAGCTTTTTTTATATTTTCTCCTTTCCTAGGTAACTTATAGAAGTCTGGCTCATATCTATAATTAGCATAATATAGCAAATATCCTATAGATTCTACTAGGGTACTATTATAGGAAATTTATACAAGTAATAAAAGTTTAACCTAATTATCCTAGTTAAAGTTAATATAATATTATAAATATATTTTAATAATTTAGTTAATCTTTTCCGTTTATTTATCCATTTATAAGTAATAAGTAGTACTGGCTTTATAATTAGTTCCGAGTCTTGCTATTAATAATAACTAAAATTTAAATATAAACATAGATCCTTTATCTGAAATAATTTCGTTTAGTAATCCATAATTGCAATAAATATATCTAAAAAACTAGTATACTAGGTCTTTAGCGCTACTTAATTCTTTTTATAGGATAAAATAAGCTATTTTCGTAAGTTAGTTAATTATAATAAATATACTATCCTAAGTATTTCCGCTTATAGGTTTTTTAGAAGGTAGTAGTTTAGTTATATAATTAAATAAGATAGATTCCTATACTCTTTCTGGAACTGGTAAGGGTTATAGTTTTCCATAAAGGAGGTATTATCTTACTTTAGCTTTTCCATATATAATATATTTAGCTAATACTTTTTATACCTATTTCTTAATTCTATTAAACTTATAATATCTTTTAACTTATTTAGTAGTTTTGCGAATTCCTCTATATCTGTTAAGTTAATATATATAGATACTTTTAACTACTTTTTCTCTAAGTTCTTCTAGTACCTAGATAAGTCTGTCTAATATTAGGTATCCTTTATTTATGGAAATACTTTTAGGGTATTATTTATTTTCCTAATTTTTAACATACTCCTTGATATTATTTATGATAGGGTTGTCTGTTTTGATTTAGTATAAGGTATTAATAGATCAGAATATTAAGTTCCCGTTACTATTATTTTCTAATACCTGTGCCTTAACCTCTGGGATTTCTTTAAAGAAATCCAGTTATTTACTAAGAGTGTCTGCTCTTTTATTATCTGTTCCCTTATAGTGTTTAATAATTAACTTAAACTCTAAGAGTTTTTTATAGTATTTAACCTGTCTGCGGGATAGTTCCTGAGTGGTTATAAAGTAAGTAATATTTTTGTAGTTTATGAGAATTATTACAGGAAACTTGCTTCCTTTATAATAGTATCTCTAATATTTTTTACCGAGAACTTCATAAATAACTATAAATTCCTTATCATAGATGGGGTATTAAAGTTCTAGTCTGTGTAATTTCTCTGAGAAATAGGCGATGGGTCTTAGTTGTTCTTTTTTGTCTAGTTGGCTAAGGACTGCTCCAAGGGCATAGTCCGAAGCGTCGGTTTTAATAATTATAGGTTTTTCTGGGTCAAATATAATAAGTACAGGTTTACTAGTCAGGGCCTTTTTAAGTTTGTTAAAGGCTTTCTGTATATCTGGTAACTATATAAATTTTCAGTCCTTTTTTATTAAGTCTATAAGTAATGCAGCAATTTTTGCAAAGTTCTTAATAAACTATTAATAGTAGTTAATAAGTCCTAAAAAGCTTTAGACTTCCTTAATATTCTTTAGTAGTTTCTATTTTTTAATTGCTTTGATTTTTTCTGGGTTTATTTAGACTTCTCCTAGTATAATAATATATCTAAGAAAGGTAACCTTTTTACTATAGAATTAGTATTTCTCAGGTTCTATAAAAAGTTTATTATCTTATAGTGTCTGTAATACCTGTCTAATGTATTTCTTATATTCCTTTATGTTTTTTAAATAAATAAGGATATTGTCGAGGTATATGATAATAAAATGATTTACGTAGTCTTATAGTATATAATTAATTATTTATTGGAATATTACTAGGGCATTAGTAAGTCCAAAAGGTATTACTCTATATTCATATAGTCTATAATAAGTTTAGAAAGCGGTTTTCCACTTATATCTTTCTTTTATATAAATTAGGTTATAGGCTCTTTTAAGGTCTACTAGGGTAAAGATATTAGTATCCTGTAATTAATCTTTAATTTCCGAAATTAAGGGTAGTAGTATAATATCTTTTTTAGTTATTATATTTAATTATTAGTAATCTATAACTAATTATAGTTTGCTGTTTTTTTTAGGTATAAATATAACAGGGTAACCAGCTAAAGATTTAAATAGTCTAATATATTCTTTTCTTAGCTAGTCTCTGATTTATTTATCTAGAGTTTTGAGTTTAGTAATACTAAGGCTATAGATTTTATTAAATATTGGTGTTTTGCTATTAATAAGTTCGATTTTATGATTCTATTAGCTGTATTCTGGTAGTCTAGTTTCAAGTTCTTTATTAAAGACCTTTATGTCCTGGAGTTTTATTAGTATATTAGCTAATTTATCTAGTTTTACTAGTTTTTTAGATACTAGTTCTTTGACTTTTCTTATAATTATATTAAGAAAGCGAATATATTTCTTTTTTAGTTTCTTAATATATTTAATTTTTATAGTATCCTTGTTTATAATAACTTCTTTTTCTGGGGCTTTATTATCCTGGAATTATATTTTTTTTATAACTTTTTCTGGGTATTTTTATTTTTTTTGTAATACAGTGGCTTCTAGCACTTGGGTCAGGAATATCTCGGCGTTTAATTACTTGTTCTAATTAAGTTATAATTTCGCTAGTATTTTAGTTAGTTAAGCATAAGTTTGCTATTTTGCGTAGCCTCTTATCTAATTAATATCTGGGTTACGTATTCTAAGCTAATTATATCCTAGGAGAATATTATATCCTGTAATATCTAAAATATTAAATTAAATTAAATTAGTTAGGCTACTGAACTAGAGTATAAGGTGATTGGTCTTATAGTCTATAATTCTATTATTATATAAAAGCTATTATTATTTAATACTTATAAGTAGATAGGGGTTCTTTTTCTTATAGTTAGGTAACTATAGGTAATTTACCAGTTAGGGCGTAATATAGCTTATGTTTGCTCTGCTATTAATATATATAGTAATATAGTATTTTTCTAAAATTCCGGGAATTCTGAATTCTTGTTTTATCTTTTTTTGGATTGTGTTAAGGTTGTGTATAGTTATATCGTCGGCATTAAGGTATTTGTTATTATAGCGGTCGTTATAGTAGTCTTTTTCGTACGATACTTGTGTTTCTGTGTTGTTGAAGTCTTGTTCGTTGAATTCTTTGAAATAGATATTATCTAGGTTTGTAAAGAATTATATAGGTTCTGGAGTTCTAATATTATATTTAGTATACTAGTAATATCCCTCCTTAGGGACATGTCTATTAGTAAGCTAGTGGTACTTCTTAATATTTTTCCAGCTAGCTCTATGTTTCCTGTTATAGTAGTATCCTCCTGTATGGTTTTTAAAATTATACTTTTATTAACTTAGGTTTTGTATTATATATTATAGCGCGAGGTATTATTCTCTGTGTTTAATATATCCAGTAATATTATATAAGGAAAATTCTTCTAGTTAGCATATATGCAGGTTATAGGCATAGTATTATTCAGCGACTTTCTATTTAAGGTATTATTTATAGAAAAATTCTCAGCATTTACCTAAGCTATTTTCTTTATAATTTTAGGCAAATAAGGTTTTTTAGGTATCTTTTTCCTATTTTTAATATTACTTTATTATTATAATAAAGTATAGTAGTTTAAGTACTTATGTAATTAGATATTCTAAAGTATCTATTTCCACGGATATATTTTCCTGTTTTCCTTCAAGAAGGTGTTCCTCTAGGGTTATAGTCTAAGAGTTTTCTTCCTCCTTATTAGCTTTTTCTTACAGGTAATATATAATAATAATAAGTATCTTATTAAGTAGTAGATAGGCTTCTAAAAGGGTAGCTAGTATATTATTAATATTACCTTTTTATTTATATTCTTCTACTTATTTTTCCAGAGTTACAAGTTTAGCATATTATTTTTTAAATTATATTATATCTTTATTAGTAATTTTATTATTCCTATATTTATTATTATCTGGTTATTTGAAGTATAAGATAGTATTAAGGGTTCTCTTAGGTTTCGGGGCTTTAGGGAAGTATCCAGTTATCTTTTTTTTTTCCTTATAAATAAAGCAGTTATTATTATAATATCCCGTCTAGTAAAAAATAATATGGGGTATAGGGTTTATAGTATTAACTATTTTCTTATTTTTAGGTTCCAGGACAGGCATAAAATCTTTTTTCCCTTCTTTCTTAAGGGCTCTGTAATATTTCTTAATATAGCCCTTTTTTTTACAGTTATAATATTTAATATTCTTGTATTATTCCTGGATAATATTTGCAGTTTAATTTATTTTTCCGGGTTTGCTACTATTATTATTGGCAAGGTATTCTTCCTGCTTTTTTCTTTAATTTACTTAATATTATAGGTTCCGTTTGGGTTAGAAGTTTCTAAATTTTTCTTCTTTTCTTTCTTATTCTTATTCCTAATTATAGTTATTTATATTAATGGCTTATTAGGTGTAGTTAATGAAGCTAAGCTTTTTTCAGTCTATTTTATATATTTTGTCTTTAACCTTAGGTTTTAGGCTTCGATAATATACTTCTTTCTTCGTTTCTTCCGTTTAATTAACCTTAGTTAAGAGTTATAGGAAAGTAATAGTATACTTAAATAAAGCTCCCTTTTAGGTAAGTATTCTAAGGTCTTTTTCCGCTTCTTATTCTTTATTTATTATTCTGAAAGATTTTTTAAGTTAGTTACAGAAGTTTTTATATATATTAAAGACATCCTTTATTTATTATTTCCAGTCCTTAAAGGCATTGACTTCATAATCTTGCATAATAGGTTATACCTATTCTTCAGCTGCTCCAGTAAGGCAAGTAATAGCAAAGATAATCTTATTATTATTTTCTTTTAGTATATTAGGAAAGTATCTAAAATAAATATTAAGTTCTGTAAAATATTTTTTTATTTTATATAATTCTTTATTATAAGAGTCAGGTCTCTTAAATTACAGGATCTTACCCTTTTCCTTTTTCTTTTCCTTAAGGGCAGTAATTTCTGCTTTAAGGGCTATAATCTTAGCTTACTATTCCTCCTGTAAGAGTTAGGGCTGCGGATTATTTATATTATCTTAGATACTAATATTACTGGCTAGATAATTACTTTAAGCTTTACTCTTGTAATTTATATTATTATCTGGAACTTAAAAACTTATAAGTTATTTTCAGGGGTCTTTTATTACCTATAGGTCTAAGGTGACTGTCCGAATAAGAGTTATTATTGTGTAATAAACTAGTATCTATAAGTTAGTATAAACTATGCAATTCCCAAGGGACAAACCTGTGGTTCTAGGTTTATATTAGCAGAGCAGTTAAGTTAGTAGACAGGCAATTTTATTACGTAGCTTAGTAAATAGCAATAAGAAAGATCTCTATATTCTAATCTAATTATATTATAAATACTTATGCTAATATAGTAATAATAACTGGCTATCTAAGTATTCTAATAAGTAATATAAATATAACTTATATATCCAGTCATGTATTCTAGATTATTATAAATTATAGATAATTTTTATCAATCCGTTCCTGGAATTAACAAGACTTGATATTAATCTATGTCAATTTATTTCGGGAATCGACAGTATTTGCTGTCGATTCGTGTTAACCCGATACTTATTAGTATATTAGTCCTATATTTATCCGGGAGCGTCTGGCTGGTGGGCCCATTGTCGCAACTATAAGGGTTGGGTCGTAATAAGCAAGCATAAGCTATATTACGCCCCAACTGGTAAATTGCTTACAGTTACCTAACTATAAGAAAAAGAACCCCTATTTGCTTGCAAGTATTAAATAATAATAGTTTTCGTATAATAATAGAATTATAGATTATAAGACTAATTAACTCATACTCTAGTTCAGCGGCTTAACTAATTTAGTTTAGTTTAATATTTTAGATATTACAGGATATAATATTCTCCTAGAATATAATTAGCTAGGAACATATAACCTAGATATTAATTAGATAAGAGGCTATGCAAAATAGTAAACTTATACTTAACTAACTGAAATATTAGCAAAATTATAACTTAATTAGAACAAGTAATTAAATACTAAAATATTCCTAACCTAAGTGCCGGAGGCTATTATATTATAAAAAAAATAAAAAAATACAGAAAAAGTTATAAAAAAAATATAATTCCAGGAAAATAAAAACCCGGAAAAAGAAATTATTATAAATAAAAACGCTACTAAAATTAAACATATTAAAAAACTAAAAAAGAAATATATTTGCTTTTTTAATACAATTATAAGAAAAGTTAAAGAACTGGTATTTAAAAAACTAGCAAAACTAGACAAATTAGCTAATATATTAATAGAACTCCAGGACATAAAGGTCTTTAATAAAAAACTTGAAACTAGACTACTAGAATATAGCTAATAGGATTATAAAATTAAATTTATTAATAGTAAGACACTAATATTTAACAAAATCTATAATTTTAGTACTACTAAACTTAAAACTCTAGATAAATGGATTAAAGACTAGCTAAAAAAAAATATATTAGACTATTTAAATCTTTAGCTAGTTACCCTATTATATTTATACCTAAAAAAAACAGTAAACTATAACTAATTATAGATTACTGATAATTAAATATAATAATTAAAAAAGATATTATATTACTACCCTTAATTTCGGAAATTAGAGATTAATTATAGGATACTAATATCTTTACCCTAGTAAACTTTAAGGGAGCCTATAACCTAATTTACATAAAATAAGGATATAAGTGGAAAACCGCTTTCCAAACTTATTATAGACTATTTAAATATAGAGTAATACCTTTTAGACTTACTAATACCCTAGTGATATTCTAATAAATAATTAATTATATATTATAAGACTACGTGGATTATTTTATTATTATATACTTTAATAATATCCTTATTTATTTAAAAAATATAAAGGAATATAAGAAGTATATTAAACAGGTACTATAGATACTATAGGATAACAAACTTCTTATAGAACCTGAGAAATATTAGTTCTATAATAAAAAAGTTATTTTTCTTAGATATATTATTATACTAGGAAAAGTCTAAATAAACCTGGAAAAAATTAAAGTAATTAAAAAATAGAAACTACTAAAAAATATTAAGGAAGTCTAAAGCTTTTTAGGACTTGCTAACTATTACTAACAGTTTATTAAAAACTTTGCAAAAATTATTATATTACTTATAGATTTAATAAAAAAAGATTAAAAATTCGCATAATTACCAGATATACAGAAAGCCTTTAATAAACTTAAAAAAGCCCTGACTAGTAAACCTATACTTATTATATTTAATCCAGAAAAACCTATAACTATTAAAACTAATACTTCAGACTACGCCCTTAGAGCAGTCTTTAACTAACTAAACGAAAAAGAATAACTAAAACTAGTCGCCTATTTTTTAGAGAAATTATATGGACTAGAACTTTAATACCTTATCTATAATAAGGAATTTATAGCTATTTACGAAATTCTCGGTAAAAAATATTAGAGATATTACTGTAAAAGAAGTAAGTTTCCTGTAATAATTCTTATAAATTATAGAAATATTACTTACTTTATAATTACTTAGGAATTATCCCGTAGATAGGTTAAATATTATAAAAGACTCTTAGAGTTTAAATTAATTATTAAATATTATAAGGGAATAGATAATAGAAAAGCAAATACTTTTAGTAGATGACTGGATTTTTTTAAAGAAATCCCGGAAGTTAAAGTATAGGTATTAGAAAATAATAAAAATAGAAACCTGATATTCTAATCTATTAATACCCTATACTAAATTAAAATAGATAACCCTATTATAAATAATATTAAGGAGTATGTTAAGAATTAGGAAAATAAGTAATACCCTAAAAGCGTTTTTATGGATAAAGGATATTTAATACTAGATAGACTTGTCTAGGTACTAGAAGAACTTAGAGAAAAAGTAGTTAAGAATATCCATATATATTAACTTAACAGACATAGAGGAATTTACAAAACCACTAAAGAAGTTAAAAAATATTATAAATTTAATAGAATTAAGAAATAAGTATAAAAGGTATTAGCTAAATATATTATATATAGAAAAACTAAAGTAGGATAATACCTCCCTTATAGAAAACTATAACCCTTACTAATTCTAGAAAAAGTATAGGAATCTATCTTATTTAATTATATAACTAAGCTACTACCTTCTAAAAAACCTATAAGCAGAAATACTTGGGATAGTATATTTATTATAATTAACTAACTTATAAAAATAGCTTATTTTATCCTATAAAGAAAATTAAGTAGCGCCGAAGACCTAGTATACTGGTTCTTTAGATATATTTATTATAATTATAGATTACTAAATAAAATTATTTCGGATAGAGGATTTATATTTATGTCTAAATTCTAGTTATTACTAATAGTAAAACTCGGAATTAATTATAAAGCCAGCACTACTTATTACCCATAAATAGATAGATAAATAGAAAAAATTAACTAAATTATTAAAATATACTTATAATATTATATTAACTTTAACTAGGATAATTAGGTTAAACTCTTACTACTTGTATAAATTTCCTATAATAGTACCCTAGTAGAATCTATAAAATACTTACTATATTACGCTAATTATAAATATAAGCTAGACTTCTATAAGCTACCTAGGAAAGGAGAAAATGCAAAAAAAGCTATTATTATAGCTAATAATATAAAAAAACTTTATGAAAAACTATAAGTTTAGCTTAAGTTTATTAGAGAAAGAATATTAAAATTCGCAGATAATAAAAAAATTAGAGGATTAAACCTTTAGGAGGGAGATATAGTCTACCTACTATAGTATTTATAAAATAAAAAAATCACATATATTAGAATAAATAAGCTAAGTAATAAACTTAATTTTAAGAAACTTAGACCTTATAAAATCCTAAGAAAAATTAGAAATATAAACTATAAACTTAATATCCTAGTATAAGAAGGAAAATAAGGATATATACTATACCTAATATTTTATATCTTACTACTAGAAAAAGTACTAGTAGATAAAGATATAGGAGAAATTATTTATAATAAAATTAAAATTAAAAAAAAAGAACTTAAATATAAAGTTAAGAAAATTATATAAATCAGATTTAATAACTAAATATACTTGCCTAAGTATTTTATAAAATAGAAAAACTATAATAATGCCGAAAATATATGGGAACCTATTAAAAACCTTAAATATACGAAGATGCTAGTTAATGATTTTTATTAATAGCTGAACCTAAAAAAATTATTAAAGAAGGATTTAACTTGAAACCCAGCTAACCGGAGATAGAAGAACCCTAAGCCCTGGAATTACCTAAATTAGGCACTAATAAATAAGCCTGATAAATAGTATCTGCTACCTTATACTCTGCCTTTTTAATATACTCTAACTCTTCTAGATTATTAATACCCCGAGATATAATATATGCTACTTTCTTTAATTATTTTTTTCTTTATTTACAAAAATAAGTAACCTTTACTATAAAAT
Source organism: Trichoderma sp. TW21990_1 (assembly GCA_010015515.1). Classification (NCBI taxonomy): domain Eukaryota; kingdom Fungi; phylum Ascomycota; class Sordariomycetes; order Hypocreales; family Hypocreaceae; genus Trichoderma; species Trichoderma sp. TW21990_1. Next base: position 21,154 of record WXUD01000017.1, on the reverse strand, counting down.
TTATAATCTTTTCCTTAATAGCCTTAACTTTATTATTTAATTAATTACAATAACAAGAAATATATAATAATTATTAAGGAGAAAGAAATGCCTTATAATAAGACTTATAAGCCTTAATATATTTAGCATAACAGCCAGAATCTAATTTAAATACTAAATATTTAATATTTTACTTTTTATAAAATTAATAAGGTTTTATTTTAATAAGATTAGATAAAATAGTTATAGTAAAAATAATACTTTTATTTAGTTTTTTCCTTTTAGATTTTTGTTAGAAAATATTAGCAGATTTCTATACGCGAGAATTTATATTTATTAATAGAAATAAGTAATACTAAAAGAAAGAAGAAAATACTTACTTAGGGAAAGGGAAGAGTAAGTACTTATATATTAAAAATACCCTGGTTTTAAAGATAAGACTAAAAGAGAGGGGATATTATATTATAACCTAACCCTTATAGTTATAATAATAGGCCCACTAGCCAGGCACTCCCGGATAAATATAGGACTAATATATTAATAAGTATTAGGTTAATATAAATTAACAGCAAGTCCTGTTAATTCCTGAAATAAATTAATATAGATTAATATTAAGTCCTGTTAATTCCAGGAACAGATCGATAAGAATTATCTATAATCTATAATAATCCAGAATACACGACTAGATATATAAGTTGCATTTATGTTACTTATTAGAATACTTAGATAGCCAGTTATTATTACTATATTAGTATAAGCATTTATAATATAATTAGATTAGAATACAGAGATCCTTCTTATTATTATTTACTAAGCTATGTAATAAAATTACCCGTCTACTAACTTAACTGCTCCGCTAACATAAACCTAGAACCACAGGTTTATCCCTTGGGAATTGTATAGTCTACACTAACCTATAGACACCGGTTTGTCACAAATATAAGTAATTATATATAAGAAAAGCCTACCATATTATTCCGTATCAAGCTGTGGTATAGCTCGATGAAATTATAGCCCGTGCACTGACTTACAGGGGGGTATGGCTTAATAAACACAGGGGTCTTGTATGGCTTAATAAACGATTTGTATATTAGGGTAAGGGGGAATAAAAGAAAAAAAAAAAAAAAAAAATTAATAACCCCAAGCTCCGGGAATAATATTAGATAATAATAATAATAATACTAAAAAATTATATTTCTCCTAAAAGAAAAAAAAAAAAAAAAAAAAAAAAAGTTTCTAGCTATATTATATAATACCTTACATAAACCTATTTAGCCTAGAAAAAAACCTATTTATAAATCTATTTATTATTAAAAAAATAAATAAACTTATAAACTAGGTTTCCCCTAGGCTAGGTAAGTTATATAATATATTATATAGCTAAGCTAAATAAATAAGTTTAAATATATAAAAGAAATTTATAAAAAAGAGGTATTATATACTAGGGGAGGGGGAAAATAAACTTAAATATATATATAAGAGAAAAATAAATTATATAAAAAAAAGGAAAGAAAAAAAGAAAAAAAAAAAAGGAAAAGGGCTTAAGAGAGAGAAATTATAAGCTAAAAGTAACTGGAGAAAAAGAAAAAGAAATTATAAGTTAAAGGATAAGTTTAAGTATATAAAAAAGAAAAATAGGCCTTATATAAGGGAAGGGAAGGAAAAGGAGAGAAAAAAGCTTAAGGAAAAGAAATTATAAGCTAGAGGATAAGCTTAAATATATAAAAAAAGTTTATAAGGGAGGGATTATAAGCTAGGGGAATAAGCTTAAATATATATAAAAAAAAAATAAATTATATAAAAGAAAAGGAGGGGAGATTATATTATTAAATTAGAATATATTTAAGGTAAATAATTTAAGAAATAAGAGTATTTTAGGCTCTGGGAAAACTAGGGGAAATTAGGTAAATTTATATAAGTATAGCTGTAATATAATATAATAAGTAATTTAAGTAAAAGATATCTTAGGCTCTTAGAGATCCCTGATCTTATATAAGTATAGCTATAATAGGTAATTTAAAGTAAAGATATAAAAATATTTTAGGTTTCCGGGGACTAGTATTAATTTATATAAGTATTAAAAAGGGAAAGAAGTAAAAAAGAAAAAAAGGAGGGAAAAGTTTTTAATAAATTAACTATATATAAAAGTAAAACATAGATAAATAAAGGGAAAAGGGGAAAAAAAATATTATTTATATAATAGCTATATATTATAGCTAGTAGCTATTATATATAAGTATAAGAAAAAAAAAGGAAATATATATATATTATAGAAAAAAAAATAGGAAAAAGTAAATAATAAAAGTAAAAAAAAGAAAAGGAAAAATTAAGGGAAACTAGTATATAAAAAGTATAGTAGTAAATGGAATAAGTAAAAGATAAAGTAAAAATAAAAGGGAGTAAGTAAAGGGTAATAGGAAATAAAAATATATATATAAAGGGTAATAATAATAAAATAAAAAATAAAGTAAAAGGTAAATAGTAAAGGGAAGTAGGTAAATAGTAAAGAGAAGTATATATATATAAAAGGTAATATAATAAAAAAATAAAGGAGGAGGGGGAAGGGAAAGGAAATAAAAAAAAGTAAAAGAAAATCTTTATATAAGTTTAAATTATTAGTAAATTATAGCAGGCTACTTATTTCTAATCCTTATAAAGAAAAGAGAGAGAAAGAAAATATTATTTAGCGTTTTTGCTTTATATAAGTTTAAGTCTATTAATAAGTTATAGCAGGGTACTTGCTAATAATACTAGGGAAAAAAGGGAAAGCTACTATTAACTCGCCTACTTTATATAAAATTAAGCTATTAGTAAATTATAGCAGGTACTTGCTATTATTAATCCTAAGTTATATACTTTTTACCTAACTCTCCTACTTCTGCCTTAAGTACCTATACTTTAATTATATACTAGAGAAAAATAAAAAAATATTATATTTCCTCCTTTCCCTTTACTTTTTTTCCCTCTCTTTCTTTTTTATTAAATATTATAGCTACCTTTTACACTAGTATATATAAGCTTATATTATTACTACTATTACTACTATTATATATAGCCTTAGTCTTTGCCTATTATATAAAAGGTTAAAAAATTAAAAGATAATATTATAATAGCTAGGTATCTCCCTCCTCTCTTTTTTATACCTCTTCCATAAATTTCTTTTTTACCCTTACTTTTATATAAAACTATTTACTAACTTTATTTCTCCCCTTTAGCTAAAATAATACCTAGCTTTTACTTTACTATTAGTAGCTGTAGTTATTAAGCCTAGATATAGTAAGTTTCCCTGGTCTTTTATATAATACTTATATATATATGCCCCTAAAGTTTCCCTTTTTTTTTACTATTATCTAGGTATTATATAAAGCTAACCTCTGTTCTTATTTTGTTTTTTCTATAGCTACCCTTGGCTACTAATTTTATATAAGCTATAACTAATAGCCTACCACGTTATTCCGCATCGAGCCGTGGCATAGCTTGATGAAATTATAGCCCGTGTACTGACTTACAGGGGGGTATAGCTTGATAAACACAGGGGTCTTGTACAGCTTAATAAACAATTTATATATTAGGGTAAGGGGGAATAAGAGAAAAAAAAAAAATCAATAACCCTAAACTCCGGGAATAATATTAGATAATAATAATAATATTAAAAAATTATATTTCTCCTAAAAAAAAAAAAAAAAAAAAAAAAAAAAAAAAAGTTTCCGGCTGCGCTATATAATACCTTATATAAACTTATCTAGCCTAGAAAAAAACCTGCTTATAAATCCACCTACTATTAAAAAAGCAAATAGACTTGCAGACTAGGTTTCCCCTAGGCCAGGCAGGCTGCGTAATATATTATATAGCTAAGCTAGATAAATAAGCTCGAATATATAAAGGAAGCTTATAGGAGAAAGGTATTATATACTAGGGGGGGGAATAAGTTTAAATATATATATAAGAGAAAAATAAATTATATAAAAGGAGAGAAAGAAGGAAAGAAGGAAAAGGAGGGAAAAGGGCTTAAGGGGGAGAAATCGCAAGCTAAAAGTAGCTGGAAAAAAAAAAAAGAAATTATAAGCTAGAGAATAAGCTTAAGTATATAAAAAAGAAAAATAAGCCTTATATAAGGGAAGGGAGGGAAAGGGAGGGAAAAAAGCTTAAGAAAAAGAAATTATAAGCTAGAAAATAAACTTAAATATATAAAGGAGATTTATAAGGGAGGGATTATAAGCTAGGGGAATAAACTTAAATATATATAAAAGAAAAATAGATTATATAAAAAAAAAGGAAAGGAGATTATATTATTAAGTTAAAATATATCTAAGGTAAATAATTTAAGAAATAAGGGTATTTTAGGCTCTGGGGGAATTAGGGGAAACTAGGTAAATTTATATAAATATAGCTATAATATAATATAATAGGTAATCTAAGTGGAAAATATCTTAGGCTCTCGGGGATCCCTAGTCTTATATAAGCGCAGCTATAATAGGTAATTTAAGGTAAAGATATAAAAATATTTTAGGCTCCCGGGGACTAGTATTAATTTATATAAATATTAAAAAAGGAAAGGAGTAAAAAAAGAAAAAAGGGGGGAAAAGTTTTTAATAGACTAGCTATATATAAAAGTAAAATATAAATAAATAAGAGGAAAAAAGGAAAAAAAATACTACTTATATAATAGCCATATATTATAACTAGTAGCTGCTATATATAAGTATAGGAAAAAAAAAAGAAATATATATATATTATAAAAAAAAAAATAGGAAAAAGTAAATAATAAAAGTAAAAAAAAAAAAAGGAAAAGTTAAGGGAAACTAGTATATAAAAAGTATAGTAGTAAATAGAATAAGTAAAAGATAAAGTAAAAGTAAAAGAGAGTAAGTAAAAGGTAATAGGAAATAAAAATATATATATAAAAGGTAATAATAATAGAATAAAGAATAAGGTAAAAGGTAAATAATAAAGGAAAGCAAGTAAATAATAAAGAGAAGTATATATATATAAAAGGTAATATAATAAAAGAATAAAAAAGGAGGGGGAAGGGAAAGGAAATAGAGAAAAGTAAAAGAAAATCTTTATATAAGTTTAAATTATTAGTAAATTATAGTAGGCTACTTATTTCTGATTCTTATAAGGAAAAGAGAGAGAAAGAAAGTATTATCTAGTATCTCTGCTTTATATAAGTTTAAGTTTATTAGTAAGTTATAGCAGGGTACTTGCTAATAATACTAGGGAGAGAAGGGAAAGCTACTACTAACTTGCCTGCTTTATATAAGATTAAGCTATTAGTAAATTATAGCAGGTACTTACTATTATTAATCCTAAGCTATATACTCTTTACCTAACTCTCCTACTTCTGCCTTAGGTGCTTATACCTTAATTATATACTAAAAAAAAATAAAAGGGCATTATATTTCCTCCCTCCCCTTTATTTTTTTTCCTTTTTTTTTTTCCTTATTAAGTATTATAATTACCTTTTACGCTAGTATATATAAGCTTATATTATTACTACTATTACTACTATTATATATAGCTTTAGTCTCTGCTTATTATATAAAAAGTTAAGAGATTAAGAGATAGTGCTATAATAGCTAGGTATCTCCTTCCTTTTTCTTTTACGCCCCCCCTATAAACTTCCTTTTTGCCCTTACTTTTATATAAAGTTATTTACTAATTTTACTTTTCCTTTTTAGCTAGAATAATACCTAGCTTTTATTTTATTATTAGTAGCTGTAATTATTAAGCCTAGATATAATAAGTTTCCCTGGTTTTTTATATAATACCTATATATATATACCCCTAGAGTTTCCCTCTCTTTTACTATTATCTAGGTATTATATAAAGCTAACCTCTGTTCTTATTCTATTTTTTCTATAACTGCCCCTAGCTACTAATCTTATATAAGCCATAACTAATAGCCTATGCCTTTTTAAGTTTAATATTAGCTAGCAAAAGCTATAGTAATATATTAGAAATATTACTTAAAATATAGCCTTATAACTCTATAGCTAAGCTATTATATTCCTTTATTATTATATTACCCCTGGCTAAATTCTTAATATACAGGGCTTATATATAAATATATTTCTAGTCCAGAGCTAAGGCACTGCCTACTAGCCTCCTTGCAAGTTTTACCAGAGTAAGATAATACTAGATGCTAATAGATATGCTAGTCTATTCCCCGGTTATATATAACTCCTGGGCTACTTTAGCAGTAGCTGCGGGAACTGTATATAGTATAGCTAGGTTGCCTGCTATTTTAAGTATAATACTTTATATAATTATAGCAAGTATATAAAGGACAGGACTACTAGGTGCCCTAATTAATTACTGGAGGGCTAGTTATATATTATATAAATAAATAATAATATTAGGAAAAGATAGGAAGGAGAAAAAGGGATATAATAGAGACTAGGATTACTAAGGATTAAATAATAGCTAGGTAAAATAACTTAGTAATTTTATAAGCTAGGTTAGTAAATAAGGAAAATATATTAATATTATATATAAGCAGCGGGTTTTTATATAATATATTATATTTAATATTACTTCTGGATTTTAGTTTTTATGGATTTAATTTAGGGATTACTATAGCTTTTTCTTTTTTATATATATAAGTATTTAGGCTAGTAAGTTTTAGGTTTTATTTTTAAACTTAGTTTTTATATACCTTATCTAGGGATTACTATAGCTTTATTTTCTTATATATATAAGTATTTAAGTTACTAGCCTTAGGCTTTATCCCTGAATATTATTTTTATATATTTAATCTAGGGGCTACTATAACTTTATCCTCTAATATATATAAGTATTTAGGTTACTAGCTTTAGCCCTTATTTCTAAATATTATTCTTAAACTTAGGCTTTATATATATAATCTAGGGATTACTATAACTTTTTCCTATTATATATATAAGTATTTAAGCTAGTAGCTTTAGGTATTATTTCTAAGCCTAGGCTTTGTCCCTGAAACTTTATTTTTATACCCTTAATCTGGGAATTACTATTATACTCTCTTATATATGCCTAGTATTTAAGCTAGTAAGTTTTCGGAAAAGGGAAAAGGCTATAATATAATAGTAATATATATTATTATAAAACCGGCTTTATATAAAAAAGCTAAGCTACTACTTTTATAATAAATTAAAGTAAGAAAAAGAAAAGGTAAATATAAGCAGCATGTTTATTTTAAGTTATATGTAAATTATAGTATATGCCTGCTTTACATTTTCTAATATTATTTACTTTTCTAATTACTTATGCCTTTATTATATAATAAAGATAAAAAAGGCTGCCTCTCTCTCTCTCTCTCTCTTTTCTCTTATTTCTTCTCCCTCCTATACCTAATATTATTATAAGCTGCTATTACTAATAAATAATTTACTACTCTCTATAATATATATATAGTATATAAAATATAATACTATTACTAATAAGTAATCTTAGCCTTTGCGCTTATATAACTAATAGTATTATCTTATAATAGCCAGGTATTTCCCCCCAAGCCTCCCCTTCTACTCTTTGCCTTTTTACTTTTTCTATTCCTTCCCTAGCTCTGTTTTATATAAAACCCAGTAGCTAACTTTAGTTTTTCTTTTTTTCTCTTAGCTAGGATAATACCTAGCTTATAGCTTTCTGCTAGCAGCTATTAAATTCTAATACTATAAGTTTACTTTTTTACTTTTTTTCTCTTTTCTTTTTCTTTCCCTTTTTTCTAGCCTTAACTTATTATATAAAAGCTAACTTTTACTTTTTCTTTTTTTTTTTTTTAGCTACTATTGCTAACTAGTTTTATATAAAACTCCTTAACTAGTAATATATACCTTTTTAACTTTAATATTACCTAGCAGTAACTGCAGTTATATATTAAAAACTTATTATAAAATATTATCCTCTAACTCCCTGGCTATATTATAATTTTCCTCTGTAGCTATATATAACTAGACTAGATTATTAATATATATAACTCCTATATTAATGCTTTTTTTATCTAAAGCTATAGTATTACTACCTAACTATTATATATTATTTACTAAAAAAAAATAATTTTTAATATTAATAGCTATACTAATTTTTTCTTTATTTATATATAACTCCCCGGCTATTTTAATAGCAGCTATAGGAATTATAAGTAATATAATTATACTATTTACTATACTAGATATAATAATATAAATAATCCCGTATAATAAAAGCACTTAGGCCAGGGTAATCCTCCTCCCTAATACTAATAAGGCCAAGGCTAAGGCTAGTACTAGTACTAGTGCTAGATAGCTCTGGGATCCGCAGGCAATTTAATTAACCTAGATAATAATAATAATAATAAGTATAAGATTAAGATTAAGGGCAGCAGTAAGTTTATGTATAATAATAAGTTAGAGGAGAATAAGAAGGAAAAAGGGATTACTAAGAATCTTATTTAACTATTAAAGAATTAGTTATATATTATATAAATTTATAATAGTAGTAAAAAAGAGTAAGGGAGTAAAGGAGTAAGGGAGTAGGAGACTAAGGGGAAAGTTACTAGATTAACTAGAATAAGTAAAATTAACTAGAATTAATAGGAAATATATAGGATAGTCTAGGGTATTTATAATACTTATAATAGCTTTAGTAAAGAGGAAATATACTAGTATTATATATAAACTATAGTATAATATTTTATATTATAGTATTATAAAAAGGTAAGGTATATTAGAGTAAGAAATTTACTTATTTTATATAAGTATATAATAAAAGCAAAAACTATAACTAAGAGAATAGAAAAAGTAGTGTAATATTATACAGAAACTTGCTAGTTTTATATAATAATACTAGTATTCTAGTATATAAGTAAGTAAGTGGAAGTAAGTAGGAGTAAATAAAGGTAAGTAAAAGAGCAGATAATATAAACTTACTTACTTTTTACTTATTTTATATAAGTATTATAGGAAAATATAAACTATAAGTAAGAAAAAAGAGAAAAGTAATAATATATTATATAAAAACTCCCTTATTTTATATAATAGTACTAGTATTTTAGCTTATAATATAAAAGTAAGTAAGTAAAAGTAAGGGAATAATATAGGGGAAAAAAAAATAGGATAAAAAAAAGAAAATAAAATAAAAAAAAAGAAAATAAAATAAAAGGGAAAAAATAAAATAAAAAAAAGGGAGGAAGTAAAAAAAGGAAGTTAATAATATAATATAATAGTAATTTTATATAAGTATATATAGTAGTAAAGCAAAACCTATAATTAAGTGCAGAGTAGGGGCAGAAACTTATCTATTTTATATAAGTATGTAAGGTAGTAAAGTAAATACTATAGCTAAGGGAAAAGGGAAGTAATATATATATATATATAAGAGTTAAATAATATAACATAAAAGTAATAAAATAGCAGAATAGGAAAGGGAATAAAGGCAGTAATATATATATATAAGAATTAAGTAAGGGAATAGATAAAATAAGGTAGTAGTACTAGAAGTAAAATATAAGAGAGGGAATAAAAAAAATAGTATTTATATATAAGAATTAAATAATAATATAGATAAATATAGAATAGTAGTATAAGAAAGTAAATAAAATAGTAAAATAAAATAAAAAAAATAAAAAAAATAGTTTATATATATAAGAATTAAATAAGTAAATAAGTAAATAAAATAGTAAAATAGAATAAAAAGAATAAGGAAAATAGGCTATATATATAAGAACTAAATAAAAAAATAAAGGGAATAAGGTAGGCTATAATATAAGAAAAGAAATAGAATAAAATAAAATAAAATAATAAGATAAAATAAAAGGAATAAGGGAAATAATATATATATATAAAAATAGTAAAAAAGTAAATTAGGGAGTTAGTATTATAAATAAAAGCTATAATTTAAATAAAAAATATATATATATAAAAGGGAAAAGGAATATTACTTCCCCTAATTTTTTACTAAAGTTTAACTTAATTATTTACTATTATTTATTACTTTTTGCTTTTATTATATAAGAAAGAAAATAATTAAAAAAGTCTTTTTTTTATTTTTTTTTTTTTATAATTCCCTTTTTCCCTTTTTTACTATTATTTACTAGTAATTATATTTATATCTCCTACTAGCTAGTATTATTTTACTAGTATTATATATTTATATTATATATAAGTACTTTTACCTGTAGTATTTATATAATTATTATATAATAATCCTTTTTTAATTATATATAATCTAGCTATAGCTAAGTAAATAGCTTTTTTTTTTTATTTCTTTTTTATTTTATATAAATCTAATTATTAATTTTTTTTTTTCTCTTATTTTAAATAAAACTAAGCTAATAGTAGCTAATTTATATACTTTTAGCTAGGCCCTATAAATAACTAGGTATATATTTCTCCTTTTTTTCTTATATAGAATACCTGTATAAATATATAAAACTAATATTACTTTTCCCTAGCCCCTATTTCCTGTTTTAGTAAATATAATATTTAATAATAGTTACCTGCTTAAAGTTAATATTAGTTAATAGTAGTTATATATATATATTAAAAATAAGCTATAGTATAATACTTTTTTATTACCTGGCTATAAGATAATAATTATCTTTAATTATATATAGCTGGATTAGGTTATTAATAAGTAAAATTTATATATTAATACTTTTATTATCTAGAGCTAGGGTATTAAATATATTATTTTATATAATACTTATATATATAAGATAATAGTTAATAATAATTAATTTACTTATCTTTTCCTAACTTATATATAACTTTTTAATTACTTTAGTAAATACTATAGTAATTATAAGTAGCTAGATTATATTACTTAATATATTAACTATAATAGTAAAGCTATTAAAGGTATATAAAGCAGAAACTTAGGTATTAGAGGTTTTAATCCCTTAAATACTAGAGGTATATTTATTTATTAAAACTAGTAGTTAAGTACTGGTTCTGGGGCTGCTATTACTAGAAGCCCTGGTACTGGAACCTCTGCTAGTACTTTAATTAACTTAGATAGCTTCTTATTTAATAAAGTTAATAAGGTATTATATAAGATTATAGATAATAATAAAAAGAGAATAAGGAGGATAATAATAATAATATATATAATAATATCCCCGCTAGTTTTTCCTCTGCTATATTAATTAGCCTGGATAATAATAAGGATAAAGGGATGGCAGTTATATTAGTAAATAGTATTAGGAATACTAGTATAAGTAATTAGTTTAGTAAAGAGTTTTTTCTAAACTAGATATTATATAAGTTAATAATAAAAGTAATAGTAAATTATATTATAAATTATAGTTTTTTTTATATAAAAGAGGTAATTTTTTTAGCTAAAGTTGTCACGACCCAACCTTGAGGTCTCGACAATGGCCTTACAGGGTAAGGACCATAACGGGTTATTTTCGGATAACCCCACCAATAGGATCAAAGTCGCGTCCAGACAACACGACTTACAACGACTCAGTCGTCTACGGTCGTCACGATCCAAGACGACTTCCTCCAGGCTAACTAGATATATAAGTTTACATTCTCTACACTCACTAGATAGCTTAGATAGCCAGTTATTATCACCACATTAGCACAAGTATTTACAATACAATCAGATTAGAATACAGAGATCCTTCTCATTACTATTTACTAAGCTGCGTGACAAGATTACCCGTCTACCGACTTAACCACTCCGCTAACATAAACCTAGAACCACAGGTTTATCCCTTAGGAATTGCATAGTCTATACTAACCTCTAGATACCGGTTCGTCACACGATAATAACTCTTATTCGGACAGTCACCTTAGACCTACGGGTAATAAAAAGATCCCTGAAAATATCTTATAAGCTTTCGAGTTCTAGATAACGATATAGATTATAAGAGCAAAGCTTAAAGTAATTATCTAGACAGTGATATTAGTATTTAAGATAATATAAATAATCCGCAGCCCTAACTCTTAAATAAGGAATAATAAGCTAAGATTATAGCCCTTAAAATAAAAATCACTGCTCTTAAGGAAAAGAAAAAAGAAAAAGGTAAAATCCTATAACCTAAGAGACCTAATTTTTATAATAGAGAATTACATAAGATAGAAAAATACTTTACGGAATTTAATATTTATTTCAGATATTTTTCTAATATATTAGAAGAAAATAATAATAAGACTATCTTTATTATTACTTGCCTTACTGGAGCAGCTAAAGAATAGGTATAATTTATTATATAAGACTATGAAGTTAATACCTTTAAAAACTGGAAATAATAAATAAAAGATATTTTTAATATACATAAAGACTTCCGCGACTAACTTAAAAAATCTTTCGGAATAATAAATAAAGAATAAGAAACGGAAAAAGACCTTAGAATACTTACCTAAAAAAGAGCCTTATTTAAGCATACTACTACTTTCCTATAACTCTTAACTAAGGTTAATTAGACAGAAGAAACGAAAAAAAAAGTATATTATTAAAGCCTGAAACCTAAGGTCAAAGATAAAATATATAAAGTAAATCAAAAAAAGCTTAGCTTTATTAACTACACCTAGTAAGCCATTAACGTAGATAACCGCAATTAGGAACAAAAATAAAAAAAGAAAAAAAAAAAAATTCGGAAACTTCTAACCTAAACGGAACCTATAACACCAAGTAAACCAAGGAAAGAAATAAGAAAAATATCTCGCTAATAATAATAGTAGGAAGCCTGGAAAAATAGATTAAACTGCAAATATTATCCAGGAATAACGCAAGAATATTAAATATTATAACTGCGGAAAAAAAAACTATATTAAGAAATATTACAGAGCCCCTAAAAAAGAAGGGAAAAAGAACTTTATACTTATCCCGGAACCCAAGAATAAAAAAACAGTTAATATTATAAACCCTATACCCTATACTATTCTTTACTAAATAGGATATTATAATAATAACTGCTTTATCTATAAGGAAAAAAAAGAGGTAACTGGATACTTCCTTAAAGCCCCAAAACCTAAAAAAACCCTTAATATTATTTTATACTTTAAATAACTAGATAATAATAAATATAAAAATAACGGAATTATAAACGAAGATATAATATAACTTAAAAAATAATATGCTAAACTTATAACTCTGGAAAAATAAGTAGAAGAATATAAATAAAAAGATAATATTAATAATATACTAGCTACTCTTTTAAAAGCCTACCTACTACTTAATAAAATACTTACTATTATTATATATTACCCGCAGGAAAAAGCTAATAAAAAAAAAAAAACTCCTAGACTATAACCCCAGAGGAATATCTCCTTGAGGGAAAACAGGAAAATATATTTATAGAAACAGATATTTTAGAATATCTAATTACACAAGTACTTAACCTACTATACCCTATTATAATAATAAAATAATATTAAAAATAGGAAAAAAATACCTAAGAAATCTTATTTATTTAAGATTATAAAGAAAATAACCTAGGTAAATGCTAAGAAATTTTCTGCAAGTAATACCTTAAATAGAAAATTACTAAATAATACCGTGCCTATAACCTGCGTATATACTAACAGGAAAAATTCTCCTTATATAATATTACTGGATATATTAAATATAAAAAATAATACCTTATGCTATAATATATAATACGAAACCTAAGTTAATAAGGATATAACTTTAAAAACTATACAGGAGAATACTATTATAATAGGAAATGTAAAGCTAGCTGGAAGAATATTAAAAAATACCACCAGCTTACTAACAGACATATCCTTAAGGAAGGATATTACTAGTATATTAAATATAATATCAGAACTCCGGAACTTATATAGTTCTTCACAGACCTAGATAACATTTACTTCAAAGAATTTAACAAACAAAACTTTAATAACACAGAAACATAAGCCTCGTACGAAAAAGACTACTATAATGACTGCTATAATAATAAATACTTTAACGCCGACGATATAACTATGCATAACCTTAATATAATCCAAAGAAGGATAAAATAAGAATTTAGAATTCCCGGAATTTTAGAAAAATACTATATTACTATATATATTAATAGCGGAGCAAGTATAAGCTATATTATGCCTTAACTAGTAAATCGCCTACAGTTACCCAACTATAAGAAAGAAAATCCCTATCTACTCGCAAATATTAAATAATAATAGCTTTTATATAATAATAGAATTGTGGATTATAAGACCGATTACCTTATACTCCAGTTTAGTGGCTTAACTAATTTAGTTTAGTTTAATATTTTAGATATTACAGGATATAATATTCTCCTAGGATATAATTAACTTAGAATATATAACCCAGATATTAATTAAATAAGAGGCTATATAAAATAGTAAACTTACGCTTAACTAACTAAAATACTAGTAAAATTATAACTTAATTAGACCAAGTAATTAAACGCCGAGATATTCCCGACCCAAGTACCAGAAGCCACTATATTATAAAAAAAACAAAAACATATAGAAAAAATCATAAAAAAAGTATAATTCCAGGAAAATAAAAACCCAGAAAAAAAAGTTATTATAAACAAAGATACTATAAAAATTAAATATATTAAAAAACTAAAAAAAAAACATATTTGTTTTTTTAATATAATTATAAGAAAAGTTAAAGAACTAGTATTTAAAAAACTAGTAAAACTAGATAAATTAGCTAATATACTAATAGAACTCTAGGATATAAAGGTTTTTAATAAAAAACTTAAAACTAGACTACTAGAATATAACTAATAGGATTATAAAATTAAACTTATTAATAGCAAGACACTAATATTTAATAAAATCTATAGCCTTAGTACTACTAAACTTAAAACTCTAGATAAATAAATCAGAGACTAGCTAAGAAAAGGATATATTAGACTATCTAAATCTTCAGCTAGTTACCCTATCATATTCGTACCTAAAAAGAATAGTAAACTATAACTAGTTATAGATTATCGATAATTAAATGCAATAACCAGAAAAAATATTATACTACTATCTTTAATTTCGGAAATCAGAGACTAATTATAAGATACTAATATTTTTACCCTAGTAGACCTTAAGGGAGCTTATAACCTAATTTATATAAAAAAAAGACATAAGTGGAAAACCGCTTTTTAAACTTATTATAGACTATATAAATATAAAGTAATGCCTTTTAGACTTACTAATACCCCAGTAATATTCTAATAAATAATTAATTATATACTACAAGACTATATAGATTATTTTATTATTATATACCTTAATAATATTCTTATTTATTTAAAAAACATAAAGGAATATAAGAAACACGTTAGACAAGTATTACAGATACTATAGGATAATAAACTTCTTGTAAAACCTAAGAAATATTAGTTCTATAATAAAAAAATTACCTTTCTTAAATATATTATTATGCCAGGAGAAGTTTAAATAAACCTGGAAAAAATCAGAGTAATTAAAGAATAAAAACCACTAAAGAATATTAAGGAAGTCTAAAGCTTTTTAAAACTTACTAACTACTACTAACAGTTTATTAAAAACTTTACAAAAATTACTATACTACTCACAGACTTAATAAAAAAAGATTAAAAATTCATATAATTACCAGATATATAGAAAGCTTTTAATAAACTTAAAAAAGCCTTAACTAGCGAACCTGTATTTGTTATGTTTAACCCAGAGAAACCTATAATTATTAAAACCAATGCTTTAGACTACGCCCTTAAAGTAGTCCTTAGCCAACCAGATAAAAAAAAATAACTAAGATTAGTCGCATATTTCTTAGAAAAATTACATAGACTAGAACTTTAATACCCTATCTATAATAAGGAATTTATAGCTATTTATAAGGTTTTTAGTAAAAAATATTAGAGATACTATTATAAAAAAAGCAAATTCCCTGTGATAATCCTTATAGACTATAGAAATATTACTTATTTCATAACTACTCAGGAACTATCCTGCAAATAAGTTAAATACTATAAAAGACTCTTAGAGTTTAAATTAATTATTAAATACTATAAAGGAATAGATAATAGAAGAGCAGATACTCTTAGTAAATAACCAGATCTCTTTAAAAAAATCCTAGAAGTTAAAGTACAGGTATTAGAAAATAATAGAAACAGAAACCTAATATTCCGATCTATTAATACCCTATACCAAATTAAAATAGACAACCCTATTATAAATAATATTAAGGAATATATTAAGAACTGGGAAAATAAGTAATACCCCGAAGGCATCTCTATAAATAAAAGATATCTAATACTAGACGGACTTATCTAGGTACCAGAAGAACTTAGAAAAAAAATAATCAAAAATATCTATATATATTAACTTAACAGACACAGAGGAATTCGCAAAACCACTAAATAAGTTAAAAGATACTATAAGTTTAACGGAATTAAGAAATAAGTATAAAAGGTATTAGCTAAATATGTTATATATGGAAAAGCTAAAACAGGATGACACTTCCCTTATAAAAAACTATAACCCTTACTAGTTCTGGAAAAAATATAGGAATCTATCTTATTTAATTATATAACTAAGCTATTACCTTCCAAAGAACCTATAAGCGGAAACACTTGGGATAGTATATTTGTTATAGTCGACTAACTTACGAAAATAATTTACTTTATCCTATAAAAAAAATTAAGCAGCGCCGAAAACCTAGTATACTAGTTTTTTAGATATATTTATTATAATCACGGATTACTAAATGAAATTATTTCGGACAGAGGATTTATGTTTATATTTAAATTCTGGTTATTACTAATAGCAAGACTCGGAACTAATTACAAAACTAGTACTGCTTATTACCTATAAATAGATAAATAAATGGAAAGGATTAACTAAATTATTAAAATATACTTATAATATTACATTAACTTTAACTAAGATAATTAGGTTAAACTTTTACCACTTATATAAATTTCCTATAACAGTACCCTAGTAAAATCTATAGGATACTTGCTATATTACGCTAATTATAGATATAAGCCAGACTTCCATAAGCTACCTAAGAAAAGAGAAAATGCAGAAAAAGCTATTATTATAGCTAATAATATAAAAAAACTCTACGAAAAACTATAAGTTTAGCTTAAGTTTATTAAAGAAAGAATATTAAAATTCGCAGATAATAAAAAAATTAGAGAACTAAACTTTCAGGAAGGAGATATAGTCTACCTACTATAGTATTTATAAAATAAAAAAATTGCATATATTAGGATAAATAGGCTAAGTAATAAACTTAATTTTAAGAAACTTAGATCTTATAAAATCCTAAGAAAAATCAGAAATATAAACTATAAATTTAATATCCTAGTATAAAAAGGAAAACGAGAACGCATACTATACCTAATATTTTATATTTTACTGCTAGAAAAAGTACTAGTAGATAAAGATATAAGAGAAATTATTTATAATAAAATTAGAATTAAAGGAGAAGAACTTAAATATAAAGTTAAGAAAATTATATAAATTAGATTTAATAACTAAATACGCTTGCCCAAGTATCTCGTAAAATAGAAAAACTATAATAATACCGAAAATATATAGGAACTTATTAAAAACCTTAAATATACGAAGATACTGGTTAATAATTTTTATTAATAACTAAACCTAAAAAGGTTATTAAGGAAGGATCTAACTCAAAACCCAGCTAACCAGAGACGGAAAAACCCTAAGCCCTGGAACTACCTGAATTAGGCATTAATAAATAAGCCTAATAAACAGTATCCACTGCCTTATACTCTGCCTTTTTAATATACTCTAACTCTTCTAGATTATTAATACCCCGAGATATAGTATGCGCTGCTTTCTCTGACTATTTTTTTTTTTATTTACGAAAACAAGTAACCTTTGCTATAAGATTTATAATCTTTTCCTTAATAGCCTTGATTTTACTATCTAATTAGTTATAATAATAAGAAATGTGTAATAATTATTAAGGAGAAAGAAATACTTTATAATAAGACTTATAAGCCTTAATATATTTAATATAATAGCTAGAATCTGACTTAGATACTAAATATTTAACGTTTTGCCTTTTATAAAATTAATAAGGTTTTATTTTAATAGGATTAGATAAAATAGTTGCAGCAAGAATAATACTCTTATCTAGTTTTTTCCTTTTAGATTTCTATTAGAAAATATTAGTAGATTTCTATATGCAAGAATTTATATTTATTAACAGAAATAAATAATACTAAAAGAAAAAAAAAAATACTTACCTAGGGAAAAGGAAAAGTAAGTACTTATATACTAAAAATACCCTAGTCTTAAGGACAAGACTAAAGGAGGGGGGATATTATATCACGACCTAACCCTTATAGTCGCAATAATAGGCCCACTAGCCAGGTACTCCTGGATAAATATAGGACTAATATACTAATAAGTATTGGGTTAATATAAATTAATAGTAAGTCCTGTTAATTCCTAAAATAAATTAATATAGATTAATATTAAGTCCTGTTAATTCCAGGAACAGATTAATAAGAATTATCTACGATCTATGATAATCTAGAATACACGACTAGATATATAAGTTATATTTATATTACTTATTAGAATACTTAGATAGCTAGTTATTATTACTATATTAGTATAAGTATTTATAATATAATTAGATTAGAATATAAAGATCCTTTTTATTACTATTTACTAAGCTGCGTAATAAAATTACCCGTCTACTAATTTAACTGCTCTGCTAATATAAACCTAGAATTACAGGTTTATCCCTTGGGAATTACATAGTCTATACTAACCTATAGACACGGGGGGGGAGAAGGAGGGAAGAAAAAAAAGAAAAGGGAGAGAAAGAAGAAAAGAAAAAGAGAAAGAAAAGAGAAAGAGGGGAAGGAAAGAGAAAAGAAGGGGGAAAAGAAGGAGGAAAAGAAAAAAGAAAAAAAGGAGGAAGGAAGAAAAAAAAGAAAAGGAGCGGAGGAGAAAAAAGTGAGAGAAAAAGAAAAGAAAAAGAGGAAGAGGAAGAGGGAAAAGAAAAAAAAAAAAAAAAAAGAAGGAGGAAGAAAAAAAAAAGGAAAAGGGAGAGAAAGAAGAAAAGAAAAAGAAGAAGAGGAAGGAGGGAAAAGAAAAAGAAGAAGAGGAAGGAGGGAAAGAAAAAGAAAAAGAAAAGGAGGGGAGAAAGAAGAAAAAAAAAGAAAAGAAAAAAAAAAAAAAAAAGGAGGGAGGGAAGAAAAAAAAAAAGGAAAGGGGAGAGAAGGAAGAAAAGAAAGAGAAGAGGAAGAAGGACGGAAAAGAAAAAGAAAAAGAAAAGGAAAGGGGAGAGAAGGAAGAAAAGAAAAAGAGGAGTAGAGGAAAAAAAAAAAAAAAAAAAAGGAAGGAGAGGAAGAAAAAAAAAAGGAAGGGGGAGAGAAAGAAGAAAAGAAAAAGAAGAAAGAAGGAGGGAAAAGAAAAAAGAAAAAGAAAAAGAAAAATAAAAAAAAAAAAAAATAAAAAAGAAAAAAAAAAAAAAATAAAAATAAAAAAAAATAAAAAAATAAGGTATATAAATAAAAAATAAAAAAATAATATAATACTTAAAATAAAAAAAAAAGTAGTTATTTAATAAAAAAAAAAAAATTAAAGTTTATATAAATAATAAAATAAAATAATAATATTAATTACTAAAATAAAATAAAAATAAGATTAGGGTATATAAGTAATAAAATAAAATAATAGTATTAAACTTAAAATAAAATAAAAAAAATAATTATAAAAAAAAAAGTTAAGATTTATATAAGTAATAAAATAAAAATAATAGTATTAATTACTTAAAATAAAAATAAAATAAGATTAGGGTTTATAAATAATAAAATAAAAATAATAATATTAACTAAAATAAAATAAAAATAATTATTTAATAAAAAAAAAAAATTAGGGTTTATAAGTAATAAAATAAAAAATAATAATATTAATTACTTAAAATAAAAATAAAAATAAGGTTAGGGTTTATATAAGTAAAAAATAAAAATAATAGTATTAATTACTTAAAAATAAAAAAAAAATTAATTATTAATAAAAAAAAAAAAATTAGGGTTTATATAGTAATAAAATAAAAATAATAATATTAATTACTTAAAATAAGAAAAAAAAAAGTAGTTATTAATAAAAAAAAAAAATTAGGGTTTATATAAGTAATAAAATAAAAAATATAATATTAATTACTTAAAATAAGAAAAAAAAAATTAGTTATTTAATAAAAAAAAAAAATTAGGGTTATATAAATAATAAATAAAAAATAGTATTAATTATTAAAAATAAAAAAGGAAAAGTTAATATTTAATAAAAAAAAAAGTTAAGGTTTATAAGTAATAAAATAAAAATAATAACATTATTACTTAAAATAAAAAAAAAAAAATTAATTATAATAAAAAAAAAAAAGTTAGGGTTTATATAAGTAATAAAATAAAAAATAATAGTATTAATTATTTAAAATAAAAAAGGAAAAGTTAGTTATTTAATAAAAAAAAAAGTTAAGGTTTATATAAGTAATAAAATAAAAATAATAGTATTAATTACTTAAAATAAAATTAGGGTTAGTTATTTAATAAAAAAAAAAAAATTAGGGTTTATATAAGTAATAAAATAAAAATAATAATATTAATTACTTAAAATAGGAAAAGAAAAATTAGTTTTTAATAAAAAAAAAAAGTTAGGGTTTATATAGTAATAAAATAAAAATAGTAATATTAATTACTTAAAATAAGAAAAAAAAAGGTTAGTTATTTAATAAAAAAAAAAAGTTAGGGTTTATAAAGTAATAAAATAAAAATAATAATACTAATTACTTAAAATAGGAAAAAAAAAGGGTTTATATAAGTAGTAAAATAAAAATAATAGTACTAATTACTTAAAATAAGAAAGAAAGGTTTATATAAGTAGTAAATAAAAATAATAGTATTAACTGCTTAAAATAAAAAAAGAAAGGTTTATATAAGTAGTTAAATAAAAAATAATAATATTAATTACTTAAAATAGGAAAAAAAAAGATTTATTAAGTAATAAAATAAAAATAATAATATTAATTACTTAAAATAGGAAAAAAAAAGATTTATATAAAGTAATAAAATAAAAATAATAATATAATACTTAAAAAAGAAGGAAGGGTTATATAAGTAATAAAAATAAAAATAATAGTACTAACTGCTTAAAATAGGAAAAAAAAAGGTTATATAAGTAATAAAATAAAAATAATATATAATTACTTAAAATAAAAAAGGAAGGGTTATATAAGTAATAAAATAAAAATAATAGTACTAAACTACTTA